>JAKIJQ010000003.1:6046801-7256161 GCA_023373905.1 Rhizoglyphus robini
ACGCAGGTTTGTGTCTGTTGCCAGGTGTAAACAGTACGCAGTCAAAAAGGAATTAAACCGTGCTCATAGCCATTCGATCAAGTTGATCTGCCTGCCCATCTCGAATAATGCTTGTTTATCGGCATGATCTTCTCAGATGCGGCACAAACATCTCACGAACGTCACCTCTTGAGGGGAAATTTGGTTCGAACACAGTTAAATATAGTTGAAGCGCATTAGTAGAGTCATCACCACATCAGTCACATAATAATTAGTTGCAACAGATAACTTAACGTAATAAATTATACTTTCAATGGCGTAACATTAATGTTGTATGGCAAGTTCAACAATGAGCTTCACCATGAACATGAACCTTTGCTGATCGATAAAAACTGTACATGAGAGTAATGATGAAAGAGCAAAAAGAACATCGCAAATGTTTTTGACACATTTGTTTGGAACGTGAGAACGGCTAATGTTCACCGATAAAGCAAAGCTGACAGAGAAAGTGATGCTTTGCTAGATGTTCAAAGCGGGATTTATTGCAATATTGCCTCAATGTCAACAACTGATGCAATCACATCAGATCGTTAAAAGCCCCGAATTGGATCAAATCTGTGCTAATTAAATAAAATATAATCCGAGATAATTGAATTGTAAGTTCACAGCAATATTGCTAACATCTACTTGAAGCCCTGTCCGATAATGTATATAGAAAATGACATGAGTCATTGCTAGAATCGAGGTGAATTATCAAAGCAAAGAAAAAGGAAACACTTACCCAAAACCTTTTGAACAGGCAAATACATGGTGATGAGTGACATTATAGTTGTGCTGTTCCAAATAGGCTTGGTGACCACTAAACTCCAGATATAGTTGATCATGGTGAATGCGATTAAAGCGGTAGGCGAAGTTGCCGAATAAAAACAAAAACGAATGCCTCAATTTGTTGTGGCGTTTAGAGCTCTAAGCTCGAGCAAGAATAAATCACTCAATTGGAGTAACAGCCAATTCTGTGAAATAGTGAGTCACAATTTGTGACGTAACGAATGAAAGAGAGAACCACGGAGAATACTCGCTTATGCGCCCGTACAGACAGTTTATATTACCAGCGGCAGCGGGCTAACAACATTCAACAGTAGAGATTTGCAGTAAAGGTTCGACAGTCGCCAGACGTACATCAGTTCAATTTGATGCGGCAGACAAGGCCAACAAGTACATTGGTTTTATATATCACTTCAGAACAAAGAATGACTCACGTCGATTAGAGTAGAATGCAATCGCAAGAGACCAAGTCCACTGATACCCAACCGCACTTGATGATGACTGTTACTTTAAAATGTTCTCAGTTCTGATAATTTCGCCAATTTCTTGCCAAATTGAAGCAACACACTCTTTTTATACTCAAATCTGTTAGTCGAGCTTCCTACAAAAAAAAAGAAGACAGCCGACAAGAAGTGTTGATGTTGAGGCGATAATTGGGGCAAACATGTATCGATCTCGATTATTGTACGGATAAATGGGAATACACAAAATAGTGCATGCCGAGGTTTAAGATTAATGAAATCACTTCTTAGTTTTGTTTGCATCAGTTGGTCCTAATTTTGTCAGGTTGCCTTGAAAAGCCTACTGAAAGAATATAATATTAGTACAAATAAAGAAAAAAGTTAGATAAAATAAGAACCTTTGTTCGGATCAAAAAACAGTAGTCACAAAAGATAACGAGTTGCCGCATAAATTATTTGGCTTCCTTAGATGAACAAATGCAGTGCTTCGTTGTTGCCACTGTACACAGACAGTTGTACTGCAAAAATGACAGTGTGCGGTATGGCTTTTATTGGTGGCGATTTTACGAAAGTGACAGTATACTTGTAATTGGAGACATTACACACGCGATAGCATCCGTTAATGGCACTAAGCAACAAAATAAATTCGTTTTACCAACGAGGACTTTGCACGGCGAGATGGAATCGATTGGCAATCATTGATGACATTATTGGCACTTTAGGGATGAGTGAATTCAACAGACATGGATGACAGGCATTGACAATATATTCGAGTGTGGAAATAAACAAGAGACAAACAAAACACCGATTGAGATTAGATGCCACAGCCAGTGATTGAGGCTTTCTCAAGTGGCAGTGTGGACAAGGTCGAGAAGAAAAGAGGGTTTTATAGCAAATGTCAACGCGTGATTGGCTAATGGACTGAGACTAAAGGTCACAACTTGAGAATCACAGTTTTAGACCAAAGCGACCTCACTCGAGTTGATAACAGTGGCCACCAGCTGACCTTTCAATTGTTTGTTGTGGCTGCGTTTGTTGACGTTGGCTCTGCTGCAGCACCGCAGCTCTTCTCCCGTTCTCAGTGCCCGACGCTTGTCCCATCTGTCGAGCGGAAGAGTTGCTTCGAAAAAACGGCGGCATTGGCGATCGAAGTGAACCCATCACGGGTCGGACATTCTCCATTAGCAGACTGAATTGCTCACGAATGAATCGATGCATCGAACAAAGATAACAAATTGAATACAGAGTGAGCAAGTGGACAAAGAATTGTACAAAGAAGCACAATTCTTCAGCAAAGCTTAGCTCGATCTCCTCAACAAAATTGATGTGACTTTCTTCTTCTTCTTCATCCATTTTGACAAACAAATGAGGTAATAGAACGCCACCTGACTGAAACAAAAAACGGTGATAGTTTTGGTTTGATTTGGTCGACAAGTGACACTATGTTATAACAATTCTATTAACGGTTGAACTGTTTGTGGTCTTGTTTGTTGGTCAGTGGGCATTGGTTAGTGGTCTAATGTTGAATGGCGCCATTAGGACATTTGTGCTGTGTCTGCAAAGGAAGTATATTCTCAAGGTATGTCAAATGCGAGGAAATGGATACTAAAGCAAAATTAGATGTTGCCTTGATTTTGAGACAAAACACTTTGTTGAAAGTAATACACACGGATAGTGATCGTTCGACAGGTAGTGGCGAGAGAGAGGTCGAGTGACGCATATCTTACAGCATTCAAAGTATATACTTTCGCACGCTTGTTAATTGCTTTGTGTTTTAAAGGATAACCATATCGATCAAGTCACCTGATCTGGCGGTAGTTAGGCGTTAGAGGCTAAACTTGAAACACAAAGCCGAGCAGTGTCACAGAATTCTTCCGATCACTCAAATAAAATTTGATAATGCGCCAAAACAAGATAGAACAGATAGAACAGACAGATGGAGGATTGGAGTGTGGCCAAATGAGTCAGTGGCGAAATATCTCAGTGTACTACTGACTGACTGGCCAAGTGTGTTGATTGCCATTGACCAAGAGAAGGCCACTTGTCCACTTGGAACGAGTACACGAAACCAAACCATACTTCTCTCAGTGCCCATATTTGCCCATTGCTCACTCAAGTTCATTCAACACCGAACAAGTCATTCATTTAACTCATTTAATAAAACAAATGGCCAACAACACATTGCTATTGGTATTGCAGTGAGAAAGTGCCCTAGTGTGTGTGTGTGTGTGTGCATCGATTGCTTGTGAACAATTCAAATCGAAACAAATCAACAGTTATCCTTCTGCAGACGTAACAACGGCAAGTGCAACTTTCTTCTTATAAACCAAACAGACAACACTCGAAAGTTTGAAATCGAATGCTTCCAGAGGCCAGTGAGAATCTTTAGAAAGGGCGCACAAAGTTTAGTCATATAAAATGACTCATGAACATGTTCCACTAGCGCAGTGACCAAAGTTTGGTAGCCAAACACACCGCGCAATGATTGACTTGATGATTTATTTGAGTGATAAGCCAGTGGAGTGTGCACTCGTACAGTTGGTGAATGAACTAGTCAATTACGCCACTCGAACACAATCATTATTATTTGCTTTTCCGCAGACGATGTCGAAGCTAGTCACTTGACTAATGACGATAACACTTGCTCGAGATTGATTCTGCGCTTAATAGCACACAGTCGACTTTGCACCTTTCCTCTTGATGGTGCAAAGTTCGCACTGCAACGTTTCGAACGATATCACAATCAAAATGCAAAGCAATTGAGGTAATGAGCGATAACAGCAACAGAATATAATGAGCCTCTTTCATTGGAGTCACACGAGTATTGTACAATGAGACTCGAGTTCCTAAAGGATGTACACTGTACAGTGTACACATGCACCTGAAACAATGGAACTAAAAGTGAACTTGGCTAGTTCTTCTTTTTGGTGTGATTCGTTGCACAAGTGACATGTCACCCTCATTACATTTGCAATTTAGATCAATTCGACATTGACACAAATGTCCAAATGAGACCACGTTTAGGTGACAACGGATTGATATATAAATGAGGATGAGTGCAATTGGATTCATAACAAAGCAAATCGTCATTTGTTAGCCTAGTGCAAGTTTAGCCAACACGTGATATCAACATGTCTCGAACATTGTTTTGCTTTTTTCTGCTCGTAGTAGTCTGCTTTGGACAATTCCAGATGGCTTTAGTTAAATTCCGTGATTGCGGTAACAACGATCATACCAAATGGACACTTCTAACTAACTTTATCCCAACTAGGCACTGGTGAAATAGAGAGCATTTCAATCGAGCCATGTCCAAGCCAGCCGTGTCACTTCAACCAAGGCGCCCGAGCCAATATGAGCTTTACTTTCACCCTCAAAGAAGCTGCTTCATCGGCTCAAATAAAGAGCACACTGCGTCGAGGCGGGCTTTTAGATTATGAAATCGAAGTACCAGAAATGGATCCAAATGTATGTCGAGATGGGAATGCACTGACAGATTGGGGAAAAGTTGAGTGTCCCCTCGAGAAAGATAAAAGATACACATTCGTTATCAGCAGAGTCTTCCCGGTTTCCTCAACCTTCAATGTAAGTTAACCACATTATTCTATCATGTGACGTTAAACTGTTTATTGACTAACTTAACTTAACTTGTTGAAAACCCTTCCAACCAAACAGATCTTTCGCTATTCTAAAGTTCGCTTCCTCAACGAAGATGGCCGTATGATTGCCTGTGCCGATATGCGACTGCAGTTTCAACGCATAATTCCACTATCAATGCAAACTTCGGGCTTGAAGACAACATCGATCAATGGCGAACAAAATGATAAACCCAATGATGATAAGCAAGAGAGACTCAACCGAGACGATGAAGGGAAAAAACTTTGAACAGAGGCAGATGTAGAAATGTAATTGGACTGAAGTGGCGAAGATTGGTACTAAATTGATTATAATTCACTATTGAAAATATCTCAGCACATATTTTGACAGATTCAATATACAAATGTATCTAGTAGAGACAGATTAATATATTGACACCACTTGATATATATAAATTCATATTAATTTACAAAAGAAAGCTATTCAATTGCCACAAGGATTGCCACGAATAATAAATTAACAATTGGTTAAGCACTAAAATTGAGTCACAGATGAACTAGATGAGGGAGAGTGATGACCAATCAAAAGTGATTTGAGTTTGACCAGTTGTCACGGAAGCATAACAAGAACAAGCAGACCTAAGTAAACAACAACAATCTCACCATCTTACTGAGTCCCTATATTCTTCATGAAGACTTAGCCGTTTCAGCGTTTCGTAGCCTAAAAGAGGACCAAATGTAATTTAGTAAAATTAGAACACTTAAAAAAAGAAAAGAAGAATTACCAGCGGCAATAAAAGTGGAACTAAATGCACTGTGCACAATGCGGGCAGAGAGACCTTTCACGAAAACGTTGTGCCTCTCCTCTGACCACAGCATTTTAGCAGCTAAAACAATTGATTTGATTCGGCGAACTTGAATATTGGCGCGCAGTACGTCCAAGGAATTGGTTAACACTGAAAAGCAGGTAGATAATTTATAAATTAGTCAAATCTAAACAATAGCAATAAAAAAAATAACCACTTACTCACTACAGTTATTCCTGAGAGACTTCCTGCAGAACAGTGAATGAACATATGAGATGTATTTTGTGGAAGAACACCGACGAGATGGCCTGTAGAAAAAAAAACATTGATAAACAAAGGAAGAAATAAGTTGTCGAACAAATTAACCTGAATAAACAGGATAAAACATCCACCAAAGTGCACTTGTGGGCACATAAGTTGCCACAGAGGCCGAATAGCCTCGATAATATGCCTGTGAGTAAATCAAATGAACTAATTCAAACAAGTCAATGAATCGGACTTGTCCATTCTCGTACCCTTAGTCCACCATCTACACGATATAGCTCTTTGATCACTGATTTGGCCATTCCAAAACGCCTAATGTTGTCGGGATTGAGGTTCAGGGTTGAATTGGTCCTTGATTTACCTCCCCACAGCATTAAGTGTTGTGAAATGACATCGAATGGACCTAGATTACAAAATTAGCGTAAATATAAAAGTTACAATTCACAATATCCCATAAAGACATACATATTATGGTCTGGCTGACTAGTGATCCACAACCTAAGAAATAAATCAATGTCAAGGTCAAACATGCAAATTCGGGTACGCAAATACCTCCGGCAATTAAGCCTTTCACGCGGTTATCGTTGATATCGTTTTTTGAAAGAATGTGTCGAACTTTCTCATATGTGATTATGTAGCCAAAACCTGTGTAAATAAATATAAAATCAATAACAAATGCAAATTATAATTCAAGACTGACCAGAAACGACTTGCATGGTATTGACCCAAAATCCTAGAAAAGGAAACTAGTTAAAGCACGAGCTTAAATGGAACAATTCAATTGGTACCTTTATATAACCCGGAAAAGCCTTCATTGCGAACAATACTCCGAAAGGCATCATAAGTGCCTTTGTATGCTTCTTGTCCAGATTTCTGGAGCTACAATAAAATGAAACGCAGGTTAGTGAATTGAATGAAAACAAACAAGATTGCAAATAAACCTGAAGTCTCGTTTTGATGACCGTGAGAGGGTAGAGTAGCATTCGCAGTGAAACCGTGTGCATTAGACTGAGACCAAAGAAGCGGGATTTGTCCATCATATCCCACTCGATGGTCAGCAGACCAACTCCATTGGATTCAATTTCTTCCATGGATCTATAATTGCATCAACGGGGCACGTGTTTTCACAGATAGACAGATAATAGAATGTGATATATTATACTTGCGTGGTTGTGTCAAGACATTGAAATGTTGGAGCATCAACAAAGTGGAACGAACAACAATAAATGGAAAGTAGCAGATATATTGTCTGCACCAATAAAATGCGACTAGACAGCTAACCGTACCAAGTGCATGGATTATGATGCAATCGACGGATGCTCACATCTTAAAGTGAGTTTGCCCTGGGGCAGATTGCGAGTTCGATGAATGTCTCGAAGGCCAATCGATGAACCCACATACGAAAAAATGGGACAGTTGGACTCGATTTGGGATTGAGATAATTCAGTCCGAACTTGTAGCAATTGATTGCACCTAAATTGGTCACTTTTGAAAAGTTTCCGGCAAGCAAAACAAATCAATGAGAAATATTTCCGAAAAGGCAAAACAGCAATGCGGCTGGCCACGTGATTTACCTTTGCAATTTATTTCTCGTCCCTTTTCATCAATTTGTCATCTGAAAATGTCTGCTCGCAAGGTGAAAAAGATTACTTTTACGCCCAATCAGGTGCCTTACTTTTTCACAGAAGATGGTGGACTTTTAGAAGCCGATGACAATGAAGAAACATACCAAATAACTCAAAAGGAGATTGTGAAAGAAGTTGACATCACATCAGCGGCTAAACATTTTGATCTGAATTTGCCTCATCTTGGACCATATAAAGTCGATTACTTTAGAAATGGACGTGGTTTGTTGCTTGGTGGTCGCAATGGTCATGTTGCGGTGTTTGATTGGCTCACAAAAGATTTAAAGTGTGAATTTAATGTTCAAGAATCGGTGCATGCTGTGCAGTGGTTGCATATGCCAACAATGTTTGCAGTGGCCCAAGCCAACTGGACTTATGTCTATGATGAGAATGGCATTGAAATTCACTGTTTGAAACGATTCTATCAAGCATATGAACTCGACTTTCTTCCATATCATTTCTTGTTGGTGGGTGCATCGGAAAACGGCTATCTTTCGTGGCTTGACATTTCAACGGGCAAACTTGTGGCAAATTTTCGCATGACCAAATCACCCAGACTGACTTCACTAACCCACAATCCTGCAAACGCAATCTCTATTACTGGCCATCCGAATGGCACTGTCCGAATGTGGTCGCCAAATGTAAAGGAGCCTTTGGTTTCACTACTTTGCCACCCTTCGGCTATTCGTGATATTGCAGTTGACAAAAGAGGACATGTTATGATGACCACTGGTGCTGACCGAAGCATTCGAATATGGGACATTCGAAATTATAAATGCTTGCAAAATTTCAAACTAAGATCTATCCCATCAAAGCTAGACATGAGCCAAAGGAATCTATTGGCAATTTCATCCGGCAATGCAGTCGAGGTCTATAAGATATTTGCAGATAAAATCGACAAACCTTACATGAGACATCGATTAGATGAACGGAACTCAATTATTTCCTCTGTCCAATTCTGTCCATACGAAGACGTCCTTGGAGTGGGCCACACAGGTGGTTTCACTTCATTGTTGATTCCTGGTGCTGGTGAACCAAATTTTGATGCACTCGAAGCCAATCCTTACATGAACAAAACACAGCGTCGCGAGATGGAAGTGAAAGCCCTTCTGGAGAAGGTCGATCACGAAATGATCACTCTAGATTCGGAATTTCTTTCAAAAGTAGCCAATCAGTCACGCGCTCCGAATAAACACCGAGAAGTTATGCGTGCTGCTGAGAAAAAGGCTAAACGCCCGAAACAAGCTGCCAAGCCAAGTGTAGTTGAAGAGGATAATCAAATTCCCAACACAGGTAGTGATGCGGAAGAAGGATCAACCAAACGCACACCAAATACAAATCAATCGTCGGATTTCCAAAAGAAACGCGGCAAGAAAAAGAGGATTTCTCAAAAATTGCGCGCTAAAGAAGCACAAAAAGATGAAGTGAGACGAAGTATTTTGAAAAACAAAATTGTTAAAAAGAAAAACTCAGTGAAATCGAAAAAAGTCGCTTGAGAACGAAAGAAAACAAAATTATTATTATACATTGTAAATATATTATGTACAGATATGACATGCGATTGTTAGTCTTTGTACGCAATGATAATAAATCATTTCACTATCGACCTTTACGTTGTAACTTTGCAATGTCTTCCTTGCTGAGGTATTGTACTCCATTTTTGAATCTACCAATTTGATAGTCCATATCACGCACCTCGTTGAGGCCCTTCTTTCGTTTTTCCACTTTTTTACTACAAAGAAACAATTTGAGAAAGTGAGAATTAATCGATCTCACTGGACATACCTCTTTTTAGGCTTGCTTGACTCGTTGTCTCCCGTTCTGGCGCGTTCTTCTCTTTCTTCTTGTTCTTTTCGTTTTCGCTCACGAACCTCCTCTAAGTATCTGCCAATGTTTATACCGCGTTTCTTTTTCGGCTACAAACCATATAAAAATGAGCAAAGTAACCAATCAACAAAATCATTCAGCCATATAAATTGAATAAACACAATAGAGTTGATTAGTCATTTTGAAACTTGCGATTTCAAGACAAAAGCACACTTACAATCGCTCCTAATCGAATGGCCAATTCCTGTTTTGCCTGCTTTTTGTCCTTTTGTTTGAGTCCCTTGATACCGAGCATAAACACCTCGTGTCTGGCCTTCTCCAAATCGAATTCCCCTTCGGCCAGTTTAGGTTTCTGTATTATAATATTAATTATGGTTAGTACAGGTAAAAAAGGTAATTTAACATTAATATATATTTTTATTGATCACTAATCAATTTGAAACCCTAACGAAACAATCGCAGACAATCAGTGAGATAGACAATCACAATTTAGAAACAAAGTTGAAAATGAAGTTGTTTTTCTGTCTGTTTCTGCGCCCTTTTCTGGAACCAGAGTTCATCAGTCTATAGATCGCGACAACAACCGCACCACCAAGGCCAATGTTATGTTGCAATGCCACTCGGGCATTAGGCACCTGTCGTTTGTCGCTTAGGCCTCGAAGTTGCCAGCACAGTTCAGCACATTGAGCCACACCGGTAGCACCAAGTGGATGGCCTTTTCCAATAAGACCTCCTAAAGAACATACAATGTAAGAGCGTCACAAGGAAGAACTGAACAAAAACACTAACCACTTGGATTAATCACAAATTTTCCTCCATATGTGTTGTCACCGTTGTCGACAAGTATCTTAGCCTGACCTAAAGGGCACAAGCCCAAAGCTTCATAAGTGATCAATTCGTTGGAGGAGAAACAATCGTGCAATTCAATCACATCGAGGTCCTGTGGTTGAATTCCTGATTTGTGGTAAGCGGCCTGTGCGGCCGATCTGGTCATGTCAAAGCCAACAAGTTTGATGGCTGATTTTTCCGTAAAGGTAGACGAAAAATCAGTGACCATTTCAATTGCTGCAATCTCGACTGCCTGTGACTCGAGCTGATGTCGCCGAACAAAGTCTTCACTGGCAAGAATGGCACAGGCAGCTCCATTCGAAGTTGGACAGCACTGCAGTTTGGTCAAATAGTCATGCACCTTAGGAGAGTCGAGCACATTCTGCAGACCAACATCAGCTTGAGCCAATTGAGCATTCGGATTGTTGGCAGCATGTCTGTGGTTTTTGGCTGCAATTTTGGCATAGTGAACCTCACTGGTACCGTACAGTTTCATATGTTCCTTGCCGGCAGCAGCAAACAATTGAGCAGTCACTGGGGCAGGTGCCAAACCTTCCAGTTCAATAAGCATTTCCACGTGTTTGTCCATGGGCGCAACACGGTCTTTGTATTTAGCGCCAAGTGCACCTTTTTCCATTTTCTCAAAACCGACAGCCATGACACAGTCAAACTTTCCGGTCAAAAGGGCATTCGAAGCAGTATATAAAGCAGTAGATCCAGTGGAGCAGTTATTGTTCACATTGATAATGGGAATTCCGGTCATTCCGAGCTGGTAGAGCGATCTTTGGCCACAAGTGGAGTCACCAAACACATAACCAGTCACTGCAAGTTGCACTTGGTCATAGCTCAGGCGAGCATCAGTCAAGGCTTGCTTAACAGCACTTTCCACTAGATTAGGGTAATCGATGGTCAAATTTTGACCTGGCTTGGTGAAAGGTGTCATCCCCACACCGATAACAAAGATTCTTCGTTTAGCAGACATTGAAAATGAAAATGACAAAGAAATAAATATTGATCGGCTCGAGAAAAAGCCAATAGAAAGTATATCGAAGACGACACTGACAAATAGATAAATTGACCGTTGTGGGAAAGGAACGTGATTGAATTGAACAGAAATTGATTGGACACAACCTTATTTCCCTCAGCGCGGCAAACTGGCTCTCTGCGTGCGTGTGAAGTGCTGATGAAAAATAGTTAATGCACTACAGAGGAGAGGAACCGAACGAGCAAGGAAGAAAACTACGAGATACTTAATCGAGTGGCCAAAACAAGTCTTCCCGTTAGTCATTCACGGTGGGATAAGAAGAAACAGGTGAAGCGACCGGTTGACCTAGGTTTGCATGCATGCCACTTTGTTGCCATGGTACAAAACCAGTGGACAATATTAAAGCAAATTACTCTCTGTGTCATATAATTAAGTAAATCCATTCAAATACTAATGTCCCGAATAAATTCACTCTGTCATTTCAATTAATTATTTAAATAATAACATAACAAAAAAATGACATAATTAACGAGATATATTTCATATAACGTTGTTACATATCAACAACAGTAGAGATTAATTGTGCTTAGTTGTCAAATAATAAAAAATAAAAGACAGCAAAAGGCTTTTAAAATTTCACGATTAAAAATTAAACAAAATAGACAATAATAACTTACATTGTTGTTGTTGCGAGAGAATCGATTCC
Organism: Rhizoglyphus robini; assembly: GCA_023373905.1. NCBI lineage: Eukaryota > Metazoa > Arthropoda > Arachnida > Sarcoptiformes > Acaridae > Rhizoglyphus > Rhizoglyphus robini. The sequence continues at coordinate 6,058,701 of JAKIJQ010000003.1, forward strand.
TTCCCCGAAATGGTGGAGCCATGGTGAAAGGTAGAGTTGTTGGCAAAAAAGTAATGAGCAAGGTGAGTATGAGATAATGTTCAATGTTATCCAATGACAAGATTGATTGTAGTTAACCACACGATTAAGTTGAGCAACAACAAATTGACAGTCAAACACAGTGGCAAGTGGCGATGAAACAGACCGTGGCAAAACACAAACACACACGTGGTAGAAGCGTCTATTTCGACACACACAATCCGCTCATGGTTGGTTCGGTTGGAATAAATGCCAATTCACGGTTTGTATTGTTCAAGCCGAGTGTGCCGCACTTCGGATTGGATTACCGGTGAACTGTTTCTTTGTTCGAATCTTCAAGCCTTTAGCTGATATTATCAGTTTCAGCGGACTTGTGTTTTCATCATTGATTGCTCCCACCTAATCTGTTCATTATGAGTAGTCCCGACGAATGGTGTCTGATCGAGTCAGATCCCGGTGTTTTTACCGAACTGATTCGTGGTTTCGGTATGTGTTGATGTTTGTCTTATCATTCTCAATTGATAATAACTATTGTATTCTGCTTTGTCATTATGCAGGTGCAAGTGGAATTCAAGTTGAAGAACTTTATGCTTTAGATCCAGAATGTTTTGAAAATTTAAAGTAATTATTAATTCAATTAAGAGATTAAGATTATTTTTAATTTGTCACTAACCAATGTCTATATATTTAGACCTGTTCATGGATTGATATTTCTTTTCAAATGGGTATCTGATGATTACTCAGACGGCGCTTTGCTGAAGGATCAGAATATTCTGTCGGAATTGTTCTTCGCCAAACAAGTCATCAACAATGCTTGTGCAACTCAAGCTTTAATCAGTATATTGCTAAACTGTTATCACGCTGATCTTACACTTGGCCAAACCTTGAGCGAATTCAAGGAGTTTACTCGCTTTTTTGACTCGACAATGAAAGGTCTTTCATTAAGTAACGCGGAATTAATTCGACAAGTGCATAATTCGTTTGCACGACAACAGATGTTTGAATTTGACGCAAAATCTAAAAAGAAAGATAAAGATGACGTCTTTCACTTTATCAGCTACATACCTTTTGCTGGCAGATTGATTGAACTGGATGGCTTGAAAGAGGGTCCGTATGATTTGGGGCCTATTGCCGAAGGCGAAGATTGGGTTGCCGTGGCCAAACCTCATATCGAGAAGCGAATGCAAAAGTATGCTACCGGGGAGATTCACTTCAATTTAATGGCATTGGTGAGTGACCAAAAGATGGTCTACTCCAAGCGAATCGTGGAGCTCGAATCTAAAGACACCGCTGAAGCCAAAGCAGAAATTGAACATCTTAAGATGATGATTAGTGACGAGGAAGCCAAAATGGTTCGATACAAAGCTGAAAACATCCGTCGAAAGCACAATTACCTACCGTTAATTATCGAAATCTTAAAGGAGCTAGGTCAACAAGGAAAATTGGTGGATTCATATGAAAAGGCCAAACAAAAGGCCATTCAAGCCAAAGAAAAGCAAAAGAAGGAAAAGAAGGAAAAGAAAGAAAAGTCCTTAGAGAAATAAACTTAAATATATGTTTCTTTAATATATAATAATGTAATGTCGACTGAAAACCTTAAATACAATGAATAAATAATGAACATAATAATATTGAATAATAATTAAATAGAACAAACTGTCCTTTTAAAAACACTCGACATCTTTGTCCTTTCGGGTGATAATAATCTCACTTAGGTATTGGGCCAGTTGATCCAATTTGTCTTCGGAAAGGGCTGGCATAGAAGGATCTTTTTGAGATTTAACAAACGAATCTAGAAGGCGACAAGACTCTACTTTGATTTCAAAAGCGTGTCCTGCCTGATAAGAATTTCGAAGAATATCACGAGGAAGGCCTGCAATTTTTGCGACATTATAACCATAACTTTGACTACAAACACCTTCAGTCAGTTTGTAAAGAAAAACGACATCTTGTTCGGTAGGGTCACCTTTGTTTTCATTCTCAACCAAATAAGCCTAAGAAATTAAACAAGATTATTAAGTTGAAGAGCTTTAAAAAAACGTCTCAACTTACCATATGTGCAATCTGAATTGAGGGCAAATGCTTTATTTCATCAACAATCGAATGGAAATGAGTCGAAAATATACAACGACAATGAATAGACTGGGCCAACTCTTCAAGAATTGCATGGGCAATAGCAATGCCGTCGAAAGTCGATGTTCCACGACCTAAAAATATAAACAAATAAAAAATATATTTTAAATTTCAATAAAAGCTTACCTAGTTCATCAATCAACACAAGCGAATTGACAGTTGAATGTCGAACAATAGTGACCGTCTCACTCAATTCAACCATGAATGTACTCTGGCTCTCGATCACCTGATCATAAGCACCAATTCGAGTGAAGATTCGGTCTACTGGTGTTAATTGACATTTACTAGCAGGCACGTAAGCACCAATTTGGGCCAAAATTACCATGAGACCGACTGATCTCATCAAGGTTGTTTTACCGGCCATGTTTGGACCGGTGAGAACTAGTGTTCCATTTTTGAGTTGAACATTATTGGCAATCAATTGGCGTGCTTCAACCAAACTAGCATTTCTTAGGTCTTCAGCATTAAGCATGACACCAGAGTCGTCAAAAGACCAAACAAATTCCGGCAAACAAGCAGCAGCTCCATTAGTTTCGAATGTTTGTTTTGTTTTGGACAGCGAAATGAGAGAGTCCACCCAAGCCAAATATCTGATTGCTCTAGACCACAATTGATAATCACGATCGAACCTTTCAAGCAATCTGCGAAAAATATCACTAAGAGAACTTTCTTTTTTCGCTTCGGCATCATCCAACTCGGCAATCAGGTTGATAATTGTGGTGGTATGATATCGTTTAAACCCCTTTCGGGCACTTTTCAGTTCGTACTTCTCGTCATGGGAGTTGAGAGCTTTCGACACACACTTTTCGGGAATCTCAAGTTGAAATCGATTCTTTCCAGCACCAAAATAACTGACGCGAGCATTAAAATATTTAGTCTGGTCTTTCAGGTAATCGTCAAGTTTTTTCTTTACTTCATCAATCTTATCAATGGCATCGTCATACTCGGAATCAACACCTTTAGCTGGGATAATGTTTCCATCCTTTCGAGCTTTTTCAGCATTAAAAGAATTCCTAAAGAATGATATTTTTGAAGACAGCTCTGGAAAGTTTCCACCGCTTTCTTGTAAATTTGTCAGTTTCATTAAAAGTTTTGACTCAATTGGCTTAGTCGAAATCTTTTCCATTAGAGCGACAATCTTTTCAAATCCATCTAAGGTGTTGAGAAAATTAATGATTCGTCTGCGTCGATAAATTTCGCCTTCAAACAAAATGGCACGTGAATCAGGATGCTCCTGAGATCGTTTCAATGAACTTTGAGTATGAATTTGAGTCAACAATCGTTCCAAATCGGGTAAATTCTTCATAATACAACACCAGTTATTGATTTCTGAAGTTAACTTTGCATTAGTGCTCAAATCGCGAACAGCTTCTTGGCGCTGTTCAAGTTCTTCTCGTTGATTGCACAGAGGCAAGCATAACCAGCTTCGAAGCAAACGTTTTCCAAAAGGAGTACAACAATTGTTGATTATATGAAAAAGAGAGTCAACCTCCTCTCCGCGAAGATTTTGAAATATCTCCAAATTTTTGATTGTTATTGAATCAAGAATGAGGTAGTTGGTAAGTTTTGATTCAGACGAATTACAGTCAAGAGGCACGTAAAGTTCAAACAAACCCATGGAAAGTATATCGTCAGCAATTAAAGCCTTTTCTAGGTATTCAATAATGCCTCCCAAGGAAGAAATGGCTAGATCATAGTCAGGCAAACAAGTCTGTTCTAGAGCATCGGAAGAATCAAAAATTTTACTTTTAAACTCTTCTGGCATATTTGCCCAGGTTTTATTTTCGGAGATGTATTTTAAAGTTTGGCTTGAACTCCAAAATTTTCGGAGAGCTTGTTTACGAAGATCAGGAAAAATTGGGTCTAGTAATTTGACGAGCTTGTTCGAACCAGAATATATTACTTCGGCAGGAGAATATTGAGAAAGCAGAGTTCGTAATTTAGACAGTTGGTGATCGTCTTTGAATTGGGACAAATAAATTTTTCCGATTGACACATCAACATAGCAAAGACCAAATTCGGATGAAGCTTCATCGATAGCCTAAAATTGAAATGTAAAAAAAGTTAAACAAAATGAATTGCCACTAAACTAACCTTGTGGGAGAACGCAAATAAGTACGAATTAGAATCAGCAAAAGCATCGGAATCAATGTCAGACATGTAGCGAGTGCCACAAGAAGAGATTCGACAAACTTCTCTTCTGACCACTTTGTCAAATTTAGTATTGCAACGTGAAGTTTTAAGCCGCTGTTCCATCATTGCAGGAGTCTCGGTTTGCTCAATGCGAGCCACCTTGTAACCTTTCCGAATCAAACCGTCCGCATATCGTTTGTAACTTTTTTCAGGAAAGCCGGCATGGGCATTCTCTCCTCGCATAAATAAAATTTGCAACTCTTTAGTGGCAACGACTGCGTCCATATGAAATAATTCATAAAATTTGCCCATTTTAAAGAAGAGAATTGTGTCAAAATTAGCAGCTTTAAATTCCCACCACTGACGCAATGCAGGAGTTTGCTTGTTGAGAAAATCGGAAGGAACAAAAAGCGTTGTCGGGTCAAAATCTGGATTCAATTCATCATTGATTAACATTTTTCGATGCTTCGAGTCGCATATTTTTTCAGGTTGCAAAAAAGCATAAGAAAGATGTGGCCATTCTCTGTCCGTAGCTTCATCGTGAGTCACCGATTGCAATGTAGTGTTGTTATTAGATTGCTTTGAAACTGACATTGAAAATGACTTTGATGTATTGCTTTTGTTGCTTTTCGAATTTGTAGATGTATTCTTGGATTTATTAGAGGTAGCTTTTGATTTTGTAGGATTCTTTTTAATTTCCACAACCTCTTCATCATCTACATCTTCATCTTCAGATGGGGTTTCCACATCGTCGGAATTGGCGTCAGAAAATTCAGACTCATCAGAAGATTCCTCCTTGGGGGATGGTTTGAATTCATCTTCATCACTATTTTCATCGTCTGAATCAATAAGTACTCTCTTAAAACGTTTTCGCTGAGCGGACTTGACAGAAATTTCGCTATCAGAACTATTCTCATCATTTAAATCGCTTAAAACTTCCTTTTTGCGTTTAGATGGAGTAACGAATTTATTTTTCGGCTTCTGAATAGTTTTACTATCATCTGATTCGTCAACGGACATTCCATCACTATTTTTCGGATCATAGTCATCAAGATTTAAATCTCCAATTAATTTGAATCTTCCTTCACGTTCAACATCGAGTGCTTCTTCGGCGAATTCAATTGCGAGCTTTAGCTTGTGATCGCCAGGTTTGACAGAAATGCCAGGTTGAACCGAACCTGTGTAAGGCTTTAAATCACGTTTTCTAATCCAAGCATGAGAGACAGGGTCATCAAAAAATTGGACATGAATCTGTCCTTTAGACTCAAATGTGTTGTTACCAGGATCCTCGCAAATAATTGAGGGCCACCAAGGATAACTGAAAATAAATTAAATATTATTAATAAGTTTATTAAACAATAAACAAAACACACCCGTCCAATTTAGCCCAAACAACGTCGAACAGTTGAAAAGCATTTGTCTTTTCGTTTGACAGTTTAGGCGTTTTAGGCGATTTGAAAAGTTCATTTGGGGTGCTACTTGAAAGCTGAGATTTGCGGTTTTTGATTCCTTTCGGAGTGAAATCGCCTGATAAGTTCGGTGTGGATGGTTTGGGAGTAAGGCTGTTTACTGATTTGAGCGGGGTTTTAGAGTTGTCACTCTCTCCATTGGACTGCTTAGACGGTGTCCGGCCAAAGTAGTTCAAGATCGTGTTTGACTGCTGAGATGCTGGTGAATTCTTCATTGTCACCGATGACAATATACTGTAATTCGAATAATTTTGAGACTGATGTCAATTAGATAACAAAATGACAATGCACACAACACAACCAGCGAATATGGAGAGAAGCCAAATAATGAAGTGAAAACATTCAACAAACAGGCAAGATTGAAGCATGTGAGTTAAAGGCCCGCTCTTGTGTACAAGAGAAAAGACCAATGTGTTCAGAAAATATTTTTTGGGGAATACTACCCATTTTGACTACCTTAAGCGTATAATTCACAAACAACGTAACATCACAAATTCATTTGATTAAGGTCATTGAAGGTGCAGTAGCACCCCGGATTATATTTAATAACTGTGACAAGTCAATTGAGCGGGAAAGTGCATTTGTTAGCTTAGAAATGGACGATCTTTGATACTATCGATTGCTCTGTTTTGGTTCATTTAAATTATTTGAATTAGACCATGTAAGTTTCAATTATAAATTTTACAAACTGTGAGTTTTGATATTTTTTTTGTATAACAGCAAACCAAATCACTTTATGCTTTGGACACTGATTTCGAATGGTTTCACGCATGTTGGCCAGACGAGGAGGACCTTAAATAGACATTTGAACTGAGTCAACTTTATTGAACATGCTTCATCCCAGATTCGTCACTATCCATTGATGCACTTAGCACCTCCCGAATTGTTCCATTCAATGGAAAACTATATACCTCGAACACTGAAAAAGCCAATTCCACCAATGGCCATCTCGGAGAAGTATAAATTGGATCGTTTTTCCAGCCTCAAATGTCAGTATGACTAGATCAGCCAACTTGTTTGCATCTTCATTTGTTGCCATCTAAATTCTGTTTTGCTTTATTTTTATTATTATATTATACTAATATTTAATTTAATTGTGCTTTGACGACGCAACGCAACGATGGATTCCGAACAATTTCGTACTGCATCAAAGCAACTCACCGATTATATTGCCGAGTATATCGAAGGACTTCGAAGTCGGCCAGTGCTGCCCGATGTTCAACCAGGTTACATCGATAGTTTAGTGCCATCAGAGGCACCGGAAGAAGGCGAACCATGGAGCAATTTGTACAACGACATTGAAGATGTAGTCATGCGAGGGGTATGAATTGAGTTCATTATTTTAAAGTGTGGTAATTCTTTTGAAAGAATTCAGATTTAATTTTTTTTACTGCACAGGCAGATTTCTACTGAACCTTTGCACTTTTATTTGCAATTTTGATATTTTGCTTTATTACACTACAAGTGACGACCATAATGTATGCCAGAATTATACGTCATTAGGCCTTATCACTGCCGATAAGGAATGAATCTATAATGAAGTGGCCCATCTCGAACCAAGTCAATTTGAGTCGATTCATTCGGTTGGTTCCATTGTTATCGCACTTTTGTGCTTCGGCCATTGTCGTCACCCAATTACCGAGTGAAGTGATTATTGATTGATGCCATTGTGCACCGAAAGGCAACAATCGCCTTTAGATTGAGCCAATTGAAGCCATCCGTTAGGTGGAATCGATCCATTGTGTAGACCTTTTCTGGCAATGACTTCTGAATCGAGCCATTTCTATAGCATCTCATCTCTAGTAACAATGCGAATATGGCAATTATATTCGAACGGATCGAACCAACTAAATTAATTTACAGTTGTCAGGCTATGGTGGAATGTGCACAAATTGACACTGCACTTGTTACTCGGATACTGTTGATTGGCACTAATTGCTCTAACGAAACGCGTTTTGTTTCCAGATGACCCACTGGCACTCGCCTCGGTTCAACGCATACTTTCCCACTGCAAACTCTTACCCCGCAATTTGTGGGGACATGCTCTCCGCGGCAATCTCCTGCATTGGCTTTACTTGGGTAACCAAAACGAACACATCCAATTCTAGTTTGGTTATACTTTTTTTGGTTACATAGAACGCAGCTCCCGCTTGCACTGAATTGGAGATGAAGATGATGGACTGGTTGGCACAGATGTTGGGCTTGCCTGAGCATTTTTGCTTCCCAAGTGGAAAGGGTGGAGGAGTGATCCAGGCTACAGCCAGTGAGTCCACACTGATTGCCATGTTATGTGCACGCTGTCAGGTGTTAAAAGAGAAAGGCTTGAACCACAAAGTGACCAATGACGAGCAGGACGATGCCAAGTACGGCATTATGAGTCGTCTGGTGGCGTACACTTCCTCTCAGGCCCATTCAAGTGTGGAAAAGGCAGCTCTTCTCAGTGCAACTCGCATTCGAATGATGCCAACCGATTCGGACTTGGCTCTCGATAGTTCGGCTCTTCGCGCTCAGATCGAAGCGGACAAAAGGAAAGGCTTGATCCCATTCATTGTGATTGGCACCTTGGGTACCACCAATACTTGCGCGTTCGACAACCTACGCACAATTGGCCAGATCTGTACGGACTTCATGACTTAATGAACCACAAAAATTAATCACTTTCTCGATAGGTCAAGCAGAAAACATTTGGCTCCATGTGGATGCCGCCTATGCAGGATCGGCATTTGTCTGTCCCGAGTATAGAGACTACATGGATGGAGTTGAAGTAAGTATGAATAGATCAATTAGAAGAAATAGACTTCAAATGCAGATAGCCATAAAGCGCTAGACCAATGGACGATTGACAATTTTCCTCTCGTTAGTACGCCACATCGTTCACAATGAATCCACACAAATGGCTTCTGGTCAACTTTGATTGCAATGCTTTCTGGTTGGTGGCATCCGACTAATTGGTCTGTGCTTGACATTTGATTGATAGGGTTAAAGACAAGACTCTCATTGAGGAAGCATTCAACGTGAATCCGGTCTACTTGAAGCACGAGAATGAAGGAAAAATTCCTGATTATCGAGTAATTAAGACATTTCAATTATAGACAGTCATTAATTAATTGACCCTTTTTATGGTTCAATTGAAGCATTGGCAAATTCCACTTGGTCGAAGGTTTCGTTCACTCAAAATGTGGTTTGTCTTTCGTAGCTACGGTATAAAAGGATTGCAAGACCACATTCGAAAGGTAAACAGTCCATAATATACAATTAATATTAAATACTAAATTTTGTACAAACAAAGCAAATTGAACTAGCACTTTTGTTTGGCGAACTTTTGAAGAACGATAATCGATTCGAAATTGTTGACAAGATAAGAATGGGTTTGGTTTGCTTCCGACTCAAGGTAAACAATTATCATATATAAAAAGAATACATTTCTCAAATATGCTTTTAGGGAAGCAACGAATTAAACGAACAACTGATTGGGTCGATCAATAAAAGTCGATTGATCTTTTTGACGCCAACAAAAGTGAATGACAAGTTCATTATTCGCTTTGCGGTGTGCGCTCGCACTTGTAACGAACAGGACATTCACTACTCGTGGAATGTGATCAGAAAATATGCCGAGTCGCTTCTGTTTAAAGTGGCCAACGATCACAAAGATTGTGCCAACGGAAGTATCGTCGGAAAATGAACACGCGATGAAGTACCAAATATATAGACCAAGACTGGTTGCTGGTTTTTGTAGTATGATTGATTAGTCCTACAAATTAGATTATGTTAGAAATTATATTACAATAAAATAGTTATATCACATATGTACCAGATGGTAATAACAAAATAAAGATAATTTCCAATTCTCCACGTTCATTACTCGTTGTCAAGTTTATGACAGCTTGCAGTCCATTGCACTGATTGCAGGTGGTCGTCACAACAAACACAACATCTATGTGTGGCCCTTGGCAGTTGTAAATTTGAAAAAAGCTTGCTGTTTGCCGTTTGTTGTCTGTTAGTTTGTCTCGTGGTGTGCTTTTTTACTGAGTTTTTATTTTTATTCAGAAAAGATAATTTGTTTTCACTTCAAAATGGATTTCCACTTAAATCACCGCCAATTCAACGAACGTCAACTCTTGGTAGAACGTGCCAATCGTCTGATCGAGAAGTACGATCTTCATGTTCCGCGCTTTTTCTCAACTCGATTTATTAACTTTGAATTCTGGGCCAATGTATTTATTCGCATCTTTGGAATCAAGTGTAACATTTCATTGCGAACTCCATCGGAACGAGTGGAAGCGATCAAAGCTTGTCTTAATACTCTGGCATGTCTGATCGGAGAGAATCTTGACCATATTCAAGCTGATGGTTTGCTTAATTTTGATGTAGTTGCTATGAAAAACTTAATTCAAATTGCTGAGCTATTTGATGAATCTATTGAAGTTGAAGAATATAAAACTGAAGACGAAAACTTAAATCCTGAAATCCTTCCCTATAGCCACAAACTTAGAATTCCTTTTGATGCTGAAGACAAATATTCAAATAAATCACAAGAATTAGCCAATCAATTGTATAAAGCACTGAAAAATCAAACATTGGCCATGGAGATCGAGAAAAAGATTAAAATTTATTTTGGTGATGTTACTGCCTCACAATCGAATTACTCAAAAATGCGATCGTCTCGTCAAAGTATAGTTCGTACCAGAGCAATACAACCTAGTACTTCTACTTTTGATTATAACTTTCAAAAAGGATCCAAAAGAAATCAAATCTTAAGTACTGAATTAGAAAAACTGTTTCCAGAAATATCTGATCAGCTAATTGAGAAAATTAGAGAGCAAGAGAAGGCTTTAATTATGTCCCAAAGAAATATTCGTATTTGGCAGGAAAACTTAGCCATGAATCAAATAATGCGGTCATTGAATGGAGCAATCAACCAACAGAGGCAGCGAATCGATTTACTTCACAAAGAAGTGAAGGAGGAAGACGTCATTTCAAAGAAAAAGGATCACAGAGCCCGCCAAATCGCTCAAAAAGTTTCCTCCCGGCAAGTTCGTTCTCAGAAAGCGTTTCTTCAGAAAGATATTGACAATTTCTACAACGAATCTACTGCAGCATACTTGAACGCAAGATCTCATTTAGAGCGGATTCTTATGATTGAGTTCTCTAAAGTTGATGCAAACAAGCGGCAGCAAATAAATGAAATTAGAAAATACCTTCGAAATCATTACGAGACCGAAACTGAAAACCTGAGATCTCTACTAGAGAATTTTGATTCATTAATGTAAGTTTGTGCTTTTATTGTTGTGCAATAAATTAATAATGTTACTAATAATAATATTGCAGGTTCGACAACTGACTTAATTGAACCATCTAATTCGATTCAATTTTGGACATTATCACATTCATTGACATTATTGTTGTTATCACTGCAAAGCTTCTCTTCATCTTCGGTGGCTTGCTGTTTGAGAAGTTCCATTTCCTTCTTCTCCTTGTTGATGTTCCTCAATGTAAATTGCATTGCATTCTTAATGATTCGATCCACAATAGTAATGGTGGACATTGTATTTTCGCTGTTGATCACTTTGAATTTTCCTAATTGTCTTGGTTCCTGAAGATTATAATCGAATAATTATATTTAAAAAATTATAGCAGGCAATTGACAAGTTACCCTGTACGGATCTAATCCTTTGTCGTCGACGCGAATGTCAGTAAAACCATGCAGAACCAAATCAACCTTAAAGTGGTCCAACAATTCTTTTGAGACAGCATAAGGTGCACCAATCACCACTTCATTAACATACTGTAATTATTTAAAGTGAACATGATGAATTTTATAATATTAAATGCTATTATTACTTACTTTGCAAGCCAGGACTGAGAGGACACGTTCGTGCAAATTCATAATTGGATAATTGCTGCCGAGTCGTTTATTGATCACTTGGTCGGTATGAAGGCCAACAATGAGATAGTCGCCCTCTGCCTTTGCTTTCTCGAGAAAGTCCACATGACCAACATCTAAACAGTAAAAAAATAAACAAATAGATTGAAGAGAAATGATTAAAAAATGCGAGAATGTCTTACGAAACAAGTCAAATGCGCCATCAACATATATGATTCTATCGCCCGGATTGGGATCTTTTCCTTCGGCAAATTGAATAATCTTTTGAGTGGTAGGCAAAAATTGCGAAATTCCCGTCCAAGGACTGTGGGTGGTTGGATCGCGCCTAATCTGATCGCTATGTTCGGAATGGACGTCTTCGTTGGTCTTGTGGTGCGACTTGGTCATTAGCAACATTCGACCCACGATATCAGTGGTGGAGACACCTTCAGTTCGTTTACACTCGCGGTATCTGCCTGCCGTCTTCACATACCGATAAGTGTCGAGTCCATGTTCGTCCAGGGTAATGTCGTTGCCGTGCACACAGAAGTCGCACTCGTACTTGTCAAGTGTGTCCAAAGTGGTAATGTACGGAGCATCTTCCACTATTTCGTCCACCCACTTAATGGCGCGAACCATCTTGTATCGTTCCTGCTCTGTAAAGACTGGTGGTCCTTTGTGTCGAGTGATTTCTTCGTCAGAATGAACTCCAACCACAAGACAGTCACCCATAGCCTTTGCTTGACGCAGCTGATTGGCATGACCAAAATGGACCATATCGTAACTGATAGGGAGCACAAAAAGACATTTGTTCATTAAACAAAATTAGCAAAAATTATCAAAAGACTAGTGAGACAACGATCTTAAAATATTAGTTCCTTCAAATGACATCGTTCTACATAATGAAAACGTGTCACAAGTATTGACAAGCAAAAATACGCAATTCAGCATAAAACATTGCCAATGAGCCGACAAGATGAGTTGGCATAGGCCATCAGTATTGAAGCATTTGGAGTACTAAGCTAACATATTTAATAATAGTAATATACTAAACTAAAAATAAAAAAATATGCACTAATTAAAGTTTAATTGACTATGAAAATAAAAACTAGCGCGCTAAATGTTGTAGCTTGCAATCATTTTGAAAGTTGTTCGCAGTTATCAAATTGATTATTTTAGAAAATAGCAAACACATACCATCCATCGCACCACACTCGAACTTGTTTCTTATCAGACATAATAATGTTGGTCAGTTGTGGGTCAAAAGAAAATACTTCGCAAAACAAATCCTTAAACAAATGTTGATTTCGAATGTTTGCAGATTGAACAACAACGGGGAAAAGTAATATTTTATTATTAAATTAGAGTTCTTGAGACTTCAAATAAAATGGAATTTGTGGAATTTGCTTGATATTGCATTTAACCACAGTGAGTGTTTTGGAAGCCACTGCAAAATAGACTTTTAGCTAAGATTGCAGCAATTGACCAAATTCAATGAATGTTTGTCGAACGGGAAGTATACAATGAGAATGATAATACGAGGAGTAATTCACTTGAGAAGAGGCTTAAATCGCTGACTAGAAGCAGAGATCATTTAAATACGGCAAAACTTGTGAAGAGGCATTCGTTGATAACGAGGCAAAAGCGTTACTACTTAGAGTCTATGAGCACTCATAAGAGCAGGAGCCGAGTACAGGATACTTCGACAGTTGAAATTATCAACCAAAAGTGACAAGGTTAATCGAGTAGTGTCGATAGTTAAGAGCAAAAGAGAAAGAGGCGAACGAGTGGAAAGTGGGCATGGTAATTCAAAAGAGAGTAGAGTAAAACGGAGATGTACGTCTATAGAGATTCGATTGCATTGGTTTTCAAGTTGACTTGTACCGTTAATTGTCACTGCTTGCTTTTATAGATAAGTTTTTCGCATGATTCAATTATCTCGATCTAGTTAAACAATGAAAGATCTGTTATCAATAAATTGACATTTCAAATTGCACTAACTTTTTGTAAGTGGAATATGAACTTGATATGAGCAAGTAGATGCTTCCAGGCGTAAAGGTGAAGTGATGTGGATAATACAATATTTATATTGAGATGTCATGTGCTCGTTGTTTGGATATGTGCGTCTTGTCTTAGTCATTCGGAGAGAGCGATATCGGCCACTTGGCATTTAAGAAGGAAATGTGATTGGACGGCCTTTGCCTCCCTAGATCGTATGATTTCAATCTAACCACATCCTTCCTCGTGTGCTGTCTTCACCAAATTCTGCAACAAACAAACAAACAAAATACAAAACACCCAACCACACCAATACAAAGTTCACATTAGTACATCTGAGAGATGATGACAGTTGTGCGACACAAACCAGCTCCAGTGTCCAACCAAACAGTAGACTCACCAAGAGACTGGTCTTGTTAAAGGCACACACCCCACACAGAGGAACACCAAATAAGCCAAAACAAACCAAACACTTCCACACAGGATCATATGATTTTTTCATAACAACACAGTATGCTCCATCTGGTGGTTCATTTTGTCACTATTATAACATTGTTGACGAATAGCAAACTGAACAAATATTACCGATTTTTATTTTATAAAGTACTTTCAAATTTAAATGTACTAATATATATATGTTTGTAATAGTTTCCAAACATGGAAAATGTTTATACTTATCACTATAAATACAAAATACGTCCGTACATTTATACTTGAATAAGTTTACCGTAAACATTCAACCGAAATGACCTTTGAAAGGAAATGAGTTTGATCATTTGTCTATATGTTATAGTACGGGTGTATTTATTTGTATTTAAGTATAATACTTTCAAGTCGCCAATCTACATCAAAACAATAATTCTTATTATCAACTAGCAAAAGAAGTTTCACTGTATGTCATAATTTGTTTGTCAATTACTTGTGCGCATAGTGCTGCAATAAAGACTATACATTTGCAGGCGTCCGTCAGTCTCGCCAGTGTACAAAGATCGAGATGTCGACTCGTAAGGATAATAATCAAAAGTCAATAGGTCATCGGAAGACCACAACAACAATAGAACAAGAAGATGGGAGAAGAGCGCTAAGTTAGAAACTGGTCCTCTCAACTAGCTCATCTCATCTCATCCCGAACAGGTGAATTTAAAAATAGACCCACTGACATCGTCTCTCAAGGGTTAGTGTCGTGTTGGTCAGATGGATAGTAGTGAGTGCAAGTGGAGTTGTGGCCAATTGGAAATTACACTCCGCCGGCAGGCAATAAAGCAAAGTGGCGAGTGCAAAGTAGCACTGTTGAACGCGCTAGCCAAAAGGTACGGCATATTTGTGAGGCCGTGGTTTTAGCTAACTTGTGTGAGCGTACAGCCGCTCAAAGCATGTACTGAAATGTATGGACGCTCGGCGCTCGTCTTCTAAGCGCCATTCAGCGTCCAAGCGCCGAGCGTCCACACATTTCAGTGCATTCTTTGAGCGGCTGTACGCTCACACAAGTTAGCTGTAACCACAGCCTGAGACGCCATCCTAAACGCGACTTGCTCGGCAGCTGACTGGCTCGAGAGGACCACCAACAAGAGAGAGAGTGCTCTGTCTCTGCCTGCTCAACTCGTTCACGCTGAAGTGAAGTGCCGAAAAGTGTTTGCTTCGTGTTTGCGTTGTCTACCGCCGCTTGGTTCCGTTCTTGCCTGGATCGTTCGTGTAAGTTTTAAATCTAATCTACGCCTTGTTGGCGCAAAACAACCAAAATATACTAACTAGTAGTCCTATGTCCTATGTTCTTCACAGGACATTTCTTCGTCATCGGTCTCGCCACAAGTCGTAACGGTGCAATAGTGTGGTGTGATTTGGCCATTTGCGCTCTTATTCCCCGACGTTAGCTTGCTTTTTTCTTTAGACGGCCTAGCCTTTAATCGATAGTATATCGATTCTCTACAGACATCACAATGGCTCGAGGACAACAAAAGCTCCAATCTCAAGCTCGAAATGCAAAAAAGCAACAAGAACAGAAAAAGGGCAACGGCAACGACCAGAGAGCCGCCGCTGCTGTTGCTCTAAAACACAACTGTGTTGTGTGCAAGGTAGAATTTAAAGTGATGATTAATTAAACTGAATTGATCTTTGTTTTTTGTATCTTTCAGTCTCAAATGCCTGATTTGAAGACCTACAGGCAACATTTTGAAAACAAGCACCCCAAGGCACCAATTCCGGATGATCTTAAAGACGTGCAAGCCTAAAGAAGAGTTTCTACGCTACGAAACAAACGAATTTCCACTGCTTTTTGCGTTTCCAAATTGATCAATTTTGCTACAAAATGAATTTACTAACTAAAGCAACACACACACAGAATATACATACTAAACATGTTTCCATCAATATGAGAACTTATTGTTAACAGTGTTATACAACTGCAATGACCATTACTCACGTGTATTGCTATTTTTCACATCAACAAAGAATTCAATATTAAAGTAATATACTTGCTTTCAAAACTTTTTTCTATTTTATATCTACAAACTATGATCACTTATTGCTCATTTTCTCGAAAAGTGGTCTAAAATCAGATATTTGATAATTGTTCATAAAAGGATTTGGTAAAGATGTAGAATTTAAATTTGATTTGCATATTATCTATCCGAAAAAAGAAATTTGAGCAAATCTATGAAACTACAAATTTATTTGGGGAATTACGAATCGAGTTGTGGCACAATAATACTAAAAAGAGGAAAAGGAAACTTGATTAATGACAGTTTGAACAATTTAGGGGAGGAAATGTGATTATAATTTTAACTAAGGCACGAATAGAAAGAGGAAAATTTGACTGGATGATGACAGGAAAGGTTAGGTGAGAAGTGTTAAATATGGCACATGCAAATGGCAGAGTGGAACATCACTTGGTCAGCTTCTTATGGTGGAATGAATGGTTGGTTTGATTGCCCTGATGGAGTCGTTGTCGTTGTCGAGTATTGCCTATAGAGTTGAACCGATCTACTTCGAAGCTTACTGTTTACTTTCGCTGGTTTCGTGCATCGAAAAGAGAGCCAGTCAAACCACCGGTAACACCGCTCAAGAAACGAGTTGTGCCAACAGTTCGGGTGGTTGTCAGTGGCTTGGTCTCACTGGAGAAGGTTCGGATGCTTTGGCCACCACCGCCTCGGTTGAGATTGAAGCCTTGCAAAGAGGTAATCTCACCGCCAATCGATGCAATGCCGGCACTTCGGGCAGCTGAGGCTGGCACCAAAACGTAACCTTCAGGGGTAACTCGGGCCCCTCCACTGACATCAGTTCGGATAGTCTCGACCACCTTGGCAGTGCTCAAACTAGCTGGTCTGGTTTCAGTCAAAATGGAACCTCGAAGAGAACCTCTCGAAGAGGTGGTAGAAAGTGACTCCTTACGACGGCCAGCAGCAGCCTGAGCAGCTCCAGAAGATTCCCATTGGGCAATCAATTGGGAAACTGAAGGGGCACTCGAACGGTAAACGGCACTGGCGGCTTCGTGTGATTCAGTGCCAAGTTCACTAGTGGACACTTCAGCACTGAAGACAGAAACAGTGATATTACCACTGCTAAACACTTTCGATTGTACACTCACCGGAATCCATTCTCATCAGCCACATAGTCGACACGACGATCTTGGCCATCGAGTCCCTTGATAATGTAAAATCCAGTGATTCGGCCTTCCGCGTCACCTAGATTTCACAATGATCAAATAAATGTAAATTGAAGCAACAGCACAACTTACCAGATTCCTGTCGAGCAGAAGAGGAGCCATCTTCATTTGGAGACCTTAAGACAAACAAATTAGACCGACAAATAATCATTCTGAATGAATCTCATACTCGAAAGCGAAACTATATGGCTCTGGAGCTGGATGTGCTTCTTCTTGGGCATAAGCACACAGCACCAAGGCAGAAAAGAAGAAAACCTACACAAGAAAATGAAGAAGAATTGTCGTTTAATAAATGAAAGAATGAATGAGTTGCTTTTACTTGGGTAAACATGGTGTCGGATTGGTCACTTTGGCAAATATCGTTCAGTGGAAGAGTGTGGTGTCAGTGTGAAGATGCGCACGTGTTTATATACTCGAGGAAGGGCATGGTCGATCGAGTGGACTAGGCCCAATTCAATAGCACAACACGTGCCCCATTCCGACAGTGAATCCATACAAGTGCCATCACAAAGAAGATGCCCGTGAAGACACGAGGGCGTAACGAGCCGTCTGATTGGTCTGTAAGATCGAAACGAACATGGCCACTGGCCATTGCGTTGCAAAGCAATCAATGTCTCTCGAGCGATCGCGCCATCTCGCACTCACTCTCACTTTCATCCTCAACCAATTCGTGGGCATCATGTCCTCCTCACTCTACCTTGTTCATCCTTATCGTTCAATAAATTTACACTTATTTTATTGGCCATCTTCGTCTAGGCACGCACAAACGCGAACGTGGTCCGTTCGATTGACTGAACGAGGAAAAAACTAACCGACAAGGTAGTGAAATGTTTTTCGGTGCGAAATAAATGAATGAATCAAATGCCATAAAATCTATAACCCCGCATGTACTTTCATTTGACAATAATAAAGTTGTAAATAGAATTGAGGAATGAACATTACACAAGCAATGTTTTTAGCGCCAATAATTATTTGAACAATTTCTCAAACCGACCAAAACTCGATTAAACCAACTGATTGGGTTTTTGTATCATTGCAAAGGATTGCACCGACATTTGAGTGATACTAGAGATTAGATTTGGTGAACATAATTGTGCCATTTGTGGAGATAGCTCAAATAGATAAATAAGAAAGATAAATACAAAGGTCGAGTTCAGGTTAAGGTTTAGATATAGGTCTATAAGAGAACAAAAATGACAAAATTGAGTTTGACAAATAAATACATTTTAATTTTAAATTCTTTAATTATTGCTACAAAATTAATCAACTCCTAACGCGATTGAGTAACAAAAAGATTCAACACTATAGAGGTCATTGCCAATTCAAATATAGCGAAATCAATCAGATATACCGTCAACTTGGAAGCGTCGAACGGTGCGCGATCGTGTCCAATTTGTTCGGAATGTCCAAATGTCATTCGAACGATAACAACTCGAGAGATGTGATCGTGTTCGTTCAACATTACAAACACACAAGGCAAAGGCCACGATGAATGGACACACTACATTTGTCTTGACATTCGCACATTGACACACACAGAGTCAGAGACTTTATTGGTGACAGGCGAAACAGAACAAGCAAAAACGATGGAGACTGGTCTGTCCATCATATTTACAACTTGAGACCTAACTGTCAAGTGTCGCTTCCGACAGTGCAAACATCACAAATCGTCATTCAGTTGCCTAAGTTAACAGACAAATCATAGCAACAAATGTCCGACGAGGTTAGTGAAATGTGTTCATATCATATCTGCAGATATCGCGATAATATCGAACAAATTGAGTGCTTATTGTGTTTATTGGACATTGGAAAATAAAATAAAATTGTAAAATACATACAGCGAATAAATAATTGTTAGTGTTTGTTAGTGTTCATTCTCAGTGTGAGTGTGGTGTGGAGTGTGTTTGTTTTTGATTGGTTAACCGATGATGATTCAATCACAAATTGACGATCGATGATTTGCAGCAGCAAGCCTGGTAAAATCGAGATAGCAGACAATCACGTGAGGGTCAATTCGACCACTCTCTAGTAGATCACTTGGTTGGAGCCTGATTTCAGCGATGGAACAGGTAACTCTTCGTTTTGCACCAAAACAGCAGTTGGGGCAGTGGTGATGGGGGCGCCCGATGGGTTTGAGCCATTCGAGGCTGCGCCCGTCTTGACCCGCATCTCGTCACGATTAGCCCTAGATAAATTGTAATCAGTTAAGAACAAGTGCACAAAATGGTGAGCAATTGCAGAATTAAGAATAAAACCTTCACAGCTAAAAACGATTCTTATGACTTAAATATAGAATAAATCTGTTTACAAGGACTTAATATTGCCAGATTAGCTTGGCGCAATAGCAAATATGAAAAGTTTCTATACATAAACGGACTTGGAGAATTAGAACATAATTTAAGCTCATAAATAATTAACATTGCTAGTTAGTATCAAAACTACATATCGATAGCACAATGGTAAGAAATAAAATAAATTACAAGAAAATTCAAGATGGAAACTTACTTTCTGCCCATCGCCATGAGCACATAGAACGCACTGGTGGCCATAATAAGACCACAAGACAAAAAGGTGCTCACACCAATGCACCAGAAGAACGGAACCACCGCAAACCTGTGAAGAAAGAAAGAAAAAGAGAAATTAAAAAATGAACAAATTAATCGGTGATTAGTGTGCACGACTGCTACCAATGAATATTGACAACAAGTGGGCATAAATCATCGACTTGTTGCAAGCAAATATCACCAAAGCGACTGCTTGTTTGCATCGAGCCACACACATACACACACAGTAAATGTAGCAACCATTCTAATCGGTAATAATCATTATGGATGTGACAAGTGCATGCAATATTCAAAAAGAACAAAAAAAAGACATCATCATCAAACTCGAATTACATCTTATAGTTCTTGTGTGCTCGCTAACTATAAGCGGATAAAACAAAATTGCCGATCGCCAATGACACACTTGGCGGGAAAATGGGAAGATGCTCAATGCCAATTATATTTCCATAAAAATGACCATTGAAAATATAAAACTAAGTTAGCTTTAAATGCACGACAATTTGCAACCAACAAAATACCGCCAAAATCAATTATAAACATTCATTGCCAGTCAAATTTATTGCAATATTTAAAATTTAAAGTAAATCAATTAGTCCTATCGTGTATAATACGTTATTTGTATGCAAGCGAAACATTGCGGTCAGTGGCAATAAATCACAACCACACAAGCAGGAATTCAATCTAAGACCGATTGTGCACTATTAGGAAATGACAGCAAAACAAACGTTAACTGCTTGGTATTCGACAACCACACTGGTCTGTCATTCCAATCAATGAAGTATCTTTCCAAATGGTTCAATACTGTCAAGCCATTCATCCCAATCATTGAACAACAATTTGAATTATACCTGCGCACACAACAAACACCAAACATTAACAGTAAACATGGTCGAGTATGGTACTGAATGGCAAATCAAAGATAAGGATCCCTGGAATGTGGAAAGTCGTTGAAAGGAATGTGCAAATAGATGCAATTTATGATTACGATAAGTACAAATAGTACTATAGTTTTTAAAATGATCGCCATTGATTTGATATATTGTTAATAGCTTTCAAGATAACGACCAAATAAAAACAAAAACTTTAACTCGAACTTAATTCAAACACATATTTCAATAAAATAATTCACTGTCAATCAAAAAAACATAAGTGCATTATTGAGTGCAATTAATTATCATAAGTCAGCAGTGCGATCATCATTGCACCAAACAGCAAGATTGATTGAACAGAATTAAAGAAATGGTGCATTCTACTGTGATGTAAGCGGACAGACTGATCCGCAGCACTCAACTGAGACAATTGCACTGAAACCAATGCGTGAATGACAGTGACAGTGTGAGTGTATGCACTTAATTAACTCAGCAATCAACTTTGTGTGGAATCAATCAACGCAAACTGTACAAATGTGGCTCGTGTCATTGAATTCAATTGTGCTTGTTATCGAACTTTGCGCCTTAAAGATTTAAAAGTTCAAGTTTTTACTTAATTAACTCATGCAACCACTACCACGAACACCACTCAATCTGGAACTGATATTTATCAAGTGACAACAAAGCGACCATCTCAGAACTTTTTTGTGCCTGCTCTGTATGATATGATTGCAGAATGTGGCTTGGAGCAAATAAAGAATCTTCACTTTTGCCTCGATTTCAATGTTTCGTGTCACTACAATGCAGACTAATGCAAAGTCCCCCATTGGCAAAGATGGAACATGCCAAATGGATGGAACAAAAAGGCGCGCGCGCGGTGCAAATCAAAACAAACCGATTAATTAAGCAATCTCATTAATTGGGACAATATCGAAATGTAAATTGCAATTAATTATGCTCACGAGAAGAGCACATTTGTTTATAATAGATAGATAGCTTCTTTACAAAAAACAACAACGGATAAAACTGATGTAATTTTCAGCGTAACAAAATGTCACAAAGAATGTAAATTAGCCTTTTTGTATATAAATTAAGTAATGAGCTCATTCGTGAATGATTAATCAGACAAATTAATTTCACTCATTCGATGATGATACAGTTCAGGTAAGTGGACTGTTTAGCTTAAAACTTTAGCGCCTAAAAACTTTCATAGTTTAGATAAACCATAAGCGGTAAAACAAAACATACACCAAACATATCGATCGATGGTACATTGTGAGAAAAGACCAAAATAGCAGCAAATGCACTTACATAAGATAGATGACTGCTTTGAACCAAGGTGAGCGTTTATCCAGTAGAGTCGCAGGCATATAGGCAAAATCGAGAAACATACAACAACAAGGCGCTTCGGTTAGGACCATGAGAAATCCTTCGATTCTGTAGAAAGTTAAAAAAAGATTCAAAATTAAACAACTGCTTTATAACAACAAAATAGCAAAATTGTCATTTGATAGTTAGCTAATTGACAATTAATAAATTGGACGAGTGAATTAATTTTGAACACTTACATTAGCAGAGCTCCCACGAAAATACATTTTATGTCGAGAATGGAGAGAAGATTCAAAAATCCCATAAAAACGCTAACTGTAAAGTGAAAAAATGGAACGTTATCAAAAGTATAATAAGAATTAATAATTCAATATTAGCGCCCGCGCCACACAGAAGCACTCATTCGTGAAGACACACATTGCCGCAATTGCAATATTAATTGCAAGTGATGATCGATGCTAAAGAATGTCTGCAATAAGTATACAATGTATTGGCGACGAGACACTTCAACTCTGCACGTAATCTAATCCACCGAATCTATCGAATATTTAATTGTCAAGAATTCGTCTTGTGTGTTGTGTATTAAATTGCAATAAAGCGCTCAGCCATGTCAAGTTTAATTTAAATTATCACTTAACGCTTTTTAAATGCTAAACTAAACAATTCTGCTCCAAGATGACCTTGATGATGAAAATCGATTATAATTAGATGAGGCTAATTATAAAGTTGGAAAGCACAAAAGATCAAATCGATAATTTCCTTGTGAACAATAACTCATGACTAATTCTTCACAATGCCACAAAGCAAAGTAATCAAGCCAAAAATGGCAATCGAAGAACTAGATGACACACTCAATCCACAATCATTTAGTGCACATAGATTCAACTTAAATTTAACGAAATCTAATTGAAAATCTACCTAAATTCGATTGTATTCGTTATAATTAGAATATAGTTTGCCTTTACAGACAGAATGCCAATCATTCAATCGATTACTAATTAGTCCGAATGAATACGGAAAGTGGCCAGAGACAGACAGACAGACCTTGCCTATAAATAAGTACACACTTCTGGCTAACAAGAAGTGCAATTGAATATAACGACATGACAGTAATCAAACGGCAGCAAATGAGACAATCTATACAATAAAGTCGAGCTACGTTCACAATCGAAATGAGGCTTAATTGAGTGAGAAATGCTGACACTTTGCCAGTGCGACATCGAGCAATTGCTTGAGCACAATGACGACGACGTAGACGGCCGACAGAAAGGTGTGAGGCGAATCCAAATGGCAGACAGAAAATCCACCGATTGACACCCATCTCACGAAGATCATGGCCATCGAGAGAAGACCGGTGAAAAGATAATCAATCGAATTTCGCGCCTTAATTGGCTACTTGTTGCTGGCAGTCCATGTAAATCATGTCAACAACAGAGCAAGGTTACACGGATGCCCCTCATGGCACATGGATATTTTCCATTATTATCAAACATTTTAATTGCTTCTATTATAATAAAGAGAGTGCACATGTTGATTGAGAAAAACATGCGTTTTACAGTTTGCATGATTTAAGATCATCAAAATTCAACAAAGGTTCCATCAGATAGTGCACACAAGCTTTATTGCACTGATTTGGAGTGGATAATAATAAAAATGCCAGATATTAATTGCAAGTGAAGTGGCAATTAAGACAAGTATTTCGGTTAATGAAAAATAATAGTGTGAACAGGAAATTGAAAGGCCATTAATAAAAGTGACTAAGTTCAATGTCGTCACATAAGAACGGCCACTAACAAAATAACTGCCTGATATATAACTTAGTATTAAAAATGTAATTATTATAAAAGCAATTGCAGCGAAAGAAGAAAAATCCAATAGTTTTCAAGAAAAACGAATAAGCAAATCAAATAGCTAGTAAAAGGATAAACACAAACTTCGTTAATACGTTCATAACAATTATAGTAATATAATTTGGATGCGTCATTGATTGCAGACAGAGATATGAGAGCCACATTGTCAAGGGAAATATGATCAAATGGCATTATCAATATTGACACAGTGATCAACCATACGAATCACTGATCAAACATCCGAATCTATGAGATAATTGCGAAATGCGACATTATCTAGCAATAGAAAAAATAATAAAAACAAATAAAAACAAAAACAAGTGCAAATATAATCGGCAATTGGAATTGTTCATCATCTACGGCGGCACTTACCCACACCAGCAACTGAGCCAACTACTTTGGCACCAGTGGAAATCATCCATGGAATATCGTTCGTGTCCTGTTGCTGACCGGCGGGCTGATTTGAACGCAGAACTGAGTTGAGAACATTCATTTTGAATATTCGATATGAGAGATGCCACACAGACGGTACTGGTCAAAGATACACACACAAATGGATGGTCAAGCTGGTGAGCACAGCTGAGACGATAGACTACAAACAATGATGGATCGGTGCACTGGTAGAACTGCACAATGCAATCACTCGCCAACCAGTGTATTGCTGACTTGATAAGTCACGGTGCTCAACTTAGCCGCTGGTTTCGATCACAATCCTGTGATAGGACAGCACACACAGTGACACTGCGCTTCGGTTCTTCTCGTACAGCAGGGGCAGTAATGCTTGAAATGGAGTGCTAGGATTGTGTTGTCTACTGGTTATAGCAGTGGATAGTCCGAAAGGCGACAATATCTTTCAGTGCGAGACCAAAACAAGAGCGAAATGTCAATTTGGCGACACTTCGATGACTGTGAGCCTTCTGCAAACGTCAACACATGTCGATGCTCGGTTGGAAACTGTTTTTGTCCACAGATGGCGCTGGTGTCACTGATTCAGTTACATCGCCGGAACTTGAATGGCCATTGGTCGGATTTATTGAATTTACAATCATCAGTGATCAAAATATATTTTAAACCTATAAGTAAATAATGGGACTGATATATAACATCTGATAATTTCCATCTGCTTTTGATAAATTCTATTAATAATGTGCACTGTGTTTCCCGATAAGAAATAATCGCCAATGCAATCATTTGTTTGAGAAAAAAAAAATACCAGAAGAGAACCGAGTTTATCGATCCACTGTTTTGTGGTGACCTAATTGTAGTGTCCTCGTTTGGTCACGTGGCCAGATAGTGTCATCGATCAGAAGGGGACTCCCGAGAGTTGGTATAAAAAGGTTTGTCGAGTCACTCGAGTGTGACAGTCAGTAACAAATTCTTGTTGTTTATGAATTCATCAAAATGAGTGATACAAAGCAACAATTTCCAGTGCCCACCGTGGAGTATACCAAACTGTTTGTGAATGGACAGTTTTGTGAGTCCAAGTCGAAGCGAACATTCGTCAGCACCAATCCGTACACAGGCCAGACGGTGGCCAACATTCAAGAAGCAGGTCGCGACGATGTTGATTGGACAGTGAAATGTGCCCGTAAAGCTTTTGCAGAATGGCGCCAATTGGACGCATCTCAGCGTGGTCGATTGCTCACAAAACTTGGAGATTTGATTGAAGACAACTTGGAGACAATTGCGGTACGTAGGAAAATTGTTTGACGCAATTGTCGATTTGTCAAATGTGGAAATTGGTTTATTGATTTGCCTTTCAGGGACTGGATTCGCTGGAAAATGGCATTCCAATCATGGAAAGCCTTCATACAGTTGGGGCAGCTGCAGCAATATTTCGATTTTACGGAGGTGTCGCAGATAAAGTAAAAGGAGAAACAATTCCTTCGGGTATGATTCATGTAATCAATGCAATCTATCTAATCATAATCGTTTCTCTAGATGGAAACATAATGACCATCACTGTAAAAGAACCAATGGGCGTGTGTGCCATTATCATTCCTTGGAACAGTCCCAGTCTAATGCTTGCCAAGACTGTTGGCCCGGCATTGGCTTCAGGAAACACTGTCATAGCGAAACCGGCAGAACAGACTAGTTTGTCCGCTTTGTATTTGGCGTACCTCGTCACCAAACTCAACTTTCCACCAGGAGTGTTCAATGTATTGCCGGGCGATGGCAAAACTGGTGCATTATTGGCCGAACATATGGACATTGACAAAATCACCTTCACAGGTTCCACCGAAGTGGGTCAAAGCATTCTGGCTGCTTCTGCACGAACTAATTTGAAACGAGTTACCCTCGAATTGGGCGGGAAAAGTCCATTGGTCATTTTTGATGATGTCGACGTTGAAAAGGCTGCCGAGTTAGCATTTGCCGCCTTGTTTGTCTCCAATGGACAAGTTTGTTGCTGTGGAAGTCGAACATACGTTCAAGAAAGTATATATGATCGATTTGTGGAATGTACCAAAAAGTTAGCTCAGCAACGAATTGTGGGAGACCCTTTTCGAAAGGACACCCAACAAGGTCCGCAGATAAATAACGAAGCGGTCACAAAGATCATGAAAATGATCGACATTGGCGTTCGAGAAGGGGCCAAACTAGTGACTGGAGGCAAGCAAAGAGATGGCAAAGGCAATCTCTTCATTGAGCCAACCATTTTTTGTGATGTCAACGAAACAATGCAAATTGGCCGCAAAGAAATATTTGGACCAGTGCAACAGATATTTAAGTTCACTACTTTGGAGGATGTTATTGCAAAGGCAAATAACACTCGTTTCGGTCTGGCTGCAGGAGTTGTTACCAACGACGTCAGACGAGCACTTCAGTTTGCTAAATCGGTCCGCTCGGGAAGTGTTTGGGTCAATTGTTACTTTGTGGTAAGACCACAGACTCCTTTCGGGGGATATAAAATGTCCGGATTTGGGCGAGAATTTGGCGAGGCTGCCATCAACGAATACGTGGAAACAAAGACAATCACTATCAATATGGGTGAGACTTTAATGTTTGGATGAAGTAATAATAATCAAGAATTGA
The DNA here is from genome assembly GCA_023373905.1 of Rhizoglyphus robini. NCBI lineage: Eukaryota > Metazoa > Arthropoda > Arachnida > Sarcoptiformes > Acaridae > Rhizoglyphus > Rhizoglyphus robini. The sequence goes on from JAKIJQ010000003.1 coordinate 6,085,621, forward strand.
TTGATTACGATTATGAGATTAGTCTAAATAAAAAACTCATTGATGAGGGATTAATTCCAAATATAATTCAATTATGTTTCGACATCGGATTCTTCTTGTATATTGCCTTGTGATTGGTCATGCAATAAGACATACTCTCGAGTGCTGAAGCCAAACTTGACAACATCTTGTTCCATGAGTTCAACGTATCTTTTTGCTTCGATCTGTTTGTGGTTGACGAAAGTGCCATTGCCCGACTCTAGGTCGATAATGTACGGACGTGTGACACGAACTTTAGTTCCATCTTCGCGTTCAATCGGAATTGACCTAAACTGCACCACTGCGTGCTGTTTTGAGCATGAAGGATGGTCAACAGGAATGTCCGACACTCTTCGATCGCGTCCAAAGAGATATGCACTCTGTCGATGTAATGGAATAAAGTCCAGTGGAGTGTCGCCTTTGAATGGATAAAATCGCCAATGTTTTCGAGGTTTTTTCGCTTCTGGTGGTTCGTTGTACTTAATGAGCACACCATTGAACATATTCGTGTCCTTAGCCAAATTGCCTGTCAACTCAAAATTGGGTTTGACCTCCGCTTTTTCTTCAGGTTTTGCGTCATCTCCAGTAGTATTTTGGTTGTTATTGTAATTATTATTGGTACTTGTTGAGGGCCGTTCAAAATTATTATCATCTCTCTTCAGTTGAAAATTGTTTTGGTTCTTATCAAAATGTCGCTCATGTCTTGGGCCTCCTCCTCCTCTTTCATTTTGATGTCTGCCTCGATTGTTAGAAAAATTACGATTTCGCACAGGTGACCGGGAGAATGATCGTCTTCGGTCCGGTCTATCTCGATGCCTGTTCGGACTGCCACTTATACTTCTGCTCCTTCGACGTGGTCGTTCTCCACCACCACGAGACCGATGATATTCGTCATTTCGATGACTTCGAGAAAGATTCAACTCTTTACGGGCACGTTCTTTAAGTTCTTGTAGCGAGTATATTTCTTCGGAATGTCTGCTTCGATGTTCATTTCGGTGACGGTCATTTCGATCACGGTCATTTCGATCACGATCATTTCGGTCATGTCGCCCCATTTTGGTTAATAACAAAAATAACACCGAGTTGAATATATAGAAAAGATTAGATGAAATTTTGATGGAAAAACAAAATTAACAAATCATATGGAAATGCGCAAAAAAGGCAAACACACAGGCAGTAAACAAAGGCACATCATTTATGAACAGCGTCCATGTGATTGCTGCTGCATGCTAAAATCAAAACATTCTGCTTCATTCTTTGAAATCTTTTGTATTTTAATTTTATTTGACAATTTTATCAATCAAAAATGATACGAAAATATTTAATCTCGTGTAATTGTAGCTGTACAATGAAACAATTTAACAACTTTTATGCCAATTTTCGCCGATTGTCCACTTTGAATGAAAAAGAAATTCCCGTTATTCGGATTCCAAAATATTTACAAAATAATATTGGAAATACAATTTATAAAGAACACATCAAAACGAAGGAATTTCGTACAAAGCGAAATCAAAACGTTGACTTAGATCCGAAACATTCGAGTAAACTAATCATCAGTTCCACAGGCGATAAGAAACTAAACCACTACTATGGGTATCGTTATGACCCGAATAATGTGCCGCTTATTAGTAAAGATTGGATAAAACAAGCATCTAACGGTGAACTTATTGGTGTTAGTTTTATTTAATTTATTTAATAATTTGTTTGTTTATTTCTCAGATCAAAGAATGACATTTCATAATTTCGACGAGAATCCTTCACTGTTGGATTCATTAAAAGATGAAGACAAATCTTTTAAATCATTAGGACTGAATGAAACAATTGTTTCGTCAATATACCGAATAGTCAATAACAACGCTGCAATCAATCCTTCCTCAATTCAATTTGGAGTGATTCCATTTATTCTTCAAAATAGAAATGTAATCTTTTCTGCTGAAACTGGCAGTGGCAAAACAATTGCTTATTTGGCCCCAATCATTCAAATGATTGATGAACAGAAGAGGTTCATCACAAATGATAAATGGAAGAGGTCACCTTTTGGACTTGTAATTTTGCCTTCCAGAGAATTGACTGAACAAGTTGGCAATGTAGCCATGGAATTGGCGACAAACACCAATGTTGGAGTGGCCACTATGATTGGAGGATTGCCCAAAAATTTAAGTCATTCGGGAATTGATTTAGTTGTTACCACAATTGGCATTATCGAGTCTCATATTAACAAAGGTTGGTTTGATAATAATAATTTAGAATTTGATTGATTGATTCATTTCATTTTAGGTGTCTATAAATTGAATCGATTGAGTCATATCGTTTTGGACGAAGCTGACACTTTGCTTGATGATACTTTTTCGTATGAAGTTGTTGATTTGTTAGAAAATTTAAATGTAAACATACGGATATGTTATTTTATATTTTATTTACACAAATTTTTATTTTTAGCTTAATTCAAGTTCTGAGAAAATTTTGCAATCCGAAGATGATGAGACAGCACTGAACGGAACTCAATTGATTTGTGCCAGTGCCACTATGCCAACTACTCTCGACTCTACGATTGGTCCTTTTGTGAATTTAAGCGAAGATGTGGAAAAAGTGACCACAAAGCACTTGCATACTTTGCATGCAAATGTAAAGCATGTCTTCTACCGAGTGCACAAATATGAGAAGGACCTTAAACTGATAGAATTTTTGAAAGAAGACATGAAAAGGAAGAGAGCAACTATCATTTTTGCAAATAGAAGCAATGCCGCCAACTGGCTCTACCATCACCTCAATGAAAATGATATTCCTTGTATTCGTTTGACGTCGGATATGACCGAGGAGGAAAGATTTAATTCGTTTAGAATGTTCCAAAATGGCGAAAGCGACATTTTAGTTTCTACTGACTTGGGTTCGCGCGGTTTGGACACTACAAGGGTAAGAATTTTATATTATTTCGCAATTAATTTCATTAGTATTTCTATGTCTATTTTTAGGTACAACACGTGATAAACTTCGACTGTCCTCATTATGTATCTGATTACATTCACCGTTCTGGTCGAACTGGTCGTTTGGGAAGCAAAAATAATTGTTTAGTATCAACTCTTGTTTCATTTAAGCCAGACGTGTACATGTTGATGTCCTTAGAGAAATCTCTGCGGTTAACAAGTGAAATTGAATGCCCCAATGCAAATATTAAAGCTCAAATAAGTCAACGCAGAGCGGATAAAATGGAGAAACTGCAACGAAACTCAAGATGAGCAATAAATTGATTTATTATCGACTGACTGTACATAAAGCTTGCATTACTATATAGAGTAAATAAAGTTTATCAGGTTAAAGAAGCAAAGTTTCAATTATTAGCTGCGTCAGTAGAAATGCGACTCAAAGCCAAGTCAGTCCACTTGAGATCAATTTCTTTGAGAGTTTCAGTAGGATTGCCATTGTCAGGCTCGGGATCGGGCAAATGATTGACTGGCACATAGATGTCTTCGTCGGGCAGATTGCACACATCTTCCCGCCAGCTTCGGTCCACCAAGAAGGCGATACGACCATTTTGGTGCAGTTGACTATCCATTGCGGGCAATGTTTACGCGTTGGTAAAAGAGAAAGCAATCACAAAAGACACGAGGCAGAGTGAGCCGATGAGTCAATGAACGATCGAGAGAGTGGCACGGGCCAGTGGCAGTCAATTTCAGTGAGCCTGTCAATCACTGTTCAGCTATTTCCACTCTATTCTGACAGTGTTCAAATAGAATTATAAACAATGTTTTGAACGGATTTTTGAAGAATGAATAACCATTTCAATTTTTGAGTCTCCCAAAATAAGAGAAAGCTGTTTATAAGTGTAAACAAGCATGACTTAGTGGTTAATCGAGTGTTAATTGTGCTAGGCAATAAAGGCAGCGTTGCCAGGTCCGGAGATGATTGCAAGCTGTAGTAATAAGCTAGTGGAGACGCATCTGTTGTTGCATGGCTCGGTATCGACTGACTAAATGCAACAAAGAGTGCCTTTGTGTGCACGTGTAATCGGCATTAGTGCCCTATATCTGGTCCTTATCGAAACACTCTAAATTGGCTAACATAATTCTTTGATACATTTGAGCAACAGTCAGTAGAGCCTCGACATCGGCAAACGACTGACATGTGCGCGTACAGTGCAGTCATTGCCACAGTCGCGCTCAATTGAATCTCCATAGGTTGACTACTAACAATTGCAGATTGTAATTGCAATTAGCGCCAATTGTTTACACTGCCGGGCTGTCCTGTCAGAATGGATCATTACATCGGACAGTAATCGCACAGTCCTGTCAACCTTACCTCACACTACACTCCACAAAAGTCCATCAAAACGGCCATGAGTCCTCTACTTAAGTGTTCACCTTTGCTCCTTTTCACCTGGACCGTCTTAGCTTGCTTCAAGTCAATAGTCAACCTCAACCTCGATACTCAATTCCCGGTGGAATTTAAGTACCCCAACAATGTTGGCCGAGACTCACCGCACTTTGGTCATTCAGTTTTAATATTAAATTCTTCCAATTCGAATCAAATCAAGTGAGACCACTGAAAATGCATCTTTATCTTTTGACCTTCACCCCCTTTCGTCCAAGCTAGTTTTTTAGTCGGCGCACCTAATGAGAATGTCCCACTGCCGCACACTGGTTCCATATATCAGTGCCAATGGATACCGCAATCTGACCAGACAATGTGCAGTCGGGTCAATGTACAATATGGTATGCCGTGAGATGTAGTGTTCAATGTGACCAATTCTCAGTGTCATTCTGATTAGATAATTCGAATAGACCAACTCAAGACATGCACTTGGGATTCAATCTGCTGGCACAGCCAAATTCACAACAACAATATGTGTCATGTGCCTTTGCGCGCATTGTAGAGCAAGATAGCTATGTCAATGAGAGAAATGAGAGATGGTATCACCCAAATGGAGCATGTTATCAGTTCAAGTTTGGCCAAGCAAGGCCATTGTCTACCATTTTGCCCTTAAACAATTCAGGTGAGTGATCAAACTTATTTCACTTGAACATTTAAATAACTATATGCTTTCTTTAATTAGATGAACAATTTCGATTTTTGGACGAGCGAAAAAGTAACACAATTTACTATTACTCTCATGGCATGTCTGGATTTTCATCTGCATTTTCACAAGTAAGCAAACTTCATTTAGATAGCCAACAGATAGATTTTTTCTTATTTCTTTGTATAGAATGGAAGCAGATTATTGCTTGGAGCGCCGGGGTTTAACAACTGGAAGGGTGCCTTAATGGAAATCATTTCCAACTCTTATACAACCAATTACAAACAATATCGCATACACAACAGCTCATTTTCTGCCCCACTTAGAGGTTGGTAGAAATTGTGGCCATTTCGGAAGTTAAAATTTTCCAAATAGACATCTACATGGGCTATTCTGTGGCAGTTGGCCGATTCTTCCAAAGCGACCATCCTACCTCAAACCGAGCAGAATATGCTGTGCTCGGTGCTCCACGGATTGATTTGATCGGATCGGTATGACCATTTTGCTTCACACGAAACTACTGAGTTTATATATTTGTCTATGTTAGGTTGCCTTCTTTCGTTTAGGCACAGTTGACCAGACACCCACAATTGAAGAGTTTCGTCGGTTAAATGGGACACAGTCAGGAGAGTACTTTGGCAGTTCACTGCTAGTTTTGGACATTAATCGAGATGGCTACGATGACCTTTTGGTGGGAGCACCAATGTATTCTACATTCCGAAAAGGCTACTCAGACGAAGGACGCGTTTTTGTCTATGTTAGCAATGGAAAGGTAAAATAATCTGCATTGAATTATTGCGCCTAAAATAATGTTAACTTTTTAATTATATTAGAATATGATTAAACAAAATATTCTTTACGGCTTGACAAAGCTTGATGCAAGGTTTGGTACTTCAATGGCTTCCCTCGGCGACATTAATCATGACAACTACAATGGTAAGCATTGCTTTGAAAGTTAAATCAGTCTGGTCAATGAATTGCAAATTCTCAATCATATGAGCTATTGTTAGCACTACTGGCATTCTCAACTTTTTCATAGATGTCGTAATCGGAGCACCTTATGAAGATGGCGGCAAGGGAGCCATTTATATTTATCGAGGCCACAGAGAAGGCATTGCATCAAATTACTCTCAGGTGAACTTGACCGTTATGAATGATTGTTCTAATGTTTCTTATCTTAGCGAGTGTCAGCATCAGAGTTGTCTTCACTTCGCTTATTTGGTTTTGGCTATAGCTTCTCTGCACAAGTGGACGTTGATAGAAATCAATTCAATGACCTTTTGGTGGGTTCTTATCTGTCAAACAGTGCTGTTCTGCTAAGGTAACACCTCACTTCAACAGTGAAAATGGGCTTAAGTCAATAATAACATAGAATTATAATGCAGAACCAGACCGATAACTTCGTTGGAAGCGTATATGACCATAACTGGCGATGACTATGTTGACGTAAATCGAAGTTGCTCTTTATTGAGCGCCAATGAGTCTAAACTGTTGCAATACACTCGACCTCCTGCCTGTGTCGGACTGAAGTTCTGCTTTAACACACAGAATTTTGATAAATCTTACGAAACTTCTCTACATGCAACTCTTTTGATCGATTCTCTGGCAAAGCTGTCCAATGAACGATGTTTTGTTATAGACAACGGCCAGATGACTAATGTAGTAAGAAACACCATCGTAGTACGCAAACAAGCGAGACCAATTTGTTCGCGTCAGTATGTTGTCCTGATGAAAGTATGATTTTCGATTTTAAATATTGCACTTGAATAATGAAATGTTATTGTTTTAGGAGTTAAGCCAAATAGAAAACTATCTCGATCCTTTAGTTTTCACATTGTCATTCGATTTTGCGCACATTCACCTGGACCGCACAAATATATTCCAAGTGCCAATTGTGGAGGGCACAATGACCAACCTCACTACTGAAACTTATCTGAAAATGTGTTCTAGTACAGCAAAGGACTGTGTGTCCAATATTTCGCTAAAGCCTAGTGTTTTGCTTGATGAAGAAGAAGTGGACGTTAGTGAAGAAATTGAATTGATTGAAGGCTTTCATCATAAAGTAAAACTACAGATTTACACAATAAACTATGGAGAGGCAGCATTTGATGGTAAACTCAATATTACCCTCAACAGTACGCTATCTTTGATTAGCATGGACCGAAGATGTCAAATGTCAAACATTGAACTTCCTTCCAATGTCAACTCGACCAACATTGAGTGCACTCTGGAAAGCCCTCTTTATGGCGATTCGTTGGTCGAGATTGTGTTCAACCCATTTGAAACGTTCAAGCCAGTTCACATCAAAATGGAGGCGAGTGTGGCCAACAAGTTGCAACCGGAGAGTTTGCTTCAAGGAGATGTCATTTTTAGAAAAGTGAAGCGCGCGGCCATTGATCTCAATGTGTAAGCAAAACTAATGATTAATGAATGTAATGCATAAAACGATTCCCTTTCGGCACAGGACTAAATCGCACCCTTTGATTCGGTACAGGTCTGACTTTAGCAATGTATCCTTTGAGTCACTGGTGCAGATTGAACGAATGAATTACAGCACAATTGATCTGCTCGAACTCACATTCATTTATCCTTCCACACACAACAACCATATGTTGGCTTCTCCGTTCGTCATTACTGTAAATATTGATTTTTCCAATTCTTTTAATTGCTTCCTATGTTGATGTTTTTTCAGAATTTGAACAATCGAATTCCTAGCAAATGTGAACCAGAGAAAAACTTCAATTTCGTGGACTATAATGAAAGTAATCTTGGACAATTTAACATAATGAACAACAGTGAGTCAACGACCAAGTCTTTAAATCTGGTATTGTTGTGTCACTGGTTCACTCAAAAGCAAACTATAATTTTAAATTCTTGCAGACTTGTTCGACACTGCAAATCATTTGCAAAGCAGTGAAATGTCGAATTGGGCCAATGTCCTGGCAGTCAATATCTTCGTACATAAAGTTCTCTTCCAAATTATGGGTTGGCTTAATCAACGATAAATTTGGCCACTACATGTACGACCAAATTGCGTTCAACGTTCGTGTTGTGGCTGCAATCGTGGACGATCATATCGCCTCTGTATCAGGAAGTAACTCAACAGTAATAAAAAATATTGAATTTATCTTCAAGCCAGTGGAGCCAATACTCGATGAGCCAGTTCCAAAATGGGCATTCTTTGTCGGTGCTATTATCGGCTTGTTGATTCTCATTCTTCTCATTTGGGCTCTTTCAAAGGTAAAGTTTTGTTTGATTTCTAATGCCGAGAGTTGTTGCTAAATTTTGCTTTTATGTTGACAGTGTGGCTTCTTCAAAAAGTCTTCTGCTTTAACTGAAAAGAACGAAGATGAGGAGGCAGAAGATAATGATGAATCATCTATGATTGAGAAACAAGGTTAGGCTATAGTGACATTTTGAGTAAGTGCCTTGATTTTAAAAAAACTGATCTTATTATTAAACTAATCTATGTCAATATTGGATGATTCAAAAGCGGGCTGACCAAGCCAAGTCATCATCAGACATCTGGATATGTGATAATGCTTTATTGTGGCAATTGATTATAGTAGTTATTATATAATAGTTATATTGGTACAAATGGGAAGAGAAGTGCCTAGTTGGGTTAGTGTGTTTGTTGGTCTATCGCATTAGAGCAATAGAGCAATAAATCAAATGTGCACATTATAAATGGTATCACATGCCTCACTATTGCTTTTGAGGTTTGTGTTTTCGAGTGCAAGTGAAGGCACCAAATGTTCACTACATTACGATTTACATTGAACAGTATATACTAGAAGTTATTAGTTACATATCACTGGTGTGTTGCTATTAGGTTTAGTGTCTCAAGGATACTAAATCGATGATAGCGCTCTTGTGGCTCTATCAAATCATCATCGGTATTTGATTAGTGTTGGGGAATTTGTTGAAATAATCTCTTCTTCGTGCATCATCGAAATTTCCTAACTGACTTGTCTCGTAATATGTAGAAAAGGCTTTTTGATAAATCGCTTTTGATATTGGTACATTGGTGATTGTGGGGGTTCGGGTAAAATTGGCTTGGCTTAGCTTGGTGATTGCAACTTTTGGTTTAGTTAGACAAATTAGACGGATTCTTGATATGTTCTCAGTAGAGTGATGCTTCGTACAAGGATTAAGTATTCTTTCGTACACTAGCTATTAATTAGGGTAATGCAGGAATGATCAAAAGAGGACTCTCATTGGTATTTCAGTCAATTTGGTAGTTCAAGTGAGGTTCGAAATTGAATTTAAAGTGGTTGAATTGTCGATATAATAATGAGATTAATAAGGGCAATATATTACATGTGAATTGAGGCTGCAGTGTATCGAGTTTCGGCAGAATTCCACCGCCAAGCGGATGGACGCCATCGGATCAAAAGTTGACCAGAAGAGGAAGTAGGATTGCGATAGGCGTAGAATGCCCACAGGCCAATGCCGGCCACGATAGATAGAAGAAAGATGAGGCTTAGTGCCACACCGGAGCCACCGTGAGCCTTCTTATTACTGGGAATGTTGTTGCTAATTCTCCGTTCGTGTGTGTTGTATTCGAGCTGAGTCAAGTTTTTGTCGTGCAAATCAATGTTCTTGTCGGCGGATTCTAAACAATTCAAACAAATGACAAAACAATAAATTAGTCAGAAAAACAAATGTACCAAATGTCTTAATGGCTTACCTGTGCTAGTAACGAGTGTGGGCACAGTCGTACTGTGTGACGATGGGGCATCAGTGAAAGTTGAATGCTCTAATTGAGAGAAAAGTTAATTTGTAGAACCACTTTGATTAAATGCAAATATATTTCAGTGCCCACCTGTTGTACTGGCAAGGATTGAAGGCGGAGTTACAGCAGGACACTCATTTACAGCGTTAAGGTTTTGTTGGTCGCAACTCTTAGAAATCCATTCCTGACGCTGTCGGTCGTAGCCGTCTGAGCATCGACCCGCAGCTGGACACCAAGTGCAATCGAATCCAATTTTCTGTGTCAAACAGACATCACATGTCTTCAAGGCTACACAAGCTATTATGAGCAAACAGGACAAATTAATCGATTGAACACAAAAAAAATAGCGTTAACAGCAACATACTGGGCTTAGCTTTCAAGAAAATAGCTGTTTGGTTGCTGATCATCTTCGAAGTAGTATTGATCATGTCCAGTTTGTGGTACTCGTAGATTGTCTTCCTTCGAACATCTTGGGTGGTCCAAATGAGAAGTTTAAAATAGTATTAGATAATAATGAAATACAAATAAAATACTTCCACACTTACAAACATGAGCACGGTTGATGAAGTAGGCATCGGAAACACCAATTTTGACCGGATGACCCGAGTCGGGAATTGAGTCAACCAGAATGGGCACATCTTTGTAAACAAAGGCGATATCTCCATTAACGTAGAGAATGCATTGGAAGGTAAATTGCGATTTTGGCTGCTCTTGAAGTCTCACATTTTTCCATTCAATCACAAACAGTGAAGAGTTATAGCCGTACATGACAGCAGAATCGGTCGAGTTGCGAGTGTCAAAATTTGCCATCAGTGGCGCAATGTATTGAGTAGCTGCCAGCCACGAATGGACATGCTCGCCCATGTACAGAAATCCGCCAGTGGCAATTGTAGCTCGAGTTACATTTTGTCCATAAAATGGAAATTTAAATGGCAACGTAATGGAAGCAGCTCGGCGGTGCGAGTCAGAGAGAACCTCGTGTGTAAAGGTCTGATGCTTGGGCAAAGAGTCGAGGTCAACCCAAAGGTCCATCGCTCTTTTGGGATCCGTGATAGTCTGCGTTATGAAGTATCGCTGATCATCGATTTTGTCTTCGACCTCGAGTTGAGTGTCCTGTAAACAAGATATTTAAAAAACGTTCCTATGAAGTTAATCATTCATTTAACCGTTTACATACATTGTACATTGTGTTGTTCTCAAACTTCCACAAAGGTTTATTCAAAGGGTTATTCCACAAGTCATCATCCTCATACAAAGGAGTGATGTTGTCAAAAGTGACCGACACATTTTGAGTGACAGTTGGGTCCGTTGGGACATTCGCACTTACAAGAAGGCCTTTCGATTTGCCTTCGATTTTCTTCGGGTCGGACTTCTTCTCAATGATTGCTTTCTTTGGCTTGAGAATTTCCTTTTTTATATCTTCAGATGCCGAAACGAATAAATGCAAAGTTAAAGCAAGAATCAACAAGTTGAGCCAAACGTAAGATTTTTGAGGAGCCATTTTGTACATTATTACAAGCAGTTAATTACAAATGTAAAATAAAATCTCTAAATAGGATAACTAGCAACAGGATTGATTGCAGTGGAGCGAAACTATTACGATTTAAACAAATAATTGCAATCACTAAATGCCAATCAGTCGAGAATACTTATTGAACGAGCAGGTCAATGAAACAATGACGCAGAATGGAAATGTTAATGAATGGATGTGCCTTTGGTATGCGCTAGACAGATCAATTCGACAAACACAATACTCGCGCTCTGACCTGAATTGGACTATATGAGATAAACGCGACAAAGTACAGTGAGAATAATTAGAAAACGCTAGTCGAGTGTCATCTTCAGTGTTGCCCGCGCTCTGGTGTACTGGTCTGGACTTGATTTATATCATCGGTCAATTCGTCGGACGGGCAACGGCAACAGGACAATGACGAGGGAAACAATTACAAGCAATAACGGTAACGAGAGAAACAAACAAACAAACAAGAACGCACACTGGTTTGAATTGCACAAATTAGAGATGACACTAGCACTGTACTGCAGTTGTAGAGTAAAATCGAAATAAAACCAACAATTAGTCGACAATTGGTGAGTAAAGTGATTTCGTCCAGTCAGATGTAACGAGAATTGCCTTCATTTGTTATTTGCTTTGCTCCCAATTCTGCAATTTGGCAGGCAAAATGCAAAGCTATTTTCGTTTGTTGTCACTGGCTGCCACTCATTTGGTGGGTGAAATGGCAAAAACGAGGAAAACGATGATTATTGCGCCATTGAAGGAACCAAAAAAAACACTGGGCAAGATATAGCAGTTGTTGACAATGCAGATGGCACTTGTTGGGAAGCGAATATCAATCAGACAATCGATTCGGTTTATGGTTTATGCTCAGACAGTCACACAACGACAGAAGAAGCCAATCGAGCAAGCAAAGAACAAAGTCAGCAATTGAAGGATAGACACAAACACAGATCGAGATAGGACTGAAATATGAATCGATCTATTGCTGGCCAGCCAGCTGGGGAAATCAGCACTCTGACAGCGATATTTTGTTGGCTGGACGTGACACAACACTGTGCTGTACTCTATTGGTTCAGTTTTATTTATATCGTCTTCAGGCGCGCTGATTACAGTGCAGTGAGGATCCTTTTCTTCTTCTTTGTCTGTTCTGTCTTCTTCGTAATATTCGTATGGCTTCGTTTGCCTTTTCTTGTCTTCTCACTGCACTACGAACATGATCGAATTATCAAAGGTTGTTGCACACAATCAATAGAAATGCATATGACAGGTAAAATTAGAAGGAAGACGGACCGATAAATTGGAATCGATCAAACGAAGTTGTTAATGGTGATCAAGTGAGTGCAATGCAATGTAGGAACTATACAACCAGAAGATGATAACGATGCAATGTGTGGGGTAGAGCAGTGGTGGTGCAAACTAGGACGATAATAACAAGTTAGTGCTTGATGTTTTCATGTACACTAGATGTGTCCTTCTTCGTAACCCTTTCCGTCAAGATTGATTATTATCTATTAAACGTGGTCATGTTACAGTGTGTGGCTTGATTCAAAATTGGTCTTAAATCATTCGATTGATATCGATTCGTTTCAAATGCGCGTCTTTTGGCTATATTTACAATGACCCAGTGTGACGCAGCTTTCTGGTTGAAGTCGGTGCGTTTCATTCACTTTACAACGGGTGTTACGTAAATACGACGAATCTATAGATCGGCACTGTAAATGTAAACAATGGGACGAGTTCGTGCTGGTGACGACTTCGAAGTGCTCTGAAGTTCGTGTGTTGGTATTGTTTGTTTACTTGGGGAATTTAAAGTTGCTTTTGTTGGCTGCATGTGGCGATTGCCATTTGGCCAATTAAATCAACGTGTGACAGCCAGTGCTGTGAGCCAATTTGCGGCTAATTTGTGTGTCTTGTCGATGCGTCCACTAAGGTGAATTTGCACTGTTTACTGCCTGTGTTGGTGGCTGTACAAATCGATTCGATCTTGAGTGATACAGTTGCCCAATACTGTCGGTGGTGGCGAAAGGAAGTAAACAAACAGAGTGGAGTGAAGAGAGGGCCACAGGTTGGGAACTTGCACACTCACACACATCAAATTCGCTTCACATTCAATGGCTGTGTGATCGATTCTGGTGAATGAATTGAAGTGACGAAGGTGCAAGTTGGCTCGCTCGTGTGTGTTGTCAAGTGTCAATGCATCGCGCAGTGTACGCCAGCGAACGTTTCGACCGAGCAGTGGCACAACAAAGGCCGCCGAATGGTGGCAAACGTGCTCGCAGTTCGTCTTTCGGCTTCTGCCGTCCTACCGTCGTTCCTTTGTTTGCCTCGCCTTTCGGCTTGCCTCTGCCCAGTTCGTGTTCTACTCGAGATACTAGCTCCCACTGCATGTGCACTGTCTTCTTCTTGCCACCTCGCTACTTTGCCTACTTCACTCACTCATTCGAAGTGCCGCCAATACTGAGATGGACGCCAGTTGGAACAGATACAAGATTCACTGAATGGACCCAAAAAGGCACTTCCCCTTGTCCAAACATTACTACTAATGAAGTGTGTATATTCCGAAGTGTTGATAACACTCGATGTCACTGTTCTCAGTAAAGTCTTGACGTTTGTCTGTATCCGTTGTACTTTTATTTACCTCGAAAAAGAATGAAAGCAAAAGTTTCCAATGAAAAAAGCTCTTTTAGGTTCTGTGTAAATATTTGAAATTGATTAGTCAATGGCTGTTGTGTGGGGGTTTTTTCCTCTATTCATACAACAAACTTCACTTAAGCAGTTAAGATTAGGCGACAGGTTATATACCATTTCATCAAGACATTTTCGAGTGGCCTTGTTTGTGGTGTCACTTTTGGTCTATACCCGGTCACTAATTGGCAGAGCACTTCCACTTGGAAGAGCAACACCGAACCGAATGGCTACCACTTTTGGTAAATTGAGTGGCATTCAATATATATCTACCTGAGGGCTCGATCAGTAATATGACTAACCATTTTGGTCACTAACCAAGCAAATCATATCCTCTGTGCTAAATGTTTCCTGTTTGTTTCGCTTTCCACGTTTGGCACGCGAACTGCGCAATTAATTTGGAATAGCCACTTGATTGGTTGGTCATTGGCATTGTTGCCATAGTGGTGACAGTGAAAAATGTCGTTGACTCCGTTTGAGTGGACTTTAGAGAACAAGTCCCAGTTGGGCGGCTAGACTAATCCCAGAGTGGCCTATTCTGCCTCACTAGTCAGGCAATGGCCGAATTCGGACGGATGAATAAGTTGGACTCGAGTCGCTCTAATGCAAATACAAACTTGTCCACAAACAGTTACCTGTGAGTGGCTCAGTTGAACTGTACACAACTGGACTTGCTTCACATGGCTTCACTTCACACGGCAGTGACTTGCCATTGTTGTCACAGGTAGAAGAACTAGTCGAGCCAGTGGTGGTCATGCACAGGTAAGCCGATCATCATCTCTGTCACCGGTGACCACTTTGTTTGCACTAACCCCTTTGCGGCACCATTCATTGCCAAGGTAGCTACCTAGCCTTGGAGTTCATCTCGATCTGCCGCAAGTTATAAATTATAAATTAGTTCACTTTGCACTTGGGCAGAGACAATTCAATTAGTCCGAGGAGGAGACTTCCTAATTGCATTTTAATGGCGCACACTGCTTCTTTCCCAAATTAGCCATCACTTCATGGCGAAGACAAGTTCCGTTCGCATTGCGGACACCCATTAGAGTTTAATATGGCACACCAATTACGTCACACTTGACTCAATCGATTGCTCTAAGACACTTCATTTGCTCCATTTGGATCGATTCCACCTTTGCAAATTGCAAACGTGCCAGTGCCAATGTCCACCTTGAAGCTAACGGTAGGTAATCGACAGTCGCAAAGCAACTCTACTTGTGTTATGTTGTGCTGCACCGTTTGCATGTTTGTCTCACTCTGTCATTAGTTCGAGTGGACTTGCTTGATGGCCGACCAGTCGACTGGTTAGTGATAGATTGAGTGGCATTCTGACTTGCAGTAGTGACGCCACCAAAAGACTCGGTGACAGATGCCAAGACAGGAAATCGAATTAGTGTCCACCCGAACATGCACTGGATGGATGGCGCGCGTTGAGAAACATTTGCAAATGAATTGACTGCACTTGCACGCTCACTATCAGTACTGTATAACATTGTATTTAATTCCTATGTACAGATGTAGCAGCAACAATAAAATAGATATATATATAATAAATAGCCAAATGGCATACGAATAAATATTAATAACAACCATCGGTCTAGAGACTATAGTAGTAAAAAAAGAAAAGTATCACAATTGACGAATGTTGTTCGAATTGTTTGCATTGTGGGCGCCACTGGAAAGAGTCAAAGCAGGCAACACAACACAATCGAATTTTGGCAAAGAATACGCATAAGCTCGCATCCAAGGTGTCTGATTCACCAGGACAATTGGTGCTTCTTCTGTGTCCTGCAAACTGTACAAACCGTACTCTACAATGGCAAAAGTTAATGACGCAAAACAGACAGACCCGATACAATACCTGACTGTCGCTGATGAGCAAACAATTTTGATGAAACACATGACCACACTGGAAGATTACCAAGTCACTAGCATATAAGTGGTCTTGAAAGGAGTCATTGTTAGAACAAGAAACCATGCCATATTGCAGTACTCACCATATTCAAGAACCGTCCGTTGACAGCCTTGACATAGAGAACTTTCTCTTACAGTCAATGCCCTTGATCGGATTCGATACAGTTTGGACAGAAGGTTAAAGCAATCAGAATGGAGAACGCGACAACAACCGTCTTCGAGAGTAACCTGCAGACGATAGTCTTGGAGAATTTTCACTAAAGAAGGCATTAGATCAGGCACTTGGTGACCTTCCGGAATGCGAGTAATTAGACCTATAGGATCAGCTGCATATGTGCTAACTTCTCTCAAAAGAGTAGAAAGTAGCTGCGGATTAGACACCGAAATGTCCATCAATTCAGCCCAAAGATCCGAATCGCCATGTTCTTTGCAAAACTCAATTGCAGCGTTAATGTCATTCATTTTGTCGATGATAATTCGAAGTGCCTCACGAGTATTGCCCATTCGACCAAGAATGAACACAATGGCATGAGTCAAATTCTTCTTTTTACACACTTCGAGAGCTTTGTCCAGCTGAATATAGTTGGATTGTCGCAACAAAGGCACCAATTTGTCCGGCTCGTAGGTGGAGTATAGGTCAAACAGAAGGTTATGATAGGAGGCACATGCGGTGGGGTCGCGGTGAATAAGTCGGTCGAGGTAGGCACACAAAAGGCGAGGATGATCGTTCAAACGAGAGATCACTTTGTCGGATGGAATCGAGTCTTGGTGCATTATTAAAAGACGAGACGTTTCTTCTGGATCAAGTTGTAGCAATTGAACAATTCGGTCTTCGAGCAAATGTAGCAGTTGATGACTATAAATCAGTTCAAATACTTTCTTGGAATTTCCTACTTGAAGAAAGATGAAAAGCGCCTTCCTGTAAAGGCACTCGTAAGTATAAAGTTCCGCTAAGGCTTCAAGTAGATTTCGATCGTGTGAATGAGAGGAAAGTTGATCAATTGTTGCTTTTATCAAAGTTGTCGTCGAATAAAGATTGGGAGGCCAATCTTTGATTAGATTTAGAAATCCGGCAGAGTCAGTTTCAAGATATTCCTTCAACACAAGTTCATACAAAGCAGGCTGAAGAATTGTATCAGGCCCAATAGGTAAATAGTTCGCGATTATTCGAAGACAGCCAACTTGCTTGAAACGAATCACTTCGCGTTCCCATAAAGATTTGTTGTTCGCACAAACAGTGATGCAGAGCTTGGCAGCTTCTTCGAATGCAGCCACACTTCCTTGGCCAAACAGGTGTTGAATGTACATAGTTCCCACACTCTCGACAGAGTGTTTGTAACATCGATTGTTTCGGTCCCCATTGGACATAATTCGAGTTAGTGCGTCCGAAAATTTGCCTCTCTCCATCAACCAACTAATGTGGTCATCTTCTTCACGAGGTTTTGCGAGAATAAGATCTTTTGGACAAAATATAAAGTAAAAGTTTTCGCCTGGCAAGTACGCCATGCCAATATCACTGCTGTTGGTAACAGTTTTCAAGAATTCTTTTGGGGTCAAAATATCATCAGATATGTCATTGAACATATCAGCATTAAGTGGTTCGACCATTTTAATTCGGCAAATCTGTTTGGTGTCCATGCTGTTGTTGCCAATGTTTGGACATAGAATCGCTTTATTGGTGCACATAATCATTAGTCTATTTTCAATTGGAGCAATTCCACATGCTGTTAAATTGTCTTCAATGTTAAATGCGAACACTAAAGAAATAAATATAATATAAAATCTATACAATTGTAAAAAAAGAAAATTCCTACCCAATTCAACGTAATACTTTGGCAATCGATCAAGGTTTGAGACACTAGTAAGGCTTAGTTCAGATTCGTGCGTTTTTGGTTTAATGCAACACATCTTTATAGAATTCCCCCAAGCTGTGAGCAATGTTAAATTATCCTTCCAGCAAAATGAGCATTGAAAGAGATCCGATTTTATTCTGACGAAGAACAATAATTAATAATCATAAGTAAAAAGCGCAATAAATCATACCTGTAATCTGTTTCTTTTTCTCTGTCAATATGTGTAATGATACATTTACCTTGCACATCATATATTTTAATGCAAAGATCGGAAGCCCATGCAATGAAATGTGTTCTCCAGGTGGTAGTGCGAATAACGCCACGGGCTTGTTGCAAGCAATTTGACTTATACCTTGCTAGAATGTTCTTTTCATATAACAACAATCGATCAGCTTCTCCGATTGCAAATCTTCGTGAACTAAAACTTGCATAATTTGGATCAAGACAAAGTGTTTTCACTGGCCTATCAAAGTTGGATACATAGTTTGATTCGTTTGTATACAGTTCGGTAACGACGACCCTGTAGTCTGAACAGGAGCCAATATATTCGCCTTTGTCATCGATACTGATTTGGTTTATCGGAGATTTATGCTGTAACATTTAAAATTAAAATATACTTTAATAACAAATAACAATTTTAATATGTAAGAGATTTTTTTAAAAACCTACCATATTTATTTCACGATTCGTCACAAGATTTCCTTGAAAATCAAAAATATATATTTTCCCCTTTTGAGTGCCAAGTGCAAAAAACTATCAATAAAATTAATATAATAAATATTAACAAGCAATTAAACAATACTACAAATAAGTTACCCTTTCGTAAAAAGTCAAACAGGTGGCCGTGTCTGTTTTCATTACATTGGCAACATCATTTCCAATTCGATCGTATGTCAATTTAGGCTCAACATCGTCGTCGTCGTCGTCATCACTGGAATTGTCTTTTCTTTCCAAACTAGTTTCAATCTCGATTTTATTATTATTATCTTCGTCAATTCCATTCTCCACACTTGAAATGTTCTGCAAATAATATGAGAAAAAGTAAAACAAGAAAACACCCACCAAAACAAATGTTCTTTACCGAGTGGGACAATCGATCCGTATTGTCGATTCCATTGTTATTAGAAAGAGTTTCTTGAGAACACTCCATTCATGCATCTACGTAACTTATGTGGAGCACAGTGTAGGCAAAACAATGAGAACCAATTAAGATAGGTGCACATCACCTGATTTTGACTTGCTACACAACATTGTCCAATGCCATTGCCCATCAACAGACGCAAATGTAAACATTGGAGAAAAGTATCGATAGCCTCGCTCATGTCACTATCGATTGCAAAGTGTGTTGCATGCATTTGAATTCGACCAAATTGTTAAGTTTCAGATTTCAAAGCTCAAATTTCATGATTACGGTGTACATTAAAGCTTAATTTAATAAATTAAATAGCAATTAAAGAAACGATTATTATTTATTAAACGACAACTAAAAACATGAATGACTTTGACCTAAACTTGTGATTTGAACACAAACATATACAATGAAGTGATCTATATTGGCTGGCAATCGATGCAAAAAGAAAAAAGTGAAATGAAGATGGTGTTTGTACAGGATGAGTGGACACTAGTTGGCAGTGGAATTGGTTTGCTCGGTGGTTGGATCTGGCCCGTTCACGTAGAACCACGAAGCCGAGTCCTTGCAGTCGACATTATGGGGCCAGTCGCACACTCGATAGATCTGATTGAACATTGTGTGCGGTGGACAGCGCATTGGAATTCGACGACCAAAGTTGTCACAAATGTGAAATACCCGACAGTCAAAGTCAACGTCCGCATAATAACCTACCGCCCTTCCCGCACAGCTGAAATTGATGCTCATGCTCACTCTACGGGCCATCTTTTTTAATCTTCGAGCCTAAATTAGAAAATAGATAGACAGATTGTGAGTGTGTTGTGTGTTGGTACCAGCAGCAGCAAAGGTGGTCACCAAACACAGGACATAAACATAAAGAGACACAATTAGGAAGAATAGTGCACAATTATGGTTTTGGTATGCGCGTTATTCGTCCATTTGCATTCGACAATTATGCCTATAGTATAATATACTACATACCTTTCGGAGTCGAACTGACTCTGTGGCGGTAGTGGTGTTGGTGGTGGTAGTCAAAGGATTTAATGCCAAACAGGACGAGACCGACCGAAGACAAAAGGACACAAATAAGTTAATGCGATTTTAATTGCATGTCTCGTCTGTGGTTACATACCTGACAGGATGAAGACAATCGCCAGAAGACAGATAAGCAGCATTGTTTTGCTTGACATTCGCATCTTGTCCGATGTGTGTGTGTGCACTGCCCTTTGAGAGTGAACCAGCAGGTCCCGATCGAGGCGGTCAGGTGGTCGGCTCAATTTGGTTGTGTTATGCACTTCGACCTGCAATTGATAAGTGCAAATGTTGTCGGTATACATCGATTATAATAGAACTGTCCAATGGACATAAAGCGGTGTGTGATTAATTGCCCTAAACGAACATTGATTCTCTCAATGGATTACACAAAGGCGAATAAATAAACATGCTTTGCATTGTTTGCCATTTTGGGTGAGCAAATTTCTCACTAAGCAATCTCATGCTTGAATGATGATGATTGGATGATCACTGGCCAGTTCATGATCTGTCTCAATTTGGTCTTAATTAATAGATGCCATTTTGGTAACGACCATTGGAAACACTTAAAACTGTGACCAACGATAGCTACTTTACTAGCACAAGAGAACTGCACCTGTGACAATTGGTGTCCGAAGGTGTCACTGCAATCCATCTGGGTGGGATGTATCGAATGTGTCTCATTTCCCAGCTAATGTGCCATTAATGTTGATAATTTCTCACCTGCTAAATATATCTTCCACAAGTAATACGTGCTGATTGTGTCCTGCAATGCACATGCAAACAATCCACTAGGTAATGAATAGTAAGGCACAAATGAGAACTGGCGACCACGATGAGAACGAGAACCCATTACGGTGCACATCGATTTGCCCCTTTGGTTGTGTGAGCTGTGTTGGAGATTGCATTTGCAGTTGCGAGATGGACACATCGAATGAATGGCACACAAAACGAGTGCCACTAAAATTAGCATTCGACCTGTCTCTGATTGTGATGCTTTGTTTCACACACAAGGTGCGCAAAGTAATTCGCCATTGTGTGTCGGTGGAGCAACAACACCCACTTGAGGGCAATAAATTACATCGATCCCGCACACATACTATACATTTAAATGGTCCTCAACTCAACTGGTAGATGACCACTGCGATACGCGCAAAGACCAATCAGAGGATCTCAATCAAAAGCGTGGACGGTTATGGCACGCGATGCACGCAGATGATGTTTGCTTTGCACTTTGACTCGATCCGTTCTATAATGTGCACTAATGACTACACTACACTTCGCCGGGCAAGACAATTGAACACATCCTCTCTAATTGGCGCTCACTACCGACACAATACATTCAGGGTATTATTATCATTCTTATTAATAATTTAGTTTCGATTGCACGAGTTCGAGAGACCGAATGAAGAAGAAGACAAAAACACAATTGATGATTCGATTCGGCTCAATTCGTCACTTATAATTGTAATCACACACAAAAGAAGTGTGGTCAGTGGTCAGATCAAACTGCAGTAATCTGTGCCCTCGATGTGTGCCTCGACAGTGTGTGTGATATGGTATCAGTGTAGTGCACCTGTCCTCGGGTGAGCAAACAATAGCTAAGCACTTAATTGATTAGCGCCTCAATCCGACAGTTATTAGCATGTGTGACAAAGCAATTCATCATGAAGATCATGTCAAGCTGTCACACACAAAAGTGGATCAATATCACTTGAAATCACTTTAGTCACTGGTCAGTCGAGTCAATTAACTAATTAACAATTTGACAATCGATAAGCCACAATCGGAGTGAACTAATTCTTAATAATTTCATCAACTTTCCTCGAGATGCACTTGTCAATGATCATTCTCTAGAAATGGACATTTACTGCTAACTTTCCTGTCCTAATGTGACCGATTAATTCCAAGTCAAGTGTTGACATTATTCGAATCGATTCAAGACAAAGACAAAGTTCACTTTTTCGCTCAACTTGTGTCAAGTTCCTTGTGCGACAAAGAATTGCAATTGGAAATGCGTGTGTTGACAATTATGAAAATATTCGAATAAGTCAGTTTGAACTAATTGGTCTCGGTGATAAATCATGCTTTTTAAATTGTCGGATGAATTGTCCATTAGTCGCGGACTGTGCATCTGTGTGCAAACATTTGCTCGGACAGTGGCTAATTGATTCAATTGTTCCTAATTGTGCTAATTGTGCTAACAACTCAAGCGCATACTGCAGAGTGACACACTAATTCACTACTCGAGAGTGGTCTAAGTGGAAAAGTGCAATTCTATAAATATTCTTTAGATGTACAGAATTTAAAGACAGAATTGGAATCAAGCAAGCATCACGGCAGCTCTATGGCGCAATCGATATATCGATCGATTGATGAAGGCAAAGCAAAAACAAACAAATGACTCGTTGATTGCTTTGGCTGACTTTATCTTCATCGCCGACAATCTGTCCAAGAATGGCAAATGGATGGCGGAAATTGGAAAGACAAAAAAAAGTCAGTGCGCGATTGTTTAATTGGTTTGTTTCATTCTGGCACATGCACACACGCACACACACAAGCACATATGAACATACCTGGGCTGAATGTGTGTTCGGTGTTTGTCAATTACGCCACTAATTTATGGCAAACAAATTCTTCCTCAATCTAAACCAAGAAAAGAATCGATTTAAACGTTGATGCGACAGCTGATAGAACGTTATGGCGAACGATTTGGTAGTGATGAGGCTTAGTCGATGATTATTACCGGCGGATTTGTGATGAGTTTTGTAATTGGCAAAGTGCAATTTGGTGATGATCACGATTACTGCAGAGTGCGGTGCAAGATGTTCGATTGGAGAACACAACAATACATGCTGGTCGGAGTGATGCGATCTATAGACGATGCACTTGATGACTGAACGGAGTTGGCACTAATGGCACAGGTGACACTGCACCAAGCTGAGCAATGCGAGTAAGTCGAGTGAACAAGTGGGAATCATCACTGCTGAATCGATGTCGATCTTTGGTTGTCGGTTCGGATGGTGCAGTCGATTCACTCCATCGGTATCTTATCTTGACAATAAAAGCCAGCCACGAGGACGCATCATTTTTATTGGATGCCGACTTCGACTCTCCGTCGGCCATTCTTCTTCTTGCCAATGGTCATCTCCTTTCTCCTTTCTCGCGTGTCCACTCTCACTCTCACTTCTCATCTCTCGGCTCGCGCGGGCGCGCGCGCCTCTTTTCAAATCACCTAGAGTCTCACAACTCTCAACTGAGTAACCAATTTGAGTTTCAATATACTCCATTTGTCCAACGATGGACTGCAGACTCTGCAGTGCAGAGGTTACCTAGGCTAACACGATAAACCATCTTGGTTTATTTGCCGCAAGTGGTGGCGGAATTGAGTGGCACCGAGCCGAAATTATGTGAGAAAATGAAGTGAAAGTAGTGCAGTAGACATGCAGTGACCGGTCAAGTGAACGAACGGGCCAATTGTACACGAAATGCAACTGCCCATCGATCGGTAATATATCGGACAATAATCTCGCCCAGTATCGACAATAAATAGATAAACACTGTTTACTAAACGGCATGAGAAAATATTATAATAAATGCCTCAATTGCATTGCAATACTGAAGAGTGGCTAATGAACAATTGCCGTATTGGCAATACGAAAGTGATCGACATCGATCACTAGATGCAAAATGGCAGAGAAATATGTTCATTGACAGTAGACAATTGGCATTTGGGCAAGTTCGAATTGAGTAAAAGTGATTGCTCGATAGCAAAAATGTTAGGCATGCATGACAGTTAAACTGATTATTCTGTGAAGGGAAAAACGATCAGAGATGGCAATGGATTAACAAAGTGCCTTTACTGTTGATAGTAGACAAGTTTGTTGAATGTTGCATCGATTAGCACGATTAGATCGATGATAAGGTGAGCGACTCAGATGAAGAAGACATTTAGTCGAGTCTGCCATTGAAGTCAGTCCAGTTCGCCATTGGCTGGTCAGTTAGTTGGCTGCCGATACTTGGCCAGCAATAAAGTTAGTCCGTCGTAAGCCACAAACTAGCACCTCAACGACCAGAATTAGAGTATCGATCGTTGCCAATAAAAGTCGATCGTTAAGTTCTCTAAATTGAGGTAAGCAACAGTCGGTAAAGTCGAGGGCACTCGAAGTCAATACAAACAATTAAAACTATTGAAGCTATTGAACAACAAATTGAATCTAATTTGAACGGCTTATAATTTTGTGCGTCAAGTTTATGGTGCCAAGAGACAATCGGCCATACTTGTTAGAAGTATGCAATTTATACATTTGCAAAGACAGAATTGAATCCTAAATGTAAATAAATGCTCACTAACACTACAACAAAGTATTTGTGACCATCTCGATTGTTCTGTGCTGATCGAATGCAAATTTACGGCAAAGCAAGAATGTGCTAAGGTGATTATGAGAGTATTGTATGGTATTGCTGGTTAGTGGACATTCCTTGCATTTATTCCTTATTTGTAGTGGCAGTATAAATCAATCAAATAGGTTCTTATTGAAACGGGCTTCGATGTCTCGCCTATCAGTATTCGATTAATCTTCAGTGTTAACTAGTCACCACTTGACAAAGCGAGAGAATTGGCATTAAATTCTATTGTCCACAGAGCGGATTAGACAGACAAACCAGTTTTGGTTTTAACGAGACTGATGACACCATAGCACAAACAAGCAAACAAAGCAAACATTTGTCGATTGTCATCATCCTCTTTATAATCGTAATCGTGGCAATGGGTATAGTAGTCAATCGTATAACACTTTAAATCAAACAACTGATGAGGTTTCAATTGTACAATCGGAAAGTTATTAATTTCTAATATGAAATTAGAGCAATTTTATGATGAAGTTTGTTTTAAAAGAAGCGCATTTCCTTGTAAAAGATCAATAATTGTTAATAACAATTTGTTATTAGATTATCGGTTGAATAGAAATGCACCAAAAAGTTATTACGCAGAATATTAGAGTAAATACTTTGTACTTAATCCTGGA
Organism: Rhizoglyphus robini; assembly: GCA_023373905.1. Lineage (NCBI taxonomy): Eukaryota > Metazoa > Arthropoda > Arachnida > Sarcoptiformes > Acaridae > Rhizoglyphus > Rhizoglyphus robini. Next base: position 6,110,541 of record JAKIJQ010000003.1, read on the forward strand.
GAGGCAATATATTAATTCGCTTGCTGGCACGGTGACTTACGTCGCCACTTACTCCACCACAAAGGTCACGATGCTCAATGGCCGACACTGGAGCCAATTGACGATAGCCAGTCAAAAAGGAAAAAAATACCGATAGATTGGCGGCACTGATGAACGCTGATTGACTCGTTTAGTTGCCACTGGACAGTGGCCACTTTTGATCGATCGATCGATTGCCTTTGAAACGAGACTATTCATCTGGCCGAAAAAACACGACCACGATAATGTCGGTGAGTGATGGATATGAACATCATCTTTGGTTGGTCGAAACAATCGGCTACACCACTAATTAGTCAATATATCAATTAATTGTTGTTTCAATTGTTTGATTAATTTGATTGGTGCACTTCAATACATCAAGATTGAGTTGAGTGATTTTTTTCAATTAAACCATCTTAAATACATTTCATACTTCAAATTGTCACACAATGCCATTGTACAAGTTCAATATGATCCGATTTAAAATAAAATGCTCATTTGCACTAACAAATAATGCGATCTCTGATTTATGTCTGCTTGAGCCATTCATTGACGAAGTGACTTGTTTTGTTGTGGTTCGTTTCTTCGTGACGCGTTCTATTTGAAACCAAATAACATTTGACATTTCCATCTATTTTGGCTATTTCCGAATTAATAAATCAATCCATTAATCGTTTATCAAATAATCGGCACGAATCAAGCGTAAGCAAAACTTGAAGAAAATTTATATCTTTCAACACAAAGGTATTTTCACGAATGCCACTTGTTGAATGTTGGCATTTGTGAGGAATTACCAAACGTTTATATAATTTATCCATTTCAGCGATGACTGCAGTCACTTCATGAACTCAGTTGATTCATTCAAAAGCGAATCCCGTGCATAAGCAATGAACGATCAGTGGCGCGATGTGTTTGTGTGGAAATGCTATTTCAAGTTTTGATACAAATCAATCGAGTGCTATTGTGGTAGGAAACGACTATAATACGACTAGTGGATCAATTGGCACTTTGGCTTATCATATGGTTCAAATCTGAAAATGTGTCAAGTCTTACTTATTATTCTTATCTGATGGTGTCTCATTCAACACAGGCCCACAAATGGAGCGTTTAGCGTTTGCACTCGATGCATGTTGCCACTACCTTCTGCCCATTTTGTTGTGTTCATTTGTGTTTGGCATTCCTGTTTGGCACCGATGCTAAATTAACACTTTTGCCGACTTTTCCTTGGGCGCTCTAATTTTGGCCTTATAATTGTCTATTACTACTATATTTTTTGGTGCATCGATGAGTGCAGATCGCACAAATTGAGCGCAGACAACAATTGAACAATTAATTTGTTGCTTTGCGCTCACCTAGTTTGCAATATTGGCTATCATCATCACCTCTGAGAATAATATAATTGACAAATAGAAGATGGAAAACAATTTGTATCATTCTCGTATTTGAAATGACCAAAAGTAATGAAAATTGCATTAAATGGCGATACTTCAGTGAATAATATTTATTTTCCAAACAGATGTTTACAAACAGTGGTATATGCAACCATTGAATGAAATGCAAATGATGCCACTCACAATGGCTCTGTGCTCTACCTGGCTTCCGTAAATCAATCAATCCGCCCGTAATCGGCCAATTTTCCGACCTCCAATTAGCCAAACTCTTTCCTCGTAATGTCGGTATGTAATTTTTGAATGAATAGAAGAAGAGTCGCCTTTAGCCAAGCCGAACTTGTTCGAGTATGCCAAATTATCAATAGAGAGTGAGCAATGCACAGCTTTTTTGCTTTGTTTTACTTGATTTACTGGCGCAATTCAAATTGGCAAGTAGTCAGAGAAAATGGTTTAACCTGTGCACCTGAGTTCAAATTACTCGTTGTTTGACTTGTGCCATTACATTGCAATGACCACTATGACCTGCAAGTCTGGCCCAGTACGACAAGTCTCCGTGGGTACAAACGACAAACAAACAAACGACAGTTGCATTTTCTTACAAACTAGTTTGAACTAGTTCTGTGTGTTATGAATGCAAATGTGAATGAATGTGACCATCTTGGTGGAAAATTCACAGACTCGAATCGATTGATTCGTCTGGCAATCTGTCCGGTCATTAAATGTCATCACAACAGTAATTATACAATAAACTCGATAATGAACAGTGAAGTGAGACACTGGTCAGTGGTGATCACTAGTGACTTGTCACACATTCTCTTTGTATTTGACACTTTTTTCATAGTGAAACACTTCCGCTTAGTATTTCAATGTCTCGTCCATGCGAATGACACTTTGGTATAAGTATCTATAGATAATAATGTGTGCAATGTGAATTGGATTAGTTAGATGGTGTCCTTTGTGTGGTCGCCGTGATGGTCACATTAACTGGTGACAGACAGAAAGGAAGTGCATGCATCATATGGGAGACTTTGTTTGCTTTTGTATAGTTCCACTGTATCGATCAAACATATGATGTCTGTGCGGTAGAGCAATTAGGCAATTGCACGAGATGATATATGCAAAACAATTTTACATGACTTGCACGCCAATTTGGTGGCTAATCGTGTTTGCTTTCTATTGCCGAGCACGATAAGCGGCACGATAATATTAGTAGTCCCCAAAATGAGGTGCTATCAACAGAATTGATAACAATGGCAGATGAAAAGTCATTTGGCGCACTTATTGCATGATGATTGCGTTCGGCCATTACCGACTAAAGCACCTAGCCGAACGGATATACGGCCAGGATAGGACCATGGTGGTGATGTGGCCACTGATGTTCCTCAATCTATTTGTCATTAACACAAATGCAAACTTCGTTGGCGATAATTCGTTTTATCCAAAGTATTAAGCTGTCGATTGATTGTCCATCCACACAAACACAACAAACTTAAGCCAAATGACATAATGGTCAATTCCGGACATGGCTAACAGTGTCAATTGACTCGTTTAATTCGGTGCGTCGGCACGTTTGCATGGACCGGCTCTGTATGTGACCATCAAGTGCACACCACTGATCGTCTCAGTCTGCAGACTACACTCACTTAGACTGACCACACCGTGAACGATGCCATTCGGGCTGATTAGATCGATACAGGGTCAAGTGTGTCTGGCCAGCGCATTCAAGCCCAGCCTGTTGTTTGTTTGTCGTGGTCTTGCTCAGCCAAATGAATGGCGTCGTGCACAGTGAGCACTGACTGAGCAGTGTCACTTCTGGGCAGTTTGTTTGTCAGCTCCTGTGCATCATGATGATGATGTGCCATGGATGGATGGCCAGTGCGATCTGGATGATGAAGTGCCATTTGCAATGAAATAAGGACAATGTTACTTTGAACGTATAGCTCGAACTGAGTCAGTCTCAGTTCTCACACTTGCACTTTCGATCACTCTCGACTGGTCACTTTCCAAATCTCACGACTGCATTTCAATCCCGCGCGACAGGATCATTGACCAGGTGCAGCCAAATAAATAAATGGTCAAATGAGTTCTTTTGCATGGTGGACACTTTGATCGAACCGTCGGCTTACGAACTTGCCATCCAGTCTGAGCTGTCTTGGGGTACCTCGGTGAGTGCTTTCGTTGAGTGGTCACGCTGATGGTGACCGATTGTGACCGGTGGTGAACTGGTCGCTCTCTCCCTCCGATCTACCCTCAGTCGACATTATCGCGTTTCGGTTTTGCAAGATGTGATTCCTGCGTGGACGGCGGTTAACTCCATTCTGCAGTGTATCGATTAGTGACGTGATGGCCATGTCAGTGGCACTCTCTCTCCCTAATTTATAGCCCTTTGGCAGCTTTACTTATCGGGCACAAGCCGAGTCAGTGGCTACTGAGCAGACCAACCTCGGAACCCGCATCTTGTTTCATCTTTTGCTTCATTCTGTTGCTATAGTAAGCCAAATTAATTGTCTCCTTGAGGGAAGCCAATAAACTTTTCGCTTACCGACCGTTCTGCATACCGCAAACTGGAATCGAGTCGCACCACGGTCACCGCCTCACTACCTTCCCAAGTCACTGTGGTCATCTTTAGTAGTTTATCAGATCACATATATAAAGGACAGGCAACCTGTGCCCTGTGACCATTTGCCTCCCAACTCGGCACACTCCAGACCGCAGTTTCTCGAAGTGCACCACTGAAACGGGAGTAGCTTTTGGCACACAATGCTTCGATTATTGTTGCCAACGTGTCTGCTGTACGCAGCACTGTCCCAGGCAGACCCAGTCCTTAAACCCGAACCACCTCGGGAAGTTGCTCTCGGCAATGTCCCAACTCCAAATGTGGCCGTAGTGGATGCATCCGCGAAAAGTCCTCGAACAGCTGCTGCTGCGGCAGTGGTTGCACTTGGTAACATCACTTTCTCGAACGGTCTCTCTTCCTGTCCGCCATCTCACCTGTTTGCACCATGCGAATGTTTTGTGCACGGTGAAGGGGCTCGGATCATTCGGTGCGGTGGCGACTACAACATCGACCTCAACCCCATCTTCCAACGCCTCTCGATCTATCTGCCCAAGCCAGACAAGCACTTTCACATGTTCTACGTGAACAACACCAACCTGACTTATCTTGGCAACGTCTTCCACGACATTACCTTCGAGTACATTTGTGAGTAGTAGTCCCGGCTGATTGTGTGTCTCGCTGACAGTTACTTTCCCAATCATCTATCTTGCTTCCTCTCTCCTTTCCATTGGTTTGTCAGTCTGAGTGACAGAATTGCAACCGTCAAAGCGCCATTAGAGGCAATAAATAGCCACTGTGTGCAAACTTAGTCGGCCAACAAGTGGCCAATGCAAATTATTTGCCTAATGACTCGATCGTGCGCTCTCTGCCCACATTTGGTCAGTCTTTTGCACATTCTGTTTATCTTCCAAAAATCGTTAATTTAATTAACAACACACAAATAGTTTTCCGCTATTACGAGATAGACGAGACTATCTTTGTCCAATCTGTCCTGACTACTAACAATAGTCCACTAATTGGTTTATTTTGTCGCTAGATTTCGATGGTGCCTCTAATCTCGAATTCATTGACCCAAACACCTTTGACGTGACCGGGCCATATGTCAAGGAAGTGCGCGCTTTCAACACCAAACTGAAGCAAAAGTCACTGGAAGACTCGCTGCTTGGCCTGTCCAGTTTACTGCACTTGACTGTGTCCAATGTGGGCAAATGTCCTCCCGAGGAGATCATCAGGCCTTGTCGGTGCGAGTACCGAATGGACAACTGGCAATGGATTCAGGCCAAGTTTACTCGTTTCGTGTGCGGAGAAGAGTCTGAAGAGGATCTCCGTATGCAATATGTGCTGAACGCTAATCGAACTCGAGAACAGTTTGCCTTCTCCACTACTCGTCGGCTACAGATCTACTTTGAACGATTGAGCGAAAACCTGGGCAAATTGGGCTGGCAAAAGAGGTTCGATGAGTTCGTGTTGCAAAATGCGGCCATCAGTGAAATTCCGCGTAATCTTTTCCACGACTTGATCTTTTACGGAATCAAATTTGACAATTGTCCCGAACTGACCGCAATCCATCCACAAGCCTTCCAAACCACCGAGCCATTCATCGAAGAGTTGTACATTCGAAAGGCCCGTCTTGGTAACGAACGATGGAAGCTGCGAGACACTTTCAATGCAATCACCAGTCTAACCAACTTGCGTGCTCTCTACTTGCTTGAGTCAGGTCTTCAGGTATGTTTGTAACGGTGTCCACAAAAGTGTCCTTTTTACCAAAATATTTTTCATTCCTTTAGTCGGTTCCTCATCACGCTTTCCGACCACTGAAAGGTCGTTTCCAGCGCAAACTGGTGAAGATCTCAATCAACGTGCCAAATACACGAGAGCAAAGCATCCGTCAAGTGGGAAGCTATGCCTTCTACTATCTGTCCAACCTTAAAACGATCGATCTTTCGCTGAATAGCATTGAAAAGATACACAAAAATGCTTTCTCCTTCCGATGGGAGTCCACCGAAACGCTGGAAATCAACTTGGCCGGAAATAACCTGTCGGACAACAGCATTGAAGCGGGCGCATTCATCGAAACACAACGCCCATTGAAGCTCGTCCTGGGCCAAGAGTCGAACGGTAATCCTGAACTCAGGCATCTCGATGAACGTGTCTTCCGACCATTGCTGAGCGAGAGTGACAAGAACACTATCACTTTGCAATCGTCGAAGCATCCGTCTGGTGGAAATCGTTTGCAGTGCGATTGCCAATCGAGATGGATCTTCAACGAGTTCGGCAAGATTCGGTCTGGCCTCAAGGATGTGATGTGCGTGTCAAATGGCAGTTGGGAGTGCTTGCCTCCTTGTCTCGTGTTTGGCAATGACCTGCTCCACTGTGGCTCCAATCAGTACTTCAACATTGAGGATGTTTTCTATTCTCTCAATCGAAATTTGTTGCCCGAGGAGAAGAACTTTAAAAAATTCATGTTGTCCAATCTGCAGATTGAGTCCATTCCCCACAAGAGTTTCGGCGATATTAAATTTGAAGAATTTGAACTGGACGATTGTCCCAATTTGAAATATGTCGACGAACGGGTAAGTCAATATAAATTAGACATTTGCTAAATGTGAAACTAATTCATCCTTCCTCAGGCATTTGCTCACACCAAAGAGAACTTGACCAAAATTGCTATCCGAAACACACCTCAATTGGCCGAGATGCGCTTTTCCACCTTCCAACGGTTGAGATATCTTTCGGTTAAATTCACAGGCAAATTCCGCCTGACCGACGAATCATTCAAATCTGACCTTCCAACTGAGACATTGCTCAAATTGCACCTCGATGTTGACGGTCTTCTGCCAAGCAGCATCGAGACGAATGCGTTGAGTTATGCGTACCGACCAATTCACGTCTTCCTGGACCATCCAATTACCATTGGCAAACAACAATGCAAACTGCTCACACTGGAAGAGGAAATTTATGCCCCATTTTTGGCAGTCAACCCAGACAACAAAATTCGAGTTAACTCATGTCCCATTTCGTGTGACTGTTCGATCAAATGGCTTTTCGACGCTCCCAAGGACTGGTGGATGAGAGTTGAAGCTGGTGATAGCAACATTGGCCTTCAGTGTGATGACCAGCGATCGCTTTATTTCTACTCTGACTACGACTTCCGTTCCTGTCCCAAATCGAATCTGCTCAAGTATTTTGTGCCTGAGAACGCTTCCAAGTTGTCTTCTTCATCGTCGTCTTCCGGTTCGGCCTCGTTGACTTCTTCCATTGCATCTCCAGCCATCTCTTTGCCCTATTCACCAGAAGTGGTGGATTCAAAGCAATTGGAGTCCAACAATAAAGTCGAGAACAAACAACCCGCAAGCAGTGAGTTGGACACTCGGGAAAGTAACCTAAACAAACCTGATCAACCGATTGGCAGTACCGGCAAAGTGATTGCCACTGATGCTCAAGCTGACACTGAGTTGAATGGCAAAAGTAGTCAAGGCAAGGATGTGGTCGAGGATGTGCCTCAAGATAGCTCAATCAAAACACAATCTCAAACAGATCAGATCGTTATCGAGGCAAAGTCAAGCGATGAGGGTAAACAAGTGGACCCCAAGATCGAAACAAAGCCGCTTTCTTCGGAATCGCGTCAACTTTAATTAATAATAATAATAATAATCTGTGGTGGTACTCTACATGGACAGATCAGATTTTGTGTGCGCATAGAACTCATCTGACCAAGTGGGCAATCTATTGACTTAATTTTATCTTTCCTGCCGTCTCTCGCCTATCGTTACGATAAGGCCACTAAAATAACTCATTACACTGGATCATCATGCTTTGCGATGTTCTTTGATTTGGTTGATTTGAACTTACTTTAATTCCAATAAACTTAAACATCTTAAACGGATTGATCGAACTGATGCGTGCAAAGTGAGTAATCTCGAGTGGCCAAATCAGTCCAATCGGTTAAAATCAATCAGGGACCGACACAATCGGACAATCAGGCACACACAATTGAGCAGTTAAGTTTGGACAATCGATACTCGTTGCGGCAGAGATCTATTTAATGGAAGTTTCCACTCTCGCGTTGCTCACACTCGCGCCACAATGACTAAGTTCACCTTTGTCTCAATTGCTCTGCTCGTATTTGGCTGTTTGGGAGCCAATGCAGGTATACTTTTAAATAGTGCAACTATCCTGTACTCTATATCATCTGTTGACCAATTTCGTCTTAGCCTTGGTGTCATGGGAAGAGTTCTCAAATGCCATCCATTCAGCCGGCTTTCCAGCCCCAAAACGAGACCAATATGACGCATTCAACAATCGACTGCCAGCAGGTGCCATTACCCAGAAGATCGAGGCGGCAATGTTTCTCTCTCAAATTCTGTGGGAATCTGGCGGACTTCGATACAAGCGCGAGCTGATCTGTCTCAAATCGGGCTGTCCAGGCGTGTATGACCACTCGGTCGGAGTGGCAGGACAAAATTATTACGGTCGAGGCTACATTCAACTGACTCACAGTTACAACTACAAGGCCGCCTCCCTGGACCTGTACCACGATCTGCGGCTGATCAACAATGCCGACATGGTGGCCACCAGTGAGGACGCCGCATGGGGAACCGCATTCTGGTTCTGGAAAGTGAACGTGCACAATCGAAACGGTGTGAAGCAACACCACTTTGGTGATGCCACTCGTGCCATCAACGGTGGAGAGTGCACTCGCAATTTGCCCGCCGCCCATAAACGATTCGACATTTACAGAAAAGTGGTGGCCGCTTTCCATCTGCCCGATCAACCAAATGAACACGGTTGTTACAACTAAGCCAATGACGCAATAACACACAGACACTATGCAAACAACATTGTAAATTGCAATCGAGAGAGTCAAGAATAAAACGTTCAACAGACGACACGAACAACTTCGCGCCTCGTGTGCAATGGAATCATGTTGCGAATATAATAATAATGTGTTACATTTTACACTGACTGATCGATCCAAATAGGCAGTTGCCTTGGTGAGGACCATTTGCAATAGACAAATATTGCACGCGATTGCCGATCGATTCATTTTATGTCTTGGAGGATATACTACCAAAAGTATCGATTGAACTTCACTAGACAGACTACTCCACGGTGGTCGTGTTGCCGGTTGGCTCCTCTGCCAAGCCATTCCAACCAATACATTAGTCTAAATTCAAGTTGCGATCAAAACATTCCTTTCACTTGCCACTCGAGCTGTGTGCAAAGTTATTTTAATAATAATAACAGAATCTAAACAAAATGCAGTCCCAATGACCAGTGATACAAATAATCTCATTGGACTACTTTGTGAATGAACGTTTTGAACAATGCAGAAGGCAAGATGTCCTTGAAAGCAGACCGTTCAGAATTGTTGCTGCATCAGAAGAGGTTCACTATGTTGCGTTGCCGCACCGCCGGTGCCACTTGTCTGCTTGTGCTGCCCCCATTGCACACACCGCACATGGGGGTGTGCACGTGTTCACTTGTTCTGGAATTTAGAGCCACAGTCGACCTCGAAACGTCCTCATTACGTTTGTTTTTCGCACCCTCGCACGTTCTCAAAACTCACCACTCCACATCGTCATAAAGTCAACAACCAATAAACCGTCTCACTTTCGAGTGGACAATCGTGATAGAGAGCGTTCCATCGACAGCTTCGTCATCGGTTTCTGCGTGCTTCTTTTACCCTGTCAACCGTTGCATTTGTATAATAATCCCGAACATTGGCGCCTTTTTGGCAGAAGTCATAAACAAGCCAACGTTTCAGCAACGTTCTGACTGCGTCCCATCATCAAGTGCTATCGCCACTGGCGGTGGTGGAGGCCACTCTGGTTGCATCCATTCTCTTGTGAAGCTATCCCACTGAGTCAATGGCACTGACTGCCTAAAAAACTGTAATGAAAGTGAACTTTGCAGCGATCATCGAAGGCGAGACCCAGAAATGACACAATGCTCGCATGTACATACGTCGATCCAGCCAATCTTTTGATCTGTTTGCCACTAGCACCACTTGTCACTCGGATCGACTACATTGTTCACAGTACCGCCATCACCACCCCACTTAACTGGGCTCCATGGTTATGGTGATGATAGAATGTCAATTGTGATAGTGCCCTGTGTTAATAAGCCTTTGCTGATAGTGTATTTCAATTATTGAATATTTAGCAACGAACCCGACTACATCGATTATAAAGTAACCGCGCCGGTATTAGATCGACAATTTATTTGGCGGCAATTTGGCCAAGTGTGCATTACTCTAATTGTTCCGGACGCATTTACTGGTGGTGCACAATTGGTCTGCCCGACTGACCGTTTGTTTACCCTCAATCATTTTTTCGTCTTTGTCGAAGTAATAAAACGAGCTCTCATTGCATCATCTACCGCAATCTGTCACAACAATCGGTCTGTACACGATGGGTGCCAAGGGCAGTAAAGCCGAAGATGATAAAAGTAAAGTGAAGTATGTCACTAATATATTTGTTCTATTTGATTATTTTTACTTATGTGACTTATTCTTTTAGGGACGAGAAAAAAGAAGAAAAGGACAAAGGCAAAGACAAGGAAGAAATAGAACCAGCGTCATTCTTCTCTCTGGTAAGTGATATTCACCATATGTTGACACAATTTAGTTTATATTATTTGAGTTTTATTTATCGAAATTAATTTGAAACTCACAAAAAGAGTTACATGAAATATCTGTGCGAATTAACTGATAAGACAATCTGTTTACATAAGGTTTATTGTCATAATACGCGTCTACCAGGAGTAACAGGTACACTAAATCTTATGAGTTAGCGAACTGAAAATAGCTTTTATTATATTGTCCTTGGACTTGTTGATCTCTGTTATTATTATCTACGCGGCCATTATCTCGACATCTAATTAAGATTTGTGGTTCAACAAGATAAGCATAAGAGTTAATAAGGTTGATAATGCTTGAATTATTATGTTAATTATAAAATGTTACATTTCCTTTATCAATTTTATCTATACAGCATATGCAGACGATATTGCAAACACTACAATTTTAATCTCACTACATTGCTCTATCGCAGAGTGACAATAGCATAGTACATTTACAATAAATTCCTTACATTTGATTCATTAATATTAACAGTCCCAATTGTAATATGTGCGTCTCTCAAACGGAAAGATTCAGTAAAGCAAATTTAGGCATTCAACTAAAATATTCACTGACACTCTTTCCATAGTTTCAGTATGCGTCCGGTTGCGACAAAATATTGCTGGCAGTGGGAATCATTTTTGCCATTATTATGGGTGCTGGTTTTCCCACTTTGGTCATCTTGATGGGCAAAATAACTGACACGTTCATTGAGTACGAAACACTGCACACCATTGTCAAAATGCCAATTCCGTCCCTAGCTGCCCGACATGAGTTTTATAACAGAACTCTGTCTCTTATACACAATGTAACCGATTTCAATGTGCAAATCAACTATTTTTACAACACAACTTTGGGGGAATTCCCAAATGCGACCATAATCCTTCCTGAAATGGTTAGAATCAAGCTCGGCTATACAGTAGAAAAGATTGTCGCCGTTTATAACAACAGTATTTTTCAAGATGGCGACCTATATGTGGAAAACTTCAAGAAAGATGCCGGTCTGTGGTGTCTTTACATGGCTTTGACTACTTTAGGTTTTGTAGTGTGCAATTACTTTGCCGTGACTACCTTTGCCCAGGCAGCTAAAAATCAAGTGTACCAAATCAAGTTGCTGTTTTTTCGGTCGATTATTCACCAAGACATTTCCTGGTTTGACACCAAATCTTCCGGGGATTTTGCTTCCAAAATCACTGGGTATGCTTATTATTTTTACTTGGTCAATTTATAGATTATAATTTGCCTTCTCATTGTAGTGATCTAGATCTAATTCAAGACGGCATTGGAGACAAGGTTTCACTTACCATTCTTTCATTCGCCTCAGTGTTGTATTCGATTGGTGTGGCCTTTTACTATGGCTGGGAGTTGACTTTAATCATTATGACAGTGATGCCCGTCATGGGTATTGCTTTTATGGTCATTGGCAAGGTGAGGCAGATGCGTAAATAGGTACCTTTATAATAACTGAATAAATTTTATTTATAGATTCAATCTCGATTTGCAGTTGACGAATCATCAGCCTACAGCAAGGCTGGGGCCATTGCTGAAGAAGTGATTAAGCTTGTCCGAACTGTTTATGCATTCGGTGGTCAGGAGAAAGAAATTAAACGTTACTATGAAAGCATTGAACCAGCAAGAAAGAGCGGTATCAAGCGAAGCATGTTTACCGGAATCAGTATGGGAGTGATGTGGTTTTCTATCTACGCTAGTTATGGTCTCGCATTTTGGTACGGTGTCCGACTGATTCTTCGTTCAATTGACAACCAAGAAAGTCCACCCAAATACCAGGCCAGTACTATGTTGATTATCTTTTTCAACGTATTGATGGGAACCTTCAGTATGGGACAAACTTCGCCATATTTTGAAGCAATTGCGCGTGCTCGTGGTGCTGCAGCTTTGATTTTTAAAATTATTGAACAAAAACCTATCATTGACAGCTTGTCACCTGAAGGAGAAAAGATAAAAGACCTGAAAGGATCCGTTGAATTTCGAAACGTGTTGTTCAGTTACCCATCTCGAAAAGACATTCCCATCTTGAAAGGAATACATCTTGAAGCGCAACCAGGCCAAACTATTGCTCTTGTTGGGTCAAGTGGTTGTGGCAAGAGCACCATTGTTCAGTTGATTCAACGTTTCTATGATCCAGACTCAGGAGATGTCTTTATTGACGGCAAAAATGTGAAAGAACTTAATGTCGGATCGTTGCGAGACCACATTGGCGTTGTTGGTCAAGAGCCTGTTCTGTTTGGCTATTCTATCATGGAAAACATCAAACTCGGCAATCCTGAAGCTTCCACGGAAGACGTTGTTCAAGCTTCAAAAGATGCTAATGCTTTTGACTTCATTAACCATCTGCCAAATAAGTTCGAAACGTTGGTTGGTGAGGGAGGCAGTCAATTATCTGGCGGTCAGAAACAGCGAATTGCGATTGCTCGAGCTTTGATTCGGAGACCAAAAATATTGCTTCTTGATGAATCAACAAGTGCTTTAGACTCGGAAAGTGAATCCATTGGTAAGTTGTACTGTTAGTAATAATTTATTAAATTGTACTTGTTTTAGTTCAAGCCGCACTTGACAAAGCGAGTATTGGTCGAACAACTTTTGTAGTCGCACACCGACTGTCCACCATTCGAAACGCTCACAAAATCATCGTAATTGAACATGGTCAAGTGAAGGAAATGGGTACTCATCGAGAATTGATTGAAGCCAAAGGAGTGTACTACAGCATGGCTAGACTACAGCAGCAAGACAAAGCAGAAATCGAAGATAAAGAAAACGGCACTTCGAATGAAGTCAAGAAAGTGGAATCTCGAATATCACGACAAAGTGTCTCCAAGGTGGAAATTGTTAAAGCTTCCGAAGAAGAGAAAGAAAGTAGTTCAATCTCTTTCCGACGTTTATTTGCGCTTGTCAAACCAGACCGTTACTACATTATCATTGCCACAGTGTGTTCTTTCATCGTTGGTCTTTCAATTCCTGTCTACGCTTTTATCTTTGGCGAAATCATTGGAGTAATCTCCAATGTTAATCGCGACACTATCTACTCAGAAGTGGTCAAGTACGCACTAATTTTCCTGGCAATGGGCATCATCATTGGCTTGTTGAATTTCTATCAGGTAAACTAGCATCAGTCCATAGTCTGTCACGGTGTTCATTTGTTAATCCATTTATCCATTTTAGATTTATCTTTATGGTATTAGTTCAGAAAATTTAACGTTTCGTTTGCGAAAGGATGTAATTCGTGCCATTCTACGACAAGAAATTGCTTGGTTCGATGATAAGTCCAATTCGACCGGTGCCTTGTGTGCACGACTGTCCCACGATGCCGCCAGTGTACAAGGGGTATGTAATAAAACGTTTATATCAATTGTGCTTCATTTTGATTCTTTGGCAGGCCACAGGATCACGTTTGTCAGTGCTGGCCCAAATGGTATCAATTCTTTCTGCAGGTGTCATCATGAGCATGTACTACAACTGGAAACTTGGCTTAGTAGTGATTGCCTTTATTCCGGTACTGATTGTCGGTGTCATTGTTCAGATGAGAGTGCTTATGGGAATTCAGGACAGCAAGAAGAAAGTAACTGAAGAAGCTTCTAAGGTAAGACACTTATTACTTACAGTACGAGATAATGATGTGTACATTTTTGACTGTTAGATCGCTGTTGAAGCAATTTCTAACGTTCGAACAGTGGCATCATTGCACCAAGAGTTGACCTTCTGGATGAAATATGAACATGCCCTGGCAATTGATTTTCGCCGATCTCGCTTTGAGGCACATATTCGAGGAATCACTTTTGGTCTGTCTCAAGGTGTGTTTAATTTTGCCTATGCAGTGGCTCTTTTCTATGGAAGTCGACTCATTGTAGCTGGCGAATTAGATTATGCCAATTTATTCAAGTAAGATCTTAACTCGAGTTACTATTGATTATTTTGTTATGCTAATTGACCACTTGTTCTACATATTGTATATTGTAGAAGTACTGAAGCTGTTATCTTTGGAACTAATATGATCGGACAAGCAGTCGGTAAGTGTGCACTAATTTAAGACTATAATCCTGGATTAATAATCCATGATTATCAATAACTTACTTAATTTATTTTAGCTTTTTCACCTGACTACCAGAAAGGCAAAACAGCTGCCGCAAGCATTTTTCGACTTCTTGATCGTGTTCCAAAAATATTGGTCAGCGCTGTTCTTGGAAAGACACCCAACAATTGTTCTGGTGATATTGACTTCAAGAACGTAGAATTTCATTATCCAAGTAGACCACAAAACAAAATTCTGAAAGGCATCAACTTCTCTGTTAACCGAGGTCAGACAATTGCTTTGGTTGGCAGCTCAGGATGCGGTAAGAGCACTTGTACTCAAATACTTGAACGATTCTACGATTACGACAAAGGCGAAGTGGTATGTACAGCATACAGTGATTCCAAATTTTAATGTCTTATTTGTTTCACTTAGCTTCTTGATAAAGAGGACATTTTCAATTTGAATATTCCCTGGCTTCGTGCTCAAATTGGCATCGTTTCGCAAGAACCAATTTTGTTCGACAGGAATATTAAAGAGAACATTGCTTACGGTGATAATTCTCGAGAAGTCCCAATGGATGAGATCGTTCGAGCGGCCCAACATGCGAACATTCACACTTTCATTCACTCCTTGCCAAACGGATACGACACTTCGGTCGGTGAGAAAGGAGTTCAACTCAGCGGGGGTCAAAAGCAACGAATTGCCATTGCTCGTGCCTTGATTCGCAATCCTCGCATTCTACTCCTAGACGAAGCTACCAGTGCTTTGGATTCTGAAAGTGAAAAGGTAAACTTAATAAATTGAAAATTAACAATAATTTATTAAAACTTACCGAATTATTTATATTTAGGTTGTACAAGAAGCCTTGGATGAAGCTCGTCATGGCCGAACTTGTATCATCATTGCCCACCGATTGTCTACCATTCAGACGGTTGACAAGATTGTAGTCATCTCCAATGGAGAGATAGTGGAGGAAGGCACCCACGACCAACTATACGAAAAGAAGGGTGTCTACTACCAGATGTATACCACTCAAGTTGGATTCTAATAATTACGACTAATCTAGCCATAACCAAATATTCGACCTCAACATAAATATGCATACTAATTAATTCCTATTTATTACTCATCATTATTATCCCGTATTCTCATGTATTATTTTGAATTCTTTTTTCGATGACTTCATTTTTTACTTAATTGTCAATTATTAATAATAAATATACGAAAATAAAATATTGGATCAAACAAAACAAAACATAAGTTGTGAATAACAGGATTGAAAACTAAAATCGATTAGCTAATATCACTGATGATACTAATATTATCGGTCAGTTCATTCATTTAGTCTCAGTTTGTATTTACTGATGACATCGTCGTCCACAGAGCTACTTGTCGTTAGTGTTTCCACTCGGTCTTCTTTGATTAGCTTTTCGAGATGATGCCGAACATTATGCTCAGCTCCAAACATAAGAGAAGGCGGAAGATCCTAAAAAAGGAACCAAAACAAAATAAGAACTGTACGACGATGAGAGAAATACTTACATCATAAGTGGCCTTTACAATATCCATGGCACTCATGTAGGTACCATTTTTCCTCAAAGCGTCCACAATTTGTGCCTCCCGGGCCATTCGCCTCTCGATATAATCATTTACTTTTTCGGTTGGATTCTCTACAACGGGCCCATGGCCTGGATATAACTTTTTAGGATTTAAATTAAGAATCTTGTTCAATGACTGCAAATAGGCGAGAAGATCTTCAAAAACCACTGACCCCTCACCGAGAACACAATCGCCACTAAAAAGAGTATCTTCTTCTTTCAAATAAATTGCTAAATGATCTTTCGCATGACCAGGCGTCCAATGCATCTTGATTGTAGCACCTTCGACCTCAACTTCGTCTTCATTCTTGAGATAGTTCAATTCAAATAGATCAGAATAAAGAGGGTCATGTTTGGTATCTTTGTATTTGAAAACTTTGCAGTCTATAAAATACACCAAATGATACCAAATTCATTAATATAGATATAAACAGACCTTTTTCTGCCACATGTTGCAGCACATCCTTAGTACCGCCAACGTGGTCGGGATGCCAGTGAGTTATAATAATTTTCGATAGTGAAATATTGTTTTCGTGCACAACTTTCTTCAAATTTTCAATGTATTCAGGTACATCTGGTTCTCCACAATCAATCAAAGCACGTCTCTTCCCTGTACCAATAATGCTATATTTAATTTAATTTAAAAAATCAATTTAGAAAATTATCTAAATAAAAATGGAGAAAACATACTATGTGTTCGTTCCTTGAAGCGTAAAATAACCAGGATTGCACCCAAGAACACGAATCACACGTGAAGATAGTTGAGAAACTTTGGGAATTATGCTGGTCATTATGTTATTGTCGATTTATGTGGAAAATTTTATGATGCAATCTTGAATGAGCAAACAATGTGACCTAAAGTAAAGAGAAATCCATAAGAATAGGGGACACTTGAGAGTGAAGTTTATTTAATATAAACGAATAAAGCAATAACCCGCAAATAGTGACAATGATGTCAATACTGGTAGGATATTAATGCAGCACTGCAAGAGATGTTAAGATTGCCGCTGAATATGAACACAAAACACAAGTACGACTGGACCTAAAATGATGAAAGGTCAGGTACGATGATGAAAGCACTCGACTATACAATCGACTCGACATTTGTGCACGGGATGCACTTTTTGGGTTCATTCATAATTGTCAATTAAAGATATAAAGAAAAATTCACGAATTGGCAGTTAAATTAGTAGATCAAGTAATATGCAAACTAGTTTCAATAGTAAACATAGCGGTAACTCACTTCACATTGAACTTCTAGAATTAAATGAGATGCTTAGTCACAAAATAATATTTATATATTTGTCGGTTAGATGATTGCGAATCTATTTGTGCTGAAGACAAATGCCAAATTGTTGAATTTCGTCCAATCCCAACTTGATCACAGATGTACTTACGAGTGCATTACGGACTTTGCTCGATAAGAGAGTTCATGTTGTAGCATGGTGTAAACTTGGCAATCACGTGGCTCTGTTTGTAAACAAAACATATACCTTTGGAAGGTAACCTTCCCAAGAGAAGCCTTTTTCTGTGATATATTTTTTGCTTGTTTACAATTGTTTTTGTTTTTGTTTTGTTTGCCAACAAGTGTTTGCGACTATGGCAAGATATGTTCGAGTTTGTTTTACATTTGGTGCAATCATCAGCAGACAATTCAGACAAATTGGACACGGCTATTCTGCTCATTTGGTTTTGTTCAATCAATTTCGAAATAAATTTACTCAATTGAAGGCTTTACCAACTGTGACTGGACCGCTTCCTAACCCCAAAACACTGAGGTATTTCAAGAGAAGTTAAAATTACTGTTATTTAACTATTTTATGTTTTATGTTTTATTACTTTTATTAGATCATGGGATATTTTTACTACAGTTTTGATATTTTTTGGTGTAATTGAAGATCTAGAAAAAACTGAGTCGCCTTTAATTCTCAGTATCAAACGAGGTAATCGCCTTTTAGAAGTTTTAGTTTTTAATTGACTTGTTTTATTACTGTCAACTACAGGTATACTTGCCAAACAGCGCAAAGAATATCACAAAGCTGACTTGATTTTGCATGCCGCACTAAAGATGGCTCAAGACCTTTCATATACCGATGCGGAAACTTATATATTTGATGTGATGGCCGACAACTGTTTCGAAAAGAAAGACTTCCTCAAGGCAAAAGATCTCTATCTCGAAGTTATATCTCGACTTTCGGTGAAGGATAATTTTTCATATGAAAGTGAAGAATTGGTAGAATTGTCTATTAAGCTGGCATATTGCTTAAGCAAACTTGGTCAATTTGATCCTTCTGAAAAGGGCTTTCAATTTAGCATGGACACACAGCTGGTGAGGACTGACAAGTTTTGGAATAATAAATTGTCTAAAGTAGTGAACGAAGCTGAAGAACTAAATGATGAACAGCAAAATTCACTTGCACTGTTGGGCATGTGTTACGATTATTACTCGAAACATGTGGAACACAACAGTGATCTTTTCAAGCATGCTTTGGCGTATCGATTGAAAGCACTTGAGATCAGCAAAGTGGTGAATGGCGAAAATCACGAGCAGACTTTGATACTGGAAAATGATGTCGCTGATTTGTACCTTCAAATGGAGAATTACGACAAAGCTAAATCTCATTTGCGTCAAGCAATCAAAGGTGCTAAACAATTAGAGTCAAGCGAACTGCCTGTTTACTACCTAAATATGGCCTCATTGCATTGCCATCAAAATCGACATGATCTTGCCAAATCATACTGTCGAAAGTCATTAGAATATCTGGTCAAGTCCAATGTCGACATTAGTCCAAAAGAAAGGAAGTTATTACAAGAAAAGTCTGAACAATGTCTCAATGGAAGTGCGTTTTATTAATTAACTCAATCTTAATTATCAAGTGCAATGTAATTAGTTATGCAAACAATTCGAATGTTTTTTTGTCGAATGCATTGAAGTAAATTATATTTGTTTTGAAGTCTAATGGGTTTTGATGATTAGCAAATATTTTCTCACAGTACAATTTAGTGCAAAGTTCGAAAGAAGAGGTCCCATTGAACTATAGTACTCCATTGTATCACGATATCGCAACATGTGGATTATCAGTCAAATGAAAGTTTGCATGTTGTATGTGAGACTGCTTGGCAAATTCGCATCACCCCAGTATACAATAGGAAACAGACAAAACGTTCATCAAGTTACACCCTTGACAACTAGAAACAGCTAATTGCCAGGAGATAAATACTACCATGGTAGTACACATTGGCGATAATGATCCTTCTTTAGAAGTACTGATGAACAGTTGCATGGCACATTTGGCTCGCGTGCTCTTCGAATCAATGCTAATTAATCAATCGATTCAACTGTAAGTTTTGCTTTCTTAATCTTCTGACAGCTTCCAAATAGCTCGCCGGGGGTGAGTGTATATCAGTTGAACTAGACAAGCTTGTGACTTGGCCACTAGTGCGGTGCCATCAAAGTTCGACGGAAACTTTTACTGTTTCGATGTACATGATCATTATTTGGTTAGGTTCAGTGGGCCCATTCATGACTCGATTGCGTGCTTATCAATTGTCAATGTTAATTATGGGATTTGTCTGTACAGCCGCAAATCACAAACATTCCGCAATTGTGGTGTTAACCTGTTGTGGCATTTGTGTTTTGTCTGCCTGAACAAATATAGCGGGACTTTTTTTCCCCACTGCCAAAATCGATCACATGGTAAGGTGATCAAATTTGGTTGATCCATTAGTGATTCATTAACACTGACACCAGATAATGCGTAATGAATTGTATATATTGATTATAATATTAATTAATAGCGCCCACCTACTACGTACGGCATTGATCGACTTCAACTGTCCACTTTGGTGGTTGTGACACTTTCGAGCGTGCCAAGTGGTAGTAAGTCAAGCATCGTGTTCGGCGCCGGCATCGACTGTCAGACTGGTGCCTTCTGCCGTTCTCCCAGTTAGTAATCTCGATTTATCTTGCTAACCGGCGTACTGTGTCTCTATCAGCATTGTGTGCTATCTTCCGTTTGGCAATTGTGCGATTAAGTGTACGAGTGTGTGCTCGCGAAGATGTCGCACAGCAGTACCAAGTAGTAGCAAGTTGGAATTTGATCGCTCCAAAAGATGCGAATAATGCGAACGTTGATCACACCGTCAGCTAATCAGGCTCGTTGTCGTCTGTGGCTCCATTAAAAACTAACCATTATCACATTCGAGTCCATATAACTTGCCTAACTTTGGTGTGAATGGCATCGATGTAGTGATTTATTGTCGACCACCACACACAGACACAAGTGCTTTTGTGACCAGCACACCCGAACAAGAACGGTGGCCTCAGTGGCCGACTATCGAATACTTTTTAGTGTCTTCATTATCTTGCCTTCCAAATTCGAGTCACTCGGACAGTGTTCACTTCCGCGTTTCACGAGATGACTCGAAGGAATTCAAGAGTTACCGAAGATGCAAAAACCGAGAAAATTCCCATCGATGATATGGATGAGGACACTTCTTGTGGTTTTGGCAGCTGGCGACCAGAGAGTCTGCAGTTCTTTGCCAGTGCCAAGTTCTTTGTGATCAACTTCTCGATTGTGGGCATTCTGCAGGGAGCCATGTTCACCTACCTAGTGGGCATCATGTCTACCCTTGAGAAGCGATTCGCTTTCGAGACCACAATCAGTGGCTTCATCTTAATTGCGGACAATCTGAGCCAAATGGTGGTAAGCCCCATTGTGGGCTATCTCGGCTCTAAATACAATCGGTCCCACTTGATCGCCATTGGCGAACTTGTAGTGGCCTTGTCCTGTATCTTGACCGCAATTCCATACTTCATGTACGGTCCAGGAATTCATTTGCTCAACAGAGAAATTTCGGCAAACGAAACCAACAAAAATTATGATCTATGTTTCGACAAAGATCCCGAAAACTGTGTTGGGGGAGGCCATTCAACGGTATTGTTTGCCGTGGTCATCCTTTGGCTGGCTAGTTTTGCCAATGGCCTTGGCTACACTGCCTTCTACACGGTCGGATTGCCCTACATTGACGATAATATTGCCAAGAAAAATTCGCCAATGTATTTGAGTAAGTTTTGGGTTGCACCATGATGGCATTGATGAATAATGAATAATATTTCTTTTAAGGCGCCATTTCCACTCTTCGTTTGCTTGGTCCAGCTTTAGGTTTTGTGCTGTCTTCGGTTTGTTTAAGTTTTTATGAAAATCCATTCAGTAAGTAAATTCACTTTTATTTTGTTTATTTTATTTTAATTTAAATTTCAGTGGATCCTGGAATTACTAGAAAAGATCCTCGATGGATTGGTGCTTGGGTGAGTGAACATTGAAAGTAGAATAGTCTCTCATTATAATAATGGCTTCAATTTTTCAGTGGCTTGGTTTCTTAATTCTAGGATTTGCCATTCTCGTTTGCACCATTCCTATGTTCATGTTTCCCAAAAAGTTTAAAGATATGAACTCTTCCAAAGTGGCCCAGGATAAAGTAGTGAAAAGTTCTGAATTTGAAGGTAAGAAAGTACACTTTTGTAGATCATACTTTTAACTTTTCAATCAATTTAGGCGCTACACAAGCCTTGAAACGACTTTCCACAAATTATTTGCTAATTTTCCATGTGTTTGGTGGAGTTTTTCGCATTATGGGTTACCTTGGATATTACATCATCAAGCCAAAATATATGGAGTTGCAGTATCGACAATCTGCTTCAAGTGCATCATTCTTTACAGGTTCGATCTTGGGGTTGGTTAATCAATGTCACTATTTATTATAAATAACTATTTCTATAGGTGCCACTTCGGTTGTGACAATGGCGGTTGGTACAATGGCCGGTGGCATATTCATTCGTTACATAAAGCCTAGTGCTCGATATATCGCCATCTTTGTCTGCTTTGTTGAACTGTTTTCTAGTGCTGGCATTTTTAGTTCAATGTTTTTGCAATGTGAAACGCCGCAATTTGCTAATTTACCAACTTTAACCAGGTATGTGATCTTTAAAGATGTGCCATTTTAATGCAATGTAATATATTTACAATAGTGTTCCTGGGTCGTGCTTAGGTGGTTGCGAGTGCACTACCAAAGTGTACCAGCCTGTTTGTGGGTCTGATGGATTGACCAATTACTTTTCGCCTTGTTTTGCAGGCTGTAAAGAATACGATAAAAGTCAACTGGTAAGTTTTCTTAGTAATAGGGACTTGCTATAATTGCTTTTCGAAATCACACAGAAATTCAACGATTGTTCCTGTGTAAATGAACAAAATAATCCATTGCAGACATGGGCCACCAATGGCCTCTGCCCTAGAGATTGCAATAAGTTTCCAATCTTCATTTCGGTGCTCAGTGTTTGCAACTTGATCGCTTCCACTGCTCGAACTGGTGACACTTTGCTCACTCTAAGGTATAACTTTCTTATATGCTTTATCAATACTCAATTAGAAATTTCTATTTACAAATTAAGGTCAGTGGAAACGAGAGATAAAAGTTTTGCAATGGGCGTCATGGGAAGCATCTTTGCAGTGTTCGGTAAGTGCTGTTTCCTATTACCCAATTATTTTTCTTAAATCTCAATCCTTTAGCATTTATTCCCTATCCACTAATATTTGGAGCTATAATTGATTCCACTTGTTTGGTTTGGGAGAAGTCATGCGGCAAGACAGGCAACTGTTGGCTATATGACATGGACAAGTTCAGAGTTTACTTTCACTCGAGTGCATTTACCTTTATCGTTATTGGAATTTGCTTTGAGGTGGGTACTGTGATCATGGCTGGTAGAATCAAAGATATGTATGACGAGGGCGACGAAGAGGCAGGTGATAATAATGAATTGAAAGACATGAAAAGACCTGAGATCGAGTACAAAAACGATGTAAACAATGGCCAAAGCGAGAACAACAACCAAGTTGCCTCCAATGGCCCTTAGTCATTAAATCAATTGATTGTGTATAAGTTATTACTATGTTCGATAGCAATACAAAGTGTATATTACATCAATAAAATCATTTCCGATTCCATTTCAAAAGCAGTTTTTATCATTCTGCCTATTAAGTAATTCGTGACTGATTTGCTTAAAAAGTTTTCCCACTATAAAAAATGTACAAATTATCCTCATTTTATATTTCAATGATAACTTTTGTATATAAAATGAATAAATGATGATGAACCCAAAAGATGGTATTAAGTTGACGAGTTGTATTGTGTGCGGCTAAAATTGAACAAGATTTGTTGTCAATCTTCCGTATTTGAGACCGATAGTTTGAGTGCCAAAAAACGATTGGGATCATCGGGCGAATGGTTTATTTCATGGCCATTTTCTGGGGTGCCAGCTGAAAAGTGGTCGTTTGAGTGCGGACGTGACAGTGGCCTTGGTGAGTTCGATGTGGACGATGAAGTGGGCTGAGGGAAAGTTGGAGGTAAAGTGATTGAGGGATTTAGAAAATTATGTGCTATAAACAAACAAAAAAAGTGGTCAATTAATGAAAACAGTCCAATGTGCGGCCAATAAAACTCACCTGAGATAAACTTATGGTCGAGCGTTTCAAATGAATTTATTAGTTTAGAATGATTGGTGAAGAAGGCATTTGCGGCAACAGCGGCGGTCATCGCCACCGTATTTGCATCTAACTTTTGTACGTTTGTCAAATCAGCTGGCAGGCTATTATTATTGGTGGCTTGGTTATTTGAGTTGCCGTTAATGGCATAACAATTTGCTTGAAGAGTGGAGGGTAGTAGTCGCGAGTCGGTTTCTTCACTTAGAGAAGAATTCTCACTATTGCTGGGGTCAAGTTTGAAGTTATACTGGCCATGCTTTCGCATATGTTTTGCTAGATTTGAGGATTGAGAAAATTTCTCACCACACTCGGAACAGTTGTAAGGTTTCTGGCCCATGTGAGTTAACAAATGTTTATTGAGATTGCTTGACTGATCGAAAACTTTAGTGCAACCAGGATACTGACAATGGTATGGTTTTTCTCCTATTTACACAAACAAAAGCAATCAATCAATGATTAAATTTGACATTTATTTATCACTTACCGCTATGGACCATTTTGTGCTTCTTTAAATTTGATGACTGCGAAAACCTTTTATTGCATTGGGGGTAATCACAAGCAAACGGTTTCTCTCCTATAAAAAGTATAACGTAATCTCGTCAGTAAAGTACAAACAAGCATGATATCATTTGTTGGCCAACAAAAGATTACATCAAAACATTACCGGTATGAACAAATCGGTGTTTATTTAGATTGGAGCTTTGCTTGAAACTTTTGTTACAATTAGGCCAAAGACATTTAAATGGCTTCTCGTTGGTGTGAGTGAGATAGTGTTTGTTTAGGTTTGATGACTGAGAGAACCACATTCCACAGTGAGGCCAGTCACAGGGGTATGATTTCTGACCTGAGAAATAAACTTTGTATAAGAATAAAACGTACAACATTGACTTGTCTTACCAGTTGTGGAAGTGTGCGGCTTTGGATCTTTGTCATCTTTACGTGGTCTGCCACGGCCGCGTTTAATTTCCCCACTTGGAGGAATTAATGGAAGTGTTAGATTATCTATTTTGACTGTCAAGTGGTCGGCGATTTGACTCGCCATAGAGGTGACAAAAGCGAGTGAATCAATGGTGAATAGAGAAAGTAGGGCCGAAGTGAGTCAAGTTGTTTAGTTGAGAATAGCTCTCAAGAATATTGAGTACTAATATGACCAGCAATGGCTTGGGTTGTTTGCACAAGTCACAGAGTGCGGCTAAGAAGCAATGTAAAGTAAAATGATCTCATCCCGTTGGTCGGACCACGGTGATTTTATTGTTTCACTAGACTTGAGCTTCCAAGAGCGCAATCACGGATTCATGCCTCTCGTCATGGCTTGCTTTGTTTTATTGTTGCCGAATAGAGATGGCAAGTCGACTAAGTAGTTTTTTATGACATCGACACTATCTACCAGTGACTGGTTCGAGTCAGTTTCAATTGGTTATGGATGCTATGTGCTGATGCGGTGTGCAGTGTGCTGTCACGGCTTGACTGCTCTCGAGCTATCGAGAGTGGCTTAATCAGTGGTCGATTGGCAAACAACTCGGAGTGCTTCAAACAGAGAAGACACGGTCACCAAAGAAGGTCTTGGCAATTACCTCGGGAGCAAGTGTGTCACCAACAACAGTGGACATGGTTGAGCATCGAGTGGTGCCAAGTCCGATTCACTAGTTACACTGCACCATTTATTTATATCGACACTTGCCCACCGAGCGCAGAAGATCCCATTCGTGGTGGTGCCTGGTGGTGGCTCAGAGGATTCACTGGGTGACTGGGAGGCAAGTACCGAGCAATTGCTGCAAAGCCGCACGAGTGAAGCCAAGCCAACTGACTTGTGAGGACACACTGCGCCCTGCCTTTCCACAGCTGTCGCACCTCCCCCAACAGGCTATTTAGATTCTGCACTTCCGAACTAGTGAAAATAGTCGAGGAGAATTTGAATTTGCGCACCGCACAGAATATCGACAGTTGACCATTGACGATTGCACAAGTGGCAATGGTGGCAATTAACATTGCCACTATTACATTTGATACACTTTATGGGGCTGATAACATGCAAAGTACGTTTGCCTTAAACCGGAGCCATCAGCTATTTATGTGTGCGGTGTCTAATTATATCACTCCTTATCGCGATATGTTCCACTGTGTATTCTCCCGGGCAATTCATTGGAATTGCAATGCGGATTAGTTCAAATTAAAGACTAATTTCGAAATAAACATTTTCAATTCTAATTTACTAATAATTAATCAACATTTTGAATACAATAAAAATAAAACAACGTTCGAAATCCATTTTAGGTAAATAGAAATATTCAGTGATAATAGTTTGGTCGCAATCGTTACTACTGTAGTTGCATGTATTTAATACAAAATAAAATGCTATAGATTTTATTCCAAACTCCAAATTGTGTCATCATTGGCGAGATTTGATTATATTCTTCACGGGCGACCAACAATGTATTTGTGGCACACAATAATAAGATATCGTCCACATTTGAGACATTGAAGTGTGTGTGTGTATTGGACAACAACAAGCCGATTGCTTTTCGATAGGCCAAAAAGTAGATGTACAATGTACATTGAACTGGCCAAACCTCCTTCAAGTGGATTCCAAGTTGCAGGACTCCACTGGAGCGATATTAGCCTGGCCAGCCAGTGGTAATAATAATAAATGGTAATGGTGATGGCCTGGAGAAGGAGGCACACACCACCACACCACCACCAATGGCACAACCAATGTGCCCTGTGTGCATGGATAATGCCTTTGCCAGCCAGCCAAGAGCAGTTCGAGTCGAACTGGAGTCTTGGTGCTATCGCACAGCAGCTCCTCAACTCTCTGGCTAATGCCATAAAACAAAGTGCATGTGTGAGGCCAATAACGATTGCTATAATAATAATAACAATAACACATTCGACCCGGTCGCTATCTAAATGGCAAACAACGGTCGGCCCTATGCCTCCTTGTGCCACTGTTGTCGTTGTGATCTCGCTAATAATAACAATTCGACGTGGCGCTCAGTATAATAACCGAGCAGCAATAATAATAATGTGCACTCCTGACTAAAGTGTGGAGGTCGTCAAAGTGGAAACCTGAGCATGTAGGGACACTAGGTGACAGTGTTCAAATGTTTTGTGGTCGACAGAAGACCGGACAAGTGAATCGAACAGAACCAGTTTGGTGTGTCACTGTGTTCGGTCAGTCGTTGTGAACGGAAACCCTCACTTTAGTGGCAATCACCAAATTATTATTCGCCTCTCTCTACACTGTCATCATCATTGTCAGTTATTATTCCTCGAGAGTGAGGCAAGACCAAATTTATTATTATTACACTTGGTAATGGTTATTATTATTACACTCTCAGTGTGCCTCCAAGTGATGATCATCATGATGCAAGCCCAATATATTGTTTGACTCACCAGTGCACAACACTTGATCGTCTTTTTCGTGTTTGCCATTTCGCTTGTTTGGCACATCGAAAGTCTAATATAATTACTGACAGGCAAAGTTACCATTATTACACTCACCGTAATTATGACCATTTCACTTTGAATATATTAACACAAAACAACAATGCCAACCAACCATCGACAAACTGCTTCTTTCGCTCGAGTCTAATTAAATTACCAACACTTCTTTTTGGCAAGTCATCATCGAATCAAACCATAACTGTTGCTAATTAATCAATATTAAAAATTTAAATCAGTGATTAAAATTTGTATAATTTGTCCTATAAATACCATTGTATAAACAAAAATAAATACAAAAAAAATGTCAAACTTAACTTCTTGATCTACTACGTCGATGTCTATCTTTGTACCTAGGTTCGTTGTATCTCGAATAACTCGATCGACTCGATCCCTTAAGAGTCATGTGTGCCTTTCTGTGGTCATGACGAGATGGCTTTGGCTCCAAGTGATGATGATCATATTTGGCTAATTTGGCTCGGTTCGATTCTTGACATAACGAAAAAGGAGGTTGTTTACGTTTTTCATCGGGACTCATTTCATACTTGTCATTATTACCTTTGCTTTTATCATAAGCAGAATTTAAGTCTCTGTCGTCTTTCGTTGGTCGGGTTCTTGAATTAATAGTTTCAATTTTATTATTAGTATGCTCAAAGTGTTGTCGCTTATGGCTTAGGTTGTTTTCATTCTCTTTCGCTGACGTTAAATTCTGTTAAAAGTGAATATTTAATAGATGAGCAAAAAAAATAATACAATTAAAAACTTACATGTCTATTAGAAGCAACCAGATCAGAAGAAGAACCCATAGAAGTGTCAGCAGCAATTTGATTGTGATTTATCTGATTATTATTAGTCATATAGTAGTCATTGGGCAGAGATTGATTTAAGTTATTATGTTCAAAACTGGCACTGGCACCAGAATCACGGTGATTTGTGCGTTGTGAGATTCGACGAAATACCACAGCATCATATTCGTGTCGCAAGTCAGCCAATTCTTGACTCCTTCTTTCCAATTCCAATTTGGCAGTCTTGTAAAGTGAGGAAATGTTATACTTCAGCACCTTAACCTGCTTTTCTTTTAAATCCAAACTAGCTTTGAGCGAAGCATTCTCTTTAATCAAATCTGCTTTAAATTGACGCAATTCTTTGGCCTCAGATTGGAGTGATGTGAGTTCACTATAAAGCAATGCTTCATCGTTCAAAGCATCGTCCGAAGAGGTTGGTTTCGTAGTGTTTTGCTCCTTGATATGACGAACTTCATTGTCCTCGGTGAGATCGCCATAAATGTCAAAGTCATCTTCGTTTTGGACACAACTACTCAAGTCCATCTGATAGTTGATAAGCAAAATAGTTTGATAAAACTCATCAAATCAAAATAATTTTCGACCTCAAATTGCGAATTGACGTGCACTTTGCAGGCAAAACATTTCACGGTATGAGCACACAGATAAACAACGCAAACAAAGCGTGGCACTTGAGTTTGTACGATGCATGTACCTTTTGGCGCTTTTATTTAGTTAACGTACTAATAAGGCACACTGTAGCCTAATTTTCAAAACTAAAGTTCAATTGAACAGGAATTTAGAAACTTTGTTAAATTTTATTTACAATCAAATATATATTACAAATTGAGTAACAGATAATTATAACAAGACTAGCTAAACACATCACTGATCATAAATCAAATAAGGAAAATCGAGAAGACTCTCTAATTGTGCTGCAAATTTTAATAACCGAAAATCGTCAAATTTATTGCCAATTATTTGCAGACCAATTGGCAATTTAGTAGCAGAGTCCAATTTAACTGGAACACTAATCGCTGGCAGTCCTGCCATGTTGGTCGGTTGAGTGCAATAGTCCTCCTTGATGGCTTCTTCCGTTTTGTCCATTTGAGACCACTTCGAGTAGGTCATGGTCGAGGTTATTGTCACAGGCGTGAGCATAAAGTCAACATCACGAAATGCTTGCACAAAATCGTCCGTTATCATGCGTCTAAGTTTAAGTGCCTTTGTGTAGTATTTGTCATAGTTTTCACTGAGCAGAAAATAATTTCCCGCAATAATTCGCGATTTGACAATATCGTTGAAGCTTTCTTCTCTGGAAGTGGTATAGCATTCTTCAAAGTTGAGATCATTTCGTTGAGTTCGATATCCGTACTCTACACCGTCATAACACGAAAAATTCGAAGCAACTTCACAAGTATTGAGAATTGAGTAACACGCCAAAGAATACTTTGTATGTGGCAATGAAATGGGCACGATTTGGGCTCCCGCGTTGATTAATATTTGAATCGTTTCGTCCCAAGCTCGGCTAATATTTTCATCTAAAAATTCTCCTCTATATTCTTCAGGAATTCCAATTTTTAAATTTTTGATTTCAACATTTTGACATTTCAATTCATTTAAATCTACATTCAAGGTAGTTGAATCTCGACTATCAACGCCGTGTAAACGTTCAAACACAGTGGCAACGTCCGGCACATTTCTGGCCATAATTCCAGGCACATCCAAAGAGTGAGTCAAAGGAATCAGCCCAAATCTTGAAAGTAAACCATAGGACGGCTTGAAGCCAACAATTCCAACTCGAGAAGCAGGATTTCTCGTTGACCCGCCAGTATCAGAAGAAAGAGCTGCAAAAGAAGCACCAATTGCAACCGAAACTGCACTTCCACCAGAACTGCCACCAGCAATATACCAATTTTCAGGATCTGGCGCGACATTCAACGAATCAATTTGAGACAAATCCATTTTGTTGCCAAGTTTAAATTTTAAATTACTATTCCATGGATTGTAAGTTGGACCAAAATATGATTCAGAACATGCAGAGCCCATAGCAAATTCGTCCATGTTCGTTTTGCCCATCATCACTACGCCATCGTCTAGTAACCTTTCTACCACCGTGGCATTGAATGGAGGCACATAGTTTTGCAACATCTTCGATCCACAAGTGGTGGCCACATTTTTGGTGCTAAAATTGTCTTTGATTGACAATGGAATGCCATCTAAAATTCCTAATGACGCGCCTATAAAAACAAATAGCAATAATAAATAAAAAGGAACATTACAAACATATACAAACCATTGAGAAAGCGTTGCTTTGACTGTTCAGCTTGGTGCAAAGTCAAATCTTCCGGCAAGGTGACAAAAGCATTCAGGACTTTTGTTTCTTTGATTCGTTGAAGGCACGCTTTAGCTAAATCGACTGGCGTGATATCGCCATTTTGCAGTAAACGATTGACATTATTTATAGATTGGTTCAGCAATGGCAATTGTTTTGAGATGTTCAGTTTTAACATGATTGAATATTGATTCCATGCAGAAATGTCTTGAACAGAAAGCATAAGCCAGCTGATGTTATGGACGTTGTTTGTGTATGATCCCGAGGCACGTGCTTCTCATTTGGCACCTCGTGGTTGGCTCAATGTTTTGATTCTTATTTTTGGTCACTTTTTACTGATTTTTTATTGATTCTTCATTTTTCTTATCTATTTTGTCATCACCATGAGTGACAAAACAATTGTGGCCGATCTCGTCAATATGATGAATTCGCTTCCCACGAAGCCATCGCAAAAATTTATCAACACCAAAACATGGAACGATCTGACTGGGGAACAGTCAAAGGTGAGCTTAATTTCATGATGAAATTTTTATCAAATCTTAACTGATTTATTATTATTATTATAGACATTACAAAATTTAGGAAAAGCGCATATAGATTCTTTTAATTTTATGATAAATGAAGGCCTTCAAAAAGGAATTCAGGTAACATTTCAAATTGCTTATTACTGTCATTTACTATTTTATTAATTTCAGAATTTGCAACCTATGGGCTTTCAACTTCCCAGTGGTGACAGAATTGTAATTCAAATTCTTGTAAGTTGTATTGGCTTGTGTTAGTTAAAAGATCACATTTTATTTTTTATATTTTATTTATCAAGGACTGTAATGTGTTACATCCATGCGTTAATAACGAGTCGAAATCAAATTCTACAAAAATATATCCTTCAGAGGTAAAATAATTTGTTTGAGTGCAATTTCGTTTATATTTTGTATAAATATTTTGCTCAATTGTAGTGTCGCATGCGAAAGATATCTTACAAAGGCAAATTACTGTTGATTATGAATTGGAGTCTCAATGGTAAAGTACAAGATATTATCGAAGATATTGTTGGAGACATCCCCATTATGGTTAAAGTAAGCTCAAATTATTGGTGATTTACAAATATTTTAATTCTACTTATTATTTAATTTAATCATAGTCAAATCGATGTAACATTGAAAAATTGCCTAAAACTGAATTAATCCGACATAAAGAAGATGAAGAAGAATTTGGCGGTTATTTCATCATGAATGGCAATGAATATCTGATTCGGAAATTAATTGCTCAAAGGCGAAATTATGTAAGTGAGCAAGTTCATCGAAAATGTATGGCTTTAACTGGCTTTTATTTTTTATAGCCAATGGCTATTTGTCGTAATTCCTGGAAAGACAGTGGTCAATTTTTTTCTGAGTTTGGTATCTCAATTCGATGCGTTCGCAACGATCAAATTGGTTCTGTATGCGATTGTACCACAAATATCCGTTGTTTATTAATAACTATTGTATCTTTTACATAGAACATGGTCTTGCATTATCTCACAAATGGAACTGTCAAGTTGCGATTTTTCTATAATCGACAGCCAATTTATTTGCCACTGGTACTGGTGCTTAAATGTTTATGGGATGTTTCGGACCTGTTCATTTACAATGAACTAGTTAAAGGTCGAGAAGGGGACAAATTCTACAAGAGTTGTGTGACCAATATGCTTCGATTGGTTCAGAATGAGAAGCTATACACTGCCAAGCAAATTAAAAAATATATTGGCGAAAGAGTACGCGTTCGATACGAAGCTCCATCCTGGTACACTGACGAGGAAATTACCGACAGTTTATTCAGGTAATCAAATTGTGTTTGTTTTGTTATTGGAAATTATTTATTGTCTATTTATTCAGAGAATGCGTTGCGGTTCATTTGAATTCAAACGTTGACAAATTCAATTTGCTTGTGTTCATGACTCGAAAATTGTTTGTTTTAGTGCAAGGTGAATGTGCCCAGGAAAGTCCTGACAATCCAATGTTTCACGAAATCTATCAAAGTGGTCATATATTTTTTACTTTATTGCTTGAACGAATGAGCATTTATTTAAGTTCAGTAAAGCAAGTCATCGAGCGCAACTATCAAATGTCCCTCAAGTCAGCGGGCACTTTTGCGCTTACAAATTCGATGGTCCGAAAGGCTTTAACTTCAAAATATTTTGAAATCACCAGAGCAATGGAATTTTTAGTCACCACTGGAAACCTAAAATCGAAAAGTGGTTTGGGCTTAATGCAAACTGCTGGCATTTCAGTCAAAGCAGAAAAGATTAATTTTTGGCGGTTTTTGGCACATTTTCGTTGTGTTCATCGTGGTTCATTTTTTACAGAAATGAAAACAACAGCATGTCGTAAACTATATCCTGAAGCATGGGGATTTCTTTGTCCTGTGCATACACCTGATGGCTCTCCGTGTGGTTTGCTCAATCATTTCTCCGAACTATGTCAAATAACAAATTCGCAAGCATCGGTCCGTCATTTGCGGAGCATTTTGAGTAACCTTGGCATGGAGCCACTTGATTCTTCGATGATTGTGGACAGCACCTATGTTTCGGTTTTACTTGATGGCCAAGTAATTGGCTATGTCAGGGAAGATTTGACTAAGAAAATAACTGATGAATTGAGAGTTCTTAAGGCCACTGGCAAAGACAAGGTGCCTTCCACTTTGGAGATTGGAAATGTGCCTCAAACAAACAAAGCAACTCAATATCCAGGGATATATCTTTTCTCAACACCTTCTCGTATGATTCGACCTGTGTACAACTTGCTCACACAAAATGTTGAATTTATTGGAAGTTTTGAACAGTGTTACATGGATATTTGTGTCACTGGTTCAGAAATTATTGAAAATGTTACCACTCATCAAGAATTGAAGGAGACTAGTTTTCTGAGTGTTCTCGCACGACAAATTCCTTATCCCGATTTCAATCAAAGTCCTCGTAACATGTATTCATGTCAGATGGCTAAGCAAACTATGGGCACAGCTAGTCACACCCTTCGATATCGGTCGGACAACAAAATGTACTCAGTTTTGTCGCCCCAGTCGCCATTAGTTCGAACAACTGCTTACGATCATTATCAATTTGACAATTATCCATTGGGCACGAATGCAGTCGTGGCGGTTATTTCATACACCGGCTACGACATGGAAGACGCTATGATTATAAACAAAGCTTCTGTTGAACGAGGCTTCCAAGCTGGTGTAATTCACAAGACAGAAATTATTGATTTGCGTGAAATTGCCGGACTTAGAAGCAACTCACAAGACATTAGTCTAGTATTTGGCTATAAAGAACTTGACTCAAAGTACGCAACAATGTTCGATGTGGATGGATTGCCCTACATTGGCAGAAAGGTTAGCCAAGACGATCCCGTCTGTAGTTACATTGACTTGGTGAAAAATGAAACTAAAGTGCACAAATATAAATCATCCGAACCTGCATTTATCTATGACGTCAAAATATTAGGAAACGATGTTGACAAACAAATTCAACGTGTTGCCATTACTTATTTGATAAGACGAGATCCAATTATTGGTGACAAGTTTGCCAATCGACATGGACAGAAAGGTATTTGTTCGTTTTTGTGGCCACAGGAGAATATGCCTTTCACTGAAAATGGAATTATTCCTGACATTATCTTCAACCCTCACGGTTTTCCCTCTCGTATGACCATCGGTCAAATGATTGAAACACTTGCCGGCAAATCAGGGGCAATGCATGGACTTGTGCACGATTCAACGCCTTTCACCTTTTCGGAGGATAATGTTGCATCAGACTACTATGGAAAACTATTAGAAGGTTGTGGATTCAACTATTACGGCAATGAGAGACTGTACAGTGGTGTCGATGGACGCAAACTGGAGGCTCAAATCTTTATTGGTGTGGTTTACTACATTCGTCTACGACACATGGTGGGTGATAAGTATCAAGTGAGATCGACTGGTCCAATTGACCAAATCACTCATCAACCGGTCAAAGGTCGAAAACGGGCTGGTGGTATTCGTTTTGGTGAGATGGAACGTGATTCATTGCTTGCACACGGAACTACATTCTTGTTGCAAGATCGATTGTTTAACAATTCGGACAAAACTTTGGTTAGTATTTGAGTTATTTGCTGTTGTTGTTGCTTTACTAATTGTATTTATTTTTTAGGTTCATATGTGTAAAAAATGTGGCTCAATTATATCGCCTTATCTGTCAAAAATGAAAGATACCGACCAGAATCAAGTTCAATTTTGGACTTGTAAAACATGCGAATCGCCAGAGAATATCGTCAAAGTAGCCATTCCTTTTGTACTTCAGTACTTGGTCTCCGAATTGGCTTCTGTTAACATTAAAGTCAAATTCAGCGCGAGTTAATGTTTTTTGTCCTTAAAGTTTTTAATAAATCGTCTTATTTTTATAATGTTAAAATTGGCATTACCTGGACTAAGTGCTGATTTAACTAATAAAATACTATCTTTTGTTTGGCAAGAGCATCGTGTTTTCTAATTTTGAACAAGGATTGAATACTTTGATTTAATTCGTTCCAAGTGTCATTGACGGAGGGATCATTATTATCGAGTTGATTTGAAATGCAATGATAAAGAGTTGATGCAACAGCGCGAGGTTCTTTCACTTCCACGCCAATGGTAAGACGAGAAGCTTCATATAAAGTCTTTACCAAACTTGTAACAGATTGGTCATTTTCGACTTTACGATAAAGACCTTCAATAATTGGATGGTCCGGATTGATACGCAGTTCTCGGTGAAAACTTTGTTTATCTAGAATACAAGGGAGATTACGTAATATTTTTTTGACAATAACATTCTTTTCCAAAATGTGCTGCATCTCTTGACATAGTTTGGCAAACTTTTTCTCGTATTGCTCACGTTCATTTCGTTGTTGTTCGTCTTCGAACAATCCAAGTGACTCCAACAAAGCTTCATCCACCAAAGCAAAGTTTTTATCATTGAAATTTTCGAAACATGTCATAAATAAACTATCAATTGGTTCAAACATAAAGATCACTTCAAATCCTCCATTGGACATTATTTTGGTCAAAACGGATTCAGCCAAGATTTCTTTAGTATCGCCAATGATAATATAAATGTCTTTTTGGTCTGGCTTCATCCTCGAAACATAATCACTTAATGAACACATTTCATCTGAGGATGTTGAGGTGTAGTAGCGCAATAAAGTAATCAGTTCCATCTTATTCCATCCACGCTCCATACAGAGTTTAAGTCTTTGGCCAAAGTTTTTGAAAAATACCATATATTTTTCTTTGTCTTGCGAAAGCTTTTGAAACCAATGAAAGCAATTAAGTTCAAATTTTTTTCGAAATGAATATAATCCAACTTCATTTTCAAAATCTACCTCCCAACCTCCTACAAATGATGTCTTTCGAAGTTGATCGCTATTGATTACGCCTTGAAGGAATTTTAAATGTGATGGAATACAAAAACGTGGTTCTGCATCCTTTAGCTCTAAGTCGTTAAACAATTGAATATTGTACTTTTTCTTATTGTCATGATCCGGAATGTAAAGATATGCTGAATAGTTTGGCTTATCTCCTGTAAAATGGCAAAAATCCAGATAAGAACCATTGTCAAAATTTTCTTTGTAAAAATTGGCATATTCTTGTTCAGTGATTTCATGAGATATCGAATTGGGCATCCATATTCGATTTTCAATCTTGTTGCCTTCTTCTTCGTTGTTTACAACTGCGACTGTATCGCGCAATGAATTTAAATCAAAGGAATCCATTTTTAGTTGATCAAAATCAATTTCAAATGTAAAAGTTCTATTTTTTTAATCTAGAAAAATTAAATTAATTTAGAAAATTTATTTTAAAATTTTGCAACACGTTCGAATGGAACAAAATTGATTCGAATGCAAAGACTTACTTTGTAATTTTCAAAATTTAATATTTAACTAGTGAACTACCTGGGCATTAAATATTTGTGTTGCAATAAAGTTTGTTTTCCAGGTACAAAGTTGGCTAAAGAAATATGAGCAGACGTTCCCTAGAAAAGAGACCCGTCCCGAGAGTTACACGGCATGTGTGAATGGCCCTCCATGAACATGTGATCATTCAAATCAAAGTGCTTGCATGCAGTCATGTGTTCTTTATCATCTCGTGTTTTGAATCTCAATTTCCGATTACTATCGGGTCATCGGTATCTGATTAATCGAAATATTTTGCCAAGATGTAGTCCGCTACTGTCCGACAATGTTTGCCTCGAGTCTGGTCGCTCGGTGAGCACCTATTCGGTTTTGTTCCAATCTGCCGACAATAAATCAAAACAAGCCGTTTCCTTTGCATCACTGTTTCGCAATTCGCCACTGGTTCAACTTGGTCTTCCTGAGGGAAAAGTTGTTCAAGGCAATGTTGTCGATGTGGTCGGTGATGATCTCTACATCGATTTTGGCTTTAAATTCAACGCCGTTTGTAGACGACCAAAGCTGAATTCAGGGTAAGTTGATTGGATGAATTGCTGAATGTAATTTTTTGACGATTGATTATATTTACAGAAGTTATGTTCGTGGCGCAATAGTGAAGGTACGAATTAATGATCTTGAATTGAGTGATCGATTTCTGGGCTCAAATCAAGATATGACCTTACTGGAGGCAGATGTTACACTACTAGGATTGATTTCCACTCCAGTCAAGGCGGCAAGCACCAAGCTAGAAAATTGAAACATTCTCACATTATGATGTTGTATATGTTTCTATATTTGTATAAATTATTCTACAATGTAATTCATTTTATTTACAACTGCAATATCCAAATACAATAGATTTATTTCATAGTAAACAAGTTTATTTTTTGAACATTTTTGATTTCAACAGCATAAATACTTTGAAACTAGGTAAGGATGATTTTATTTAAGAACTTTTAATTGTCATATTTTATTTATATGTTTATATTTTATATAGATAAGTGGCAAAGATGTAAAAACCGATAAATTGATTGGTAAATAGCTCTTTTTGCCAATTTTCTTTGGCAAACGTTGTCTATGAAGGGGCATTTGTTATGATGCGTTACTTACGGTAGTTTAGTGTCAGTCTGTATTTAGATCTTTAGAGCAAGTTGTCTTTTGCACTTGTTTGATATCACTTGATTCACCACAAACCGTTCATCCTGGAACATCTTCGCCTCCACTGTGATATAGATACTTGCTCTCAAGATAGTCAAAATGTCCGACAAAGACAATGATCCCAGTGTAAAAACAGGGAAACACCCTCTCAATCCTGACCAAATAGATCCAAATCGAAATTCTTTCGCCAATTCTGAAGGCGATAATAAAAGTAAAAGTAACGGAAAGCTGCCAATGTCATCTCCCGACTGTCTATTCGACTGGTCGCCGCATCAAGACTTTAATGACTACATGCGCAAATTGAATTTTTGGATTTGGGAATGTCAACAGTGGAAATTGTTTCACTCTCAATACCCGACAATTGCCTCTCAGCCAGCTGGTTCTCAGGTGCCTTTTCCCTTCTCAACATTGAACGGCAATCTCAATCCAGGTCAAACCCAATCACAGTCAACCCGTCCCAATGCAAACTCAGGTTCGTTTTGATTGTTTGTTTGTATATCAAGTACTTGTTCAAATGGCTCAAATGGCCCTCAATGGATGTCACTAGTGTCTGTGTGCAATTTCGGTTCGTTTCGGTCTATTTGCAAATTAAACAATCGAAATCAAATGCTTTTGGTATATAATTTTTTGTGTCTTGCACAATTTCACTTGAAATTCAAACTCTGTTGAATTGAAGCACGAAAACAATAGGCTAAATCGGGAAGGCACAAAACAAATGCGCGCGGACACGAATCTGTTCAATTGCCATTGGTGCATGTGCTAATTATTATGATTGTGCAAACAAACAAGTGACACTAGCAGAATGCAAATAATGTGCCACTGATCGTGCTGTTGTGTATGCTCTTGCTTCGAGACATTCGATTTCCTTTGTCTGTCTGGCTTGAAACAGATTGCATGTTTTGTGTCTCATTTTGCAATGATTTTTGCCTCTCCACTTTACGACAAACACAAACACAACAAAGCCGACGGTGGAGAGAGCGAATGAAGCATACAATTCGACATCGAGATGCATTTGCTAATTTGCATTGAGAGACAATTTAAATTTTCACTCTGTTTGTCGATTAATTTTTTTATATGTTGCACCGATTGTCCAATCCATTTGTATTTGTATTGCTTCCATGGATGCCGAGAAGTGGAAATGCACTACTATTCGGTTCCATTTGAGAAATGATTACATTTCGAGTTGATAGTTTCAATTTAATTGTTCTACTATCGACTTCCATTGGCAGTAATGCACACACACACATTTTACGATTGTCGTAGATTTAGTGAATGATTTGTCCGAGCACACAGTCCGGCAGTCAGTGACAATCGGCCTTTTTCCATTTACTGCCTTTTACTACCTCGATGGCAATCTCCTCACAAGGCACAACTCAATCTCCATTAGCACTAGTTTACCACTTTTATTCCTGGACTGCACTATTAACTTAATTATATCGAGTTCGATAGATCTGCTCTGGCCCGATCTGTGCACAGTGCACACCTTCATCACTCGGATATATATTTAATTACATTTGTCCATTATTCAGTGCGGCACAGTGGCCCAACACCATTTGCAGTGTGTCGCCCTTGCCGAGTCCATTAAACTTTTGTTTGGTTCCGTTTTTATTGTTCGATGCCCAATGTGCACACACACACACATACAGTGTTAATCATTTCGGACTCTGTGATTATTGCTTGCTTATCGGCCATTTCAATTGTCTTCGGGTGTGAGTCCAATCTCAGTCTTTTGGTCTCCATTTACTTTTTACTTCTCTAGACACCAGGCCAATGTTCTCTGTCTGGCCATACAGCCATACAGCAGCAGCCTAGGTGATTCGTCGACGACTCATTGTTGAGTGCCATTTTGATAGTTTGTGTGTTGTGTTTGGTGCCATTGGTTGAGTGTAAACATGACGGCAAGCAAATCGAATCCTTTACAATTGCCACTTGTGTCACTGGATCGTTTATTGGCGGGCAAATCTATTCTCACTCACTCACATCACTGCTGTTATTATTGTGAGGTGTCTAACTTTGTTACGGATTGATAGTTTGCCTTTCACTGGCAACTTTTCTATTTCTCCAATTGTCCGTAGATCAGTAGTTGTGGGGCACTCTCATTTTTCCATTTGTTCGCCCTTGTTGGTATTGGTGTTAGATCAGTGCGGCCCAGGCAACTTCAAATTTGGAATTCGGAATTTTTCCTCTGCACACTTTGTTAGTGTGTTCTCGTTTGTTTGTTTGCAGTCTGATTCGATCCATCAAGCCATTGACATGGACATCATCATCAGCAGCAGCATGCAGCAGCATTGCCACCAATCTCCTGTGTACATTTGTAGCTAATCATAATCGTTGCTTGTTTGCTTTTATTGTCTACTTTACTTTCAATCTTATTCAAATGTAACTGGAAATGTTTTCACTTTCGAGATTAGGACTTTCGATGATGGTGTGATGATGATTGGCCATGCTCGAGTGGAACAATCGAACAATGATCCATTACACACATTACTACAACAAGTCACCTACCGCATCCATTCACTAACTATCTGTTTACTTCGACAGCAATGACCAATTGAGAGTATATACGATGCTGAGCTAATTAGTCAGAAGTAATGCAATATTTATAGCTCAGAATGGATCTATCAAAAGGCACAATCTCCGGCACTTGTGTGCCACTGTACACAAATTACACTACGCATAACGGCAAATTGTTTATGATAAGCGAATATATATGCGCGCGCGTTCATTATGTTTTGGTCGCTTATTAGTGTGGTAATTTATGAGCGAATACTGTGCCACACGCGAGCAATCATTGATCACAATTATTATAAATTCATTCCGACCACTAACAAATGTGTGTTGTATTGTGTTGTGTTGTTCTCTCTCCTTGTGCGCGCTCGATCGTCACTTTAATTGAGCGGAATTTTTCTCTTTCTGTCTGTTTGGTGCAATTTGCTTGATAAATTGCTGTTGAATGTTAAATAGTAGTTGTACGTACATGTGAGTGAGTGTCGTAATTGCACCTTGCTGCTAGTGACAGTGCTACACTTTATGAGACAGATTTCATTAACTATTGATAATCACTTTGGGGTTTGATTTATGACTCGAATTCTATTCTTGTTCTATGACTTGAATTGTATTGTACGCCAATTGAAAGTTGAATTGTAGCACTCGCACCTGTGCCAAGTGTGTACCAAAAGGAATGTAATGGAGCTCGATTAGATTAGACCTTTGTGCGCAAATTGCATTTGGCTTGTGTTGTGTGTGTTTGTGCCTCCGAGCTGTGAGATATCGCTTGTGGCCGAACTGTGCGTTCGAATATATGGTCTGTCCAAATTAGATTAGATTCGTTCACCAAACTCTGTCCCGGTTCGGATTAGTGGTAATCGAATCAAGCGAGTTCTGTCATACTGTTGCTGTTACTGCTGTTGTCGATTTGTTTTTCAATTTGCACTTCATTTCATTTGGCCCGTTCGCGCGCGCTCTCTTTTCATTGAAGCCCGAGAGATTAAAATTTAATACACACTCATATGGACACATTGGTACAAGACACATACGTATGACATTTATGGATGGGTCTCTAATTCTAATTTGGCCCTCTGTCCGTATACCAATTGTTCCTTCCAATTGAGGGATTAGTTGTGCACCGAATTGGTGTTGCCTCTATTCGTGTCTTTCGAGAACATCTTTTCTAAAGCGCCAGGGACCTTTTAGGGGATTTTGAGTTTGAATTTGAATTTTTCCAAATTTGAATTCAATTTCGACTTTTTGTCCGGTTGGCAATATGTGTTTTGCCGGCACTGAAATGAGTGGCGAGCCGATTGATTGGCCTCGCCAATGTGATGCACTTTGTACCTCACAATAAATTGATTGCTTCTGCCTGGACTGATCAGTCAGTTCTATTTTGGTGATTGCTATCGCTGTAGTTTGTTAGTGCAGTTGAGTGTGGCATTGCAATTTATTTTCTATTTGTCTGTTTATCATCACATTTTGTCAACACCAATTTTGGCTTGTTTGTTTTGTTACCTTTATTGGCAAATTTAAACTTGTGTGTGTGTGTGTGTGTGTGTGTGTGCCCTTCACCATTTGGGCCAGTAATGAAGGTGATATATCCATTGGCACAAGGTCCAAATCGACCAGTCAGTGGTCCATTTGCAAATTGAATTAGTGCCCGGTCTTATCTCGGTGCTACTGTACTATTTGTGCTTGTGTGAGCTTGTTTTGACAACGAATTTGGTTTGCATGGGTGGCCATACCGTTTAGATCTCAATTCGATTTGGTTTTGCTCTTTTCGGTCGGACTCGGGCCAGTGAGGCCAGAGAGCGAGAGACAGTGCCAGTGTAGGACTGTGGATGCGACTGCTGCTTATTAGCTTATTGGATTTAGGCAATTTAATACTCGACTGAATTTAAATTTGATTACAGTAATTACAATCTATCTCTCTCACTAGGGCGATGCACTTTTTTATCGCACTAAACTGCCGAATATCTCCAATTTCGTGTCCAACTGGCAGAATCCGAAGGGCAAATAGGCATGGAAATTCAGGAGACCGATTGTGTCTGTCGCCAATTTGGACAAATGCCACTGGAGCGACCATTCCCGCAATGCATTTTATGCTTTGTTTGCTGCTGCTTCTCTTACTGCTCTTGTGTGTTGTTACTGCTTGATTAGCATGGCGGCAATATGGCACAAGGCAATATTTTCCCATTTGCCTGTTTGCAGTAATTGGTTAGTCTGTTTTGGGTTCTGTATTCAAATGACAATTCGTGCCACAGTGGTCTGTTCGTGCCGCCAATGCCGCATCGTTGAAGGATTGTCTCCTCAGTCCCATGATTAATGTTCTACTCGGTATGGTCTATTTGCCTTACCTTGATCGAGAGCACTAATCAAACTACTATTGTTCTTATCTGGTCATGAGTTGCCGAACTGTGAACGTGTCGTCCATTGGTGTGTCCAATTTGCGCATCATTTTGTTGGTTTTGTTTGTTTGTTGTGTGTTGTCTGTTAGCACTAGGCTTATCTCGCAAGATGGATTAGGTCGAAGATTACCTGGCTGGCCATTTGTCTTGTGTGCGTTTTGTTTGATCTCGATCCATCTTTTGGTCTATTTGGCAGCGTGTCCTTCTGTATTATTAGTTGTCATTGGCTTATGTATGGCCAGTAGTGCCAAATTGGTGTGTTGTGTGTGTGTGTGTGTGTGTGCCTCACCTTCATTGTTTCGCTGTCTATTTGTTTGTTTGTTCTTATTAAATTTCACTCTTCATCTATCATGGCAGGGCCGAGTGAGAGTCGCAATTGGTGTACAGCATCAACTTTGCTCCTAACGGTGGTCCCAATGTCAGTCAGTATGATTTATTAGGTTTTATCGTATTCTTTCGCTCGCCTGCCTCAACTCGGCATCTATTTGCCTGTCTCTGTCC
This sequence comes from Rhizoglyphus robini, assembly GCA_023373905.1. NCBI lineage: Eukaryota > Metazoa > Arthropoda > Arachnida > Sarcoptiformes > Acaridae > Rhizoglyphus > Rhizoglyphus robini. The sequence continues at coordinate 6,153,355 of JAKIJQ010000003.1, forward strand.
CGTAGTGTGCCATTCACTTATTAATATACGTTCTCTATATAACTCAATTGGGTTAGTGTTATTAAAATGTATCGACGTGTACTGATGTACTGAATGTACTGTACTGTAATGTACGGTTGACGGTTTATGGGCTTCGGTGTGTGTTTGCCTTTGCTTGTTTATTTACTTAGCTCACCGATCATTCCGAGTATAGAATTTGTCGTTCGAACCTGTCTGTGCCTCTGTGTGCACCTTGCACTGAAGTCAGTCCTTATTACTGAACTCAATTGAAGTGGTTTGTTTGTCTTGTCCAACCAAAACCAGTGACTGTGTGACTCTGTGCCAGTGAGCACCAAGTCAGGACTGGACCCAAGTGCCAAAGTGGTCATTCCACGACTGCCTCAGTCGAGCTCACTCGTCACAGTACATCCCCGTTAATTAGCTCCAATTTGGGTGTTTGTTTTGTCAATTTGTCCGTTCACTGCACATCACATACATCGGTGATATCGGCAGTAATTAATTGCCCTGCTTAGGTTGCAAGCAGCTGACAACGTTTGGCCCACAGTTGACCGATCATTTGCCATTCACTTGTTTGTGTGTGTTTGTATTTGCCTGTGCCAATTGACAACCAACGCAATCTATGCGGCGGGCAAGGATAAATGACTCCATTGCCGATGGGCTTGTGCTGCCTTGGTTCTCCTGTCCAACTCGTTCATTTATTATGGTGGAAAATGTTTGCCGTCAAGCTTACGTTCAAGGCGTTGCTCACACTGGACAATCAAATTAGCTTCTGTAGCACAGCGGTGCTGCCTTTGGTCACTTCGGTTTGGTCTGTCTTGTCTGTGCCGTGTTCGGTCCGGCCCGGTTCTGTTTGCTCAAAGCATCGCCTCTGTGTCTGTGCTCATTAGTGCCTTGTCTGGCATTGCCACCAATTTGCCATTTAACTGGCCTGCAAATTAGCCATTTACGTTTTGACACGTTTGTGACAAAGCAGCACACAGTGAACATTGTACCACAGGCATTCCACTGCATTGTCAGTCCGATTGTGGTTAATTCTATTACCACCAAGGTAGAGATGAATTGTCTTGTTGTTGTTCTCCATACATTTTGAGAGTACATTTGCCTGATTGCCGATTGCGGTGGTGTGTAGTTGTACATGCTGGTCCGGTGCTGTAAACCTGAATTGATGATGCCCACTGAGGACACTTCAATGCAGAGCACACTCATTTCTTTGTTCTCACCACAATCGACTCGTTTTAACACTCCACTGAGTGTTTGTTGAGCACTAGTGTTGTGTCTGTGTGTGCTGGTCGAGCTAATTTGATTGAAACACACAACAGATCGGATGTGGCACACACTTGGTCCGCTTGTTCCGTACAAGTGATCCACACACACACACACGAGGTGTGCTCATTTTGATGTAAATTAATGCAACTGAGGTTTGTTGTGTGTGTTGCTGTGTGGTGTGCCACAGTGCCGACGTGTTGAATCGAATGCTTGTGGTCGGTCCTGGTTAGTGTGCTGATGCTGCTGTGAAGTGCACTGCAAATAGAAGAACTTACTTTTCAGTACTTTTCCTTTCATTTCTTTCATTGCCTTTCATTGCTTATCGAGAACATATTTGCTCGTGTGCCTCACCACACACAGCATCAATCGATTAGAACGGAAATGTTCAACAACTGCAAATGGCTAATGGAAATAATGCAAAACACCCAACTGACGGTGGACTGCGCGCACTAATTTGCAAAATGTGAATGTGAACCGACTGGAAGAGGCTCATCACGAAATGAATCGATGCACTCACGGTGATGGGCCAGTTAGTTTCCAAATTTGACTTTATTGCTGTGCTTAGTCACTGACAAGAAAAGGCAAAAGGCAATTTGCTAATTGACATTTATCGCACTTGGCGAGTCTCACTTGTGCTTGCCACGCTCGTACTCGTCCATGGCGTATCGATCCACGTACAGACCCACCACTTGGCACATGTCCTCCACTATTTCCGCTTTGAAGTCCTTGAAGATGGACACCAAGTTGTCCACTTCCTCGATCAGATCGTCCACGTCCTTGTTGTAGTCGGGCTTGATCACTGCTCGAATTGCGCTGCTCTCGATCTCCTTGGTGGTCTTGTCCTCCATTGGTCCTTTTGTGACGACTGGTGCTGGTGCTGGTGGTGATCAGTTAGGCGGTAATTGACTCTGTCCAAAGTTGCTGAGTGTGTTGAATGGTTAGTCGAAAGGGTGAAAGTGGCACTTAAGAGGCAGTGGCTCGTTCGATCGGGCCAAGCAAAAATCGAATAAATCGAACAACAACTGACTCGACTCGAGTGTGCTGCTTAATTGTCTCATGTAATTGCCAATTAGGTAATTAATGCTCGGATTGACTCTGCACCAATGTTAATGAGCATCGCTCGCATTGTTTCCCTTTGGCACGTCATTGTGTGTGTGTCTGTGTGTGCAAGAAGACTTGCTCGCACTAAATCGGCGTGATCTCAATTGCGGATGCAAAGTTGTGCTGAGCGAGGCATTGAGCACCAATCGAGTGACTTGTAGTGCAGCCTAATTGGCATCTCATATTTGCACAGTCGAATCGATTTAATTCAAATTACCACTTCTGCTAGGCTCGCCATTCTTACAATACCTCGGGGAAATCAAGCCATTTGGTGTAATACTTGCTCACTCAGTTATGTGCTCAGTTGCTCTGCTGGCAACTTAATCTGCTTGGCACAAGGTTTGTCTTCATTTGCTCGACACTGAACTTGTTCCAATCGCCACTTTTTGTGCTGATTCCTGTGCTTATCGACGAGTTATCTCTCGACACCAATTGGCACTAGTTGGCAACTTCTTCAATAAATGTCAAAATGTGTTGGACAGTGTTGGTTTGTCTGTCTGCATTGGACATGTTATCGATATATCTGCAAGTGAGACTTCTTGTTTGTTTGTTATGTAAAGTGCGAGTGGAATTAATTTATAGCACGAATATTGAATCGATTGGGCCACTGCAAACCGCACTGGTTCGCTCACCCTCGGCTTGTTGCCAGTGGTCATGAATACCGAATGTGATTCGTTTAATATTCAATTTGGCTGGTCAGTGGCCACTTTGGAGTGCACTTTGCAATGAGCAAGCTGTGATTCGGTTTTGCAGTTTTATTGCACTTCGCAATGTCTGCCTCACATCGAATGTCAGTGGATGGTGAGTGGCACTGTGAGAAAAAGAAAGTGCATTCCGTGTGGCACACATTTGGCTTATCTTTATGGCACACAGATGACCAGCCACCGAGCCAAGTGGTAATCGACGATTGTTGGTCGTCAGTGTGCACTTTTGTTCTCACAGTGCCAATTTGAGTTTTGATTGGTGTGCATGCCACTTTGGCCCGATTGGCTATGTCATCGTTGACATCGGGGTATTATTTTCAATAACTTTGCATCGAATCGAAGCACCAGTGCGAAGTGAACTTGTTCCGAGAGTTGTAGCCCCGTTGCCTGATGATGACTGTCGTAATGGCAACTCGCGTGCAATCAATCGAGCCATTTCCAATCGGAGCCGAGTAAGGGCGCCATTCGTGTCTTTGCCTTTCACTTATTGGCTAGGTTCGAGACATACTCTTTTATTGCTGTCAATTGCCAAATTGAGATGTTCAATTTGCCGAAAAGTTAAGTGCTACTAGTGCGTTGCACTGATGCCTTCACATGCTGTGCTGTCGAGCCGTGATGTGCGCTTGTAAATGGCACCGAGACAATTTGAACACGAAAAGTGAAATCGTTGAGCAAATTTGGAAACTTTGATAACGTTGTGTCCGTTCAATCCCTTCTTGTGTCAGTGTGGCAATTGGCCTGATGCACTGGTGCACTTAATTGCCCGATCGATTCTATTGTCAGTGAGTGGCAGTGAAAGTGAGCTAATTCGACTAATGCTCCAGTGGTGACAATGCTGATGCTAATGGGCTAATGCTCTCACTGGGAACAGTGCCACTTGTCACAGGCACTGACTCACTGACCAGACACCCGACAAATGTCCACTGTACAGTATTATAGTGTAACCTTGTTGCTTTGCTTTCTCGCCCACAGGCACAGTCTACGCCATCCCTCGAGTATGGAAACGAATAGCCGCGGAAGTGATCGACTGCATTCTTTTGCTTCTACTGAAGATTACCCTCCTCTCGATGCTTCTCACCGAATTTGTACAGTTCCAGTAAGTAAACGCTGCTCAATCGACAAACAAACTTGCCGCGGCAGTATAGACCAAAGCGGCGAGCATTGCACAAGCAAGCACACTAATCGACGCACAAACAACATTTGCATAATGAAACGAGTGCAGAACTCTCTGTGTGTTGTGTTTGCTTTACAATTTGAAGTCTCCAGTGCCAATTTAAATTAATTTAATTACTCTTTCACTTTAAAAGCGAAACTTTTCTACGGTACGGCAATCTATTGCCTTGATCGATTTAATGGCATTTCACTCTCGCACTCAAATATGCTTTTAATGCATTCTCGCAGTAGATCACTAATTGGTTGGCACTACTAAATGGACAATTTAAATTGAATTAACGATATAATTGCCAATTTACGAGTGATTCTTTCGACAACTTGAGCCAATCTCGAGTCTCGAATGTCTTAATTGGGTTTGTTTTGCTTCTGTGTCTCTGTGTCACATGGCTTAGCTCCACTTTCCATATTTGAACATTCGGAGAGCGATTGGGCTACTGCTTAGTCAATTCTCAGTGAGCAAGTGATCCTATTAGAAATGTTCCATTATTGAATTACACTGTTTCGGTGTGTGCTCATTACCTGGTCAAGTTGGCGCTGTCTGTGGAAGCTCACTCCTGTTCGAGCCAACAAACGATGGCCATCCAAGTGGGAACACACCAGAACTGCACTGTGCCAAACTCGTAAACAAGTGCAATCACTGCAAACAAGTTTAATTAGACGCAGTACTATTCCACTATTTCTACTTTGTCTGATTTATCAGTGCGTCAATATCCTGCCTGTGCCTGTACTGCACCAAAATCGTGTTCGATTTCAGTTGAACTAGCTGCACAAATAATTGCATTTCTTTATTGCAAAATATATGAGATTCAATATATTCAGTACTACTAGTTTTGCCTGTACACCTGCACCTTGCTCCCAAAAGATGAGACACTAAATTAGAATTTTAAATTGCCCGCCAATTGGAAGCGTAATTCTTCTCCGCACTGGCATTCGGTAATGTCTTATGAGATTGCTTATACAAAGTGAAATTGTTTCAATATTAAATTTAATTTCTTTGTTGAAATGCAAATTTATGTTCTTTCCTGTGCCGTGTGTTCAGTTTGTGTGTCAAAAGAATGCGGTCGAGATGTGTGTGCAAACACGAATGGCACCGAACACAGGAGCAGGGAGAGAGATTGCTTCAATGAGCGATTGCATTTACATAGAAATTAAACAAATACTCACATGTTGGGCATGATGGCACTCCGGTCCGGTGCCGTTACTTTCGTACCGAGCCGTGCCTAGTAATGCCAATGAGAAGGCAATTATGGCCAATTTGAAACTTTTCCCTGTCTCATTCAAATGAATTCTTTTCAATTCTTGACTTGTCATTTCATTGCAATAATTAATGCGAAATGTCCCAAAGCATGTGCAAAGTATTACACACACAGTGGAACAGTGAACATTCACTAATTACGACATACAAACAGAATCGTTTCACTCATTTGTCTACGACACACTTTATTCATTAATTACTTGATTAATTAAAGTTTTTCTGTGCACTTGTTTCGAGTTGTCCATTTGTGTGTGTGTGTGTGTGTGTTAATAGTGAGAGAGAAGCATTTTTAAAATAACGCGTCCAATATAGTTTGGCGGCGAAAATCACTGCAGTGAAGTGACTCGCAAGGGTCCATTCACATAGTCTGGTCTTTGACCAAAAGTATATAAAACAGTCTTCTTTGTAATAGAGATAGGTTGTAAAATGATTGGAAATCGATTACCAAATCGAACTAAAGATAACTAGAGCATAACAAAAGTGTAGTGCAAGTCTATTTGAATTTGTATGTGGCAATCAGTTGCTTCTTGTTGCTAGATTCTGCTTGTGTTGTTGATCTTGTCTTGTGATGTGTTCGTTCGTTCTTTTTGGTATACGAGATACGAAACGATTTTAATTAAAACTTTCTGAGAAAGGAAATTTTTATTAAATTTGAATTTTGTTCTTGTGCTCCAGTTGACTTTTAATTTACTGTGTGTGTTCTGTGTGTTTTTCAGAATGTGTGTGCACTCATCTAATAGTCTTACTCTGCCAGTTAGTTAGACCAATTATTTGGTCGCCTCGCACACAACCAACCACTCCACTCTCAACATTCTATCTCTCGTTTTTTTATAATTTAAAATTAATTTGATTTTCCAAGTTTCGTTTTCGTATTTGTGTTAAGATAATTTATTGCCCTCTTCAATTATACTTTCACTGCTGCTGCTGTTGCTGATTCTGTCCAATAAATTACGCCACTGTGTCGTTTAATGTGTTGGCGAGTGTGTGTGTGTGTGTTGTGTTTGTGCAAATGCATTTGGCTGATTTGTGTAATGGCTACAGAATGTGTGCCACACTGTCTGGCTTGTTTGTTTGTTTGCTTTTCTCGTCCTTGAAATATATATATTCAATTTATTGTTTTTGTTTTACATTTCACAGAAATCTGGAGGACATCAAAGCACTGCTGATGGAGGATGCCGACAATATGAAGACATTCAATTTGATCATGTACGAACACAGTGCCGAAATGTTGGCCATTGCCATCATTCACCGAATAATCGTTTGTGTCTATGAGGTGAGTTGTGAGATTTGTTTAATACTGAACTGATTTTCTTCATATACTGAATGTCATGAATTTAGTTAAATTTAATGTGAATGAGTTGTACCAATTTTTGATTATATCAGTATGATTCTATTGACATGCAACCAAGCATAGAATTGAGAGAATTGATATAATGGAATCAGTGCAGTAGTAGTGCTCTTGTGTGACTGGTGTGCATGAATGTATCGATTGTTTGGTGTGATTGCACAATCACTCATCTGATTAGTGTGCTGCTTGTCATTGTATTGTGCATAATTGATAAGTTTGCTTTGACTGTCAGTGCAATTTTAATTAAAATCTTTATTAATTTAGGAGAATGGTCTCCATGTTCGGTTGAAGGGAGAGAATCTATTGAATGCATTGAACGTACCATAATGAATAAGTTGTATTGAAGCAGTGAGCACAATGGTGCAATGTTATCTAATTTGTTCTTGCCACACCATCGAGTGCACCAGCACACACAGACACACACACACCAGGCACCAAGTGATGGAAGCATTATCATTGCAATAATTGGCCACTATCGATCCTGCTGCTTGCTATACTCGGGAATGTGCCATTTCTCCATTCTATTTGGCCACATTTGCATCTATCTTTTCTGTGTGTTGTGAGTGCATTTCATTAGTGGTTCGCTTTACAAATCTTCTGTTCTGTCTGTGTGTGTTACATTGAGCGAACACATTTGGCAAGTTGTTACACGATTTTGTGATAGTGATTCGGTGGCAAATATGAAAGTGTACCCACTTAAAGTGTGAGTGTGGTGTGTGTGTGTGTCTATGTGTTAGTCTTTCAAGCAAGGGCTGCAATTAATTTTAATTAGCGCAATTTGCATTCCACTACAATTGCATTATTTGCTCATTGTTCTACTACTTTCGTCTATTTGCGCATATGTTTCAGTGCTTCTGGAATTTGCCATATTTCACTTGTGGATGGAGTGAGAATACACACAAACTTTACAGCCATAATTTGGCACATTTTTCTCCACTACCTGATTGCCCTTTCTTCCCCCTGCCTCAATTGAGCAAGTTTAAATGCATTTAAAATGAGGAAAGTTTGGTCGCCTTTTCATTGGTCAATTGCAAGTTTGTTAATTTAGATTGGTTTCAATTAGAAACATTGTCTTGTCTGACAGTGAGTGTGTCCTCTGTGAATTATGTCCCAAGTTGTGTCTGTCTCTCGATAATGTTGTGTCTGTGTGTAATTACCAAGCAATTAGCGTTGGAAAATGCTTTCATGCTCCATCTAGTAAATGAGATCTCATTTTGTGTTCATTTTGCAGACATACAGTCTTTATGCATATCCAAATCCGAATGTCGGTGGCGCAACCTTGGGCAAGATGATCATGGGCCTCAAAGTGGTGTCTTGCTTGTCGGTGGATGATCTGGGCAATGGTCGTGTTCGTGTTTGGCCGGCTGGCAACATTGGCTTCACCAAGTAAGTGGCTAAATGTTCAAAGATCATTCCTTACTTATCAATATTTTTCTTTTGGTAGTTCTCTGGTACGAGCGGTCATTAAAAATTCTTCGATTGTTTTCTTTATTCCTGCTTGTTTCACAATTCTTGGCTCACAATACAATCGAACTGCCTATGACTTTATGTGCAGTTGCATTGTCGTCGAGAGTGTGCCCAGCGAAGATAATCGAAACAACTAACAACAACTAACTCACCTGCCTGCACTCAATTCCGAATCATCTCGACCAATTGAAACCAAGTGCAACTCTATTCTAGTGATTTTGAAACAAGCCCCAAGTGTCAATTGCCTAGTGACCGTTTGTTTGTTCATTTTTGTTGTTGTTTGTTTATTTGTCTCCTTTTGTACATTCTCACCAATTGCATCGGAATTGTGCTTACAAAATGTTGATGAATTCCAACAATAAATAGTTTTCGTTTTGTTTGTAATGAAATTTTACTCTGAGGAATGAATCAAATTTTAATTTACGATCGCCATTACCCAAGACAATTATGATGAAGCATTCTTCACGATTTGTAGAATCAGTGCTCTCTCTTTTTATGTGCGCCACCGAATTGGTATTTGCCACGTTTGGTTGGCAGCAATTTATGTCCTCAGTACAAAGAGGAATCTATTTTTTAATTATCTCCTTTCTCCGTTTACTAAATAAACTTTGTTGCTCTCGCCTCTTGTTCAGTGTTTGACTGAGGACAGGACTCTTATTAAGAAAGGCTTAAGTGTTGCAGTTAAATTGTGCGGCAAAAGGACACTCGAAAAGTGAGGGAGAGGCAGTTTGGGACGAGAAGTGAGCAGCTAAATAAATTTCGATGGCACTGAATTGTGTGAGGAGGGCACACGCTGCAGCCACTGCTGGTCGAAGTGACATTTGACATGGCGCTAAGAAACAAAGAACAAAGGATATTCTCAATATTATCCCTCTCGATGGATCGGGTTGAGTTGTTCATTGTTTGCACTCAGTTAAGCCTTCTCTCCCAGCATGAACAAATTGAACTGTTCGACTTGCTTTGGATCGATCGATCGCCATTTGTGCCAGTAAGACAAGTGGCTCAACAAATGAAATTTGCTTGCCTCTGGCCAGTGCAGTGACATTGAATGGAGACGCGCATTCAAGTCTAAATGAGTTCGATCGAACCCAGACGGGATGCGTCTAATTGGCATTCTAATTAGAAATTCTGTCCTACCCCATTGATCGACTGGCTAATGACAATGAACTATCTCGATCAATCGAGGGAGACAACCTCGCCATGGTCATATTATATGGATCAAATTAGCTTCTTCTTTTTCTCGCCGCATTCTTTGGGCAATTTGATTTTGAACAAAAGTGCAAATAGGTCAGCAGAGAAGATAGAATAGTAGTTGTTTATTTGGGTTTGTTAATACAAAAGGAGGAATAAATCTACAATACAAGTTATGTATAAATTGGTTGTGGTACAAACAAATTACAGATTTGGTATTTTACATGACAATGTCCTGTAGCGACAATCGTGATCGAATAGGCTGGCACAGGTGATCGTTCGTGAGTGACTGGTTGACAGTTGAGTTGGCTCGGACATGTCGATATTGATTGGCAATTTGGTGTGGTCCAATCACCGAACTGAGCAACAATTCCCCGGCACCCCAAACACACACACAAACAACCAGTGTGAGAACAAAGGCCCGTCTTGACTGGCACCAATGATGGACTATTGTGGGAAGGTGAACCGGCAGTGGCCAATAGATTAGTGCTTGTGCTCACCAAAGGGACAACACAAACTTTTCAATAAACGAATGTTTTGCCAGCAAAGAAATGTTCAACATAAATAGATCAATGGGCAGACGGACCAGTGGGTGATGAAAGAGCACAAGTGAATGAAGATGCCCGCCATTGGATGCACTGACGCGTGGCCCCGATTGCCGCCGAAATGGAAAGTGCCAGTGCCTTGCCTTGGATCAGTGCATTCACTTGGGCACTGAGAGCCGATGACGAGTCACTTGGCAATCGAAGCCAGATTGCTTTGTCGCCGGCCAGAATCGATTCAATTGCCTCACACTCATTCATTCGTACACCTGACTGTACAGCTGTTCATTCTATTTACAAGGCCAATCTGGTGTGAAGGGATTTACTGACGCCCAGATGACGCGCTTGAAGGGATGCCCAGCAAACAGTGAGATTTACATGTAGCCAACAAACTGACTGACTGGACTGGGGTCGGGTGATCGGCCTTTGATGTGGCCGTGGTATTGGCGACTTATTTACAATTGACTGTGGTCACTATGTACATTTATACTGTTTACAATTTACAAAAATAAATATATGACACATTTGGAGGAAGATAAAGAGACATGGCCTGGCCATTGAAAAAAGAGACTTTTCACAGTCGTGTGTGTTTAGAATTTTGGGTTGACTGAGGCAATCACAGAGCCTTCGTAGTTGATTCGATGATGAGGCAACGAGGCCCGCATGGTGCCATGGCCAAAACGTGCAGAACTTGACGGAGGGCAGAAGAATGTGTTGGTGCTGGCCCCGTTGGAGCCATTATTGTTATTGTTGTTGTTGCTATTAACATTGCCATTGGGCCCATTTCGTTGATCCGGTGCAGCTTGGTAATAGTTGGTGGGACCAGTTGGCTCGTTGTAGATTGTGGGCGATACTTCTTGGATGGTTGACGAGGGCGCAAATGAGCTAATCATCGGTCTATAAGCGTCGTAATGGGCAGCAGGAGGACCGTGCACACTGACAATGCTGTGTTGGGTGTGATTCGATCGCTGTCCACTGCTGCTGCCTGACGATGCCGCCGAGGTGCTGCTGTACATTGCCTTGTGGTTGGTCATCTTGTTGATCTCAGGGTCCTCGTAATCGTCCTCAGTATTCGAGTCTGCATGGAAACAAACAAAACAACAATTAGCCTGAGTTAATATATCGATTGTGAATGGACTGAATTGAGATGTTTAGAGAAAGTGATATGGTCAAACGAGAAACGCCCATCAATGAATAGCAATTATCTCACAAGACAGTGATGGTCGCTTTTAATTAATTGCATTCAACGGCCTAACAAGCGAATTTGCTTATCGCTTCGATCTATGCAAGTAGAATGAAGACAAATCACGCCGATGATGAATTGAGTGGAGAGTAGTGTGGTGCTGCACTGGGAGTGCACATGTTTATGACACCGACCGAGACAGATGCACAGTTCGGTACTGTGTTCGGCCAAACCGGGACGAGCGAAGAGTTCGGTCTCAATTAGCACTCGGTACTGTCACCCGGCACTGCACTAATCGAGCCATCTCGTAATGAGCAACAACAAAAGAGCCATCATCATATCGGCCTATCTCCGATCGCATCGGGACATTACCCTAATGGCACTGAATTGCATAATGAACCAATGCCTAGAATGCAATTTACAGACATTCACTGTCACTCGCCAGTTTAAGTTTTCATTAAGGCACACCAAATTAATTAACGTACGCCGAAAAAGTAAAGCTAATAAAGCTAGGCAATATTATTATAGCCATTGATAAGGTTGATGGTGATGACTGGGAGCAGAGGAAATACAAGCCAATAAGTGACGTGACCAACCTTATGCTAATGTATTCTCGTTTACTGGCTAAGAGTCTTGTGAGCCAGACTCCACTGACGGTCACACACATGACGCCTTGCGAAGTGCATTCCAATATCGGACATATCAACGAGGTGACACAGACACGGGCGCATGGTGCCACCGAACTGGTCCCAACTGACGATTAGGTGCGTGCCGACGAACCAATCGGTTGACCAGAAGATGACAGTCGATTGGCACACAACAGCAACAAACAAGACCGATTGTGCATTGGCTCTGGCGCGACCAAGCAATATGTCGTCGATGCTGCAGCCCGATGTCATACACAAATGTGTTGCCTGTCCACAGAACGATGCTTTATTTCCTTTGTGGTGACGATTGTCGCATGTTGATGGTGCTATTATTACTGCCATTGCATTATTGTACAAATGAATCAGCTGTCAAGAGAAGAATCACCAACACATAATGCAGCAAATGTGCGAATTGAGCTTTCGTCGAAAGGGCCACCGACGTTAGCACAAAGGATTTGGCCACTGATGACGCAATGATGCTTGGCGGCATGTTTGCTTGTTGTTTGGCTCGGACGCATTTGACTTGTCGGAAAGGCCGAGGATAGAGACCGGCCAGAGAGGAGACAATTGGCAAGAGCAACAACAGCAACAAACAGTGACACGACCGCAATCTGCTCTCTCCGGATCGCATCGTAATGGTCCGTCCTGACTATTCATCCATCTTTATCCGGTGATTTGAGTCTGGCTCAATTGAAATAGATTGGCCACAATAACGAGATTATTAGCAAGGGAGCCGGCTCGAGAGTAGATCGAAGCCATCCACCAAAGTGCGTCCTGTTTGGCGTCGTCTGCCACTGTGCTGTGTCACCGGCACTGAAACACTCGTTCCCTGTGGCTGCTCTTGTCATTATCATCTATCACAATCAATTAGAAGCCAATCGAAGACAACGTCCCTTTGTGGACATGCCGGTCCAAGCCAAATAGCCACTGTGTGATCAGAAAGGGACACACAAATGGAATTGTTTGCTTACTCCTGTCTCGTCTGCCACTCGCCACCCAACCGACAGAATTAGTAGTTCGATTGATTTGCATCTGAATTTAACTGGTCTTAAGTGTTTTAAAGTGTATTTCTCCACACACACACACACACACACGCACACACACATAGTGCAAAGGCAAACAAAGCAAGGCGCAAAGTATCACACTCGGCACACTGTCAATGCAATAATTCCATTACTGAAGGCAAACATCAAAGATTGTCATTGAGAGTGTGTATGTGTGCGTTAGTGTGTTAGAGCAAAGTTGATATTTGAATCAAATTAAATTTGCACTCGTCTCAACACATCTCCATCTTCATCCCCATCTGCATTATCAGGCATACACAACCAAAGGCAGTCAGTCTGCCTGTCTCGTCTCAACGCTCACCCAAACCCATCACATCGCCATCATCACACTCTCCCATTTTTGTTCGAAATCATAACTTTTTGGTATTGGCAAAGTTTTTATATAAATTTGCATTTGTGTAATGTCAGTCTCTGTGTCTGTCCAACTGGTGCACTCCACAACACACACCTTTCTAAGGCAAGGTTTACTAATTATCGATCTCAATTTAGTCTAGTACTAGTGCAATCTGAGTTGTGCACGTCACTTCACGAAAGGGTTAAATATTAGCCTGTCAGGACGGCAACGAGATTGTCCATGTGAAGAAGGGAAGGTAGGCAATGAGCAAATGTTATTATTAAACGGATTCGTGAGGAATGTTGTAGTGTTGATGTTAGTGGCGGATTTATTCAGTCTTAGTCAGTCAGTCACTCAGTCAGTGTTTATTTACATTCGGTCGTGGCGCATCGTGTTTCGTTTCGATTTGCCAAACGACTCGATGAAATGTAAGCCGACGGCACTCGACAGGGACGGACAGGCACCGACACTTAGCCCAGTAATAAACTTAGCACTTCGGTTAATCCGATTTAGCAAGAATTTGTCAAAATTTTCCATCACCCCTGATGATGGTGTGTCGATGAGGTAATGTAAGGAAATATGTGTTGGTGGCCCAACAGAACCGAACTACAACCCGAATGGACTCGGACAGGGAGAGATGTGACACTAGCATGCTGAATAATGACTCACTATTAGTGAGATGTGTCACCACAGTTGGTGTCAATTAAGGCACGTCACTGTTATCGCCAGTCGCACCACCAAGTCGCCAGTTTCACAACCGAACCGTCAGCCTTATCAGCACCTAAGCCTTATCGACATTTCATCTGTGGTTGTGTGCACAGGTCGGTCGGTGTCTCTTCATCACTGACCTGTGTGTGTGTGTGCCTTTCGCCATGCAAATCGTATTCAAATTATTCTTAATAGCTAAGCTTAGTGTACTAGTGTAAGTACTCTCGATCGAATCAACTTGGTAGCTCTCGAGCAGTGATGATCAATGGCGATGTCTGTATATGAACTACAGTCAGTAGTAGTCAGTTGTCGTCGTCCGCGCACTGCTTTTCACAACTGCTAATTGGCGACGCACTGCAGTAGGTGCAATTATGAAAATATGCCTCCGATGATGCGTTGGCATATGTGAGAGAGCATAGAAGTCAGTCTGGCATCGCATCACGGCAACACCGAAAACACCTATGGCGATGTTTTAATGCACTACGGCAGGATCCATTCTTCGAGACACACTCTCCGAACTACTTAAGGAGCTCTCTTTGAGTTATCGATTTCAGTGTTGGGCTTAATCTTAAATTATTAAAATTGAAATATTTACAATCCCTCGGAGTGTCTGTGTGTGAGAGTAAATAAATCTTGCCCGACGATGAACAAATATGGACTGTGTGGAGCAAGTGGCAAAGGAGCAAAATAGCCTGAGAATGCATTCTATCGATTAGTCACCAGCACACACACCATTCGAGGACCTACCAACATTTCCATTGGACATAATCTCCGTCATTACCGATAGGTAGCTTATTAATAATAACATAACGACCGAGTGCAGCCATCGGCGGCAAATTGCATTACAATCAATAATGCAGATACAAACACACAACGGTGGCAATCACTCGCCAACCACCGTGCACCACTCTGCATTCTGCATTGCCAAGTAGATGCCATTTAGACCCCAAACTGATGCCTCACTCACTTACTCGCAGCATCCCCCTCTCGAACAGAAGAAGTACAAGTGTTGCTCCAATTCGGGGACAACACAGCCAAAAGTAAATCATCTTACAGGTCCAAAAGAGGATAATTTATTGCTCGATTGTGTGTCGAGTAGAGATGATTTAGCAAGCACATGTCCGGCCAAGTGCCAAAAGGCCAATTAGTGTGCCACTCGCCAGAGCACTAAAAGTTGGTGTATTCCACACTGAAGAAATGTCCTCACATCAGCCACCCAAGTGCCACACTTACCTCGTTCGAGATCGTCGAATGTGTCGAGAACTGATTTACTCTTCTTAGTATCGAATATGAATTCGTAGATGAATCCGGCAACAATTCCGCCCGACAAAGGTCCAATCCAGTAGACCTACAATACAGGAAAAAAAGAAAGCATTAGTCTGCGTTGTCGATGCAAGAGGATTCCGTGGGCAGGATTAATTATTATCGTTTAAATTATAAATTCAAATTATAATTGCTTCCCGGTAAATGAGCTTAATCTCTCACTAGTCAATGAAATTCTTTTAAATTCGATTGTGTAAGCATTATTCAGCTGTACCTTTGTAGCATCGAGTGTAATAGTTCGCTCGAGCGAATGCACTCTCTGCGAGTGTAACAAATGGTATCATGCATGCATACTATGCATTGCATAGTGCAAACTGGGTTCGATTAATATGCAATGCTTATGCAATAGCAATGAACTCGGTGCCGATTAGGTCAACCGACCGAGGAAAAGGACAACTGGCATCGATAGAAATAGATTAGAATTAGGGCCAGTTGGAGCAGTTAATTCAAAAGTTAAATAATCTGTAAAAAGATAAGTTTAATGATGCATTGCGCCCAGTTGGCTACCACCGAGGGTTGTCTTGTCTTGTGTGCTGTGGTGCTTTCGTTTGTTGTCGGTGTCTCTCGGCTTTAATCGGAGACAATTGAACGACCAGAACCGCATCAGGCGAATAACGAGATTTGCCACAGTGCCAATTACGGACAAGCAAAGCGCCACTCGACTAGAGACTCGACTCGGGTCTCGCCGATTTGCACTGCCAGTGCCAGTGTGGCAGTGTGGCAAGACAAATTGCTTGGTGCAAAGAATCAGTACAATTGGGTAGAATGGCTCAAATCAGGCATTGTGCCGGTCGCCAAAAGCCAACTCACTTTCGATCAGTGCACAGTTCAATATTTCAACTTGCACCGAACGATTAACCAAAAATCTACGTTTGGCGCAGTTTTGTGCTGCTGAGTCAAGTTCACTAATGTTGCTGGTGCATCGAGACCATCCATCTAGCAACTAGTCAGTCGGAAGGCGCCGGGCGCCCAAAACTAAGCCACTTGCAATGATCGAGTAATAATAGAAGATCGTTTGTGGAGAGCATTTGCATTCGCCACTACACACCAAGCACTCACTCACTTCACCGGTGGAGTTAATAAATCTGAGCCAATTAGCAATAAATTATTTAAATTGGCCCAAATCAATGGTCGCTTGTAATCGAGCCACGATGGACCCCCCATGTGTGTGTGCCTCACCGGTTCTGTGTGCCACTGTACAAAGTTCACAAGTGAAATGAAGCATTAGAACATTCCAGCAGTAAGGATCGACTTAATTCGACTCGCTCAACGGCGCACGAATCACTCGGGCATTCGACTAGTCAATCGCATACAGACACACACACACCAAACGGATCCGTGCTCGAGCACAATTAATTATGTGCCTATTTGCCTATTTGTAGAATTTAAAACCAATTTATTTGTGCTGCCAAACGAATGCAAATGAAACGCAATTAGACGCGCAAACAAACACACTCGAGGTGTGCGGCGTTCGAGGCGCTCGGTCCACTCGGTCAGATTGTCTCCACACAAAAATGGCGCAAAGACGACCAATAACGGCAATGGAGATCAGAGAGGCAAGGCACCACTAACTAAGCACAAATGTAGTAAAGCTAGCAAATGTCCGTAATCAGCTTTGCAGCCTGTCTCCTCTTTGGGGTATCAAGAGAATTGTTCGCCTGTCTGGTAATTAATATCGTAATCACACAAATGGGACAAATTATAATTTAAACTTCGCTGACGCAGTGGCAATTGACAATTGAGAGAAGAGACGATTGCAATGAAGCGGCAACTACGACGACTTACCCAATGATATTGCCATCGATTCATCACAAATGCTGGTCCTAGCGTTCGGGCTGGATTCATTGAGGCACCACTGGCGGGCAGCTGAAATGAGAAACAAAACATGACGTTAGTTTTTGGTTAGTTGTGACAAAACACTAGATTGCATGCACTCAATTTGTGACACACGTGCCACAGTCGCCCGCTGAGTGACACTCGTCCCTGATGAGACTAAAACTTGCAAACTGATGCTCGAGGTGAAAATCCTTTCGGTGAAGAGCACTTCCGTCGAGCAACTCTGCTCCAAGAGAGATCTAATTGGACAACACACACACACACACTCACTCGGTGAAGTGTTTGTCTTGGTAGAAGACACTTTCTGCCTGAGTGTTCGAGTGCTCCTTGTCGATGATCGTGCCAACGAGTGTGTGCATCGATTCGCTCGGTCACTAATGGATTGGGCCATACACAATAACGATCGCCAACTAAGGAATGAACAAATTGCAAAGTTTTATGACGATCCACGCCAATGTGGCACAAAACTGACAGACGTCAAACAAACACAGACACGTGAATTCCATGAAATTAAGCGTACCGATACGTATTAGTATAGAAGCACTGACAGAAGCACTTAAGTGGCCATTTAATTAACATAATCGATATAATTGGGAGGCACAACTTAAGAAGACAAACAGACATGTCTTGCACCAATCACAAAAGAGCGTTTTATGATGTAATTAGATGTTAACTAATGAAATTATTGACTGGCCAAATGGCACAATCACATTCGGCATTCGAAAGGGAAAGTTATTGGCCAATGATGAACTTGCCATATGAAACGATATGACAAGTTATAAATCAAACATTTCAAACCAAACTGATCGCAGTGTGGCAATTTGATCAATTGGCCCACAATTGAGAGAGCAATTGAAACTTTACCAAATTGGTAATTTATAAGGCTGACTCGGCTGGGACAAGCCAAGTCGTACATTGCCTCCGATGGCTTAATGTCGGTCCAAATTGAGTTTTTCCACTCCACTCGCAGACTCGGCGCCGATTTGTCAGCAACTTTTCTCGGCCTTCTCGCAATGGATCAGTCTTATCGAGGGAAACAAGTCACACTGGAGTTTTCCTTATCGCGACCACACTAATTAAGCTCATTTGCACCAAGACCTGTGAGCAGTGTAGTTCGTTCCTGACGCAAAATTGGCATTATCGGCCAGAACCGGAAAGTAGATCGAGTCTTTCCGGTTAGTTACTAAGTCGACGACACAATCAAGTTGTTCATTAGAATAGATGACATCAGTCTGGTCTGTGGCCAGTGTGTGTGAGTGAAAGTCACATCGCCATTCCATCACCGCACCTTATCGTCAATTAGCGAGTATTAATTTGCGTGTGGCACTTGGCAGTGTTGCAAGTGAATCTAAGTCTTCACACTGTCGGTCGCTAATCTAATTAAAAGATTCTTTCACTTTCGGCAGAGAGCAAACAGAAGAAAAAGAAACCGAAATGCGAATATATATTGAAATGACTTGTGCCAGATAAGCAAGAAAGGACAGTAAAAAGAAATGCGAACTGGGCCTGAGAGAGAAACTATTTGGCCAACTCTATTAGCCTAATGGCGTGGTGCTGTCAGTGATGCTGTGCCGATAATGCCCCAACGGTCGTACATATTTGGACAGACATTCAGATATATTCAGACATTGTGAGGACACATGCCACCGCAAGTGCGTGCAAAAGGACGGTGACGCAACCACCTGACTTATCATTTGGCGAGTAAAGTGATCGCGCACCGCACACACACCGGCAATAGATGGCCATTGGTGACAAGCCTGGTGTGGTCACAACAGTCCTGTTACCGTCGAGCTAAGCCTTATCGATAAGAGGAATTCCTCTTCTTTTGACAGGCGAATCTCTTTAGACCAACAATCGTGCCAATTAGAAAGCAACTGAGTGGGCAAACCACAAGCGAGCCACAGCAATTTGGTGCCAATCTTGTGTAATTCCTACTTGGTGTTATGCTAATCAGTGATGTGAGCCACCACCACCACCACTACCACCAGTGACGAGATCATATCTCAGCTAGTCAATTGGCCATATCTTAACGAGTGACTTGACTCGGTCTGGTCGTGCACTGAGAGTTACATAAATCTGGATGAAATTAATTATGACCAACCGAGGTGGTTCTGCCGACACTCGAATGCCGCCGACACGAACTGACAAGCCATTTTCGCGTGAACCAATTCAACTGGCGCAGTTGGACACTGTTTGTGTGTGTGTGGAGAGAGAGGAGACAACAAATCAAACAATCGAACCAAACCATAATTGAAGAGAAGAGTCACTTAGTGGCCACTTAGCTCAATTATCACTAATTGCGCCTCGATTGACACTACTAGTGAAATTGTTTCCCCGAGATTTGTGTGCCCAACGAGATTAACAACTGAGCCGACCGAGGCACTGCCGAAGCAGATTAGTAGATCGAGTTCGAGTGATCGAGTGTTGTTCGAGTGCTCTCCTCTGGTCGAATAGATTCACTCAATAATTTATGGCCCAACAGAGAAGCGAGTCAATTAACAAGCTTCCCTGGGAAGAGAGAACAGCTCGCACTGCCAGAATTGGCGGCTTTACTTGTCTGTGCGATGCAGACACAACAGGCAAACGGGCAAAGGCACCTGCAAATTTATGTTGGCAATAAAATTGAAACCTGACATGACCGGCACGAGAATCGACACATTCGACACATTCGACGTGTTCCCTAGCCAAAGCCAATCGGTCCGCACAGCAACAGCAACCATTGACACTGCCATTGCCACTGTAGTATTTGCATTGTGTTGTGCTGTGTTGCACTGTTACACGGTCACATGTGGCACCGATTGATAGAGTCATGTCGTTGGCACACATTGCCCCTAATGGTAATGTTCTCGTAAATCAGGCTTGTGCCAGGATGGAGCTGTCCTGTGGCTCGGTGTGTGTGTGTGTGTGTGTGTGTGTGTGTGTTTCTACTGTCATTTGGACATGTTTGCTTTGTTTGTTTCCTCACTAATTAGCCTAATAGGCAATAATAGTCCAATCGAATGTCATTATCCTGTCAATTGTTGCTGTATACTTCGGACATAGATAGTTCCATGAACGGTAATCAAGACTGAGATAGACGTGTATGCTTGTGTGTGGCCATGTAAATGAATGTTCAATGGTGGACAGTGGCTGGCCTTTGGCTGTACGGTGACCAGAGTAAACGGTCACTAAACAACAAGAGCTAAACAAACAGTCGTTTGTGTCACAAAGCAAATCGATGCGAAACATACCGAACTCAGACATACAGAACCGAGTGGATAGTGTTTGCCATCTCGTTAGCCCTCCTTATTGGGCCATTCATCTCATCAAATGGCCATTAATGTCTGCAATAAATTCTAATTTGCTAATAATACAAGAGACTTGTCTTGTCTTAAGCCAGCTAAATTAGTGTGGCCTTTACAATGGTCACTAATTTATTAGCCACACACAGAAGACCACATTAGTCCAATGGATGAGACCGAGACGAGGGTGAATTTGTTTAAACTTAGACCCGCATAGACCAAACAAACCAGACTACAGTCCGTGGCTGGATTGTACAAAACTTGGTGCAAAACAAAGCCACAAAAAGAATGGTGCCAGCAGAAATGCGAGGACCGAACCATATTGGCCCGAGCACAATCAAGCAAGATCAAACACAAAAGCAAAAGGCGTATGAGAGCACAAAAATCACACACAGACACACAATTAGCCGACTGGTGGTCTAATTAATTTATCACACACATACACACAGACACAGACACTGAGCAATTGCATATATTGCCATTGAATTGGCCATCATTGAATGGCCCGATGAATTGGCCATTAATGAGCATAAAGCAAACAAAGCACAGATGACGATCGTTTGCCACTGCCCTCGATGCCATTCGAGTCCTTTTGTGGTCGAGACTCTCGGCCAAACGGCAGCAACAAGAAGAAGCAAAGAACCGCATAAGAACTGTACTAAACACAACACAACACTGGCCATTAGTTTAATTGTTGACATCGTCATGGCTATAACGAGCCATCCAATTACATATTTGTGGGAGCCAATTTAGAGAATACATGTAGAACACATGTGTAGAACAGTGTGCTCCGAATTGGACATATTAATTCAGTTAATTATTAATAAACCGAGTGTGGACAAATATTTGACAAGTGACAAAGTGAAGCTAAATCAATTTGAGAAACAACACACATACACCAAACAATACAATATTAAAAATTGATAGTCTACTACTGATGACTGTGTGCCAATTGCCTTCCACTTTCCACAGTGACCCACAGGAATCGATGCACGCCAACACTGGCCCGAGCAAACCAGAATGGGAACAAATGATGTGCGAGCTTGTGTGTGTGTGTGTGTGTGCAATGCAAATTAAACAATTTAAATAAACTCAAAATCGACAATTGACTGGCCGCGGAGGAAGTGCTACTGGCCATAACGGCCAATAATGACTCTGGTTGGTCCACATTTTGGTTCATTATAATGAGAATTAATTGTCATTGCGACTGCAATAATGTTCGCTTAATAAACGTCCCCACTGGCTTGTCTGCAGTTGACACACAAATGGCCGATTATTAATAATAGATCGAATCGTATGGCCTGGGCAACCCAATAGCGATACAACCAGTGCCTTTGGACTATAGGACAACTACTGGGCCAACCATTGTGCCTCACTCGCCAACATGCCTAATTAGTAAAGTTTGTTTCCTTGTAATCGAATATGTCTGTGCACTGGGCCTGTGCATTGCAACAATTAATTATTTAACTTTAGATCCCTCGGAAATATTGATTTTGTCCCAATTTATTCTAGTACACCCCACCCAAAATAGTACATCAGCAAAAAAGATAAAAACTTTCTCTTTGGGCTAATTTATAACGAATTCGAGTAAATTTACATATTTTCCATCGTATTAACTCGATCGCGAGTCAGTGCAAAAAAAATCAATAAACACAAAATGGTGACCTTAGAGCAGTTAGAAGGCGCCGATCTGGCAAATGGAAATGCTGTAATGGTGTAGTGTACAGTGCAGTGTAGTGCAGTGGCACATCGTTGGTTAATGATAATTTATTGTGGCCAGATTGACTCGACGATATTGAATGTTCATTCATTCGATTATGCCTCACGAGCACAAGCCCAAATGGCCATAAGTCGTCGCCCAAGCAGCAGATAGAGATAGAGTGGTGACTATTTCAACCCGAGTCAGTCAGTCGGTTTTGAAATTTAAAAAGCGAAATTATTTTTAAATGAAGATAAATCTTTGTGTGTGTGTGCCTCTCTTTGTGGTGTACAGTGGCTGCCGGTTAATATGTCGATAGAGACAGACATGAGACGAGATAATGGCTCGATTGGACCAGCCGATAGGACAGGGCGTGCAGAGAGAACACAGCATAATAGAATAATAAAATATGGCAGTAATAACGCAATAATGGACTCTGCACATGGAATGAACAGTGCACGGGTCCGAGTACAGTCTAATAACAATATCGCCCAAATGGACAACGTTCCATTGGGCAGTCATCGACACACACCAATGGCTTAAGTGAACTTTCAATTGTAATTTACACTTTCACACTGATGACACACTCCAACCAGACAAAACCTCGCAGTCCAACTTTGTAGGAACATTGATTTATTAAGTGTCAGGGCGATCATATTCGGGGAACAAGTTGACAACAAGCAGCCACAATTGTACTGTCACAGAGCCGAGAGACTATCTATTCGCCATCTCATTCATTATTCACATTGCACTAGTCAGAAAATTCCACTTTCAAACATAAGACGCGACTTTACCACTTTGGGATGGCTCGAGATGGGCCATGATGAGTCGATAGATAAATCATTAGATCTAATTGTAATGGATTAAGTGGCCATAAAGTCAGCAATCGACAATTGAACTGTTTGTCCCATTGCTCTCGTCTCGGTCCAATCAATCATGCCACACTAGAATCGAGCATTCTATCAACTAATTGCTCGAGATCAATTACACCAGCTAAACAAAATGATAGAACTAAATAGTTGGAAATGTCATTGAGTGCATCGATTGTCTGGTGGCCAGTGGACCACATTAGCCAATCTAGAGATGAAGTACAAGAGAAATTGCATCAAGTATTGAAGAATGCTAATTCCGTGATGGCACATCTTTCTAAGCAATACGACCGATACCATATTGACAAATTGCCATGTGCCATTTCACGCAATGTCAGTGAGCGGGCAAAATCAATGCACTAAAGCACTGGAATGGCATATCGGGTCGTTCTTGCTTGACAGATTCGTTCGCAATGGAACGAACGAGCAAAAAAAATCTTGCATGACAAGATGATAAGCCATAATGCACATTCGATTGAGTCACACTAGAGATTCACTCCAAATGGAAAATTATAAGTCCCCTTTTCCCGGTGTTCAAGTAGGCACCGTTCCAGTGAAGGTATACCGTTCGGGCCAATGCAATCGAAACTGCTTTTTTGATGCTACTTAGAAAAGTTAGTAAAGGAAAGAAGAGAAATGCCAAAATTGGATTCGAACAGTGTGCAATCGGTAATGGCATGACAGACCAAAATTACATTTTCCCATGCACCCAAACCAAAGAGTAGCTATCGAAATTAAATTACCTCCTTAGGTTGAGCAAAGAGAGCGAGAGAGCGAAACAAACAAAACAAAGCCCAACAGGATTGCCACAATCTGTCGGCATGAACGGTAATGGCGGTAATGAGTGTCATGTTGTCTCAATCACCGCGCGGTGGCATTAGGCCAACCAAACAAACCGGACAACCGGATATATTGAGACATTTGAGTGCTCACTCACTGTGATGAAGATCGAGGTAAGGTCCGAATGTGGCTGGCTAATGGAAATCGATCCGATCGCGATCAGAGTAAATTATCGGATCAGATTAGACTCGAGCCAGGAGTCGTGAACAACTAACCATGCCAAGATAATTCGATCGATGTGGCCTATCTGGCTTTGTTCATCCCGTCCCGGCCTTATCGCGCATTCCGACCGACTTCACATGACCGCGCACTAATCGTTTCATGTAGAAGGCAAGTGGCAAGTGGCAGGTCGGTTCTGGACCGTTCTCTCTGCCACACTAATCGCTCTCAATCGATTGCATGTGCTAATGAATTTCTATGAGCAATGGCCAGCGCGTGTGCATAATAAGTCGATTAGTGAGAATGAAACATTACACAACGCAATATGAGACAGAATAAAAAAACGATGCAACATAGAGAAGAGAGGAAACCAATTGGCAATTGGAGGCAAAGGAGCAAAGCTGGCTCGATTGTTTGTTTAGTTGATCGCACTGGTCGGTGGTAGCACAGAAGCACAGTGTCAGGTCTAATGGCGCACTCGTCAGTTTGCGATTACCCAACGGGCTATCATTATAGTGCCATAAATTAAGGCAATCACACAACACTATCATTACGAGATGTTATCGTCCGATTGTCGTCATTAATAATGCCAGCACAATGTGTTATTAGCAAATTTAAACAAATTAATTTGTCTCTCGCATTAAACCGTACAAACCTCATACCGAACCGATTTCATATTGGCTCGAATGTCTTAGTGCAGCCATATATACTACCAATTGCATTCACGATAGTCCACGCTGCTGTCAGTGAAATCGAACGTCAATCCTGATGGAGGGAGAGCACAAGTTCATTTGTGTCAATCTAGTCTGATCAGTGAGAGCCTGTCCACGACTTCACTAATTGAAACGTCTAATTTCGATTTGGCCCAACTCGACTCGACTCGACTTCATGTCACTGCTAATTGAATCCGTTTCAATTCTTTCCGTTGCCTCTTATCGGTTAATCTATAAATCCAAGTCAGAATAGACTGGCAGTCAAATGTACAGTACACGAGCAAAGACTTATTCGAAGTCGAATTCCGTCCAAAGTGCACATCCGTCTGCAAAACTCAAAACGAGACAGCCAAACAAGAAAAGTATTTCAATTGCATGTTGAATGTTAATTAAAAGGAATGGAATGGATTAATTAGAAAATTTAATTTCAAACTCGTGTTGTGTCACTCAGGCAGACGGCAGACAAACAAAATTGGTGACTGGATGGGTGACTGGTCGGTTGGGAAGGACCGGTTGGGGAAGGACTTACCCCGGTCAAGGAAGCGACGAGATAGGCGATGCCAATTGAGAGAGAATCACTGCCGAATGACTTGCGATTGGAGTCCAAAGTGGCGAAAGTGGTGAACACCACCACGAAGGTGAGCACAAATTCCACTGCCAACACTTGCCAGGCGTTGAGACTGTCGTGGCCAGCGGTGATTCCAAGTGGGCCCATACTTTGACTCCCGGTGACGGTCACTCTGCAAATAGAGAAAAAAGAAACAAATGGCAATTAATCGAAATTACTACTACATTTATCATTTGACCATTGGCCTACTGCGCGGCAGTGACAATGGGCGCCATCATTAGAGCACAATTAGCACGTCAGCCAAACAAATTGTTCTGTACTCGTCCCAGTGAGAGAAGTATTGAAATAATTGTTTCAATAAATGAATCGACCCGATACGGTGCACCGATTGACTGATGGAAATAAAAAGGCAGCGTGTGAAGGCATCACACAATGAGGAGCAACAATAAATCAGTCCGAACGTATCCATTAGTGTCATTAATAATGCGCCTCTGGACGAGTTCGATATTAAATATGGCCATGTGATGTGTGTGTGAGTGAGCCAAATAATTAAGACTATTTTGCACTGGCAATTGAGTCTAATCCTGCTTTGGTCATAATCAATCAGTTCACAATGCGCACTAATCTGTCGGACAGTTCCAGTTGGAATTGCGGCACACACAGGCAAATTGATGGGAAGCAAATGAGATTAAGCAATCTAATCGAACACATAATGCCCGTCTCGTGTCTGTCCTTTCGGGCACAACCCAGTGGGCCATTTCGATTCAATTAGTGACCAATACTGCCTGCCAGCCAGCCTCCTCTCTGCTGCTGTCCGATCGCAATGGCAAGTTTAATTAAAACCGAGCCAAATTCCAAAGGCCACCACCAGGCTTTGACTGTTTTATTAATACAAGCCCGGACCAGAGTGTGCTGTTCGGTCAGTGGTGATGGAAGTGAGGCCATTGGGAAGAATTAATTTGCAGTACGGAGAAACGATCACGTCTAGGTGTAGTGCACTGAATGAGACCATTCATCCATTCGGTGTGTCATTCGGACACGCAACATTCCGTGACTAGTTCCACAAGACAATCGTGCTTCTGCTGTTTCTGCAACGATCGAATCGAACAAATTAATTAAAACTTGCCAGTCGTCCACTGCAACAACACCACCGACAACACACGGGACACTTGACATGTGACCAATGATAATCTACCAGAGAGACAACAAACTTGCCTATGCACATCTCACAATTGTCAGTTAGGTGACCAAAGCCAATTGAATATATTGGAGAAGACTCTTGAGAGATTGTTGAAAGAATTAGTCGAACAAATTTAGTAGGAACAGGTAGATGTAAACAAAACACTCAATGCCTCTGTTGCACAAGCAAAACTTGACTCGTTCATTGACTAGTTGTTACAATTCGTATATGTTGTAACATGTCAATTGGTGGCACCAATTTGGTGCATTCATTTGAGCATAGGACATGGAAGGAGTGAGCGACAAGCACAGAGACCAAGTGAAACGTGAGACAGTAATAGGCTTACCGTGGTGGCCAACCTAAAGGTAGCCAGATGAACATTTGGACGACTTGGCGCGATGATTAATTGCACTAATCGGATCAATACAAATAGAACGAATGTGCAACACCTCGAAATGTAAATTCCCCGTTCTACTTCTCTGTAATTCCACTTCACTGCCAACTGTAACGAGTTGGACAAATTGAATTATCCAATGGGAACGTTTGCATTTGCATCGAATTAATAATCCTCAAACGGATGTAGCGAACAAGTTTGCAATTCGATTCAACACACACATCAATGTGAAGTGAGTTTTAAATAAATATTTGCATACAAATTGTTGGCCAGGGACCTGTTCCGTTTGGAACAAGCCAATTTCAAAGAATGTTATCACATTTCGACAAAACTTTGATTTGGCGAGAGAACAAATTGGAGCTACTCGAATTGCAATTTGTTATATAACGATGTTTCGCCCTAATTAGCACTTTTCAGTGGCCAACAAGAGTGAGCGAATTTAAAATCAACCAAAGTATTAGACTAAAGAAGACAAAGCACGTTGAGTCAATAAATCGAGTTGAAAACAAATTAGACCCGAGGCAGCGATCTAGTGATCGTGCAACAAGAGTGTGGCGATGTTGTGTGTGCGGGTGACACACTGCCATGGTGAGTCAATTGGTGGCTCAAACTATTCGCCACAATCGATGTTTACTCACACCGAGTGCTAATTAGAAATAACATTGCTTTGGCATGCATTGGACACCGCTGTGGCTCAGACTACAGTAGATCCGGTGTTTTCAATGCCGCCAGCCATCATTGCCAATTGTGTGTTTGCTTTTGTCCAGACACAAGTTTGCCCAAGTAGAATTGGATTCAATTGCCTAACGAGATTGAATGAGAATGTAAATTAACTGGTTAATTAATTGAAAACAAACAAACACTACCTGTGTGTGTGTCGCCTTAGTGGTTGTCACCCTGATCGAACCCTTAAGCTTCTAACGAGCCATTGTACTAAGTATGTGGACTCGGCAAAGTTAATTAAATTACATTGAGAGTGGATTAATCCTTTGCACTGGATCGATTGCACTGGCACACACACCTCGAGACAATTTCAGTGGCGATGCGTGCTACAAATAACAAACGACAACTGCACTCGGCCACTATTGAGACACACACACAAAGGCGAGACAAGAAAATCACATTAGCAAAGTGTAAATAAAGAAGCAGACAAAGGAGAAGAATAAAGCAAGTGTTGTCTTCTGGCAAATCACTAAATCACCGAATGTATCACAAACAGTGAGAAAATAACATTGCGAAACTGTGCTCTGGCAACAGAACAACAACAATGTGCCGTACCGTGTGAGGACGGTCTTCTAATGGAAATGTGTGTCGTCGTGTGTTCATATTGCAAATGGAGACAGTGCACTGTGTGCAAAGTGCCTTTAAAGTCGATTTGTCTCGGGCTTGTTCAATGGTGCACTGGATTATCGATAAATCAAACAATTACCAGAGGAAATGTTTGTCGCAATCGATTTACGATGGTGCGAGAGAGAGAGAGAGAGCACAAATGGACTAGGAGATAATCCTCACTCGCCAACGGAGTGCAACTAGGCACACTCTCTTCCTTCTAGTGCACCAATTGCAAGGCAACACTTGTGTTCAAGTTCAATCAATCAATTCATTTCTCGGATTTTAATTTAAATTGTGCATTTTGTCCTTCAAGTGCACCCAAATGGATTTCATCAGAAGGAGAGTGTAGAGTTTATGGGGATTTAAAGAGAAGCGCACAGACTAACGGACGCAAAATGCGCGGGCCAAATGGTAAATGCTTTGCGGTGCTGTGTGCCCGATGTGACCGATGAGCCAAATGGTGCACAATAAAAATGTGATTTACTGGTCATAAACGTGTCATAAGGCACACGACATGCGCCACTCCGCACACTGAGATGTGTCCAATTATTGGACTCCAAAATGAACGGAAAGAATCATTTTGAAATGTGCCAGCTTGGAAAGCACCAGGACAGCGCCACACATTTTTTGTTGGTCGCTCACAGTCAAACTCGCAAACAAATTAATCGACCCACTAGCAAAGTGACCATTCATTCGAGATCACAAATGTTGACATCATCCACCAATGGAGATATTAGCATAAGCACTAATTGTACTGCTCAACAACAAAGCAACGAACAAACAAACAAACCTAACAGTGGCTCACAGTGTTGACAGGGAGAGTACATCGTTGGCTTGGTGTGCGCTATCACTCGAAGTGTCATCAATCCTCACTGTCCGGTGTCAAATAAGAAACAAGTTAAGTTGTGCGCCAACAGATGATCAACCAGGCAAATGGATGCGTCGATGGCTGTATGAGTGCGAGTGCAATGCAATGTACAGTACCGCACATGGAAATCGGAAGACAATTTAAATCTGTCTGCCAAGTGTGCACAGACACCGAGAGAAACTGTTTGATTAATTTGCACTAGCGCTCATTACTCACTCGAGATCGGCACGAAGAAGCAGTGCAAACACAACACACAACTGCACTCGAACACATAACCGAACCGAGTAGAGAGCAAACGTTATCTGGTGGGCAAGTACCGTCCACCATCGTCCACCACAGGCCAATTGCTTGCATATTCCGGATGATCGAGACATGCCTCGGTGATGTAAGTCGGTAAGCCAGATGAGAAATGAGCACTTGCCCGCAGTAAGTTACACACACTCACATACACACTCGCACATGAAAGGCTCATAAATGGACAATTAATTTTGGTGCTGTTCGAAGCAGGCTAGAGCATTCATTAAAGTGAAATAATTCACGACTTGAACAAACAGGCAAACAGTTGTCCGTTACCGCGATTGCACCCTTGGTCCGATTGAACTGTTAGTGAGCTGTTCTCTGTGCTCGGATGAGACGAGCCAGGCTGGTTGGAGCACGTTGACTCTCTCTACTTGGTCTCACTGGACAAATCGCCTAAAGTGGTCCATTTGGTAAGTACACGAAATTAATTTGCTTGTGTGCAAACGTTCACGCGTTTTGCGCAAAACAAATGACCAAGTGACTGCAATGTGAGCAATCACAATCATTCACTTTGAATAGATGGCACAATGAGTCCAATCAAAGCACACAACCACAGCCACAAGCCACAAGTTCACCCATTTGTTAGTGCCACCATAGACCAGTGAAGTGAATAGTGCCCGAGTACACTGCTGCTGCTGTACAGTCAAATACTCACAGTCAACATGGCCAATTTAATTAATAACAATATCACAAGTTTGGCTCAGTTTGTGCACACACACCAAAATGGCTCGATAAGTTCATTTGTCACACGCGACAAGCTCTCTCGGTGTAATCTAGTTTGGAGTGGCAAACTTTACACAAGTGAAATTATTATTAATATCCTCTATATTATGAATATTATAGATACATTATTATTTATCACTAATTGACGATGCGATGAAAGGGGCAGAGGCAAACACGGCCGTGATTAATGCTGATTGCACACACAGCCACCAGTGGAGAGATCAATCGATAGTGCAATCGGTGAATGGCGAGGCAGGCAGGAGGGCAGCGATCGCCGATCGCTCACAACCCGTCCAAGACGCCAACACACACCAACCGAGACACATTTGCCCATCACACCAACACGCAAACTAATATCGCCATCGTCGTCGTGCTCTAATCGAATCGAATTTAATTAATTAGCTTTATCGTCAAATTAATTTCTATATTCTTCCTACAGTTGTGCTGGTCGTCGTCGATGTCGCTCGGCCTGGGCTTATCCTTTGGCTTGGCCACAACTAACAAGTGCAACATAATTAGACAGACAGAAGACAGAGAGAATCACGCAGCGATGCAAATGTAACCGAATACGAGCCAATTGGCCACACACACACACATACACACAACACAAACGAACAATCGAGTCAATAATTAATAATGACCAAGTTTGGTGCATTTATTACTGGACCAGTGGCAATCAATTATAATTCGATTGCTGTCTGTGCTAATGTGTGTTTGGTTAATTCGATACCAAATTGGGTCTGCAGTTGGGTGATGAGTGATGACCACTGGTCACAATTGGTCACTGAATGCAACTGTCACCAGGCAAATCGTAATTTGTCAATTATCGAATTTCAACACACACGACCAATCGATGACCATAATTAGCGAATGCAGCGAGCACAGTTGTCCAAGTGCCAAATGACCACACTGGCACTGGCTTAACCTAATCAGCAGTCACTGGGCGCCAAACACTGCACACGTCTGTCAGCTTTGGACAATGACCACCGCGTAATTAGCAGCATGGTGACCAAAGTTTGTGTCATATTGACCAAGTGTCTGACCAGACTGCAGTGTGCAGTCCAACAAAACGAGCCAACTAACAGTGGTCATCATCACCAGTGGGAGAATTACGATAATTGCATCAGCGTGAACGGAATTAATTTGCTGCACAAATTGTGATTAAACTGAGATGACTCTGGTTAATTGTGAGGAGCGTGAACAGTGAGCCATCGAAACGACGGTGTGCTGATGATGAGCACAGTTGAAAAGTTAGTGACAATTTGCATCGACAATGCCAACTTGTGCCCTCCACCTAATGGCGCCCATGACCAGTGCAAATGGAGGCAAACTAGAGGCAACTCATTTGTACATTTGAAGCATCGACGACCAATCGCCATTAGAGCAGTAATGCTAATTGCCTGTGCAATAACAATAAACATATGCGAGTTGACGAGAGACATCGAGACATCCTGGACGAAAATTGTCATCGCTGCTCATTGGCTCTTAATTGTGAACTGGGGAATGCTCGTCCAATTATTGCCGAGTGCTGCACGGTAATGCACTGGTCACTTCCAATGGATCGGTCTATGGAGCGTGTCTCAAATAATTGATTGCACTTTAAGTGTCGATTGAGTATATGCACTGTGCTAATGATATTATTACGCTAATTGTTATGGCTCTTCTTGCTTATTGCGAGCTTGTCACTCGATCTATATTAATAAAACGCAACGCATTGGTCAGTCGAGACATTATGCCTGTGCCCAAATGCACTACCCTGTCGAGTTGACAAGTGCCCCTGTGCCTAATGATGGCTATATTATTATTATTAGGCACAACAGTCCTGCAAACGTCACCTTGGAGAGCATGCCAATTGACAGAGCAAAAGTAATAATTACACACTGCTCACACAGCCGGATGCACCAATCGACAATGAAAACGAGTGCAAGTGCTTGCCTGCAGTGAGACAGTGAGATGTAATTAATTGTGGGCTCACTCGGTCGGTCTGTCTAATCTGATTTGGCTCACTTTTGTGTGCCTTATCCCTTCTCGGACCAACGTTGACCAAGTTTGGTCAGTTCGTCTCTCGATCCGTTCGTGGTATCTTTCCAGCAATAAATAATTGTTCCCGAGTAGCGGGTCACTAAGCCAATCGAAACACAAAGCCAATGGTCAGTGGAGAGAGGAATCGAATCATTTAACGCGCTACCGAATCGCAACACACAAAACACTGAAAAGTTGCCTGCACCAAATCAAATCTAAGTATCGCTTTAAAGCTTTAAAGTTAAACAACACCCGAAACGAGACCAAGACCGAGTCAGTCAGACCAATTTTTCCACAGTAATTTATGGACACATTCGTAATTGTCATTTAGTTGCTAACAGTTGAGTCACCCAGATTGGTCACAGTTGGGCTGTGTGTCTGGTGAGAGAGCCCCTTGAAGACAATAATTCGGGAAAGATCACTCGATAGATACAAATGGAAAGCAAAGTGGTAGCAGAGCCAGAGCCTGAGCCATCGAACACAATTGCCACAGCATAAGTCGCCAAATTAGAAAACAATTTAGCGATTGAATTTCAAACTAGTAGTGACAGTGAGCCCAGACGATGTGCCGTGCACACAAGTCTTCCTTGCACCACAATAAATTTGCCACTCGGCCAGAATGTAATAAAATTTCGATTCGCCAAAGTGCCCAATAGAGCGAGTTTGCCATTTTAAACTGTCCGTATATCACCAATGTGTGTGTGTGTGTGTGTGTGTGTGTGTGTGTGTGTGTATGCACGAGTGTCGGCGCGTCCGTGGTAATAAATATCATTTGTGGCTATTTGGCTTATGGCCAGTGTCAGTGCACCGCAGCCGCTGCATGCATCACTCCTTAGATCGGGTTGCAGTGATATTCCGGGCGCCGCTTTGAACACTAATTGAAACCCAAACCAAACTCGTGGACATTAACATTCGCCTGTCGATTCGCTCACTCAGTTGGGACAACAGTTGACCAGCACACAAAGACAAATTCGACTGTGCACTTTCAGTCCAAAGCAATTTGCACTGGTCACAATCGCAAAAGCAAACGGCGGTGTTGATCAGTTGGTTGTGTGTGTGTCGTGGTTGTCAGTGGCAAACGTGAGGAATGTGTACAGGAGAGATTAAGTAACGATTCTATATTTAACCAAAGAATATGCCAACAAATGCAATGAGGCAATTTTAAATCGAATCTATTTGGCCAGACAACGAACCCAAACGAACGGCAAACCGTCCTAAAATAATAATAAAGCTATAATCTGCTAAACAAACAGACATACTGAAGCTCACTCGCAGACGAAACACACATCGACAATGGCGAAGTATTAAGCGAAAAGTCAAATAAAAGTTCACTTGAGCGCGAACAAGTGCAAACACAAATCACACACTGAACCACACTAAGGTAGGTGAGAGACTTGATGAGACTCGGTGGGACTGGCAAATTGCAATTGGTGGCACATTGCACTGCCACTGGACAAACAAACTGCTCACACTAAAGGTGCTACACAGGCATCGATCAATCAAGGACCATTTGACTAAAATGTCCCTTATCGCTGTTTCCCCAATTAAAGGTATACCTCTATAGGTGACTGGTATTTTCCTTGATGGTCAACATCGTTCATATGCAAATGTATCGGTGACAGTGGAGATGCCAGTCAATTCAATTAGAGCCGAGGTGACAATTAGCGAAGTGCTCAATTAAACGGCGATCGTGTGGGCTGCAACTGAAACGAGTGTCGTGCAAGGGCAACGAGACAAATCAATTTGGTGCATAGTGCAAATGGACTGCGCTGGCCAGTGGGCAGTAGGCAGGTGTAACGAGCAGTGCCGTTGAGTGAAGGGTGTAATCTGCACGGACTATCATCATCAGGTAATGCAATGTGCAATGTGATGGTACAAATCTCAGTGGAGAGCACACTTTAATCGAGTCTATTATGCAGTCCGAGGACAATAACACTAAGTGACCATCGCTAATTTGGCAAGTAACTACCAGTGCCACGGCTCTCGAACAAAGCACTGAACGTCTCCCCTCGGTATGCTAACTTTACCTCTATCGATTGTGTCACACATTATCATTGGACATCGAACTGATTCCGTGTTCAAGTGCTGGAGACAGAAGCTCATTGCGACCAAAAGTGGTAGCTCACAGAGATCAAGTGTAATTGAATACAAGAGTCACAAGTCATGATCATAATCACGGTGATTATCCTCATCTGCATCCTATGTTCGATGCGATTAAGAGCACGTTCCGCTGAGGATAACAAAAGACAAACTCACAGTCATGAATGGCAATAGACCGAGTGGGTAAGGGAAACAATGATCGGTGGCACAGATGTGAGCTCGATCAAATTGAATTTGTCTCTAATTAGACACAATTAAGCATCCATGACATGTACACGAGGCTGTGAGCTGACGAATGACCGCAATTGTCTTTTCCTGATGGCTCGCAGGGCAATCAATTATTAATTTGGCTAGAGCCAATTCGGTGGCACAACTGGCGACCGAGCTCGAACACAGACCGTGCCACCGAAGATGAGCACAAATTAATTTTACATTAAAACGTGATTCGCGGTGGCGAACAACGATAAAGTCGGTGATGATGCTGGTGGTGGACGGTGGTGCGCGGTGCAAATTAACGAACATTTCGATAAAGGACAACTAAAGGAAAGGAACATCTGACACAAGACAATAAGGCGAACGATAATAGATTAGTCAGGGGAGTATAAGATAAGGCTGGCGAACAAACCCGGCCAGCCACGACAACTGACGAGACAAGCTCACAAATACATGGTGACAAACAGTGAGTGCACACAAATGCATTCGGATTTTGCCTTGCCATTGGTTTGGTTAATTGAAAATTTAAATTTTGACAGCCTTATGCCTGCCATTGGGTCAATTTGCATAGAGATGGAACAGGACAGCCGACTGCTGCTCCGATTCGATTCAATTTATTCTCGAGCTCGAGCCAAACCGAACGGAGTACAACACAGGCTGAGTGTACAACACCAGCAGACAAGTGATCTAGCAGCCAAACCAAACCAGTGGCCTACCTTGTGTCCATTGATATGCATGTGTGCAGTGTTGTGCCTTGTGTATTTGTGTGTATTTCTATATGGCCGAGTGGCAAAGTTTGCTTTTATTAATTTGCTTTTCATTTCCGAATGTGTCACACGCACAAACACACACAAAACCTCATGGGTGTTTAGATGTTTAGGTGCAGTACTGCCATACACCGAGATTGAGTTGAGACAGTCGAGTGGGGGGCAAGTGTCCCGATAAAGGGATACACTGAAACACTGTGCCATCGATTGAGTGAGCATTGAGCCACCGATCGGGCACAAATCAAACAAACACGCCAAAGTGATTGAGTTGCAGTGTTGCTGCAGTCCAATTCAAACATCGCCTTTGTGTGGCTAGAGTCAGTGGCCAGGCACTGGATCGATCGATGGCAACTGAGAATATATCCATTTATGAATTATAGATCGACCATATGAAAATATTAATGCAATCCAGCATCGTATATCGATCGGGGTAATGTAATTTAATTAAGCTGCCACTCATTGGGAACCAGTTGAACACAGACACACACACACACACACACACTAGAAGGTGCAACCAGGCAGATTGAAATTGCCACTCGTTAGTGGCCGAACAACAAAGGCTGACCAGACCAATTGGCCAGTGGAGTAGTAACCCTACAGAATGGTCAACAGTGTCATTGCTAATTAGAAAATGATAGCCTCCACACACACACGGCCATTAGCATAGCAAAGGAGGAAGTGACGCATCGGAATGTCATGGAAAAGTCAATATAGACAGATTAGTGCACCAGTGCCAATGTAGAGCACCAATTAGTGCTTTGATCGAGGCAAATATGGCTGTCATAATTGTCAGAGTGAGGTTCACCATTGGTTGGCACTGCCGCACCACTTGATTGATGGATGGAACAAGCAGCACTACACACAACGGCCCTAACAAGATGACGTGATCGGAATCGATCAAAACACAGCCAATCCACAATGCAAATGCACACGCATCAATATTGCTGGTGCGTGTGCCTCGGCGGTAATGCTCACTAATGCCATTCATATTCATCCATCGATACATTACATGTATATTGAGACTAGTGCTCGTGCACTTGACGATACGACACAATGAATGTCACTAATCGAGTTAGCCACAGAATATTGGCAGCCAAGTGCAGACACAGTAAAACAAGCGATACAGTGGTCAACTGACAATGCGAGTGGTCATGACTCATGAGGCACTCGAACAACATGAGAACGACGCATTCAAAGTGGCACTTTGAACTGCACCTTCGCACTCGGCCAATCGAGAGTGACATTCCTGCACACACACACAAACTGTCCTCTTTTAAATCGAACAGATGAGAATCGAACCAAAACAGAGCAATAAAACTGCACTCGAATGGCAAGGGATTCACTTGCGTTGAAAACGATTTCGAGCTAAAACGCAAAACGTGAGCAGCCATAATGAAAGCAAGCATAATGAAAATCGAGCACATTGCCACTGGGACTGTGTGTGCTCAGTGGCAGTGTCACATCGTCCAACTCAAAGGATCGCGTGTAAGTGTAATTTAATTACGGTGACAAAGCAATCAAAGGGCACATTTATGGGTGACATTAGACACGATCGTCTAGGCAAATTCGGTGGCATTCAACTCGACTCGGCATCAATCCATAGCCAAACCAGTCAGTGATCGATCTCTAATTGGTCTCAATCGGAGCGATAGCCATTAATCGAATCAAATAGCTCACAAATTCAATCGCACTGTGTTTGATTATCTTTATTGTTCTAATGTCCAGTTTGAATCGATCGTTAATTTGTGCAAATCTAATTAAAACCAAAATGTCAAACTTAAATCGAGGTCGCAATTAAGAGGTCTCTCATTCTGAATGGAGCCAAATTAGATTTGGCTTGACACGGCCAGTCAGAGAGGAAAAGTCATTCTGGTGTGCATTTAATATTCATAAGCTGCCGACCACTGTCGATGCTTTAATAGCGTCTTGGTTTGTTGTCCCTCTGTCCGACCGTAATCAAATGTAAATTAAAGTGTGCACTAGGCCAAATTGAATTAAAACACAAGTGAAGTCACTTTCGATTTGACAGTCTGAATCGCATTATTGCTCAAAGTGATCAAAGGAGAGCACTGTGGAAGGGAGCCACTTTTGATTAAAGGACCAGTGTGCACTCGTCGACGGAGTCATCGGAGGGTGAGTGCAATTTGCATAGAAATCAGACTGCAAAATCGATGTATGTGCCGGCATCACACACACTCAGACAGTGATGGCATTCATCGTGATGCCACTTGGCCAAATGGAAATAATAAATTCGCAATACATTCGGTCACTGGTGGTAATGGAATGACCAAAGTGACCACCGCCGCAGTGCTCCAATTGTCATGCAGACCAAATTGGGCTTGATGACCGTGCCCGAATGGAACGCATGTCACAATGGGCCAATGTGGCTGTGCTGTGGCCGAGAGCACTCGAGAAAAGAACCAAAAGGACGACTCCTAATCGCATTACCAACAATAAATTAAACTAAAGACTCCATTGGCTTGTGCATTAATCTTATTACAATAATAATCGTGGCGCCATTGCCTTTGTGCCTTTATTGTGTATTTGTTTGTTAAAAATCAATTTTCGCAATTCGCAGAATCGAGAGAGATCCGTACGGAGAGGCCAAAGCTAAGACCCGTGCCGAGTTGAGTGCCATGTAAATTGAGGACAAAACGATCCGAATTAATCGAACCAAGGACAGCGTGCTTTTGTGCTTACGATGCATAACGTGCACACTGACGCAAGCACCACTTGGACTTGGTCAGATCCGTTCGAACGAATGTCCATTTGAATAAGTCGAGCAAGAATCGAAGAATGGTCAATGAAGTCAGTTGGAGCTAGTGCCATTACCACTGCATATGTCAGTGCGTAACGACGGACACGGTTGGCCCCGGGCGAGTGTAGGCAATGATCTTAATGGCCATTAATGCCAGAAAGAGACCGAAAGGACACCAGTGGGAGAGATATTGGCCGAATGGATGGATGCAAATAGAGAACAAACAGTGCACAATGGCACTAATGCAGTGAGACTTGCCGAGCAGACGGACAGGTAAGACAGGTGGCCAGTGATGGACTGGCTGGCCAGAATGTGGCCAGTTGCGGACACGAACAAAGAAGTGGCGAGTGGCAAGTGGAGAAGTAAGAGGCAAGGCCATTTAGTCCAATTTGACTAATTCAGGCCTAGTAGCACTTACACTGGCCGTCACTGGTTTGATGGTTCGTGTCAGTCAATGACTACCTTGCGATGGCTCAGTTCACGGATATGGCAGGTAGAGTGAATGTTGCCCAGCACGAGTGAAATCACGGCTACTAACCGACCAACCAAGCAGGCAACCGACCAAGATCGCATCAGCACAATTGCACTCGGTCATTATCGTGGTCGTAATCAGGATCGTTGTTCATAATTAATAATTCATAAATTGCTTGTTTCTAGCTAGCGAAACCAACCAGCCATGGCTATTGCCAACCAACCAATGGGTACTTTTGACAAGTTGCTTTAGAGCACTAATAGAGTGAGTGCAAATCATTAGGAATTAGCATCGAGTCAATGAATGTTCCTTAATGCACTCGCCACCATGGCCTTGTCAACGGTTGTGCAACAAACAACAAAGAATGCGAATTCCGATCGATCCACTAATTGCAATTCGAGTGATCGGCCGCCAATGAGTAAGGCCAATTAGTCACATGAAGTAAGTAATTAGCACTGTTGCACTAAACACCAACAAAGCAAACAAATGGCAAGACAGAGGCGTGAGTGGGAGGAGGAGGATGGCAAAGCATCAGGACCAAACAATTTTAAGGTGGACAAGTAAGGCCCGGTGGTAGTGTGCTCACGGCTAAGCCAGACAATTGAAGTACATCTCATCTCGAGTGCGATAGCCCAAATGAACACACAATGCATTTGGCAGAGAGCATTAATGAACTTGGCCAAGGCACTTAATTGCACTAGACCGACGATAAATCAAACGAGAGGTGATATAGGCAAATAGCTGACTGACATGCAAGATGGACCAATATCGGCATATCACAATAATGCCCCTATTACAGCACTTGGCACTTTGGACGCGTCTCACACAAGTCAGAGCCTGTGAGCCAAAGTACTTTGCGTAGAGTGCGTCGTCAACTAAGTCGGGCCGCATCAATAGGGCGAGACAATAACGGCTCGGATCGATCTCGATTGCCGTCGTAAACGATGTGCTCTATTATTAGAACAATTAAAAGGCCAGTGGAGACTGCACTCGGGCACACTGCCATTACACCAAATAACACGAATATAATATTATAATTGCACACATTGCCCATTAATATTGACGAATATTATGATTCGATTGTGCAATAAAGTGCACTTTTATTGCTATCGTTTTGGGGATGAGGTCGGATCGAAATAGGACAAAACTAATATGATCACGAGGGGACATGCAAATTGGAGATAAAGCCAACCGAAGGGATGATGCACACTGGACAAAATGAGTGAACGGTGCAAGTGAATGGTTGTGCGATGGGGGAATATTCTCTGCCAGTGACAGAGTTGGGGTGTTTGACTTTTGGTCATGCCAGCACACTTAATCCACTTCTCACCCGTTGATTATGCATGGTAAGCATTTATTTATTAGCCAGCCAGAGAGCAAATAAATAAATTGTGCTGCACCAAATCAAACAGCAGTACACTGCAAAGACAGTTGCCAGCTTAGTGGCTCGGTATTAGCTTCACTGCCGCCAGTGCTAATGGCGAGACACCGAATCGGACACGAGCAACACGAGACGAGAAGCGAACACAAAGCGAGCCAAGAATATTGCCACTTTGATGCACACACACTGGCACATTGGCACCGGGTGATTCGATTAGTCAGACTAACGGGACGATATATGATCTGTAACGCACTGGCAGAGGCCATCTCCTAAGCTCATGGTTGATAATCGACAAATTCCACAAGAATCTCTCACAGTGTGCTCCTTCAGTGGCAGCAGCACATCGAGTGAACATGACGATGCAGCAGCGATGACTTCTTCTTGTCTAAATTCAAAGTAAATCGTCCATCATTGTGTGCGACTAAGAGTGCCACTTTGTTGTTTGCAATGCTAAAGTGACTACTTGCTACTGCTGCTACACTCCTCAGGCTCATGCATCGTCGATGACTTTCGGCTGGTCCTGCAAGTGCTTCACCAGGCACACACGTTTCTCAACTGTAAAGAGCTCGGCAGAACAATTGAAATATAAACGAAAATGTGCCACCGAGTCCAAAAGCAAAGTGAACAAACAGAATAATCGAATTTAAAACAACGCGACCCTCGATCCGAGTCAGTTAAATTGAATTAAACTGACCGAGACCAACGAGACACAGCCGCCGCCAGTGGTGATTGTGTGCTGTTGTACAGTGGGCAATAGTGGTCAGTGGACAGTGCACGGAAATGGTCAGAAGATGCTTTAATTAAAAAGTGAAATTAAATTAAACTAAATTGGTGCACAAACAAAGACGACAAATAGATCGAACCACTAACAAGGCACAATCGAGCGAGGCCCACTAATGACAGGCCACTGACCAAGCCATAGAGTGACACTGTGCGGCGAATGTTCACTCCATTCAGAGCAGTCTAGACTGCATTGCAAAAAGCATCTTAGACGGCAATCAGCAATGACAAAAGTGAAGAAGCGATCGCTAATGATAAAAGGTAACAATTTTCCATTGATTAATGGCAAATTCTGCAAAACATACTTTCCTTAATTGAGCACCAATTCTGAGCGAAGCGGCAAATCGGTCAGTTGGTCTGTGAGTGTGTTGTGGGAATGGAAAGGAATCAAATGTCCTCTGACGGAGAGCAATAAATGAATTATTTAATTCCGGTCAATTCGGCTCGGTACAGTGAATTGGTTTGTCCACAATCGATGTATCGAGTTCGATTGGAGAAAGCCATTGGCCAGTGTGGATGCGGTTTGCCAAATGGAGTGCTCTGTGGAAACACTCGCCAAGAGAGCCTGATCCATTTGTCCGATGGGGTGAGGGTCCATTTATCCATCCATCCATATGAAGCCATTCAATGCAATGGCTTATTTTCGAGTTAGATTCACTTTAAATAGACTATGATATATTTCATTAAATCTTGCTCCGTGTTTGGCATAGCTAATGAACTAGAAAACGGCCTGCTGCAGACGATGCTGACTGCCTAGGCGTTCGATGCCACTCGACTCCTCCATTGCTCAACTCTTTAAGTAGACGTGTTTTAAAGCAATAAGAAAGAAAGCACTGATGCTGTCGCCTTTGCACCACTCAGCCAAGAATGCAAAATGCACAATTGGACCAGAGCACCGAATTCCTTTGATTCCGAGCGGACAATAATGACAAAGCAATTGATTTGCCCGAGCAGCACACAAGTGAACAACGTTCCAAATTGCGATCGAAATGGTGAAACGTCAATTGGACAGTGAACAAAATTAATAAAACACACAAAACTCGCAATGGCCTCTCTGAGGACAGATATGAGATATATGAGATATGTGCGCCACTTTAAATTCTAATTACAATTTGCCAGTTGGCCAGTCACTTTGTCGTGATTGATCCCATCGACACGATCCATTGCGAGTGCCACTCGATGCACCAAGTGCGAACAGATCGACTGAGTGGCAAGAGCAATACAAATAAGCCAGGAATCTCCAAGTGTGCAATGTGCATTAAAGTCACAAAGAAAGCTCAAGAATTGTGATTTGCTGCACAGCCGTGAAAGTGAGAACAATCAGTAGAGGAAAGTGGCTTCTACTGGCCAGACCAGAATGACAAAGTAGAGTGGATCGCTAATTGCCAGTGCGACGACTTAATTTGGTCTGACCACTGGTGGTGGTCATTAACTTGCCAAGTGATCGTACAGTTAGACTGTTCTGAGAAGGAGACTGCAAAGCAATTACCCAGCTGACGAACAATGAAAAATTAATTTCTAATCTGTGACACTGTCCAAATAGGTAAATATTTCACCTTGAACCCGGACCGATAACGATCCATAATAAATCTGCTATACTGTCAGGCTAAACTGAGTGTGATAAATTGGTTGTGGTGGTGAAGTTAATGGTGGTAAATGCTAGTGATGATGGTGCTTCTATGGTGGTGGTTCCTTTG
This sequence comes from Rhizoglyphus robini, assembly GCA_023373905.1. Taxonomy (NCBI): domain Eukaryota; kingdom Metazoa; phylum Arthropoda; class Arachnida; order Sarcoptiformes; family Acaridae; genus Rhizoglyphus; species Rhizoglyphus robini. The sequence continues at coordinate 6,195,613 of JAKIJQ010000003.1, forward strand.
GTTGTGTGCACAGTTGGCCACGCACTGTCGTCGGTGACAGTCATTAATTAGAGCAAGTGGTGATACCAGTGTGATAGGTCGGTGCTGGACACATGTCCCATTTCACTGTGGCGATGGAATCAGAAGGCGAAGCAACCGAAAGATTGGCAAGACAAGACGAGATCGCTACCGCAACGAGAGCACAGGAAGCAAAGGAGGCAAGACAGGCCAAGAAAGGTCATTTTTCATGATGTTTCTCGATATCGAGCCAAGGTAGATTAGTGAACGAACTGAAAGAAAGGAACTGTGACGCCGATTAATAACAATTTGCACAATTTGTCCCATCAATGGCCCAGTGAAACACATCGACAACTGAATGAAGATATAAGCAGATATATTGATATGCAGTCCTTTGGTGTGGACTTGATTCTATCGGGCATATATTGCATCGGGCAGTACATAATAAATGAGCTGACAAGCAAAACTTGACGACGATGACCAACCGATGATAGCGACAAAGAGTGACACTTCAATGCAGAGGCAGGGCCATCGATTGGCTAATGCCATCGATCGAGACTCGGCCAGGTCACTTGGTGGATGGATGCGAGTTGCGTGTGGCATTTCGATTAATACTTCTAATTAAGCACACAGTCAAAGCAAAACAACAATATAAAATGCAGCTTGCAGTGTTGTGTAATTGGCAGACCGACAGACGGACAGCAGCAAAAAACGGTATGCGCACACACTTGACCTGACACCAGTAGTAGGGCCAGACAGAGTTGAACAAACAAAAGTCAATTGCCTCATGCTGTAAATAATTAATTGTCTAATTAATTGAACAAATTATGAAAAACGATGTAGAGTGTACGCTTTGAAATTGGAGTAATTTATTGGTCAGACTGCAGTGGAGGCATCGATTAATTAGAAACAATTGCACAAAACTCTGCTCGGCACAGTCAAGAGAGTGATGCCAGACAGACGATGTCAACTGTGATTGGCAACACACACAGAAGACAATGACACAGTGAAATGAGTCGTCAACTACGACTAATGACACTGTCAAACAGTAGTCTGAACCTGCAGTCACACGCCCTTGCATGTCTCCACTGAGCACTAAACGTTCGAGACCATTTGAAGCAAACGTTTCCATCAATTCTCGCTGAACACGACAGAACATTCGGACAGGCCACAAGCACAAAACCACCAATGGCACAAGCAACAACACAACGCGCCTTAATAATAACTAACGATTAAAAAAAAGTTTCCTAATGAACGTAATGAACAATACTGAGTCTAACTGATGGCAGTAAATGTCATAATCGCTAATGACAAGTGTCACTGAACCGATAGGAAATAGATCGGTTTGATTGGGAGTGGGCGAAATGGGCGAGATGTTACCAGTGATAAGATGACTCTTTTAACGAACCAAGTTGCACAGTGGCAACGGATTCCAACACGACAAACACTACTGACGAATGACCACTTGTAGAGCTTAGAGCATCATCTCACCTGAGCACTTTGTCCAAAAGGTAGTATCACCACACACAATGGAGCATTAAATGTGGTCCTGACACTTGACTATAATTAAGAACAAAGATAACACAATGCAACAGAATCGGAATAACAATTACGACTAGAGTAATGACACCGGACAGTGTAGTGCTAATGGCACGGTATCACAGCGAACACTTGTTTCCCGCAGTGGCGCACACAGTAGCTACCGTGCTGAGACATGCCAAGTGAAGTGGTTCGCGTGCGAAAAGTGACGAAAATATTTCAAAGTCATTTGTTACCGCAACAAATAGGCAATAGAATGGCCCAGTAGCAGAACAGAACAACAGTCAAAAGCAAGAGTGCATCGTGTGCGTATTAATAGACAGTCGGTGGCTATATTAATATCGACTGTCGTAATGACATCGCGGTGAGAAAGCCAAACGACATCGTCGCACTGTACTCACAGTCAAAACAAACCTGTTCGGAAGGAAGAGCCGACTTGAGCCGGAGAGAAAACAAATTTAATTGAAAACATAACCTCGGTAAATATAGGCAGGAAATGCAGCACCGACCAAAGGGCCACTTGATCACTTGATGCTGTGTCTGTCCACACTGGCACCTGTGATTGTGATGCCAAATGATTTGAAGGGCATTGTCGCGGTCTGTGTCACACTGAGCATGCAACACAACCAAACAGACCTACCACCGCACCAAGCATCCATTGAACCGTCTGAAGCCAAATGTCAAAGGGTAATTTACTACCAGCCAATGTAATGACCACCAACACAGCACATTAGGACCATTACCATTGGTACTTTCGCTACGATGCAAATCGACTGGCTGATTTGTTTACTGAGCCAGGCCAAAGGATAGGTGTGTTTGCACAAAGGGCACAGTCAGTGTTAGGGTTAATTAAGCCAATCAAGTAATTTGCCTGATCGGTCCGTTGGCAGAACAGACAGACAAACAGAGCAATGACTCGGTGTGTGTGACACTTGACGTTGGAGTTGAGTGCCACAGGTCAGTTGAATTGAGCGTTCTCATCGCAATTTTGCCAGTGATCGGCATATTCATGAATTGTCTAAGCCAGTGGCCCACCAATGCAAAAAGGTTATGGCCATAAAAGATAATTTACAACAGGACAGCAAGTGGGAAAGTTCTATATTTTATTACCTTCGACCGGAGTGTTGGTCACGTTTAGTGTGACTGGGCAGACAGGTAGACAATCGAGTCAAGTCAGTCAATTGACTGCATGACGCGGCAACATATGACCAGACAGAACAACCGTTGGCATGGCCACCGAGAGAATATGCCCAGAATTGGGCTTAGTCACCAACCAACCAACGAAATCTTATTAAAATGTAATTTAAAATTTATGATCAAACGAGACAACGCGCGGGCATATTGCCAGGCACGACACTGCACACACTGAATCGGTCGAGGGCAATTCCGATTTCTATGTGCACTGGGGTCTGAGAGCAAAGAGACCGTGAAAGGGAACGGTTCGTGCAAGGTCGATGCTTTTCGGCTGACGTCCGAAAACAAGGCTCCACCGAACTGCGGACGGGATTTATTGGCATACACCAGATGACAGACGAGTGATGATGGTGCAAGGCTAACACTGACTAACACTGACGACCATGCCACCAACAGTGTGCCTGACCGAATGTATAGACACAAACGACGTGTGCCAACACCGAATATATGTCTCGAACTGATACTTTGAATAATTTACATTAATGGGGGCCAATCCAATTAAAAGAAACTTTACTTCCCCAACACAGACTACAGAATGGAGTGACACGAGTCAGTGAGCACATTGCTAGAATGCGTGCTTACCACCATTTGAGGCATGGAATTGACTCAAATCGAATAGAGAATTTAAAGAATTAAATCGAGTGGAGAATTATCAAAATTCATGAACAACGATCAATGAACGAGTTAATCACGCCGGGAAAATTTAAATGACAATCGTAATAGTCATTTGATTAGTTTAGATGAGATCGAGTTTGAGCCAAACCATGAGTGCCTGTTGGAGCATTTGAATTAAACCAAATTCGATTCCCAATTGGGAGACAAACATACACAGACAGACCTAGCGCCAAGTGACGCGTGCTGACTGGCTGATGGCTGAATGCAGAATCGAGTGATGACTCAGTGAGGTGTGTTTTAGTGCAAGCAGACATTGCATTACTCCTTGATCGACATGAATGCAGCATTCCACCTAGAGCTGATAGTGAGTAGGCACTGATTTCTGCACTGCATTGAGGGACAGTTTAATTGACAATCTATTTATATTTATTAGTGTTGCAGCAGTGTTTACTCGACTCAGGCATAAATTAAAAGTGCCACCAGCACACAATGCACACAGTACAATGCAGCACCGAATAAATTAAGCGAGCATTGCATTCTGCCTCCAAGATGGACAGAACAATCGGGTCTAGTGCGCGGTGAGTGGGAAAATAACTTGAAACACAGCTCTCGAGACAGCTGTCTAGTAGTGAGCAGTCATAATAGAGGCAATAAACGATTATGACGAGGCCGAAATGGATGCGATGCAATGGACCCGATAAAACAAAAGATGTCGATGCCGCGCGAGCAGATGAGCCATTTGTAGAGTCGCGAACAGAACTGAGAACGTGCGGTACGGGATTGCACTCAAAGAGACTTTGCTTGCATCGATGGTCATCACTCATCTGATCTGGTGGCTCTATCAGCGCGATCATTATGTGCCTGACCGGCGTTAAACAAACACTAGCAGAAGTGAACATTGCCACAACTCCGAAATGATAACAATTAACCGACGATTCTTTTGACGATGCTCATAATGCATGCAAGAATTGTCAGCCATCTCCAATGAGTGAATGTAACCTTAGCACATGTAACTGGTGACAATACTAACTAGCCAGTGGCTACGACCAGCACAAGGTGAAGGTGAAAGGGGCAAAGAAAGCTTAGTTCATCTTGGATTCGCATACCTGTCTCTATCGAGTCATCTTATCACGTTTTCACCCCATCAGACTCATTAATGTGATCGTAAAGTGTTTATTTGGTTAGGGATCGATGTCACTTGTGTTGATGTGTCCTTTTGCCTGTGTCATGCAAAGGTGAAACACAAATGGATAAAGTCGACCAAAGCCTCAGAGGCACAGGACAACAACAGCACAGCTCGTGGCTAAAGTGTCTCGTGTTGCCCTAACAAGATTTGTTGGGCCACTGATCAAATGGTGGAGGGTCTCATTGAGGCAAACGTGCCAGGTCGACTGTAGAGTCTAGACCAAAACGAACGTTCAGTAAAATCGGCTGTCGATGTGATTAATTGCCCGACCGCTCGTCCTAATCCTCGATGTGAACGCATGCTAATGGAGCAGTGAAGGGCGCAATCAAATTTAAATACTTCATTCTGGGCTCTATTCATTGGGCTCACCTTTGTGCATAACTGCAAACTGGCAGACTGTGAGCCGAGCCGAGAAGAGCTTAAGTCTACTTTGTGCACAGTGCACTTAGGCTGATTGTTTAGAACGAAAGCGTCTCATTAGGCTAGTTGTGGAGCCAGTGGAATCGAAAGCAAGTGCAGCCAATGCAAGTGAGCACACAGAATCGGGTCACCAAATTGGATTGCACACACAGGCCCGACTGTGTGTGTCTGTGTCTGGTCGTAATTAGCGAGGCACAAGTGGTGATCCAGTTAATGACAACAAACATGCACCGAGTGGCCATTGTTTTGGCATTGTTTTGGCACGATCTGCACCGATATCTGTTCACACGTTGCCCTTGCCCTCTTCCATCCAGCTCGGTCCGAGCATTTGCTTGATCGAGTGTGACAGAACAAAGCATGTGTAAAGCATTCGCATCGTTGTGCACTGTCGCAATGAATACTTCGGAACGATATTTCACAGTGAATGCCACTCGATAAGTGCCATCCATCCGAGCACATCTCAGTTCGAATTTAATTTACTTCAAGACAAGTGAAGCACAAACGGCACCGAGGTCTATGTGCCATGACTTTGTCATTTTTCAATAATTCGTAGCCATTTTTCATCTAGAACAGCAGCAGCACCATCAAGTCGTAGGCCGAGTTGATGCATTGAGCCTTGCCAACACTCACTGCCAAGACGACAGAGGAATTATTCACACAGATAGGAAATAAATTAATCAAACCGTTTGGTAATTGGCGTGAGTGGACTCTATTTACGGAATGTGCCATAATGCAAGAGTTAATTAATTCGACCACTCGATCCGATCACGACACTCGATTCTGTCTGGCCAGCGGAACAGTAGAGCAAGCAATTCTGTGAACAGTGCGATCGATCTATTCGGACTGAAACAGGTATGGGGGCAACCACTGGACAGGGTCGGACTCTGTGTATCGTCTTACCTCGTGTCGGAATTCGTCGACAAATGGCCACTAGTCACTATAGTCACTATCTCCCACCGACTGTAAAGCGATACAGGACAGACAGTAAGGGGAAAGATAATTAATTGGCTCGCATACATTAACGCATCCCAATGTGGGCAAATGGCCAGCGAGGTCAAGTGCAAGGTAATGCGAAACGCTCACAGAAGAGCACACAACAACGAGTGACCAGTCCGAACGAACCACAAACGACTAAATGTGCTTGGAGGCAGACAGACCTAGGCATCGAACCGGGTCTGGCCAACAAAGTTAGTTCCGATCGAGTGGACGCGGTAGGCAGAGTAGATTCGGGTGGGACCGATAAGGTGACGAGATGGCGATGGGAGGCAAGTGTAAAACAAGCAGTTCATAACCACCACTGGTGACACTCATCTCACAGTCACACTTCTTATCGAGACAGATTAGCTCCGAGCAAGTGAGGAATGGAAATGAATCTTCATGTGCCATAAGTGCACACTGGTCATCATTACATAATGCTTCGAAAGTTGTGTCAATGAAGAGAGCACACACAAATGCCATTCAGAGAGATGACATCGATGAGTTATTAGTGCACTCGCCGAGGTATGTGCTCAAATACATTTCATTCCATTCATGGCCAAATAAATTCGCATCCAGTTAACAGAAAGTCGATATACCAACACAAAGTCGCCTACTGCAATCGATGCACGTTTAAAGCTTTTAACGAACATAGATTGACAAGATTGGAATGACTCAAAGTGCCACACAAACGGAAACCTTGCCACTGGCCACACCAAGACCGGCAAGTGTGCTCTGGCTGCTTGATTGGCTCTAATTCCCAATTAGTTGTCCGAGAAATTGAGCAAATTAAATTAAACTGAATTAAGCAATCATCGATTGGGATCAGAACACGATTGATCTGCTTTGGCACAGATAAGTTGAGGCTCATCTGCTCAACTTCCGTTCCTCTCTCCACCCGGACGGGTCGAGTCAATTGAAGTAATTCGAGGCCATTTGCACTGCCATCACCTCTCGGCTAACGTCCACCACACGTCCCAAGCAGCCACCATTGAACGGTCCAGAGAAGAGGCTTAAGCCGACTGGGTCTGTCGTTGGAACCAGCATTGGACAGCAGACCGACTGGCGATAATGGAGAGATCGGTGGCAAGTAGGACTTAATGGCGGTGTGATTGCGATCGTGACTGTGAGTGGCCACTTAGATGGAACTGCCACTGTACTGCGACCACTCAAATGCCACTGCATGTGGACCCACATGGCCATTCTCATGATGAAAGTGATCTCCGATGGCAAGCAAGTGCGCGCCCAATGAATGAAGAAGCCAACTTAATTGAGATCGATGCATTGCCAAATTGACTCGCTCGGCTTGTTAGTCAGTGTGGTCACATGTGAGCTTTCCTCGCAAACTTTCCGAGTTCGATTAGACCAAAGGAGAGAGAGAGCATCGAGCGGGCAACAAACAAACGACGCTTAGTGCCCGAGACTCAATTACAAGAATGGCAGCAGTAGCAGCAATCTACGGCTAATCTAATCAAGACAACTAGACCATTCACCAGAGTGACTCGATCACAGCCCGCATTCTCGCTCGGGTCGAGTTCAATTTTAATTCGACCAAACCAAATTAAAAAGGTCGATTAGACGCACGAGCGGCACACAATCTGTGAACAAATCCCTGGATGGTGCCATTTTTTAATAAAGAAACACTGTTTGCCTTGGACCACTAACGAACACACACACAACCAACCAGCCGCTGTTGAGCAGTTGATGAGGAGGTGATGCTGTTTGGGTTGCCTTCCTGGCTTCGAGTGGGCCCACTAAGCGGCAAATTAAAAATACTTCAACAAAGCACAAAGCTTACCCAAGAGAGGCTTCATTAATGGTTCGGCAGTTTATGCAATTGGGTGTAATGGCGAGACGGAGGAGATCACTGGCACAGACTGTCTCCAACTGATTGGTAATTGGCAATCGATCGCAATCGTTTCCATTGCTGCTCTGCACTCATAATTACATTGTTGCTTGCACAAACGTGCCACACTAACAACAAAGCCCAACAAAACATGGGACCGAACACACAGCCTCGAGTGGCACTCACTAACTAACAAACCGACGGAGAGAGAGAGAGAGAGGCACTGGTTCGGTGCAATGGTGTGACTTTGGTGGCAAGTGAGAGGGTACAATCAAGGTAATAGGTCGTTTGGGCTCGCCCAGTCGGCCAAAGAATGTCATTGCAGCCAGACGGGTGCAAGTGTACATGTGTGCTGTGTGCTACCGGCTAATGACAGTGTCGGTCACTGTAATTGCGACCCAACCACCACCATCGCCACCACTCTGTCTCCTCACAATAGAGCCATTTCTTTCAATTACATCTCCTCGGTCCGACATCTGACCCGACTGTTACTTTTACCATCACTCGAATCATTATCAGCTACAAACAGAATTGTTCACGGCCCGCATGAGTCGCGCGTTAACAAGCGTATCGCTTAGCTCACAGTACAGAACAGAGTAATTTGTGCGAGAGCGTGTGCAACACTCGTGAATTGAAACAAATCGAATATGAAGACAATGGACATTTGCACTTACCCGTAGAGAAGAGCCGCGCCGGCAATGGCACCGCTGCAGTGCGCGATCAGATAGAACAACGCGCGTAGAGGGCTGATCTTCTTGGTAACTAACAAGGCACACGTGAGCGATGGATTCACGTGCCCTCCGCTGATGTGTCCAAAGCACTGGACAAGTGTGGCCATTGCGAAGCCACTGGTCAAGGCAATGACGAGCCAGTTCGGCGCAGGACCAAAGATGAACATCGACCCGGTCCAGGTGAGATGTGTGGCGCACAGTAGGAAAACGTACAGAAAGGAGGCGAGACACTCCGCGATCACAGCTCGCCAGAAGTCCAGTGTCCGAAACTCGGAGCTCATTGTGAGGCGCTTTCGTTGACGCATTAGGGACCGATGTCGTGCTGCATCCACTCGACACAGCAGATGCAACAATATCGATTCGGTCGAGTTGGTCGGGTTGATTTTGGTGGTCGCCATCTTGGAGATGAGTTGAGGGTGTGGCATTGAGATGTATAAATAGTGGGCGTGATGATCACAGACAACAACACACAAACGACACAGTGCAATTAGTGATTAATTCAGATGAGACGATTACTGGTGAGATGAGATGAGCAAGGTAGTGCAGACGGTAGTGAAGCTGCCATGTTCAATCATTAATGTTGCAACTAACCCAGGCCAAACACAAGAGAGTAAATCCGTGGCGAGATTTAGTGTGACACTTAATTGGAATATAGCGGCGATATGACTGAAAGGGCACCACCGAGGAATCAGAAATAAATTAAACCAACAAAGTAATGCAACGAATATTCAATCTCGGGCCAAACCATTAGCAGTGGAATATTATGGCTTGGTGACGGGAATTTGTGAGCCTAGCCACGATGTGCATCGATTCGGTGCGATGGCAAATTGGCTCGGTGCTGGTGCTGGTGGCGAGCAGCTTCTGAAAGATGCTTCTGGCACAGACGTGCACTTGACTGGAGTGAGATTGTCAGTGTCAGCAAGTGAGCCACAGTTGCCATTTAGGTCTGCAAACAGAACAAAGTTACTTCGGGTCGATTCGGTGATTCCTCTCATTGAAAGTGTTTGTGTGATGCTGTCAGCAGACAAACATACATACACACACACACCAATGCATTCAATTACGAATGGCCCAATACGGCGTGCTAATAAAGATGGGTGCGATAATGGGCCCGGTAATAGTAATAGTGTGTGAGATGGAGAAGATGGTTCACTCACACAATGGCACACTACCGGCTGGAACTGTCGCCTGGTGCGTGTCAGCTCAACACAAATCAAAGGGCACACATCTACCCGACCGCATCCTATGAATAGAGACTTGTGTGCCACTCGGCATCGAGATAACTCGACCAAGCTGGTGGCGATAAATAAACGTGCCAGATAGAGGGGCAGATTGTAGCGAATCTTCCCAAATGGCGACTCGGATAATCGAGCCAGATAATGGGGGCCCATAATCGGCCTAATGTGACGCCATTAGGCGACAATTGGCAATAAAGTAGATAGTGCTGGCTGGTGTGGGGGCTGTGAGGAAGTGTGTGTGCAGTGCCGCCCCCGCTCTGGCCACCGAAACAAAAAGGCAATCGAGGCCCAAATATGGCCGCAGAGCACGAAACCATTATCGGCACCTTCGAGTGAAGTGGAACTGACTTATCACACCGATTGGTTCCAACTGACCAGACTAGACATTCGCTCCCAGAGAGTAACATCTCCATTCGAGTCTGTTCGAGTGATAAATCTGGCACTGACTGAGACTAGGCCAGAAGATAAAGATGAAGTAGGACAACTAGAGGGAATGAGTTGCCGCCGTGCGATCAAGAGAGTGTGTGTATTCACCAATGGATTCAAATTTTAATTCAAACTGACAGCGAATAAATCACCACACACAGATTGGGCCAATGGCAGTCAGTGCTCAGATATGGCAGGACATGCGAGCGGACGAAGACGTTCGATTCGATTCGGTGGCAAATCACAGTCGGCAGATCGTGCACTCGGGCCCCAATGATAGTGATAGAATAAATCAATTGGCAAAGTGTTAGCCCGAGCGGGCGCCATGTACGGGACATATATCATTGCGCCAGTGGGCAATAATAATAATAATAAGCATATTACGATTAATCGCATAAATCAATCGATACACCAGCCAGGCAAATCACACAGTGCACTCGGATGCACCATCTAACTGAGTCATCATCGAGAGATAATAAATTACAGCCGACCATGTTGCCCGTCCACTTTGCATTGCGCTCCCTTTGTTAGCCATTCAACACGGGCAACCTAATGATTTGGTTCTGTGCTGAAAGTGAACAGAAAGCCCGAACAGTTCCAAATTGGGTTGGCATCGATCGAGTCACTTTTCGGGGCGACATCACCAGACCACTGACCCGAGAGCAGCAGCAATTCATCTCCACTCTGAACTCCAATCATCAATATTGACCATATTGGGCAATGCAAATAGTAGTGCTAAATTGAGTCAACCAAACGAACAGATTTATTGCAATGTGTTATCCCCATTTAGCTGTATATTGAGACAATCGAGATGTGTGTGCTAGTTAGAGCAGATGAAAGATATTCTGTCAAACACTTTGATTGTCAGATAGATTTATGACCGAGGCAAGATGATCACACTCGATCAGGTGCGAGAATGTTCAATTGGCATTGTGTGTTCAGTGGAGAAATGAGGCCCAAATTGGGCTTGAGTGCGGTTGAACAGGTTGAATATTGTGTGTGCCTGTTGGTGGTTGGATGGATGCTTTGTTTGACTTGCAGACAGCACAATCGCGCATTGTCTACGGATAGATCACCGCAGATAAGAGATGAGCTAGTCGGCTGAGGCAGAGTCGCGCACTGAGCAAGATTGTTTTAATTTATTTAATCCATTTCGGCGCAGTTTGATATGAACTGGTCAAAACAAACAAGCCACTAGAGAGTGAGTGAGTGAGAGCATTGGACGAATTACGTAAACCACCCAAACTGGCAAGGCCAACACACAGTGTGAATGGTGGTGAGCCAATCTAAATCAGACCTAACTTGCCCATCATTACCATAATAAAGGGTGGCAGAGTCGTCTCGAGTCGACATAATTAAATTAAAATACTTGCAAGTTAATGTTTTCCATTTAAGCAATGCAATGTCGAGACTCGCGAGTCAAAGGGCCATTACAGTTAGAGAGGGGACAGTGGAACAACTCGGCGAGCAATATTTCTTGCTGGTTGGCAACAAATTTCCAAAGTGGCAACTCTGCTTCAAGTTAACTAAATTAGTTCAATTTTAGAATTCACTCGCAAGCAAGTTCCAGCACAGTGACACCAACCAGAGCAGTGGCAATAATGTTCCATTCTGTCGCATCTCGAGCTGAGGGCGATAAATTACGCTAAGTAACCAGTTAGGACTCGGTTACAGTGTGTTGTAATGTTATGTTATATACACTAGTGTGCAACTGGCCTCGGTGTTTGTGGCTTCAATTGGCGTCCTGGGCAAACGAGATTGTCACAGCCAATGGGATGCACACAGTGACATATTTAACTAAACAAACCAATTGAACAGATCGAGTTAATTGCTCAAGTGAACTAGTTAGAACAACACAACTCTGTCAACGAACAACACACTGGGTGTGTTTGTGTTCGTGTGTGAGTCACTGTGAGTGAGTCGGCATCCAAAGATCAGTGTGCACGATGGTACTTTCGCTAATGTTCCCCATGCAAGTTCAAACGATCCCAGCGGTGATCATGTGCATGTTTGCCAGATCCAAATCTGAGCGCAATATGCGTTATGTCTATATTCGATTACCGATGACAACAGTTTGCAAAGTGCCATTTGCATGCCAAACAAGCCAGACAATGTTTAGACAACACATTGACAGGCGACAGACAGACTGAGTCATAGCACGGGATGAGCGAACTCAAGGCACAAGGTCGTTACGAATCTCGACTCGACACCGACATTATCACCGACAAATAAGACCCAACTTGGCACCAAGAGAATCGATCGAGCACTAGTAGTAATGTGTTGCAAATTATCATAATCCTCAAATAAGGCACATGTGCTTGTGTGTGTTCCAAGAAGTGATCACCAACTCGCTGTCATTAGCGTGCTCAGCTGCTAGTCCGATCAGAAGACACTCGCTCGAAAAATGGAGAGAGCCAATCACGAATCAAGTAAAGCTGAATGCATCGTCCAATGCAGGTCCCTTCCCCACAATCAACTTCATGATAATCGTCTTCTGGTTGATGTTGAACGGACATGATCATTAACACGAGAATTGGATTCGAGCACTCGATTCCTGCTGCCCGCACACACAACAGTGCACTCGTCCATAGGACATGAATGAATATTGCCACATTTGAATATAAATTACTACTGCCCAATTGGACTCGATTCTCGACACGAGCACCAACATGACGAAGAAAACAATGCAATGCAATGTGTTGGTCAGTGTGTACAGTGTAGAATAGTCATTAGTCAAGAAACGAGCCACTCACACGACACGTATTGAACACATCAAACAATGTACAATGTATTCTTATCATTTGGATCGATTCTGTTCAGTGTGTTGTGGGCGAAACATTAAAAAGAGAAGAAACATGCACATGTGCCAATATTTAAGTGATTCAAGCACGTTCATTGATTGGACCATTGGCCAGTCGTAATAATTTAATTCGATCAGTTACTTTGTAGCTTAATTAAATGTTGCCAACTAAAACTTCAATCTGAGGTCGAGATATGAAGACTAGACACTAACGGCAAAGACCAAAGTCGAACAAGCTGGCCATATCATCATTCGAGTGTGTATTGATAGTATATGCCGAAATGTATGGTAAACTAGATCGTTTAATTACCGAACGGAGGCTCGTATATTAGTAGTAGAGAAATTCGTTGTTGATGAATACTGGTTGTTTATCTTGATTGGCTCAATCCATAAAGGTACACTCAAAGAAATGTGCGTCACTTAGTAAGTGCACAGGAAAAAAATTTAAGTTTGCAGTGAACGACTGAATGTGGTGTCTTCAGGTGCAATAGTGAAATGCAAATGAGCAAGTGAGGAATGGTGCGATTTGTTCACTGACACAACAAACGTTCGCTAATTAGCGACACTGCACACAGGTAGCCCAGTGTGGCACACGTGTTTGCACTGACCAGCGAAATTAGAAACGACGACGAGGGCCAAGTTAGCCCAGATGTGACCTGTTCTGGACGGTGACGACGTTTGTCCAAATTGAATTGTCGCCGGTCAAACAGTAATGTTTGTGCTCGTTAGTTTCCCACTGTGTGTAGGTAAAAGGGTCCATTGATTGTGCCTTATTTCCAACGAACAATACAATACAAACAAACACAATCGCTGGGCATGAGCAAATATTTTCAGCAGTTAGGTCCCACACTAACCGTCGGGGCTTGTGGTGGTTGCACTCAACAGTTCGTCGTTTAGAGGTACACAGAGGATGAGTGACATTTCGCGGCAGGTCTGTTCAGAATGCACACATACAAAACGATCTATTCACTGATGGTAACATTCGGCGGCCAAACGAACGAGACGAATGAACTGCACGGAGCAAAGTCTCAACATGAACTGACGATGGGCTCGTTTGTGTGTCGGCGGCAAACGCAAGCAAACATGCAGTCGGACAGTGAGGATAGCACTGAAGGTTCACTCCTCCGGTTGAACTGTAACAGCAGCCGCTACTACACTCTGCCCGGTCAAACTGAGACGATGCTTGCGGGGTTCGCCGATTTTGACATGCCGAACAACAAAAAACAAGGTCTAATCACTGACAAGGAGTTTTTGGGCCTGATGTTTGCCAAGGTGCGAGGTCTAATGCTTGCAATCACGAGTTTATGACTTTTGGTTGATTAGCGCTGCTTTAGTGACTTTTGCCTGTGTGTGTGTTAATGTACAGGCAAAAGAATTGTGCAAATAGACTCAACAGTTTGTAAACAAATGGTTTCATTGCCAGAGTTGTGTCATAAAGTGGCAACTATGCCCACTGGCCAAATGCGAACTATGGCTCTGTTCACTGGGCTAATGACACGTTCGGCCAGCGGAATGGTCATCTAATTGATAAGTGCCGTGATTTATGCCATGGCAGAGTAATCTCCTCGTCCATTGAATGGCCTAATCGATTGCCACTGGTCTCGATGACCAATTCACAACACACCAAACGACACTCGCACACTCGCACGCACGCAGTACAATTCATACAATTGGACTCGGCCCTAATTGTCCCAATGCGACATCCGCCGGCACAAGCATTAATTAACTATTCGAATCGATCAATGGACCATTCCAAATCATTCAATTCGGATAAGTGCACACATCGTTTTGCGAAATGAACAACAAAACATCGCAATCGGTCAAGCACAAGTGAAGTGGACGAATCACACTTTATCGAATAATAATATGGAAATGATCATTAGCAAATCAAACAAGACCTCTCTCGATTGACAGAGTGGCACATTTGACTAGATTGGCCTAGTTCGGTGTGCATCCATTCAGGTATTGATTCGAATGCAATGGAATGCACTAAATTGGCCAAACATTAACTGACTGGCTGTGCCAGGTGTGTTCGTTAGTATGTGTCGCATGTCAGTAGAGTTACCCTTGCGACAATGTCAATGCCACGAGCTAACGAGTGACGGCATCGTTAGGGAGCATTACGGTTACTTAACTGTGTGCAGTAGTGAGCAGGGAAGGCACACACACAAGATTTGATCAATGAATGGTTCAGTCGACTTCTAATCGGACTGATTGTGGTAGACTCAACAAACGAACAAAGCACTGCTCACTCACTCACATGCGGACCATTGTGCACGTCTGGGACCTTACGAGACGGAGTCTGATTTTCGGAAACTACTTTGAATAAATCGACTTGGCGACATTCTTGTGGCGAGCCCTACCGTTCCGACTGTGCTTGGGCATTGAGTCGATTGTTTCGGTGAGCGAACACAAAGTGGTATTTATGTAAACAATGCCAAATCAATGACGGGTGGGCCGACAATTGACGATTGAATGGTCAACGAACACAGGGGACGTGAGGATAAATAGGATTGAGCAATTAGCGACACAACACAACACGCTACCTTGACTGTGGGCACACTGGTGATACCTGGCTTGGCTAACTTCCTTGGTGGCATCGTTCGTTTGGTGTGTGTGAATTGGTCGACTCATTATTGTCTCACTAATCAGTGGCTAATGAGGCTAACTGGTAATTAGTGATTAGCACACACCGAACCAATGGGAACAGTGAGTGGACACAATTGGCCATTGCCGCCGCGTCTATTGGGGATGACAAACAACCCGACTGTGCAATAAATAAGATTGACTCAAATATGACAGTGCACACAAATGGCCTGGCACGATTGGCACTATTGGCCCAATGGCGGCACGGTAGCACGGTAGCATCATCGTTCCCCAAAGAGGAGGCATCTCTCCTCGGCGAGACAACACCGGAGAACATAGCTCGATCGGGCCAGACTGCAATGACCGAGACAATTGTTCCAAGTGAATCGGTGTCCAATGTGCCATTGCAAAAAGGGGACAATACTCGCCATTGGACTCATAAATCTTACCACCATCACGACTAGTGGTGATATATGGACCTGACTCGGTCCGGGACATGATTGCCACCACCGAGCCAATGACAGTGTCCCTTCTGCTCGAGATAATAACATTTATGTCACTTTAGTGTGGGCACATCATTGCACGATGACCAATCAAACGACGAAACAGAAAGACCTTTTGTCTTTGGAATGCCAACATCGCTGATTAATGGTCAATTGTATAAATTTGAGTCCAGTCAAATGTCAAATCTACTTTAATAATCAAGCAAGTCTTTTCTAACTTCGATCAAACACAACTAAAGTGAATTGTACCAAATAACGCCATCCTAATTTGAACATTGCAAAGTATACTTTGAATTAGCACCATCAGATGTCGACACGTATTGGATGAAAAGCAATAACTAATGGCTTTATTGATATTGCTTGTCGTTAACCTCGAGTGCAATCAAGTGAATGGATGCAATGTAAACAAGCGAATTCAGCTTATTAGCCATACAGGTCCAGATGAGATGTCATCACATTAGCGCCATCAACATCAGCTCTGCACCTCACCTCGGCACAACTAGGAAGGTCTCACACATTGAATGAGATGGTATTGACCAGACCAGCGTGTCGGTGTAATCGAATCATGTCTCTTCACAGTCGATTACTCCATTGCAAATGCCTTCAATTCTTCGGAACGTTGTTCTGGTCATAGCACCAGTGCACTGTCTCAATGCTGCAACATATGTCTGCATCATCACCATGCATGCACCTCAGTAGTACTGAGCACCTTATCCTCGGCTGCCAATCCTTATTTATGACATCGCAATGGACATCACATTAGCATGTGTCTATTATTGAGCCGTCGTCGAGTTTGTCGTATCGTCGTCGGTGTGTCGAAGTATCTCGTCATGCCGTCCGAATTCAAGGTCCATCAATCATGATTTCCATACAATATGGATGTGCATCTGTGCTATTCGGTGTGGCTGCTTTTTTGGCCACTATGACCAGTCTGTTGCTAATACAATTCAATGTGCGCCAGTATCGGGCAAATGACAACACTTGGCCAGTATGCATATTATGCATAACGTGCCCAACAACACAACACAGCCACTGATTGAGACGTTTCCGAAGCAAATTTCGCATCTGTCAGTCTGTTCTCGGCACAGGAATTGTATAAGACGCGTAGCAACACGTGAAGCCACTAACTACTGTTCTTTATATATAAACATTGACACAGTATAGTTAGGTAGCGATACAGTACCGATCAAAAGTCCCATCTCGAATACCTAATCTGAGAACATTTTCAATAGCAATCGCTGTACAATTGGCCATTAAGCAAACAGACAAATAGCCAAATTGCCTCCTTCACCTTCAATATTTTCAGCTTCAATTGCCATTTAATTTGCAAACTGTCTAATCGAAAAATAAACAAAACTTGTCCATTGAAGCGCGATTACATGTGTTCGGCGTAGTGCACCGAGGCTAATTACACAGATCGAGTGGATTGTGAGTGAGTCAGTGGGACATGAGTTATGCCGGCACTTGTCAATCGATGGTCAGTGGCAACTCAACAGAATGATGCGTCTCATCGATAGTTTCCGACGGCGGAATTTACCTTGCCAATGAGCGCAGTTTGCGACTTGTCACTCCTCTCACTTTCATCAATCACTGGTGGCCGTTAGTTAGTGCGTAAATGCCATTATTGGCGCCTATCGTGTTGGCATCAATCGGTTAGATGCGGAGGCACAGACCGCACAACAGTAATTCAGCAATATATGAACAGTGTCCAGTGGAGTACAGTCAGTCCTACTGGCCATCGAAGCGTCCACCTCTCGTCACTCTCGGTGATGACCACGCAAGGCAACCTCTCGCGCAAGTTGCACCGAACCAAAGTAGCATTGGAGCGTTTACCTTCAACTTTCCATTTCACTGGCTCACTCTCGCATAGCACTTCGTTCGATGGCCCTGCTCGAGGACGCATCGTTCATTCAGGCTTAGGCTTCCCACTGCTCGCGTTCATTGTGTTGTCTTCTGCCAACAGACTCAAACTGGTAGCGAACAGATGATGAGCACTTGGCACAAGTGCCTCCAAGCCGATGCTGATAACACCACCGAGTGGTGGAGCCAAGACAGGTCCGGCCAGTGCAGTGATTCAATGATGGTCAAGTGGTTAACCTATCGACGATAATGGCCGAGAACTGATCGATTCAGTGCCAGCCGACCGACCAACCGAGTGTCACTGAATCGACAGAATCGAGTACTACTCTCACTGGCCAACTCTAACAATTGCCAGTACTGAACACACTCGGTGAACACTTCATTTCCTTGTGAGCGGTGTTGTTGCCTCAATTAGCAACCGCACTACTAATAGTGATCATCGTCAATCTGGCAGACCGTTCCGAACACTGTGTGAGCTGACTAATGGATTTGCGAAGCACGATCTTCACGACGTTAGTGGCAGCTGAGAATGACCGCCAGTGGTCATTGTGCGAGTGAACTTGTGTTGTCTGCTTGTGATCATCTTCATTGTGGTGTGGATTCTTCATTGCCATCACCAACCGAGCAACAAGTCGATTCGAGTGGACAGAATCAGTTGCCTCCTCGACCAGTTGCTCCTCGAAACACAATTCCGCGGACCACTGGACGGAACGGACCATTGGCGGTGTCATTGGCGCCTAATTGGCCACAGACACACACAGCACACACACAATCACAGCTCAACAGCTCGAATGTCAAGTGTGGGTTTGTGAAAAGTAATGAAACAGACAAAGACGGTGAGGTAATCGAATCGAGTGGTGGCAACTGAAGGTACGGAAGAAGGCGCAGAACTGGTTGCCCGCCACTCACACGCTCACCACATTGAGACTGTGGTCACCACCAAGTGCACCATTGCAATAGACATTCTGCTGGCCGTGCATTGCTTCCCTTGGTAGCGAGAGGTGTACATTGGCTGCTGCAGCAGAACAGTGAATCTGTTGCTTGTCTTCTGTTGTGTCTTATTTCATTTGGCCATCCGCGCAACGAGCAATAGATATACCATGTGATAGAAGCGATCAACCAGTAAAGAGGTATACGCAATCGAAGCCAATTCCGGCCGGCCAAAGCAAATCGCCCATCGCTATCGGCAACACATCTACCCATCAAACCAGTGCTGTCAGTGCACACTGCACATGCAAACTGGCGCGTTCGTTCGCAGGGTAGCCGCATCGAATATTACCTGCCAAGGTGCACACTTCTTCCAATTAATCGGTTGTTGTTGTGCCTTTCAAGAGATTGATGTGGACTGACGTTTGACCAAGCTGTGTAGATAAGAATTGCTCGATTGCGAGCACCAAGAAGTATTCACTTGTCGGAATGTAGTGAGCGAAGAAGCACACCACACGAATGCAACACACTGCCAATGTGACATAAAGTGACTGTGCTGTGCTGTGATTCGACTATACAACCAACAGTGCGACCAAGTGGTGCATCCAGTAAGATGCAAAGTTTCACCAAACAAACCGACCACCACAATCAACACCGAAAATCACTCTTCGATGATGAGAATGAGAATAATAACATGAATGTGGCCTTCAATGGCTTCAATGCACTCAACAGTCGGTCCCTGTTCAACTTGGCCAAAGCGAATTCACCCAAAAATGTAAGTGTCACCATAATGTAGAATGCACATTGCACACTTCCTCAGTTGGGCAATCAATTGAGTGATTGTGAACAACAACAACACTGAATGAACCACTGTGAGAACAAGGAAGGGTAGGTTAATTGATTTGAGCAAACAATGGAAATGTGGCGCAAAGCCAAACAGTCGAATAGTTTGGCATCGAATCAATTAGCAGTGTCCATTCTTTCACTCGATTCCATATTGTGGCTAAGGCAAAGACAATCGACTGTTGTTGGCACTGGTCGGTGCAATGGACACTGATTGCGTTATGTGTGAGCACAGCCAGAAATGACTTTATTGAGCATTGTCACAAATCGATATATTCTAATGAAAAGTCACTTCCGCGGGCACAGTGTTAATCGAGTGCCAACTCGAGAAGTGATCATCATTTGTCATTGCCTTTTCCTCACCTGGCCACTGAGTATCACAATTCTGAGCCATCGAAAATAGACTCATTTGCTCATTTGTCTGTGCACTAACTACACATCGCCATCGTAGCACACCGTCACACAGCATCCTCAAATGGCGTTGATTGATGATCGAAAGGTGATTATGGACATTGATATAGTCAGTCCGTCTGTAAATAGCATTGTCTGCTCATCATCTGAGAGAAAGATACATTCACTAGGTCAATGCTAATGCTTAACGCAAAGCCACAATTAAGACATCGATGCGCGCGCGGTGACTTACTGCTAATTGGCCATTGTGCCACCACCAACTGGTGGCTACACGGCCAGCCTCATTAATAATCATAATTGGCCAATTACTTGAAATTAAACAATTCTTGTTACTTACTTGTAGAATGGCCGACTCGACTTGTCATTTACCAAATGCAACTTTCCCGAGGACTACTTGCCTTATGCGGGAAGTGGCAAGAAGCGAATGGACACCAACCACGATCTCAATTACCGTTCATCGGCTTACGACAATCTTGCCTTTGGCTCCAGTGAGGATTTCTCCAATCCAGTACAACAAGTAGGGTACAAGTCAAGCCATTCTCCACAGTTTGTTCGTTCACACGAGCCACTGTCGAACCAGACCCCAAAACATACTCATCATTTGTCATCGGCCACCTCGTTCGCAGCACCTTTTACCTCAACGTACAACAGCCTAGAACGAGGCCGTCGTGGACTGTACTCATCGAATCTGGTCAGTGTGTATCACGATCCATACCATCGAGTGCCCAACGGAGCACTCACCCTGCCCCTACCACTGCCTTCATCGTCGTCGACTTCGAGTTCATCATGTTTGACCACACATCACCTCCACCCATCCACACGCACCGTCCGTGGTCGCAAACTAGCCAAGTCCTGTGGTTGTTGTGTCTTGATGCTAATGGCAACACTCATTCTGGTGTCGCTGTCTCTGGTGGTAGGTTTCTCATTGTACCTAGCCGTGGTGACAAACTTCCTGAGCAAGACACCACTCGTGTACTCAATCAGTGGCAATTTTAAAGTCACTTCAGGTGATAACTTCAACATGCGTTTGCTGAATCAAACATCGGAAGATTACATCCGAAGATCAACTCGTTACGAGAATATTGTAAGTATATTGAGGCTAATTGGATAGATAGTTGCATGCAGGTGCACACTGGACACATTGCATTGCATTGGTGACCGTGTGACCAAAACAAACATGTACACTCTGTACTGCAGAAATATGTGTGTACAGTGTATTCATTACATTACTGTACAAACAGCGTGCAATGGAACAAGTCGCGCACAGCCAACTGTGATCGATCAGATGAATGATCTTAGTGATGATGTTTGACAAAGAACAACAGCACACTAATCAGGTGACGTCACTCCTATCACACCACACAGATGCAACATATCCTTGACAAGAGCCTGATTGCCGATTCGGTGCTCAAGTCCGAAGTGTACTCCTTTCGGAAAGGAAGTCTCATCGTGATTTTTCCGCTTTTTCACCTCGAAGAGTAAAATGGACAGTCTGCTGGACATCCACTCGAAAGCGGTGATCAATCTGAGCACCATCGAGAGTGTCTACATCGACGACAGTGTCATTCTGGGCAAGTTGCGAGACATTGTGAGGAATGCGTTTCGTGCGAGCAAGTCGTACTTGAGTCAGTCACACGGTGACATTGTGATCGATATCGATAGTCTCAAGATTGGTCACATCGATCAGATGATCGAACAACTGTACCGACTGGACAGGGACAAAAGTGTTCACAAGGAAAGTGTTCCACTGCAAACAACAGAGGATAACAATGTCAACAGTCATAAAGTATCGAGTATCGTCACAAGAAGCGACACATCATCACCACACAGCCAGACGGATCAGGACCAATCAAAGTTTGCTCATGTCTCGACACCTGCGGACAGTCCTCAGTGGCTCCCAGTGTCGAGCTCGACAAGCACAACAACGTCCACAGTGAGGCCCACAGTTAGTGCCAACATAGTGCGAGTTACCACTCACTCGACAGTTACACTTCACACTGAAAGGTAAACACATTCGAAGTTATTGGCCGCCAATGGTTACATCACTTCGATCACTCACTCACACTGATCAGTTACATGACCACTTGTGCTTTTTTACAGACAAAATCACTCAAATTCGGCAGTGATCGACAACAAGCAGAGCGCTTTGAACAACAAGGTGCACGCCACCACCAACAGTGGAGGGAGTGATGATGCATTGATCAATTGGCATCAAACTGATCTCAATCCAAACAATGCATTTAGACCGGCCACTGTCAGCCAGGTGCTTGCCACACATCAAACAGAGAATAAATCGCTGCCCAGTGAAAATTCTCTGAAAGATGTAAAGCAAACAGAGCAGTCACAAAATATTCACGCTAACGAGTTACGCAAGATAAGCAACAACACATCACTGCCAGTGGATGTTACTAAGTCCACTTATGACCGTGTGGCCATTCCAACTCCGGTTAATGAAAACATGACAAACGATGCTGCAATAATAAAGAATGAGAAGAAGCAATTAGGCACTTTTATTAATGATGAATCTAGTCACCAATTGATCGACCTTAAGCCAGCACAACCAAACGAACAAACCGAAAAAACAAAACCAAATGAAATGATCACCAGCAATGATGTCCCAAGCAATGTAAACAATAAAAGCAAGACAGAAGCTGTGGCCAACATTAATCATGATGATGAGAATAGTGACAAAACGATTAAAGTTCAAGACAATCAGAGTCACAAAAAGATTATTAATGAAAGTTATTACAATGCTACTACAGGGCAAGAGGAATTGAACGAGTTCTCGTTGCCAATAGAATCGGAAAGCAAACTGGGCAATCTCAAAGTACACTCAGTGGACAGTATTGATGATGATGTTAAGGCGGAAGGGAGAGAAGACATTGAAGATGAAAACGAGGAAGTTGAGACAAGCACTGTCGTTACTGAGGGTACAACTGCTGTAGAGATTAATACAAAAAGTATAAATAAAAGTGACATTTGGGATTTACCTGAAGAAGACATCAAGACAGCAAGGCCAGAAGTAAAACCAACAACACAACCAAGCGTCGATACTTTGGCTAATACATTAGATTCGATTGATGGATTTGCAATACCTGGAAATGAAAATGCAATTAAACACAATTCAAACATCACCAAACATCAAACAGAATGGCAGTTACCAGTGATGAATTCGAGTGCGTCCAAATTGATAGATCGAGAATTGATTGCCTCGGCTGAGTCATTCGATTTGTATTCTTTGCGGGGCACCACCAATCAAACTTCCATTGGTGGATGGCGTCCAGAGTTGCCTCCCAGTGAGGAAAGCGCCGACCAGAAATTGACCACTTTGTCGAGCCTTACCACAATGAGCAACAAGCCAGTGCAAACAAGTGGCCATAATCAGCATAATAACGATAATGAATTTCTAACAAATGAACAGGAAGAGTTTCTTCTCTTTTCATCACGTGTAGATGGCGCCAGCTTTGGGAAGCGTATTTCGAAAAAATTGAACGTTGGTTCTTCTAAATTGGACAGCTATGGCGGTAACAGTCTATTCCAGTCAGACAAGGGAGACAAATTGAGAGAAGTAACCAAAACTGTCAATGGCTCAATTGAACAATTCAATGACATTAACGGTCCACACTTAAAAGGTAACCTTTGCGTGATACATTTTGTTTTGTTTTTATTTTTATTTACCGAAAATGACTCTCTCGACACAGACCACGAGGAAAGAAACTGGCACACAACAACAGTGCCACCCACGACCACCACAATTGCTCCGTGTGAGTCAAAACAATTCCATTGTGCCATTTCGGGTGAATGCATTTCGCTCGATCAAGTGTGCAACAGAATTGTGGACTGCACGGATCGAAGTGACGAAGTGGACTGTCGTTGTGTTGATTACATTCGAAAAGAAGATACTCATAAGCATAAAATTTGTGATGGAATCGTCGATTGTCATGACCAGAGTGATGAGCAGGACTGTGCCGAGTGTCACGAGGGCATGTTTGTGTGCAGTGGTCACCAGAATCAGTGCATTGAGCAAAGTAAAGTGTGCAATGGCGAGAATGACTGCTTCAACGGAGATGACGAACACGGTTGCATTACACTGGCGAACCCGACCGATCTGGTACCCAATCTCTCAATAGGACAACACTTCAACTCACATGGAATTCTATTCATTCGACATCATGGCCAGTGGGGTCCACTTTGCTTTGACAACTATGACGTTGAAATCAATGATGTGCTCGCAAACACGTCTCTCCTTCAAGTGGACGATATGGGCCAGGCGGTTTGCAAAGCAAACTATTTTGCTCAACTAGAATCAGTGCACATTGTGCCACTGTCTACCAAGTACAACTTTAGTTTCTATTCAATTAGTCCTAATATATCGAATGACCTCAAGCCTACTTTGTCCCTGTAAGTGTCCATAACATATCCTTCGTTTTATTATTATTATCTCATCTTTTCAGTTGGAGTTCATTGTTCGAACAGTCTACATGTGCTCAAAGGAAAGTGGCTCGTATTGAGTGTTCCAATCTTGGTGAGTGCACTTGCACTATTCACTTTTATGGTTATTTGATGTGACATTCATTCCTTTAGAATGTGGTATCAGGCCTGTGAGTTCCAAGTTACGACGTCGCATTATTGGCGGTCAGAGTTCATCATTCGGTTCATGGCCATGGCAAGTGGCATTGTATAGAGAAGGCGACTTTCAGTGTGGCGCTGTGATAATCGATTCGCAATGGCTGCTCACTGCGGCTCATTGTTTCTACTCGTAAGACATCGAACAACAACATTGCGATGAAATGAACCTTTTTATTGTCAACCTTTTAATTATAGATCTCCAAGCACCTATTGGACTGCTCGTGCTGGTGTGCTTCGTCGTGGCAATTTGCTTCGAAGCTATCACGAGGAGATCCGTCGAATTGACCACATTTTCATACACCCAGAGTATGTCGACAAGGGATTCCTCAACGATATAGCCCTGCTCAGGCTGGACAGACCTCTCCGTTTCAGGTAACACAGCGCACTAATTGGCACAGGGTAATTTGAGTAGCTAACGTGTATTTTACTTGTCACCCCTTTCAACGGAATACCCAATAGCAAATACATTCGCACTATTTGTCTGCCCGACGAACAAGACAGCGTCAACAACTGGCACAACCAACTGTGCACTACGGTCGGATGGGGCAAGTTGTACGAACATGGTCGAATATTCCGTAAGTACTTGTGCGTGTGTGTGTGCTGTGTCATAATCGCCAAGTGGCCCTCACTCTCTCGCACCTCCAGCGGACACTCTACAAGAAGTGAAACTGCCAATTATCACCAGCGAGGAATGCCGAAAGCGGACTCTCTTCTTGCCACTGTACAAAATCACGGACAACATGTTTTGTGCTGGCTTCGAACGGGGTGGAAGAGATGCCTGTCTGGTAGGGGACATACTCCAAATAGGGATAACCACCTAACTAACTGACTTTTAACATTAACAGGGCGACAGTGGCGGACCGATGATGTGCCAGAGGAGTGATGGCAGTTGGCTTCTGCTTGGCATCACCAGCAATGGCGATGGCTGTGGCCGTGCTGGCAGGCCAGGTGTCTACACCAAAGTGGCCAACTATCTCAATTGGATACATAATATCACGTGTAAGTGCTAATTAACTAAGTCACCCCTTTTGGTCCCAAATTGACCTTTTTGCATTGCTTTCTCTAGCTACAGTTTGGCCGCCCACTCTTGAGCCAAAATGTGGCACGCATCGATGTCCACTGGGCAAGTGTCTCCGACGCGAGCAAGTATGCGACAGCATAATCGACTGTGAAGACTCGTCTGATGAGCTGTCCTGTAAATGAACACTGTACAAAGTTGACTGTACATTGTATTAACACTGTACATATTACATTGACATATACACTTGGGTGATATCATTATATACTGCGCATTGTATTAGGGTTGCATCTCGCGGGCACACACACTGTCACATCATCATCGAGTCACTAATTTATTGAACCACAGCAGAGTAGTTTAATTTATTGTAGGCAAATGGAGCTATAATAAACAATTGAACGGCTCATTTTGCATACGATGAATCCTTTTGGGTTTTGGTTTGGCGAGTGTCACCAGTTGAGTATGACCGACATCCTCAACAAATGACTTCCACTCCTGCACCGAGGAAGGAAGCACAGCGGAAAGCAAAGTGTCTCGAGAGTGAGAGCCATCCTTCAAGTGACAGACCACAATAGAGCAGTTGAGTTGAGCCTGCTCATCTGTTGAGTGTCGACCAAAGTGAGAATATGCACCGAAATAGTTTTCAATGTGAACTTCGGTGTTGGTGCTAATTTTAGGTGGCACACACTGGTTTATTCAGCCAGTGCAGCCGAATAAAGAAATCGGGGCAAATCGAAGAGCTGTCTCAGTGACTGCAATTGTCATTGTCATTACGAGGCAAGGGATAAGTTGGAGGTGATGAGCGAGGGATAAAGCGGGCAAGAATAAGCACAAAGAATTTGGTCTGCATTCGTCGGGAGTGAAGTGAAGTGCGGTGGCACAACTGCTCTACTCAGATGAGTGTCTGTGTAGGTTCGGGTTCAGCCAGTCGTAGCAGTATGGCTCGAGAGCAACAAGCACCAGCCAGTGATGAAAGTGAAAATTTATGAAATACTATAGACTGACAAGAATTTGCTCCTTTTTCATCAAATTAATTCGTCTATGCGTGCTTGTGCTGCAAGTGCCAGCAAAATGGATGCTTGAAGCAGTGCGGCGCGGCACGGCCAAGGAAATAGTGTGTGAGGATAGTGTGAGGAAGGGAACATTAGTGGGAACCGAAGGAAGAAAGGAATAGCCAAGCTATGCCACTGGAGACGACTGCACGATTGCACTGCTGAGTGGCTCTGCTGGTGACGCCAAAGGTGATCCTCTACTGATCTGTGCTCTTGTCCTGTGTGCAATGTCGGCCCAATTAGTCCCGTAGGCAGTGATTGTGCTTCGGTGCTTGTGTGTCTCGGTCTGTGCTGGCCCATTCGAGCCCCCACTCGGTCCTGGACCGTTTCATTATCGGCCCATTTGTTCCACTAAATTCACTTACCTGCTCATTGTCTCACCACGATCAGCTCCGAGCGATGTGCATGTTCGCTCGCCATCTGTCCCCAGTGCTTCAACTCATCCCAGTGTTCTGTGTCTGTCAGTAACCATTGATTGTATCTATCCCCACCAGATTGGTAGCACTTCGAAGGGCCTTTGAGCCATCTCACAAAGCGAGTTGGTTTGTCGCTTGCACAATACTCGACCGCACGATTCCACCAAGCCAACTCGATATTCGACTTCACCATGAAACTATTCCGATTCATACTCTTTTGTACATTGATCATTTATATATTCGCTCTATTCTATTCCGATTGGTGTGAGTGTGCCATCAGTGACTATTCAATTTTCATTTTCGCTCATCGATCCAACTAATTATCGTCCTTTAGGTGGTGTCCATGCCTTGGAGGCTAAACCAAAAGGAGTGGGCAAAGTGAAATGCAAAGAACAGGTGGATGAAGCATTACGCCAATACTGGGACAAGGATGGAGAAAAGGCCAAAGATGATAATGATGATGATGACAGCGACGACAAGGATTCGAATGAAAGCAATGCCACTAACGAAGATGATGATGATGACAACGATGATGACGATGACGACAGCAAAGACGACGATGATGATGATGATGACGATAGCAAGGAAGATAAAGGTGCAAAGGTGAAAGATACTGAAGAAGATGACGACGACGACGACGACGATGATGATAGTAAAGAAGATAATAAAAGCAAAAGAGATGTTAAAGATGATGATGACGATGACGACGACGATGATGACGATGATGAAAGCGATGAAAGCAAAGAATCAGCACCTGTCAAGGGAAAAAATGCCAAAAGTTCCGAAGAAGATGATGACGATGACGATGATGATCCGAAAGAAAATGCCGCTAAGGTACGAGCTAAAAAGAATGTTCCACAAAAGAAATCGAGTAAAGATGACGACGACGATGATGACGACGACGATGATGATTCGGAAGAAGATAAGAAGCCGGCAAACAATCCAGTGAAGGGTGCAAGTGCAGCTCCTACGCCCAGCAAAAAGGAAAAAGATTGTTTAGATGGATTGGTCATTGAATCAAATTGCACACTGATTGTGACATTGTGACATAAGAACAGGAAACAAAGAAAGAACCAGAGAAGAAAGAACCAGAGAAAAGTGCAAAATCAAAAGCAAGTGCAAAGCCTTCGAAAGCAAAACCAGTGGTTGTAGATGACGACGACGATGATGATGATGATGATGACAGCGACGAAGTGGACGAGGAAGAATTGCTCAAACAACAACATCAACAGAAACGATCCAGAACTCACATCGATGACATATTGAGAGTGTACGAGATTGGATCGCAAGATGTAATGTTCAGTGCACATGTTTGTACAACCAAATTAATTTTATGCATAATTCTATTTGAACAGGACAATTCGGAGCAGAATTTGATTTTGTCTATTTTCCGGGACTTGAAAAAGATTTATGAGACCACAGTGAAGCCATTGGAAATTATCTACAAGTACCGACAGATTACCACTCGTCTAATTACGTGAGTGTTTGACTTTACCTTTGACTCATTCACTCACTTCAAACTTCATTTTGTAGTGATGCGGAAATCTTTTCCAAGCCAATGATTCTATTCCTTGGAGGTAAAACCACTGGCAAATCGTCTCTGGTCAACTATTTGTTGGGCATCGATGACACCCCGTGGCAAATCAAAACAGGCAAGCAATCATTCAATTTATGAGCGACCCTTTAATCAATTTGTCCATTAGGCGCCTCCACGCAAACCAAGTTTACAATTCTGTCGTATGGCGAGAACTACACTCATCTCAGTCCCACGGAACTGTCTGCCGACTATACCTTTTCCAGTTTGCAACGATTTGGTGAACAATTCCTCACCGAATATATCGATGCGCACCGACTGCCGATTAACATTCTTCAAAAGGTATTGGTCTGCAAAATGAGTCTTTGCACAAATTGCACACATTAGGCTGCCAGCGCGAATGAATAGAGTGACGTCCATTAGCACCGCATTTCGCTTGCCAATTCGCATGCACAACTCATTTGCAATTATCTCACCTAATTCTCGTTTTCATTTTGGTGGCCAATCAAAGATGACAATCGTGGACAGTCCGGGCCTGATCGATCTATTTCCGTCCAAGACGGCCAAGCAGACAATCGACAACGACGTGTACCAGTGGTTTATTGACCGAAGTGATGTGATTTACATTGTGATTGACGTCAGTCAGCTGCACTTGTCTTCCTCGTTGCGTGTTCTTCTCGATCAACTGAAAGGTAAACTCACACACAAGTGACAAAGTGGCCTAATCGCCTTACTGACTGAATGGCTTAATTCCACTTACTCACCGTGTCTCCGTCCCCCCATTCCGGTCTGGCAGGCCGAGAAATTAGGTTCGTCATTAGCAAGTCGGACATTGCCTCGCATTCGCAAATCATCTCCATGTTTGGTCAGCTTCTCTGGGTGCTCTCGCCGATCATGTCCGCCGAACGGCCGCCACTGGTCTACGCATTGACAAGTATGATCGATGTGTGCATGTGCGCCATTGTTTCACTAATTAACTTGTCTATCTATCTACCTGTGTTGTTAATGTAGCAATGCCACAGGAAGATTTTGACGAATTTCTCGATGCACAAGAATCTTCTTGGCTGAAGGAATTATCCTCACAGCTGTATGGTATATCTCGCATTGAGTCTCACATTGCCGAGGTTCGTCGACACGCTGTGCGAGTGCGAAACCATGCCAAGCTCATTGACTGCTATCTGTCGACCTATTACAAGAACAAGGGCCTGTTCACCTTTGGTGCCAGTTCGCGGCAACTTGCTGCTGACATCTCGGAAAATCCTCACCAGTACAGAATCTACTCAGGTGCATTTATAGGTCAACTGCAGAACGTGTCCCGGTACGACTTACCCGACCCCGGAGTGTATAGAGAATTCTTCAGGTGAGTGGCCATTAGTGGGTGCACACTTCTCTGCATTGCATTTCTCACAAACCTTTTAATGTTCTCCTGATGCAGATCGAACCCATTGATCGATTTCAAGCCTCTCACTTCGACCTGTTCCTATTTCCGAGGCTGTCCTATCGACAAGTTGGACGTAGCAATTGCATACGACTTGCCCGAACTGGTGGGAAAATACAAGAAGCTAACAAAAGTCAAGCTCGATCAGAACTAACAAAGCACAGTTTGCTTGTAGTCTGATTGATTCCATTCAAGTGCCCACCATAGTGATCTTGCCAACCGAAGCAGTAATTAGAAGCAGCAGCAGAAACAGATGACCACAGAGACAACAATCACTTGAGGACAGTCCACGCAGACAGACAAGATGGACACACCACCCCCATAGCTATATCTACACTGATCGGAAGGGACAACAACTTGTCTGCGCAACCTAGCTCTGGCCTAAACCCCACACCTCTTCTAGTCCTTTTATAGAGCATTTGTCGATCAATCAATCAATAAAAGCCATTCAATTTTGTTTACACTACTAAAAGTCTATTAATAGCATCTCGTAAGTGCATCGCTCACATGACAGACACTGACAATTGATAGTGTTTGCACACATCTTCATTCATTCACCAATTGACCTTGCACTGTTTCACAATATTCCACTCAAGCATGATGATTCCTCACATGCCGTCGTCGCCTACGCTGTGAGAAAATTGCAGGTGCAATCCAATTATCGCACCCAAACCAATCGGCCTATGCCAATTCGGACGGACTTAATTCTACTCGTCAGCAATGTGACAGGCAGCAAGGAAGCGCATTTGAGGCCAAGTCACCTCATCAAACGATCGACAACTGAAAGTGGCTCACCAATAGTGAAGTGAGCCATTAAGTGTGTACTGGCACAATATGTCGTGGTATAATTCAATTTATTATATATTTTAATGTACAAGGCAATGAGAGTGAATGATGAAAAGTGGCATTATGATTTCATATTATTCAGATTTGGCAACGACTATTAATCGTGCCTCAATTGGCCCCTCGGTCGGTCCTCGCTCGGTCGGTGCTGCACCTCTCTCAGGCTCATGAGGATTGATTTATTTGCTGGCTTTATTATTACTTCTCGTGCTCACATTCATTGACTCGGCCGGTTGGTGGTAGTTTGGTGGTGTGCCGAGTGTGGGCTTAATGTGCTTGGCCCAGGCCTAATCGTTTTCCAATTTCGACTCGATCATCTCTCTCCACCGGATCTTACCCGGGCTCACTTGTTCTTGTGCCAAATTAAGTGTGTCCATGTTAATTAGCCACACACGAACCAATTGCACCAGTTTGGTACGACGACTGTATTAGCAGTTGCCATTTCAATTACCGAGCCCAGCAGCCTGTGACCAGACCGAATCTAATCGATTACCTGTCACCTTTCAGTGCTCGGATCACCAGCACCAGAGTGGCCAACAGCACGAGTATGGTTATCAGCTTGGCTGCGTTGTTGAGGTTGAACTCGAAACAGTCACAATTCTCGATGGCCTCGGTGAACTTCTTGAAGGAGTCTTCCTTCTCCACTTCGGGATTGAGAATCTTTCTAAGATCGCTCATTCGTTGATTGGTGGTGCCCGTGTAGTACGAGGGCTGCATGTTGCTCTGGTTGCTGGACTGTGGACGTGAACTGGTGGCCGTCGTTGGAGGAAGTGCGAGTTGATGCGAGGAAGAAGAAGCGGAAAAGAAGGCCGCCGAGGGTCTGATCACGGCCGAGTGAGGCTGTGGGGGCACTTGCAGGTGGTTTACGGACAACGTTTGGAGATTGGACACGGCCGACGCAATTGAGGGTCGTGAGGAGGATGATGCTGCACCGGTGTTGGCAACAGCGCCATTCGAGGACATGGCTGGGGTATCACTCTCAAAGGCAAACAGACAGATGAGACATTAATATTAATAGGCCATATCGACTTGATTAATGTCACTAATCACGACTTTATCGCACTGTAATGGATTGCATCCAGTGGGCCACTGGTTCACTGGTAACACTGGCGGCCTGTCTCGCCGCGGTCTGGTCCGTTCGGTGCGGCACTGCACCGCACTCACGCTCACATCGGTTTTGTCTCCACATTGCCACAGCAAGTGTTTGTTTTAATTAATCATTGCTTAATTAAAATTACCATTCACTCGGTCCACCGCAGATAGCTTTCAACATCATTGGCTCGGTGCACAGTGCGCAGTGCGGCCCGACGTTCGTAATTAAATAACGACGTAATTACTTCGAATGAGTGATTGTTCGTCGCAGATATTCCACAGAATACGTAATGAATCGAGCCAATGGAGTAGTGAAGCCAGCCAAACACGGCACTGCAAGTGCTGACCACTGTGAAGGGATTGCGGGATTGCGCCAGAGGAGAGAGAACTGGCTCGCCACCGGTAAATAATGAATAAATCCGGTGGCCATAATCAAATTATCACAATTTCAATTGGACCACTTCAATTGTGACCAGTGCAGCACCGAATGGATTGAACATACACTCACACACACACACAACCAGACTGCAATGAGTTGTTTTGTTTGACTGTTCAGTGTCGACAAGGAGCAGTCGACGAGTGGCACCAAGCAAGCCCAAGTCCAGTAAATCACTTCCTCTATTAGCGATTGGGCGAGGCCCACTTTGCGGTGCAGCCACAGCCGCTCACTGACTGACTTGTCTGAGTGGATGGTTCGATCACCGGGCACCGATCATCGGTGTCCAGGTTCGATTCCGAAGTTGTGCTGGCAACGGATAAGGCGAGCTAAGGCGAGATAATGACTAGCTAATGAGAGTGGCAATGAGAGTGCCAACGGCAGTGGACAATCGGACCGGCATCGGAGCCCCCACACCGAAAGGGTATTAAACTTATTAACGAGCTATCTGTCTATATACAGAGCCGTATCGCTATCTCGGTACGTGCCCGCCATGTCCAAATTGCATTAGGCCTATGCATTGTGGCTTTGTGTGTGCAGTCACAGAAACAATTTGGCCGCACTGCTCCAAATGTGCACTGACTAGGTGTGAGCATTCCGTTTGGTCTGCTCAGCAATTCGTCACTCTACTCGGTACACGACTAATCGCATTCAGTGGTGAGCACTTTAAATTGGCACAATCGAGTCTCACTCGGAACTGTGCTTGTACGGACTGACTTGGTAACACACACTCTCGGCTCAAGTATGAAGTATGTACGACTTGTGCAACCGGACCGAACACAGACAAAAGTCTCATGCCATGCCGAAAGGATAATTTGTCAAGCAAATCCCTTTGCGAAGGCAACAGTGTCACAGTGTGGCAAGGAACGAACACTTGCTTGCAATGCATTCAATTAGTGGAAAGTTTGCACTAATTTATTGTCTCGTTATGGTTGTGCTAATTTGTACGACTAATTGGCCATAGGATTAACCGCAAAACATGCACTGACACGGCCTGACACTGCCTCGGGCTAGAATACTTACAGATTTCGCATTGCTGGCAGCGGTTGCACTGTCGATACGGAATTGCACCGTGGAAGCTGCTGATTTGGCACTGACTTGGTTCACTGCTTTCGTGCATTCGGACACTGGCAACGAGTTGACCATTGCTGGTGAGCCATTGGTCTTGGGTTTTAGGTCTTGCTTTGGGCCAATAACAATTGGTTGGATGGGCTTCTTCAGAATGCCCGTTCTGCCATTGCTAGTGTCGAGCACGTTCTCATTGGGCGAGTTGTGGACTTTGCCATTCTTGAGGATGCTTCTCATGGGAAACTTGCGAAAAAAGCTGCGTTGATTGTCGACCGCTGGTTGGCCCATTGTAGTGTTGGCTAGGACAGTACCGTTGGCTATAGGTTCGGAGTCAATCTGCACCAAGGTTGCTTCGGGCGTGTGACCGTTGCTTGTCGAGACACTGTGCAAGTGAGTGTTTCCGTTTGAGTGGTAGGCATAGTGTTCGTTGACCATTGCTCGGGTCGAGACTGGCTTGAGCTCGCATTGGTTAGTGAGCAGGACACTAACATTCTTGGCACTGCAGACATCGGACACCGTCTTCCACTGGACCAATGCTGCAAGGAGACGTGCTCAGCTCGGCAGTGGACACTTCACAGCAACATCTCAGAAACAAAAGAAAAAACACACGTGGACAACTGATTGACAGGGACACGATTGAGCAACAACGTTGTCTTCGAGGAGAGGTTCCAACAATTATTTACAAGCGCACAGTTGAGTTGTGTTTAGTGTTGTGCCGCTGACAACAATGAACAATTGCTCACAGATACGATCAGCCGGGCCAGTGACTATAGAAACCAGAATAAGCAAAGTCTATTTCCGACCAGGCAGAACGTCAATTTGATTGTAAAGTTTCGCTTTAATTCGCAGAGGTACTTGCGAGTGAAGTGTGCTCTCACTGGTTGGACTGGTCGAATGGTCTGCCGAATGGTAAATCAGTTCCTTCTTGTGGTCTGTCTGCAAACTGACTGACTGCATGTGCATGTGTGTGCCCCGTGCGGAAAGTGGTCGCCCACAAGACCGACTCGCCACTGGAACGAGGCAGGCAACAAACGTAGAGGTACAGAGGTAGTACATTGTGCACAATTAGAAACGACCAGAACTGGCGAGAGGGACTGGCTGCGAGAGGCAACCGAAAAGAATGCGCCGAGAGAGATCGACGTCGTGGTGAAGAAGACAAGACGTGAAGCCAGATCGAACCAATTCACTGGGCCTCGTTCCACAATTGTCACCTCGAATCGGAAGCAAACACCGACACCACTAATTACTGACCATGAGGCAATAGGTCAAATGGAAAGTTGCCTAATTGCATTACGATTGAATGTGTCTCTGTCTGTCTAGTTCGAGTCTATTCCAGTCAGTGTCACTGTTGCGAGCACCAACTAACAACAAACCACTGCAAACAAAGACAGTGACAAGTGACCAGAATAATCAGGAGTGTAACTGGAAGGACAGTTGAAGAGAAGTGGACAAAAGATTCGACCAAGACGAGTAAATTAAGTGGTGCACTTGATAGATTCACCTGCCGAGCTGACAGTGCAATTCATAACTGGCATTCATGACAGCATACACTAAGTCCACACTATATAACCTCACGAGTGCCACATGCAGTCATATCGGTAATGGCAGTAATATAATTGGCAAATTATATTAACATTAAGCGATAATTACAATTAGAACCAATGAACAGTGCACACACACACTCAGACACAATATCTGAATGGAGCAGTGCAGTGCAGTCTCATCACTCATTGATGGGCCTCAGTGACAGTATCGACAGTGGCTGCAATTGCATATGTGTCATATCTATGTAATCTTTGTATTAATCTATGCGCACACTATTGGACACAGTTACAGCGTGCACTCGACAGTGACTCCATTCTCGATTGATTGAGGCCAAACAGAAGCCATAAATGACAAAAGTAGAAACAAAAAACAAGTCAAACTGTTCACACTAGACCGAGGTGGAGGTGAGCAATCCACAGTTGGAAGCCAATTCTGCCAATTCTGCACCGACAACTGACAGTTGACCGAACCTGCTCGTTATGATCGCATGTCATTTGTCATCGGGGGAAGGCCTGTCCCCGTGTTTGCCTTTGCCATTGAGTTAGGAACCATCGAATGGCTCGATCCCAAACCCAATAGAAATTCGTAAATAGTATTAGTTTTGTCTACAGACACCAGTGCTGGCACAAGCGGTGACACCACAAAGCAATCAAACAAACGATGCTTAATTAAATTCAAAATTGAACTCTCCAAACAGCGATTTAGCCAATTGGGAACAATCCCAATTCGAGTGACACTAAATGGAGCAGGACAACTACACACAGAGTTCTGGGAACACGGACAAATCACACCGAGAGGAAACGAGAATGTTATCGAGAATTCTGTGTTCGGGGATTTGGTCCGAGGAATTTGGTTCGAATTCGTTCCACACTATCGAACCGAATTGGTTAAGCCTTCTCTCTCACAGGCATAACAATACTTAGTTTGCCATTTAAAGATGTACAGTGCAGGTGACAGTGGGTCACAATTGCACTATGCCATTTTGCCGACATGGTTGACTTCTACTTGAATCGAGTTTTTCGTTTCTTTTCATTTTGAACAATTTGACCGAAATAAAGACACATTGGAGTGCAATGCAATGTAATATATAAAACATATAATAAAAAGAAGAACAATAGCATCGATAGCTTTTCAATTGAATTCAATTTTGAACAACATCTGCTCATTGTTAGCTCTTAAACTAATCATTAGATTTTGTAATTCGGTTCTATCGCTCGCTAAGCAATTGCTTTGTGGGGTTGTTTACTGACTGCCGCACCACATCGGTTATTTTTTGCTAATTTGCATTGTTGAATTTAATTTAATAGATTAAGTGGCTTTAGTACTTATTTTCTCACGTTAAGAATTTTATTTAGAATATTAGAAATAATAATAATAACAGAACTAATAACATGTGCATGGTAGAATAATGATTATTCTATTCTATTATAATGAAAAAAGTAATTACAAATTGTCGCATTGATTTGTTGCCACAAAAAAACAATTAAAACATTTTATTATTCAAAAGTTATTCGAGCAAACATTGAAAACTTGAAAATTGTACTTAAAGTACAAGAAGAAAATACAAACGAACACCTCATAAGTAATTTATAATTCACCGTTGTTTTAATATTTTTAATAATAAAATGGCCAATCTAACTTTATATTTTCAGTCCAATATTTAGAGATTTGCTCATCAAATCCCGGATTTTACAGTCCGGGAATTCACTAAAACATTCATGTTACGCACACAGTGCAGACAGTAGTAGTAAACAAGCAAATGAGCGAACATTTAATCTGCCTGACAGAAGGAATTTATAATTTGACTTTGAAAGTGTCCCAAAGTGAATTGGCCCAATTTTCAATAATCTACACACTTTTGGGACTCAATAGTTTCCATCTATGAACTTAAATTCCATTGCTTTGTGTGGGATTAGTCCACAACAGAAAACTATAGAAGAAAGAAAAAGAAATAAGTTTAGCCTAGTAAACAGTTTAAATCTAGTTGAGCACAAATAGCCAGTTGAGTTGCCATTTAGTTGATTGAAAATAGACTACCACAAAGTGAACTGGTCAGCAGAGTAGCCTTTAGCAATTTAGCCTTTAGCCATTTCGCATTCAAGCACACAAAAGCACATTTGTTTTAATACCTAGACGCAGGTATTCGCGTGCATTGGCCTTAATGATCGACAATGCAAGACACTGAAGCGAACTTATTGGTTGTATGTATTGAACTGTATTGCACAGCAAGACACAGCACACCGGCCGATATCGAGTAAGTTGAGGTTGAGATAGTGCTGAGAAGGCGCAATTATAATTAGCAAACCTATTAGCTAAGACCAGATGGTTTGGCTTGTGGCGACAATATATCGATCGACCGAGGCGAATGTTATGCCAAAGCAGGCAATATTGTGTGTGTGCGTGTCATTGCGCCAAGTAGTCCAAAATAGAGTTAATTGTTTGGAGGTTCCATTTGGTGGAGGGAACAAGTCTTGTCACAAGACATTCCCACCATGTCGTTTACAATTAAGCAGTACAATTAGCAGTGTCCAACGAGTGTGTTGAAGCCAGTGTCGGAACGAGAACCAGAACGGACCAGAAGAATCATCAAATTCGATCATGTGTATAAATGGAGCGATTCATTCGATATCGTTGGAATGTGCCATGCAATGTGCTGCTGCTTTAATTGCACTTTTCACTTTCGACAGTCGAATTCAATTTATTGTTACATGTTCAGGGCACAAAGTGAGCGAACAGTAGAGAGAGTAATTAAAACTAATGAATTAGTCCACTCGCTTATTGGCACAACCTGTAATGACAGATGGCAGCTAATTGATATAAATCTATTGGGCCCCTTGTAATGACCACTCGATCGGTGATGATCATTACCTGCCATGACTGGCCCGGGTGGACACATAAATAACCACTCGACTTGACTCGACTCACATGTCACAACATCGAGGCACACAATATTGTGTCCAGTGGACAGTTTTGGGCAAGTCCGGCTTGAGTGGCACTGACACACAGTCGAACACAAAAGACACAAACAGAGATACCTACAAGATGACATCCAATCCACCAAATTAATGAAGCCTTCACCACTTCGAGGGTGTTCCACCGAATGTATTATAGTTCATTAATATTAATCAACTTGTTATGAGGTGGTGATTGGCGCCAATTGATGATCGTCATTGGCCAAGTGTAAGTGCAAATTGAACTGGCGATGCACTCGCCGAATGGGGCCATTCGGAATGGTTCAGTAGGTGCATTACACGCTTTATCGACTCGATGCATCATATATGGAAGATGCGATCTTCTTGGCATCGTAGGTTGTGTGCCCCAGAGTGCATCCACGTGTGGATCCATCCGTGTGTCAGTGACCGGGAGAGGCAATCAGAACCAGGAAGAGAAGAAGACAAATTGCCAAAGTAAACAGACCAAGCAAACTCGAATTAGTTTGTCAATGATTTGTGTCTGCTTAATTAAAAAAAACATTTGTGCACCCTCCACTAAAGAGGAAAATCCCTTAACTAAATCGGACTAATTGATATTGCAATGAGATGAAAACAAACAAACAAACAGACAAACAAACAGACAGAAAAGTGATAGTAGAAGGAGTTAGTATAGAATTTATTAATGAAATGGAAATACAAATTGAATTAGTGACCAGACCAAATGGACCATTGGACCTGGTAAAAGGTTCGTTCCTACAAGGTTACGTTGCGCGAGTGTGTTGGTGTGCAATGCACGGGCCAAACTAGTGTGTCAGTGGGCCAACAAAGCATTCTGTTCTCTTGGCATTGCACTTGGAAGTGGCTAGAGAGAGTAGAGAGATTCACCTCAACTCGTCGATATATCTTGTGAGAGTGTTAAGATTTGGTAGTTTCGCTAGCATCACTTGTAAAAGTGTAAAGTCTAACAGTAGTAAAAGTAATTAACAATATATTAGTAGTAAGAATAGTAATAATTATAATCTTAATAGAATTATATTAATAATAATAATAACAACAATGACCTTGCCACCTGCGAACTGTATTGGATTGCACTTATGACGATTTGTACTGGTCAGTTGGGTTAGGGACATCACTCAAACAGGTGCATTCATTGGTCAATTGGTGAAGAAGGAAGTAGAACATGTTGCATTATACAAAATAGAGATATGCTTTGGGTTACAGATTTGATTGGGTTTGTGTGTGACGGTGTGTGTGTGTGTATAGAAAAATACATTCCACCGACCAAGTGTAGACTGTGTCGAGTGGATCAACTTGTCGCGGACAGGGCCAATACCAAAATAGATAGGATTGAACACACTTTCGCACTAGTAGGATGCTATTTGACCAGGTAGGCGAACTATGCTCTCACTGGCGACTGGCATTGTGATTGGTCCAACCAAATTCGGTTGGATAATAATAATAATATAAATCTTTGTATATCGGTAACAATGAATATATGAATGTATGCGGTACAATGTATAACGTAGAGGAGTGTGCATCCACCAGTGCAGTGGATGACCATTACAAAAATATTAATGCAAATGTACAGTGTCCTAGCACATTATGTAAATGGTATATACTTCTGGTATAACACTCATGCTGTGTGTGTGTGTTGTGTGTGGTACATAAGCAAATCGATTGCTCTCGGGAAAGTTTCGGTTTCTGGGGGCCGATCAATTGATCAATTATTAATCGATATAGAGGTTGCTTGCTTTAATTGCTCAATAAAATAGAAGAATCGATTATATATTAAATAAAAATGCTTAACCGAAACTGGCCAATAAATAGAGAGAGAAGTAGGTAGACAATGGAAGGTGAAATGAGAATAAAGAGAGAAATAAAGCGAACCAAAACGGATCAAGCAGCCAACACGGCCGTTACACCGAAATAGTCCCAGGACCGGACAGGGTCGTGTGTCGGTGTCTGTTGCTGCTTGTTCATTGCCCGCGATTGTCCGGGAAGAGATTTACATTAGCTCTCGACTGGTGGCCAATACTGTGTCTGTCGGTCTCCACTGGTTATAGCCCCATTCACCCAACAGCAGTAGTATGGTAATAACAATAAACTTAACAGCAATAATAATGAAAAGAAAATGAAGAAAGTGGAAAGAATAGAGGAAGAGATAGAGTGGCGGGATAGAAGAATATAACAATAACGGCAACAGTGAGAGAGAGGCTAACAAAACAAAGTGACTCTGCGCCTTTCTTGCTTCGCTACCTACTTTGCCAAAACTGTCTGTTCTGTTATTGCAGCACGGTGATAAGCGCACGGACAATCAATAGGTGCACTCAGCCTATCAGCACAATAGTAGTTGCCTATCACTTGCAGATAAGAGCATTAACAACTGACGACTGATCGATCGTTAACGTGAAGCGACGATCGAACCAGAGAGACGAGACCAATCGGAACGAGAATTGTTGTTGTGTGTGGGCCTTGGTAGTAGTTTGCAGACATTGCAGACACTGCACACTTCATACAAATCCCCAACATTCGATCGACTTGACAACAAAGTCTTCTTCGCTCGAGAGAGTGTGATTGCCAAAGGTCTTGCACGGATGTGAGCTTCCATGATATAAATCTCCATCAAGCCATAAACCAAAATTGCCCCTATTCAGGGAAAGGAAGAAACGAGAAAAAGTCAATGGGTTAGTCAGTCGTAATAATAATAAGCAACAAGGTTATAATTAGCTGTCTGCCGTGCCATAAAGGAGAGCAATTAAGCAAATGTATCAAAACTGGCCTGGCCTCAACAACTCAAACTGGTCAAACTTACTCGCCGGCTCCGACTGAAATGCTGTCAGCGTTCCCTTTGATGAAAAACAAATTCTCTCCTGTCCATGGATAACACGCAAAGTCCGGGTGGAAGGTAAAGAGAAACGTTTCGCCAGTTCCATAGAAGTGATCGCTCATTTGAATAGTGGTGGAAAGGAGAGCGCCAAATATCTATTCAAAAAGCAATCAGAGTTACAAATGGAGTACACAAACAAGACACGACTCGATTTGAGTGTGTAAATCAAATGCAAATCAAATGGTCAAATGGACCGATCAACAAAGTCGATAACTTACCGCGCCGTTTGTGTCTTCGATGATAAGCAACACTGGCGAATCGACTCGCTTCATCTCCCTATATAAAGTGTTGAGACTGAAGCCATGCATCGAGGTGCTATATATCAGTGACCAGGCATAACCTTCAGCACGGGCAGGTAGATGTTTGGAAAGCTGATGTAAATGTAAATAAAAAATAAACACAAAATGTAGCCAAATCGTAAATTAAAGTGCTGCACAGTATTTACATTTCGAATTATATCGGCCGTCAGTAATTCGGTTTGGCCGTTAATGTCCGGTAGGATCGGTTCACTCGGCTCCATCATGTACCGCTCTGAGAAGCTATGCTCT
This sequence comes from Rhizoglyphus robini, assembly GCA_023373905.1. Lineage (NCBI taxonomy): Eukaryota > Metazoa > Arthropoda > Arachnida > Sarcoptiformes > Acaridae > Rhizoglyphus > Rhizoglyphus robini. The sequence goes on from JAKIJQ010000003.1 coordinate 6,237,149, forward strand.
TCGGACGAATTAGAAATCTAAACAAGCCCAAACCAAACGGAATTAATTTAATTAGTGGCGTGCAATAAAGCACCGCTCGGTGCAATAAGCCATCATTTACATTCCAGTCTGTTGACATTCCATCAGTGGAGAAGTGATCTTCCACCAGCTTCAGAAAATTCAGTGGACTTCTTCGTCGCCAAAATTTGGTCTTATTTGCGGTGTTCAATTTGAGACTATCATTTTCTTTATTTTCGCCCGACTTGTCAGCGCCATCTTTTGTCGCAGATTCGTCCTCCAATTCTTCGGACTCCAACTCGTCATCAGTGGTAATAGCCTCAAGGCCACGAACTTCACAACCACGTAAATCATCAACATCTCCATATATTTCTGGAGCCCATTTTTGAAAGAAATAATACAAATTTTTCGCCTTCTCCTTGGGCACACTAAACCAGTACTCTCGCTCGTATTTCTTCCTTCCTAATTGAGGCCAAATAAACGTTTTGTCATTAAATAATCGATTCAATCATTCAATAACAACAAAAAACAAACCAAACGAGTAGGTAGGAGAAAAACGCTGATTCCTTTTGGTTGTTTTCTTATGTTTGCCCATTCGTATGCAAAGGTACAGTGGAGGGTCTTTGCTGTGACGAGCAGGTCTAGGAATTAGTTCTGAAATAAACACACAACATTAATAACCAAAGTAAAGACATCAAATTTTCAAACTTACTATCGAAATTATCAAAAGCGTCAACCTTGGTGTCCACCATGTTGGTATAGCCAAGTGCGGAATCAGCCTTTTTGACGTCTTTTTCGCCCAAATGTTCACTCAGGTCGTTATCACTCTTGGAACCAGTGCCCAGCGCACCTTTGGCATCGCGAACCAAGCCAGAGGAAAAGTCCATCAGGTTCTTTGGTGTGGACAGAACCTTATTGAAGCCTGTCTTGGTCACACTGAGACCAGTGGTGAGGCCAGTCTTTGTAGCCATGATGCCAGTGCTAATGCCTGACTTGGTCGCATTCAGACCTGTGCTAATTCCCGACTTGGTGGCATTGAAACCAGTCTTGGTCACATTGATGCCCGAACTAATGCCCGACTTGGTGATGTTTCCAATGGTGTCCACAGGATTTGACAGTCTCTTAAGCATTTGTTCGCGTCTACTTTCGCCATGAGCAGAACGTCTCTTGTTCATCATCATTTCATTCGATTCCTCAGCGGAAACGGCGGTGACTAATGGAGGAGTTCCCCTCTTATCGTTGCCACTTAAAGGAGCTGAATGACGTTCTGAGAGTGCTAACTTCGTTTGGAAATACGACGATAGACGGTTTGACTGTTGTGGCGATGTGCCGAGCAAATCCGAAAAAGGCTTCTCTTCGTCAGTGGAAACATTGAGATATTCACTCTTGTTCTGATCAAAGGAACCGACCTCGGAGATGGGTTCGGTCAAGTCAATGCTAACCTCCTCCTCCATTTGTCTTTCGTGGTTATTGTTTAACCTTTCAATTTCACTTTTATCCGAAACACTTTCTTGTGCATCCTCAAAAGTCTCGTCGTCTTTGAAAACATCAATTTCGGCTTCTTTGACAGATTGATCACAGCTCGTGTTATTTTTATTTTCAATAATAAGTTCACCTTTTTCACAACTCGATGGTTCACACGGCTCTGGCTCAGGTTCTTTCGTCTCTGTCCCATTATTACTCTCCTCGGCAGGTTTCGAAATTTCCATTTGTTCGAGGTTGATTAATGGCTGTTGTTGACTATCACTTTGGTTGGTGGCGGCACTTTCCTCGACTGATTTGTTGTCAATTTCTTCTGCAATTGCAGCTTCCTCAACTGATTCAGCGGCAATAGTATCAAACTGGACAGCAGATTTCTTAGAATAAGCAGTGAGCAGATTCTCTTCAAAGATGCAACCAGACTCATCGTCAGAGGCATAGTAAACTGCAGGTCTAGGGGCCGATGGAACTGCCTCTGGGGCATGTTTCACTCGCATGTGAGCAATGTCCGTGTACAGAGCAGTCTTGAGAACCAACTCCACGGGAACAGTGACACCATATATCTCGGTGCCATGTTCAATCACCAACGGGTCGGACACATTTGGGTCAAACATTAAGGCATTGGGAGTGACCAGCAGGACTCCCGTCACCACTCCAAGGCCATCCGTAATCTGGCGAACGTTGATCTTGAGAAATCGTTCCAAACATTCTCGGTCAGCGGGGTCAATTTGATTTGATGCCACTTTAGCTATTTCCGCGGTGGTCGAATTGGTTGTAAGGTCCGAATCGACAAAGGTTGAGATGGGTGATGATGAAGTTTGATGCAGCTGGGTGTGATGAAAGTCCTTGGCTGGTGCTGATGTAGCAAATAAATTGTTGTTGTCTACCACTCGTTGAGCCTGACCCGGCACAGGGCTGTCCAGATTGGAGTCGCTGTTGGAAGAAGTGCGACTGTCGTTCGGCGTGTTTGGTGGCACTTCGTCTTCATCTCCTTTCTCGCTGGTCTGATTGCGCTTTGGCACATAAAGTATCTAATGAAAGTGGCCCAAATGACACAACATCATTAGCAATTATAATGAATTATTCACAAATTAATGCTTACCTGACCAGGAAAGATAAAACGGCCAGTAATTTTGTTAATTCGAGCTAACTCAGTCGGAGTTGTTTGAAATCTGGCTGCCACCGAAGCGAGCGTATCGTTTCCCGTGACCTGCATAGAGAATGGCGAGTTAGTTGTGTTGGAGCGGTGGACCAATTGGTCAGTGCGTTACCATATACTCGATCGTTCCTTGAGGTTGCGTTAGTGACCGCGAAAGTGGCATCTTTCTCTCATTGCTCGTTCTCGTGTTATAATTCAATTTGGCGCTTGCACTTGACAGAGATGGATAGCTTTCCATCTTGACTAAATGACTTCACCGTCGATTGTTAGGCGAGTGGCACAATCGATGAATTGTTGCCAGTGGCCGGACCAAACTCTTCAAACGGCATCAATGTTGTTGCTCTTCAAACAAAAACTTGCCTTGCAAAGAATCGAAAAACTCATGGTGCGGCATAAACAAATGTGCCAAAATTTGCATAAAATTGCAGTGTGCTCGGTTAACGGTCATATAGAAATGCATAGACACGGCGCGCTGTCAAGACATAAACAAACTAAATGTCTGGACCAAACTAAACTTCGTAATAGTAACTTCTTGCCCAATGTATAAGCAATATAAAGTGAATAGGGAATATAAAATGGAAGTGAGGAAGGAGGTATAAAGTGATGATTGTTTTGACGATTGTTACGGTGAAGGTTTACAAGAATGGACAAACTGTCTAGGTCTTGGGTCAATGGGCGAAATAGTGGAAAGTGTTGCGTTCAAAGATGGACTGGACTGTGTGCACTGACATCAAAGATGTCTTCCAAGTAAAACACGTGCACGAAGAATAAAACAATAGTTTATCAAATGAACCAAATAATAGATGACATTGTCCAATTGCTTAATGCATCGTTCAGTTGATCACTGTGTTGATGATGGTCAATGGTTGCACAATGAAGTCTTTCCACTTTCCATAAGAAGCAGTTGAAACTTTACTCTGATTGTCTTCATCAAGCCGAACTGTTGTGGTCGGTGAGGAGAGCACTAAGCAACACTGAACCGTCTAAACAAAGAGAAATAAAGAAACATAAAGTTAGCCAGTTAGGGGAAAACAAGTAAAAACACTTGAGCAATGTGCACAGACTGCAAGCATAAGCACACGCAGACACAATAAAATGGTAATCTAATCTATATTAAATATCGCTAATGGTCGTGCTTGTGTTCAGTCGACTTTACACTCGGCCAATGCCATTGCCAGGCAGTGAAGGCACTCAGCCAAACAAACAACACCGAAAAAACATTAAAATTTCCATATTTACGTCGATTGGATGACGCGCGCGGAAGCAGCGGATCAGTTGAACCAAGAGGCAATTCAAATAAATCAAGGATCAAATGTGTGACAAGTCAACTGCGGAAAGATGTAGTCTTATATATTTTGTGGCTAGGTGCTACTGCTGTCACTGACAACACCACATAAGTCAACGTAAAATGTTCTCATTAACCAAGCGCATTCGGACTAATTGATCATGAAAAGATCAAAGAGCTATCACTTTGTGAATGGCAAACAATTGCTCAAATAGTTATTTTTAAAACAAAAACACCAACGCAACGAGTGACAAATAGACAAATGGCATTGCAATGCAAAGGGTTAATTCAATTGCATACTTAACACAATCGACCAGAATGTGTGGGAGATGTGCTGCACTGGCGAACTTGGACTCGGTTGGTGTTGTTGCAGTGTGGAATCAATTAGCCGATGCCTGAGAAGAAAGTCACCCCGTGGTGATGATGGCAAGCGATGAGACAAACAACACCGAAAGACACTTGAACGAACAAGCAGCACTGAACAAGTGCCACGAGTGCAGTGGCAGCCTCATCATTGTACCCGCTCGGTGTCGGGCCAAAGTGATGGTACACTTGGCACCAGTTCACACCACCACCCGGACATAATAATAATCATCACCAGTGTGGGCACTGGACAGGGCGCGCTGGACTGACCTCTGAGCCAAACGCGCTCAACACCGAGTCAAACCATCGGGATGAGGATGATGCAAGGATGGCAAGTGGCTCTCGGTTCACAATCACAACTGCACCAGCCAGTCAGTCAGTGCATGTTGTGCACACTGTTTCGCTCGTGTGTGTGTGTCTGTGTGTTGTGGCCGAGCGCAATAATAACACGATTATATAGAGATTGAGATAAAATAGATTTGGGAATTAGAGACAGAGACAGAGCCAAGCAACACTCACCGACCTAGCCAGCCAGCGAGAGCAAATTGAAAAGACTATATCAGATGTTTTAAAATGAATTTATTTATATTTATTATTATTAGCGATGCATTTGTTATTGTTGCAAAGAGAGTGAGAGAGGTGATGGTGATGTGAGACGATGTGTCAGTGGCACTGCCAACCACAAGGCACCACTCAAGTGGCACACACACACACGTTCCAATTGGAACACTAAACTATATACCGAGAGTGAGTGCACTGGCGGAATGGACCAAGGAAAGGGACAATTCGGTGCCAAGGATGGCATGTATATAGTGGTGGTGGGCCGAGTGCAGACCGACACAACAGAGTGGATGGTAGATTTGGACATGGATTCAATTGAATGTGCACGATACGATCAAAATATAAATCGACAATAGAACCGATGTCTTCTTGTAGGCAGTGAGGCAGTGAGCCAAGGAGGCGTATAAATCAAGCCAAATTGAATCAAGGAGAAAACAAGCGAGCACACACAGCCCAGCAGCAGTGTGGGAACAGAACAGTGAGAACACTCAGGGGCCGAGACATGCAAATAACGATGTCGATGGTTTGCTGTGTTCTACAAATTATTGGTCGATAGAGCGCGAATTGATTCGTGCAAGTGCGCGCTTAGCCGAACAAACAAAACAACCGAACAAACATGATCAATCAATCAAGCCTTCTGCACTGCAGCCACATTAGACCGAGAGACACAGACACAGAGGCACCAGGCCCGAGCAAGGCATATCATTTGAATATTGTTTTAAATAAGCCAAATGGAGGGGACATGACCGGTTCAATTACCGACAACGGGCCAACTCAACACCACAAGCCACCGCTCAGCCTTGCACTCTATTGCGCGCTCACACTGCTAATTGGCCCAGTGAGGGAGCAAGGCCGTGGGCTAAGATAATAATTAATAAGCCAAACATTTGTGCACAAATGGAGATGTGCCCGAGTGCAAATTAATGCTCGGCGGCAATGGCTTGGCCAGAGAGTGAAGTACTCACTAATCGAGTGCTGAGTGGACTGTGCACAGTGTTCCTGTGTGCACTACACTGACCGAACAGTTGTTGTCTCACTTGTGTCCAATTGGCCCTAATGGCCACAACACAATGCATCCAACACAAAGTGGACGGTCTGGGGCAGTGGGAGCGAAAACAAATACACAGGCCAAATCAAACAAAGCGCGTTATTAGAGATAAATTTGCAAACTCTGCCATTACTGGCTGCAATGATGGGCCAGCGAGTACTGTCCTGCCATTACTAGAGCTCTGACAGTGGGCCACAGAGTGAGAGTGACCATAACGAGATCGATTGATCACTTCGCTTTGGATTGGCCGCACTCGGCAACAAGGCCAATGGTTAATATCATTAACGATATCATTAACCATGGATTGGCCTGGCCACTGGCACAGTGCGCACACGCTTGTGTCCAAAGGCCTGCTCTGGTCTACTCTGGTCTGGCTCTGAGCCATGAATACGATCCAACCAATCGAGTATATCAATTATCGATTGCAGTGCCACACTTGAGGCCACATGGACAAGCCAACTACAAGCTACAATCAATGTACATACACTGGCACTGAACTGTACTGTACAGTGTCGTACACCCTTCGGAGCGATTGCACCACTCGGACAAGTGTGACAACTGCTTGTTAGGTGTTGCCTTCAATTTGTTCCATTTCTGTGGCAGAGTCGATCATTTACCAATAGGAGACAAGCAATGATAGAGCCTTATAGCCGTGTAGTGTGCCAGTGCTACCGTGCCATCGGTTGGTCGAATAGGTCGAACACTATGATTGTGATTGAGCAATGTGAGCAATAAACAGTAATGAGAAGTAATAATCAGTGCACACTGACAAGTGTCCTCCACTGATACAAACTTGGCCCGAGACAACTGTACAACACTGTGACTGGACTGGACTGAAATGACTCACTTGGACACAGGACCAGGCACGATAATTGAATTGGCCAGCCAATCGATGAAAGGCAAAGTTCGCAAATGGATTCGTGTGCAGGGGCAGGTAGAGAGCGAAATAGAGGAAAAAGGAGCCGAATGGAATGGAAAGAATGGCGAGACGGGGACAAATGCAATAATGAAAATGCATAAATTATGACGACAAGCCAGTGGAAACAACAAATTAATTAGTTGCTTTCGATTGAAACAATCACCACCAGTAATGGCAATATGATGGAATATATGCAATACATGGCACAGATGACACGCACACACTCCACACAATCACATTTGAAAACGATAAATTAAATTGCTACTGTTCCGTCTATGTGTGCAACTGTGGACGGTGGATGCAATGAATTTGCAATCCATGCAAGTGCCAACCAGGACTAGTGAGAATTGGCCGCGACGTGCTAGCGATGATCATCATCATCATCGCTGCCAGAAGGAGTGCGAAGAGCAGAAGGCCCCGGTGCACCGTGCAATGTGCCTCAATTAGATGGCTCGCTCTGTGGCACCGAACACACAGCCAAAACCAAAGAGAAGACATAGCAAACAGAAGGACGAGCGAGCGATGTAGTGCGCGATTGTTGCTGTCTCGGGAGCATTACGATTTAATTTGGACACAGTGCTACGGTGGCAAGCAGGAGCGTGTGTGTGTGTCTGTGTGTGCACAGTCTTGTAGCCATAGAATCCAATCAAGCATGGCCCATCTCATCTCAGCGTCCCGACAGGGACAGGGTTTATCAATATTTTCAAATTGTAAAGTAATGCACAAATTACATTTGCCTGTTTGTTTGTGCATGTTTGGGCCGAGTGGCGAGGCACTACAAGCAGCAACCAAACCGGACAAGGAACAGTGACATAGACTGCGAAATGTAATGCTTTGCACTTTGTTCGGTGAATCGGCGAATGGTTTGGTTGCTTCAGCAATTTCAAACGTCAAAAAGTGAAAGGCTAAAAACAAATCAAGCTTTACTCAAAGTGCACAGTAATCCACACTGTCAAACGAGAGATCGAATATGTCCATGGCTCACATCGCAACGATGGCAATGTCACAACCAAACAGGATCAGTCTAATTATTGCCAATGCACACACTGACACAGGCCAGGATATTAATAGACACATTGCAGCCGTATTGTTAACCCTTCACTCGGTCCTCGTCTTCATTGGCTCAATCCCAATCGGCCAATTTCTCTGCTCCCTTCCGATGGGCTTCCCTGCACTAAATTTCTCTATGTTACAATGCAAGTGCGCCTGCGACTAATGACAGTTGCATGCCATAGTTCATATCTGTCAAATTAAAATCGAAATTAATTCAAAATCAAAATACAACAAAATGGAGCAGTGGACCAGTCAGCCACAGGCAGAGAGCGCGCCATGTAAGTGGAAATTAGCAAAGGCAAATGTAATAGTTATTAATTAGAACTTGATGGCAGTGAGAGGGCCAAACAAGTGCTAATAATAGCGCGCCAGAGTTAAATAATAATTAATATCATACGAATGTTGGCACTGATGGCTGCAAAGGATAGGGCCAATAGTGAGAGGATACAAATGAGCAGCAGGCCAGCAATGATAACAAGGCCACTAATGACCGCTATATCGATTGATGGCACTCAATTGGCTGGCCCGCCATAGCCAAGCCGGCAATGACTTAGCCTGCCACCGAAAGCTCAAATGGTACTTAGATTGGTCACATCGTTGTGTCATCTATTGGCTCGTGTCATGCTGGCGGAGTGAAGTAGCTGACTCAAATCAAAACCAAACAACAACAACCAACAAAGTGCAAACAAGCGAGCACACACAAGCCAAGCACACACACAGGCCCACACAGTGAATCAAAAACAAAACGCACATTATTGGCCAAACAAACAGAAAATGTGCAATGACAATGGCCATCCAGTCGGAATAAAGGAGAATAGCACACAGAGGACACATCTGACAAGCAAGGGATAACACGCACAATGGCGGCAAGAGAGTGGGCAGACACGTCTGCTAATAGCAGTCAATTAATGATAAATGATGTGCCACACATATGAGCAGTGTGAGACACCCAACAAGGGACCAAACAGACAAACTGACAGCCATGGCCATCGAACAAGTAGCGTCCCATTGGCCAAGACCGTGCCACACGCTTAACTCTTTGTTGCCATTGCACTCGCATCCAGCCAAGGAGCATTCGAGCCTGAGAGAATCGAATAACGAACCACCAAACACAAAGAGTTCCGCCGCACCAACCGAGTGCCACAACACTTCTGTACGCGGACACACGACACCAGCCAAAACAATACTTTGCCGACAAGCCAATAGGCATGCAAGCGTCACATGTCTGGCTTATATAACTCAGTCAAACGGTTCGGTGTTTGTGTCAAATTAAATTTGCCTTCCACTCAATGCAATGTTCGTGTGTGTGCTGTCGAGTTAGCGAGGAGCAACATCAACAAAAACAACAACGGCACAAACAAACAAAACAAACAACACAGTGAATGCATTCGATTGGAGCAAAGCAAACAATGGGGCCCGTGGAAGGCACAAGGAATACAGCCATTGGGCACACAATGCAGCAGCAGACCAATCAATCCCAAGATTAGACAGGCCAATCGGGAACATATTGCACTAGGCGCGCACTAATCTTGCCCATCAGCGGTTATCACCGAGAGCCAATTGGCAGTGAATTTCCACAGTAATCAAGTTAATTCTGTCATTCGGGCAACTGTGTGTGTGCCTATTAGCATCGAACCCAAACAAAAGCAGCAAGACCGGGACAGGGAGGCAGGCCAACTGGCTAATAACATTAAGCCATTATTAATATGAATAGAAATCGAATGGAGCTAGAATGGATTGGAATGCCAATTGCACTCGACACAGACAATAAAACACACACACATGCACACACACACATATACACACTTAATCAATTGAGCAACCAATGCACAAACACGAGTGAGGATGCACTTAGGCACGGATGCACAAGACTGCTCACTGGTGTGCACAAGTGAAGAGATGCACCGCAACTCGAGTGAACAACACTTGCACACACACCGTTCACTTAGGTGATCAACCGTTGCTGATGACCTGTCTGGCGGTGTGCATAAACAGTGAACTGTGTCTGTCTGAGTAGATATTGATTTTGTCAAGTGAACCAACAAAACAACAAACAGATCAATTATTGACCAATACACCAACACGGTACATTAATAATTGATGCGACAAATTGATTGGCCACCACCAAACAAGAGAGGTGAACACCAACATGTACATTGGCCATATGCTCTCTCGCCAATTATGCAACCACACAAAGTGACTAGACTAGTTACCAGTCGGATTGCTCAATAAAGCACTAAAACATTAATTGTCAAGAGTGTTAGTATACTGACTGAGTGAGACATTAATAGACCGTTTAAGTGCTTCTTTCAGACTATCAGTCTAAGTGTAATATAAACCTGTGTGTGTGTGTGTGTTTGGAGGTGTCTAGTGTGATTTGCATCCTAGTCATGCTGTGTGCGTGAGTGTGTTTATTTGCGTCCCGGGTTTTAAGCCGTGGGCGTAAAGATCGTTTGCACGGGCACAAAAAACAAATGAAAACAGATCTCTCAGTGGTTGGTCTCCATTGAATAAACTAGATTCTGGGAATTCTAGTGTACAAACACAAAAAGGCAATTAAGAACAATGAAAAGTGTGACTGATTGCTTGGTCAATCATCACGACAATCTCGCAAAGCAACAAAGCACACACACAAACTTACGGATAAGTGCTGACGATAAGTAGGGGTAGTATTGCGAATAACAAGCATTGGTGCCTTCAATTGGACCGATTGTTTTGTGCTTGCATCACACTAATGCAAGTTGGCATTTGTGTTGTGTGATGGGCCAGACCCGAAAGTGAGATAAGTTCGAGATAGGTTCCGCATTGACAGACAGAGGTAGACAACACTGCCACCGAGTGAGACGAATGCCGCGCAAATTGCCCCTGTCATCGAGTGTTGCGACTGTGTTTGCCTATTTAATGTCAAACACCATTTGTCTTGTGTGTGCCCGCCAATGCTGCTGATTTGTTTCAAACTGTCAGTCAACGAGTTCGAGAGCCTGGACAGTGACACAACACAACAAAGGCACACACACACACAAAATGAAAAAGTGCAAGTACACCTGAAAAGGAATATCATCGCAACCGTGTCGTCCGTATAGGCATAGTATTTAGACGATATAATGACACAGCTTCACTGACAAATTCAAGTGTCACTACTTTGTGTGTGTGCGTGTGCTATTTGCAGATGACAGCTTTGCAGTGATACACTTTCGAGTGTGTGTCGCGAGAAGAGAGGCAGCACAATGATTGCATAGGTAAAGTGCAAGTGATTAGAGTTACCTTCATTGGGTGCAAACAGCTTTTCGGTGGAGTTTGAGACAGATTGAACCAATAGTGGAACATATGGAACGGTTGCTGCCTGTGCATGCAAATAAAGTCTGCAGACTAGTTGAGAACAGACACAAGTCAGTGGCGAAAGTGTTATTTCGGCTGGTGAAACGTTAAGTGAGACCACTGGGAAGACGGACAGGGGTAAACAAGCACGCTAATGATAATGACACATAAGAAGAGCGAATGCATCACGCCATCGAGAGATAGCACATTGTCAGTGGCGATCGTTTGCTGCTGATGCTGCTTGTTGTCATTATTGCCGTAGTCTCTGCACTTCTAGTGTCGTTCCAATGCGCACTCAAACATTGTAGCAAATCGATAGTGAAATAATTATATAAGTGACTCGCATCTATATACCATCTCGTATATGCCTTGACAGTCACTTGCCACTCTTGTGCTCTTCCTTGCAGACTACATTTTAGTGCCCTTCGATGATTTTAAATGCTGAAGCGCACAGATAAAACGAAACACAATGACGAGGATGAAATAATAATACGAACACAATGCACACACACACAATATCAATTCGAGCAGCCGATCATCATCATCACAGTGCTCGATCTAGTGGCACTTTGAAGTTGTCACTGATGTGAGGCACACTACTCTTCTTCTCTCTCTTCATTCTCTCGATCATCACACAGCGGAGTCAATACTCAAAGTGATGCTGCTGTGTGTCCAGAAACAGAAAACACTTTTGGGAACGAGCTAAAGAAAATAAACTCCATTCGGTGGAACGCTGTCGGGAGAAACAAACGAACGCTCTTGAAATGTGTGCCCATGTGTGCGTGTGTGTGGCTTAGAAGGCTACAACAACTTGGCAAGAACTTTTGCACCGGCGTGAATAATTCCAATCACATATGATGATGATTAGGGCAGAGGGTGCCCTGTATGAGGGCTTCAGCTCTACTAGCTAGTATATACTCAGTGGACTTCAACTATTGCCATAACACCAGGCTGGATAGAGTGGAGCACCACGCCGAAACGATGCGAGAGTAGTAAATACGTCAAATCGACAGACAGTATAATGTGCAAGTGTGACTTTGTACTGAAACTTGACAGCGAGATAGCGAATATTATTAACACTAGCGCAATACATATACATACGTTAGTCGAGACAGAGCTTTTTGGCTGGAACGGTTCAGGTTGCCTGTTCAAATGAGCCGAGGAGAAACGATGGAAAACAACAAGAGATCTGCTCGGTTGAGTTCGACGTGTTTGCACTTGATAAGTTTCAAACCAAAGGCACCAAAACATTAAAGTGTCTGTTGACGGCGAGTGGAGTGAGAGCTAGCCAGGAAAAAGGAACACGCACTCAATCAGTAAATCGGTGAACGGATGAGAGCCAACAAGGCCTGTCTCTCTGTGTGAATGTGTGTGATTAATCGGTGCTCAGGTAGAGGCAAATGTTGAGAGACCACTGACCAGCCAGTGGAACTTACCACCAATTGAGAAACATCGCAACATTCACCAGTGTGTGGGTAACCTTCCCAAGTGGTGCGCGGCCCAGTTATCTTTGCCTCACCAGATTGTGGTCACTCGTGCCGCAGACGATAGGGCAAATTCAGCTGGCTGGCAAATAAACACTTCAACTCAGTCTGGCGAGAGATAAGGCAGAGAGAGAGAGAGACGGGAATCGATTCACAAACACAGACCAAAACACAAACAAACAAACGTGTATACTGAAGGAGCGCACTTTGTTATTGCATAGTCAAAGGCAGCAGATAGTGCAGCCAATGTTTCACTTTCACACAAAACGCAACTAACACATTTGTGTCAAATAGTCGACTGCGCAGACTTTCATTGTGGAAATAGTGCCATTTGTTTACATTTTTCAATGGCCAATTGTCAATGGCCCTTTGACAGTGTATTGCGTAACTCATTTCTATTTCAAGTATATTACATAACTTTTAATTTCAAATGCAACTTTATTTACATTTTGTTACTTTCAGATTTGCTTTTCCGTATTGAAGTGGGAATTGTGTGTGATGGTAATTGACATTTGAGCTTGTCGACAACATCTTGTATTAGTAAAACTATTGTCTTTGAATTATTGATGCTCGAAGAAATGTTATAGTGATAGTTTGTCATTCATTAATTCATTGATGTTGTAATTATTTAGCAGTTCATTTCCATTGACAAATTGAAGGAAACAATTGAACGATATAATTATCTCTTTCCTATTAATTATCCGTTGTCAATACATTTCCACACACACTGTCAATTACACTTCGTTAAGGAGCATTGTTTTAGGCTACGTCAGCATAGCTAAGCAGCCTTAACCTTATCGCCTTTCTGGCAGAAATGCCCTAAATGTTACATTAGATTAGATATTGAAGGTCTATTTATCCATGAACCGAGATCACTGCCTTTCTTACTGTACATTTATCGAATAACTAAGTATAGATTTGCACGTATGTCAATGTAGAGCAAATAAATATTATCATCATAGACTGTAATATATTTATCAGTTTGAACATATAGTTCAACCAAGTAGTGACATATATAAAAGAGTTTGTATGATTTGTTGTCGTTCACTTTGAAATTTGATTCATTTGCACAAGTTTGGATAAAAATAAAATGGTTGTTCCTTCTAAAGAGTATTACTTCGATGGAGATGAATTCTTCAATCCACGGCTTCAACTTGATACGTCAGAGAAGAAGACTCAAGTAAGTTTGATGATAAAATATTGATTGAATTATAATTTATTATTAATTTGTTGTTGTTGTTTTGATCTTGTTAGGTTGAGCAAGCACTCGATGGTTATCGATTGACCACTGACCAAGTACAGCGTCTTCGTGTCCTGCTCAATGATGAATTACAACTTGGACTACAGGCTAATCCCAAGCGACCTAGCATCTTTCCCATGGTGAATACTTTCGTCACTGAATTTCCAAATGGCACAGAAATTGGCGATTTTCTTGGTTTGGACATTGGTGGCACTAACTTGCGAATACTTCATTTGAAATTGACCAAAGTCGATGGCAAATATGAGAAGGCAATTGAAATGGAATTCTATGATGTGCCTCCGGAAATTCGATTGGGCTCTGGAAAACAGGTAAATTTTTGTCTGGTTTTGTTTAAATATTTACCCTAACACTTATTTGTTTTGACTATAGTTTTTTGGCTTTCTGGGCAGATGTATTGCGAACTTTGTCGAACTGAAAGATTTGAAATCTTTGAAAACAATTCCATTAGGATTTACTTTTTCTTTTGGATACGAACAATATGCAATTGACAAAGGCGAGATTGTTCAAATGGGCATTCAAACCGACGTGCCAGATGTCAAAGGCAAAGACCCAGTTGAGCTTCTTCAGAACGCTATCAATTCCCTGAAAGTGCCTGTTCAAGTGGTTGCCCTGGCCAATGATTCCACTGCCACCTTGATCTATGCCATGTACCTTGACCAGGAAACCTCTGCCGGTCTTATCTTAGGATCTGGCACCAATATTGCTTATCTAGAAAATGTTGCCAACTATGGAAAAATTTCCGATCCTGTCAAAACATTTGGCCATCAAGTGGACAAGTTTGTTGTCAACTCAGAGTTTCCCTTATTCGGCGACAATGGATGTATGGACTTTGCTAAAACAAAATATGATTTTGAATTAGACGATGATTCTTTAACTCCACACATTTACACGTAAGTCATTCATTTATTAAGCGATTCTTTGTTTATTTTGTTTATTCCAATTCAAATTATTTCTGTTATTTAGTTATGAAAAGATCACAGGTGGTGCTTTTCTTGGCGAACTGCTTCGTTATACTCTAGTCGATTTGGTCCGAAATGGTCTTCTACTGAAAGGCCACTTGACCGATAAATTGGCTGCCACTGGATCAATTGATAGTGTTTCAATTTCGGCAATTGAGACTGAATTCGAACAGAACGGCTCAAGTGCTAGAACGAATAAACAAGCAATTGCTGCTATGTTGCTTCCATTGGACTATACCGCTGATCAAATCACCGATGACGATTGTGCCATTATCACTTATGCTGCTCAGTTAATCACCATTCGGTCTGGTTTATTTATTGCTTCCGGTAAGTGGTCCAATATTCGGCTAAAATATTAATGAAACAATTTTTGTGCAGCTGTTTCCATCTTTGTGGATTATCTCAATTTGCCAGTGGTCAAAGTAGGCTGTGATGGATCACTGTTCAAGAAGCACCCAAAAATGTCTCGACTTATAAATGCGTATGCGAATAAGCTTTCGCCCAACAATAAAACTCAAGTTTTCTCGGCCGATCAAGGCAGTGGAATTGGTGTTGCCATGATAGCGGCAACGGTTGTTGCCAACACCAAACACTAAATCATGATCGGGAATAAAACCCGTTTTGATCTTTTTTTTGCTTCAAACATTTCCATTTGAGATTTCCACTATTTGACTAATCCATTTTCTTGATAAATTATTAAAATTTTAATTTCATGCTTTTGCATCCAGACATTTCTATTTAATTATTAATGTCCAATTTCCTCTTCAGATCTTTCATTTGGTTATTTTCAGTCTGAAAATTTTCAGATTTATCTCAGTGACATCTGGTGAGCCAAATGAACACCAGTCAGTTCAAATGTATCGCTTTTGGCTAGTAAACTTGACTTTTTTTGGAATGGCATTCTCTAGCTAGAGAAAGCATCTTTGTGAATTGTCACTTGCACCGACCAATGACAATACTCAAGCTTTCTGTTCAAATGTTACGTTAAACACGTGACATTGAGAGGGAAATTCGAGGTTGCATCTGTGATGGAGGTGTCATTTCGTTGGCCAAACAATACAAACCGGTATTTGTGGTTTTGTGGCCAATGTGCGGATAACCTTTCGAAACCTCGTCAGCTATTTGTGTGCTGCATCTAAAGATGTCAAAGTGTCGCGAAAATTAATTAACTCGAAGGATGACATCTTCATGTAAGCGCCTTATGTAAGACAAAGGAATGGCTGTAGCGATTGAATCGAATGGAAGGACCGATCGGAACTGAATTGCGAGCAAATAGACATTGAAAATGTCACTTTGTACTAAATGATTGGAAAGTTTTCAGTGGCGACGGTGATTGATTGGGAGCGCAATTAGGAGCACACTAATTGTGCTCGTCAAGTGACGAAACCGAGAGTGGAAGTCTTTGTTGGCCAACACAATCACTGTCACGCATTGTCCAAATATTTGCCACCACTGATATCTTACAGTCCACGCTTGGTGCTCTGTCCGTCCCCTCCTGCAACTTGCACTGTCTCTCGTAATTCCCACGTATTTGTTTACCCTTTGCCTATGTGATTTATTAATGGCAATCGAATATAATAGATTGGTAAAAACAAAGGGAAATTACATCTTCGTGTGCGTATACGAAATCACGAACTACACCGATTACAGGCAATTAGGCAAAGGAGCACTGTCATCGATACACTTGGTACTCCTTGTCTCGTTCGTACCGACCGCACACACAGAGCCAGTGCGCTCCACTCCGACAAGAGACCTTATTTAAAGTAATGCACACTCAAACAAGTGGGCTCATTTGAATAACGCTCTTCTCCTCAGTGGCACACAAGTCAACTGTCATCATCAATTGATTTGACTCTGTTTCGGTTAGGTTGCCATTCGTCATGTCGATCACATCTTCTGTGGAGAGTGTCCACACCAATGGCCACGCAAATGGCCACGCAAATGGTCATTCCAAGATGGAACAGTCCCAGAAGCAATGTCCACCCAAGGTTGCCTTCAAAAGGCAAATTGTGTGGCGCAACATTGGTCTCATGACCTTGTTGCACTCGCTGGCCTTAGTTGGCCTATATCACTATTTGTTCACTGCCAAGTACGCCTCCTTGCTCTACACCAACTTTACCACAGTTCTTTTCGGTACGGTAGCTCACTCACTCGACTATTGTCTCGTCATAGTATTTGATCAACTTATCTCATCTTATTTGATTTGGTTTTTTCAGGTATGGGAGTGACTGTTGGCGCACATCGCCTCTGGAGTCATCGTTCATATGAGGCCTCTTTGCCTTTGAGAATATTCTTGATGCTGCTCAACTCGGCCTCACTGCAGAATGACATTTATGAGTGGTCTCGAGATCATCGAGTGCATCACAAATTTTCGGACACCGACGCCGATCCTCATAATTCCACTCGTGGATTCTTTTTCGCTCACATGGGCTGGCTGCTGTGCAAGAAACATCCAGATGTTCTAGAGAGGGGCAAGACCGTCTCGATGAAGGATCTTGAGGAAGACCCAGTGGTGAACTTTCAACGTCAATTCTACAAGCCTCTGGCCATGTTCTGTACCTTTTATCTTCCTACATTCATTCCTTACTATTTTTGGGGAGAGAACTACTATACTGCGTTCTATCTGTCCGCATTCCGTTATACCTTTAGTTTGGTATGCTCAATTTCATCACTCAGGAATGTGTTACTAACAGTTTCTATATTGCTTTATTATAGCACTCAACCTGGCTGGTCAATAGTGCCGCTCATCTGTACGGTGTGAAGCCTTACGATAAAGTGATCAATCCGCGTGAGAGCAAATTTGTACAGATGATGACCGTGGGTGAAGGCTATCACAACTACCATCATGTCTTTCCATTCGATTATTCTGCTTCGGAAGTATCCTGGACACAGGACCTGAACGTATCAACTATGTTCATCGACTTGTGTGCCAAGTTGGGACTGGCGAGAAATTTGAAGAAAGTCGACGACAAAGTGATTAAGAGTAGAGTACAACGAACCGGCGACGAGACGCTCAACCAAGTCTATCTTGAGAATCGAACGGGCAAAATTAAGTGGATTTCGCTGCTGGCACTTGTGTGGGTATTTTTTCTAATTCCTACCGTTCTTTACCTTCTTCGAACATATCTCATCGGATAGATTGCTTGTGTCGAGTTTTGTTGGAGTGGTTCTCTTTCGTTGGTCTCATGTGCCCAAACCAAATGACTCAACAAGTACTGGCTGTATTTCACTTATGTTTATTATTATTATTTATTTGTCCTATGTCAATAAGTCAACCCACTTTAAGAATATATTAATAATACAACTTTCTATTTTGTCAATAAATCAAAATTATTTTATATATTACCTAAAAACAAACTAGTTTAAATTGCCAGAAGGAAGATGTTGCCAATCGAATTACTGCCTCAATTGTCTGTTCTTCCTCCAGTTAGACACTGTCGGGTTTGTTCACTCGATTGGTTCATTTAGGCAAACACCTCGATTGGTTCGAATCGATATTCACGTTTGCACAATTCTCTGAACCATGCATAGGCCACCTTGCCTTTGATACAATTTGGATCGTTTGTAATCGAATGTATTGTCCGTGTGCACTGTCATAACAAATGGGCATAGTAGTTTTCAGCATAGTAGTCAGCCACTCATGCACACCAATTTGTCTGCACTTTTGTGCCGACATTGTCGATCGACAATGAATTTAGTGATCGACTCGAATGCGACATTCATTGTAACACTGCTCGATCCAATATTTGAATATTTGCTCGCTCGCATCAATAAGAATGGAACCAGATGACACAACATCGACCATTCCAGTCCACTAGGCAAAAATTCCGAGCAATATTTATTTGAAATTTTGTTTAAAATTTTCCATCAAATTTGTCAATTGTCAATATGACTTTCTATCTTTTAGCTTTATCTAATAATTTCCACACAGCTTAATCTGACTCATTGTTTTCTGACATTTGTCAGTGCAATTCATTGTAATTAATTGCAATAACAATAACAACGAAAACAAATGCCGTAAAGTGACCGAGTATTTAGAAGTACATCAAATTGACTAATTTGTACACCAGGAAAATGGCCAAAGATATTTTGATCTAACCCAAAAGAGCACATGATAAAGAGCAGCATTTCCTTGAGGCCTTTTCAATGTGCATCGCTGAAAGTATTGCGAAAATAAAAGTGCTTACTCGAAGACAACCTGGATTAGTCGATCGGTCACAGGGACATTGCGTGACTTTGGGCATGTTGTTGATCACCTAGGTGTGAGTCATTGTGTCCAGTGACGCATGTCCAGAATCAACTGAATCAGGTGACGAGTATGGCAATGCGTCAAGCACAACAATGACAGGGAAAGATACCTCGAAGTACTTCCTCGATAAACAAAATGTGGAATTGAGTGTGTCTCGTTGGCCGAGTGTGACAGTGGTCATCTATTCTTCCGACCAACTTTCCTCCAGACCGCGTTCAACCAACCAGGCAGCAAATGGTCTGAAGTGCAAACTTATGCAATTCGAACTGTACATTAGTCAGGACATTTTTTGGCCAGTCTGCCAGAAAGATCACAATCGATCAATATTTCCATCGATCTCCGTTCGAAATTTAAAGTGTCCCTTCTCTCGATATATCGTCTGGACAAATAGTCGGCGGCGCCAATGTCACGCCAAATATTGTCGTTGCGTTGGTTCGGTTGTGCAATTGGTCTGCAACTCATTTATGATTTATGTGTCATTCAATAGACACCCACACAAACCAATACTGATTGCGACCACTGTTAGAGTTAACAGTTAGACATTGTAGACAATGCAAGTAAATCTATTTAGTTGTGTTGTTTGTGGTTGGGCCAAGCGCGCATCATCGACCAATTGATTTGTCATTGCAATTGTACATTTCTTATTTCTTTTTACCCAAAGATGGCAAATCACTTTATGACGAACAATGTTTCAAATTATTTTGACCATTTGATAGGGTTAATTGAATTTTAATATTATTATTATTATTACTTTCGCCATTAGTATATTTACAGGCAATGCGTGCTAATTAAATTGAATTAACGAACAAATGCAAATGAATGGAAATTTACAGTTTGTATATGAATGAAGACAATTCAATTTATACATTACATTACATCAAGCGTGTGTCAAAATGAACAATGTTACTGAGTGACAATTCAATGGGAATATTCAATGTAAAAGATTCGTTCGAAAAAAGAAGACAATTGAGAGAGTGCATAGAAACACGCATCGAATGGAGAAAAATATTACAATAAATATTAATATTACAAATGAATGAGAAATGTATAAAAAGTGGCACAAAGTGGCTTGTTTGACTAAGTGAAGCAAAGATTTCGTGCGAATTGAACTTTATGTCAACATTTGGGATGATGAGGCAAATGGGCTTCAAAGTTGCGAACAAAGGCACTAAAACTCAATAATATGAGAGAGGCATTGATTGTTAAAACTTTCAGTGACTTTCGTTATATATAAGAAAAAGCAATAAATATATTTTTGTTCAAATGTTTGAGATGTTCTTCTTCTTCTTTTTTGGTGATTTTCGGCGAAACTTGTTTGCAAGGATGCAAATGACAAACCCATTTCGTTTAATAATTGGATTGAAAGCCTCTTCCAATCAATGCACTTGCCTCAGCATACAATGAACGTATGAACCAATGAATGAATGAAGGCGACATGAGACAACCGTGCGCCAAAGCACGGAATTAGGTGTGCGTTTCTTCTTTCTTTAGCTTCATGTTATAATGGTGGCTTATGACAATTTGAACACTTTTTGTTTGTTTAGGGCCCTTTTCGCCATTCATAGGAGAGCGATCGATCGGTAATGAGATTATAAATGTGCTGTATTGGATGTATCGATGATGATAGATGCTGACGGATTGACGATAAATGGCGATAAATCGAATCAATGGCACGCCAATGACGCTAAACCATTCGACTGGAAGTGTGAACCCGTCACATTGGAATACATATCGTCGAGAGAGATTTTGATAAACGCAGGGTCTCACTTGCAATGTTTGATGCCATTATGGCTGTAGTTGTTATTAATGTCAATGTTCACTTGATTTGTGCTGCTTGATTTCGCGTAATCGCTTTTTGATTTTTCCATTGAGTCAAAATTGTCAGCCGCGTGTCCCCACTTTTCGGGATTGGAATTGACGCCAAGTATGAAGACAGCAGCTCCAAACACATAGATTGCACTGCCAATCCAGAACAGAATATTCCACTGCTGCATGGCATTAGTCTAGTAGTAGTGAGTTGATCCGTAATTAGGCCCGTCAGTGGTAAGTAACAGTAACCATTAGGTCAAACTTACCGAAGATTGGTCCAGCATTACGCCGACAAAAAGTGGAGCTAAAAAGCCAGGTAGACTGGCAATGGAGTTGGTGAAGCCATAAATGGAGCCCGCATAATCAGGTGCAACATCAACCACAATCAGATTTTCACCACCCGCAATAAGACCGAGCACAAACATTGAAAGATTGAGTAAAATTATGATGGCAATGACGTTGCAGCCTGCCACTGGAATTATGGCAAGAAAGAAGGCCCCACCACACAGTGCCAATGACTGGAACAATTTGCGAGAAAGCGTTCGAGAGAACCATTGCTTGCGCTCTACAAAGTCGGACACATAGCCCCAGATGAGCGCAGAGCCACCAAGTGCAATGTAAATTGATGCATTTACATAACCATTCTACCAAAAGAATATACAAAAGATTAATTGATGGCACAGTTAAAGAAAGTTTCACTTTTAAATTTGCCATTGTCTAATAGGATCAATCGTAAAGAGTTCGATAAAGTAAAGCAATGAACTACAATGGCACAATGGCTATTACTTACATATGTAATCGGCATGTGTAGAATAGATTTCAAATAAGTCGGCAACTTTGACATCAGGAATAAATTTCCCCAAGCATTACAAAAACGCGTTACCGATATGGCCCATATTTTAGGTGAGGTTAGTATTGCACGCCAGGGAACCAAAGACTTGCGTTTTCCACTGGAGTTTGCCGATATAGATAGATTCGTCTTGATATAGACACGTTCCTGAGTTCTAATTCTTGGGTGCTCATCGGGCGAGTTGTAGACAAAGTAGAACCAAGGTGCCAAGAAGAGCAGTGCCACTGAGCCGAACACGTAAAAGACAGAGGGCCATCCACCAGCAAAGCCATACTCGGACAGGAATCCACAAATTGGCATCGTAATGACGGCACCCAAATTGCCACTGGCCTGTATCAAGCCAAACGCTAAGCCCAGTTCACTTTTGGGTGTCCAATGTGGCAGGATGGTGTACAGTGCCGGTGTGACAACCCCCTTAAATAAATAATCATCATTTGAATCGTTCAATTCAATTTGGAAATACACCTTAATAGACTTTGCCTTACCTGTGCCATGCCGGTTATCACACGCACTGCAATCACCGTGTAGGGATGCAAATTTGCGCTCAATGGAATTGCTAACGTGCAGATGCTACACCCAAGAATGGAGATGAAGATTAACTTCTTTGTGCCAAAATAGTCCGCCAACTGGCCAGCAAATGCCATTGTGATGATGTAGCCATAGTAGAATGCGCCCAAAATTGTTCCTTGCAACGATTCAGACCAGTCAAAGCCTTCACTGGCAAGTTGTTCCTGTGAGAGTAAATCCATCACATTAGAACAGATTGCACTTTCATTGACAAATCAAATTCATTAAACGACCAATTCTCTTCTACGAATGAACTTGACAAAATTGTACTTATCCTAATACGATTAAATTGTCATTGTCTAGTAGTGACAATAGTCAAAGTCAATTGTTCAGCGAGTCAACTTGTCGCTGTTGTTGTCAAATTGAGGATTGATTTGATTACGTGCACTGTGGAAAGGACACACAGCGCGCTCACATGGATGTTTCCATTTGAAGAATTAAACAAATGGCCCAAGTAGGAAAATACCTGCATGTGATACATTCAAAACGACTTACTTCTTGGACAGATGGTGGCGATAAAGTTTGGTTTAGTATTGACATTAATGATTTGGACAGTTGGCTGGGGGTTGAACTGTCGTAGTCGGTGGACAAGCAAGTGTCCGACTCTGTTTTGTTCGGGTCATCCCTGACCATAGCCACGATGGTCATGTTGATGTTGGTTCTCATCGTGTACGAAATTGTATTCGCCAACATACACAGGAACAGAACAATGTGACGAGTTTGAAGGCCTACCAAATCAAACGATCAATAGGTTAATACTTTTATTGCCAAAGGTACATCCATTGACATTTAAATGTGTCTTAATGCATTTTTCCTCGCTAGCTAAATTGACATTCAATCTGCATTTGGATCGACCCCATCTGAATGGGAATATTTCATTAATGCCATTAGTAATGGAAAAGGCAGCCCAAGTGCCATCAATGCTATCGGTAAGTGTCACTTATGTGAAGTTGTCTCATGTCTGCTCGTCACAACTGACTTATCATCATAGTATTGCATTGACCTTGCGCAAGAATAACAAACAACAAATTGATTGACATGTTCTGGCAAGTTGCTCCTACCCTACATTAATCGTTATAACTCTATCTCCTCTCTCGGCTATTGTTGTCGATTGTTTTGTTTGACAATAATGATTTAGTTGTTGTGTTTGCCTTAATAGAATCGTTCAAATGGCGGATCGAATATAACAAGATTAGATACCGTGGTGCGAGTGATCACTGCAGGCCAAAGTATTGATCGTTTGTTGGTTTGTTGTTGTCGAGTGCCGGATCGGACCAACCGACTCGACCGTTATTGTTTGGGTTTCCTTTGGGGTTGGGCACATTTTGGTGGGTGCTATTGTTGTTCCTGTGTGTCGAGACATTGGAACCGCGTTATATTAAGAGGCCACAGTCAGCCAACATGATCATTACCCAATTGCAATTGCTCTGGTGCAAATATTCAAAGTTGGAAGTTAAACTTTGGTGCCTTTGGTGCGATTGTGTGCGATTAATGAATCGATTCGAGTCGATAGACAGTTAATGGAGAGTGGTGAGCAGATGAGAGGCAGAATTAATATTAACTGACAAATTGGGACATGCCAGCACAGTTAATGAATGAATTGATTAAAACACTGAACCAATAAATTATCAACATTGCTCTCGGCCGAACGAACGAGTGACAGTAATGGAGCAATCCGGACTGAGACAAGATAAATGAAACAATAGACAGAACGACAAATCGATCATCGATGTGTAGGAAAAAATCGTCAGATGGATTAGATGCAAACACTGGATTAAATCAGAATTAGGCCAATTGAGCCATCGATCTAAAATTGCGCTAATTAGTTTCGCTCGGGGAGATTTGGTCGCACTCGCACAATTTGATGACACTTGACAGTGAAAGTGTTAGCGTCGCTTCACTCAAACGTGATTGGCAGTGATCTGGTTTCATTGGGTTTATATATGACTACTCGGGGTACCCTCGTGGGTTGATGATTATTCTTGCCTGTGTGCGATTTTATTACGTTCGGCCGGTGATCGAGAGATCACAAGGGTTAATAGCACCAATAAAGTGTGCGATTTCACCATCAATTGTCACTAAATGTTGTTTGCCATTAGCATTAAATAGTTTCAAGTGAATACTTGTGACATTAGATGGACAGACGAATGCGAACAGGTGTGGCAATAGACAAATGTGCACATGAGACAGGCACGCTTTCCCTTTGAACCGTGATTATGAGTATATCTGAGATATTGGCGCACTTTGCTTTAATTGCCACTGCATTCAACGATATGCATTGGTTCATTTACATTACTGCACTATGTACTCGTCGACTGTTTCACCTAACTGCTGTGCTGTGTGTCACATCAAGACTCATTTGCAAGTGTCCCCTGTGTTTTGATTTGGTTCAGTTCTATTAGATTTAATTGGGTGACGATTCGCTCCATTTAAATTCAAATGTCAAGATGAAGTGGCGATTGTGAGGATAGTGTGGCTGGTTGGTGGCTGCAGTGCCCATTTGCTCAATAAGGTCCCATTTATTGTCATCTCATAGACATTAGGCACTATTTGGCCCATTAATTCTGTTCAGTGTTTATGGCAGGCAGGTCCTTTGGCCGCGCGGCACAGTAATTAATTTATTGCCGTCCTGGTGTGATCGACCATCAAATATTGGATTCATTTGAACGGCCCGTTTGTTTAGCTGGTCTCTGCTCACTCGTCTTACTCGATGTCTACCAGACCGGCGAGAATGCCGAGGACATTAGGGTCTATGGTAACCGCACCTGAAAATGCGTTTGCACACAATCCAGCTAATGTGCTCGCTTGGCGCTAATGACGAGTTATGGCCAGTTATGTCGTTTTCGACATTGCCATTTGTTCAACTCGCCTAAAAATAAAGCAACCTGCCTGTGAGCTCACGAGCTCAAAGGTACATTTGGTGCACAATTGAGTTATCACACAAGTGATATTGTTGGTGATAGCACACACTCCAATACGAGTTGCCATTCCATTTCGGGGCCAAATTGACGTCATTAGTGAACAATTCAATTATATCTGTCCAATTAGTGGCTCCATCGGTGTATGTGATGACAATGCAAATAAGTACCGCGCGGTGACCTAGTGACCAGGCTAACAGATGGCTAGCGCGCTAATGTACTGTGTGTGTGTGTGTGTGTGTGTGTGTGTGTGTGTGTGTGTGTGTGTGTGTGTGTGTGTGTGTGTGTGTGTGTGTGTGTGTGGACAGATGAGAAATGCTGTACAGTCAAGTGTCAATTCGCACCACATGGCCGGCGTGTTTACATTCCGGCGAGTGGTCACTGCTGTAGTAAAGCTTGATTAACTCTTCATCACACGGTGGCATTCTGGTGAAGTGATGAGCACGTTAAGCGATCTGTTTGTTGTTAGCACCTTGATTAATGACTATTTCATTGGACCATTGTGCTGCTCATTAGATTATTGAACACTTTGTTACCTTTTGTGTAGTGTTTGGTCATTGTTATTCTGGTCTGTCAAGTGAAGTGGCAGTGTGGCTAGACAGGAACAGTTTGTGGCTTACCACTTGTGACACTGTCCACCATTCACCGAACGAACCATTAGTCAGACGAGTGGATTCTAATTAGTAAAGAGACGGTTATTAATAAGCCTGTCACTGCACTTTGACTGACACACTCCGGATATGTTCCAGGAACATTGTTCCTTTCATTGAACATTGATTTTCAGTGAGTGTTGTGTGGTTCCGGTTTGATTCAGTTGGATCCGTCAATGGTCTACCAATAGACCGAAGTGGCTATAGTCAAATCAATGTGCCATTTTGCATAATTAATGAATTCACTAATCGATGTTTGCTGGCCAGCCTAACCACTAATTGCCTACTGAAATGCCCGGGCACATGCACCAAATAGCCACGTTGTATGAATTATTGAGTTGGGCTGAGTGAAGCAACTTCTAATCGTGCCGGTTACTCACGAGAGCCGCTGTGCATTCATCACAAAGCATTGTCCTTCACTGGGATCATGTTTCGTCAGACCACTTTGTTTAGCAATTGCTTTATAAAGTGCTTTGCCTCAGTCAATGTGTCAATACGTTTGTCCCAATGAAGCAATTCCACAGCCGTCAAATGATCAATTTTGGTGTGACGCGTGACCAGCAAAGTCCAGCACCGGCGCAACCAGCTCAAACTGGCGACTTGAATGTCGTCACTGTTGCCGTGTGCCATTTTCTTTGCCACTGTTGCTTACAGCCATAAAACGTTAGTAAACGTCCATTGCAATTGCACTATAGCAATTGTGGTTTGGAAGGCGTTATCGACATGGGTAATTTTCTTTGCTCGAGTTTCATAGATGATGAGTCTAAAGATTACAAAGCGACTTCTGATCAAAACAAGCCATTGCATCTGCACACTTTCACTTTCACAGTGCACACGCACGCCGGACCACTTTATGACTTGTGGAGACACTTTAATTGCCCGCTTCGACAGAAGATCTGGCGCCAAAGCCATTTGCTGTGGTTTGTTTCACCACCGTGGAGTGAACTCTGTCATTGTGATATCATCACCGGTCATTTAAATGGACTAACTAACTGCCATTCGAAATCATATGAAATAAAACTTTCTTGGATGAGCTCACTCGCAATGACATTTGCACAATATTCCACATCCTCGACCTCTTTCGTAATGGCCCAAGCCTTTTGCCTTTGCCCACCAATGCAGAACAGCATCGTGCACTTTGGCTAAATGGACCGAGTGGCAATAATGAGCACTAGTGCAAGAATGCACACAATGCCACTGGTAGTAAGTAAGACGACGAGCAACAGAATGCACCACTAATCAATCACACCGACTCCTAATTTGGCCAAACAAATTGCACCCATTCGTGCTGCGCTGTGCACTAAATGACTTTCCACTCAGCTCACTTTGCAAACTGGTAGTAGTAATAATATAATTAATACCGAACAGTCCATATTTCACCGACTCAATTGCGCCATTGTGTATGTCATGTTGCAGAGTGGGAAAGTGAATTGAAGTTGTCCAGCACTGACGAATGTGCACTTTCAAGTTTAGCCTGATCAACTGTGGCGAATTGTGGCAAACCACACAGCCACTCTGCCCAACTGTAACAATTCTTCAATGAGCACATTCCAATAATCCATTGGCCACTGAAGACAGACTCTGACAGGTTTAATTATATTTTTTAATTAATTAATAAACTTGCAAATTGATTACTCTTTATCAAGTTTATGCATATACTTTGTGGTCTCTCCTGGATTGCTCCGTTGGTTTGGCTCGGTTCAATTGCTCGCTCGCAGACAAAGCCAATCAATCTAATGTGTTTGTGTTCACATCTTTTGAATATTCATCACGGACCAACGTTTTTGGGTAGTGAGAATTCTTTACTCTGTTACTATTCGTGGACCAATTGAGCTGTACACAGAAGTGTAATGTGTCAACCGAACTGTGCTGAGCAGGGCACACACCAACTTAGTGGCCCAACTTTAACCAAACATTTCCTCATGGTCGCACCAATTTGGTTGAGTTATAAATTAGTATAAGATTAACAAAGCAGTGATGTGATATATCCACGATCCAGTGTCAGTGATTTATTTGGAAAATGCCATTTTGCCTCTCAATGGAACTCGTTAAATTCCACCGAAATCGGATTGAAACTGCTCTAGGAAGTGGGTGCACTCACACACTGCAGCTTTAGTCTTTCTTAACAGGCGGAAATCCTTTAGAGATATGATTGAAATATATTCGGCTTGAACGGGTAGGCTAAGTTGTGTCTGCTGCTGTTGTCAGTGCTGTCGGTCCGGGCAGTGATTGTTTGTCCGCGACCCACCAGAGACGTTGCTTTCTTGACGTTTGCCATTCAAATTGGGCCACAGTGCCTCATTGGGTAATATCGATAATATCTGTTTGATAGACTTTGATGATATCATGCTGCCGACCGAGCGCTTTATGGCCTAAAAGCCTTTTTCTCTTCTTTTATGATTGCCATCTATCATCATCTAGATCTATATTATCGTTTGGTTTTGATTCGTGCCGCACATTCCGTCTTTATGATACTCTGGAACAAAGAAAAAGCAAGAGAAGCAACATTAAAGAATGGAACGAAGCGAAGGGAATTAAATTAAATTTTAAAAATAGAATCGATATTGCCACCACCACCACCATTGGCGGTTGCTTTAATTAAAACACATGCTCAAACAGATTCACATTGCAGATTGGCGCTTGTGGGGCTGTGCACCAAATGCAATACCATTCAAGTGGTCTTTTCCTTTGCTCTGAGCACTGTTGCAGTGTATGTGCTGACAAATGACCTAGTGAACAACCAACAAATGTGTTACATTGATTGGCCTCGGTGGAGATGTACAACAAATTGGTCACTAGACCAGACTAGGTCCGCCTTTGAATTGACATTGTGTTGTTGCCAGCACAGACGCCACTGGTGACCAAACTCAATGTGCTGTGAATCGATATGCAATCAATACCGTGGATAATTATGAACAAGCGAGTGCACTCGACGTGCAGTGTGCCAGTGGACCACTTGTTCTGTCTGCTCAATGATCGACTGGCGCAAGGCGACAGATATCACTTCTTCTAGTGCCGCATCTCGATGTGCCACATTGGGTCGATCATCGTTCATTACGGTCGCGACTCAACTTTGCACTTATTGGAGCGAGGCCTACTCCAATAATCGATTCACGTTGTGCATTAATTGACACTTTAATTGAGGACACATTGGCCAATTGGTGTCGGTCTGCTTTTGGCTGACGCACTCACTTGCCCACTCGTGCACTAATGACCCACTGATGTCTCACTGGCGTATCGTTGTTCGGGTCTAATCTAATTAATCTTCACTACCTCTCGCTGCATCAATCACTGCATGCACTCGGCTCTGGTAGTGACCAATTAGCGGACGACAATTAAGAACTAATTAATTCGAGTCCAGTGCAGTCGAGGACAATTGACTTGGCACAATAAATTATTTGGCCAATCGTTTCGGACAAATGAACAAAGTCAAGTGAAGTCACTCAAGTACTACACATCAGCATCGCGACAGTCTGGAAAGTTTACTGTTTGTGTGTTGTGTCGTGTTGTGTGTTCTCTGTATTTGCCTTTGTCTTTTACTACAAAGCCCAAAGTGGCCACTTAATTGGAATGATAATTTTTCTTAGACTTCTAACAGTGACTAATGACTGGCAAGGGCCAAATATATATCGAACTCAATGGTTCGGTACCATTGAAAATCAAATGGACCATTTCGAGTGGACTTGTGTTGTTGGATATTTCGCCTTTGTGCACCAGGCGGGAAGTGAAATGACGGTTACAGCGAATTGAAATGAAAAATAAACTGCCAAAAGTGGTGCTCACCAGGGCTCGAACATTGCTAAACTTTGCTGAATGTGGAGTGTGTCACAGGCCGGTCACCGATTTGTGTGCCAATCTGTCTGCAGGCTGTGTTCGGTTTGGTTGTCATCGTTGCTCCACTGGTCGATTGAGTAATGTACGATGGCACCAATGAAGTCCAAATTATTCTAACAAGCAAAAACAAGCAAACCATACTCGAGACTGAGTCATTAGTGACAGTGAGGCTCGCACTGCAGTGGCACATTGATCGGAAACAAAACCTTCATTGACAATTGGCACTTGTCCCGGGAAGATCAATCCATTGCAGGTTCATGCGCCACTAAACCCGAATGGCACCAATTCGACCGGCACTGTGATCATCATCACTTGTCACTTAGATGGTGACTTGCTGACTTGCAAGTTAAGGTGAAGCCACCAACTGACACTCGGTTCCTTAAAGAGCACGTTTTTGCCACCAAATTACAAACCAAGCACCCGGAATCTATTTGTGGACCGCAAGCCGTCTTTTTAGTGAGTGGAATCTTTTGTGCCAATAAATAATTCACACTACGGGCTCTATTGCAATTCATTAAGTTCTCTTGCCTGCTGGCATGCTTAATCGATGGCTTAATTGAAACTTTCTACCTAACGTTATATTGCCAATCGAATTTGCATTTACAAACATATCGACTTACTTGGCTTGACTGACTGACGCCCACGTTGTTGGATGTCTCATGTGGGCTAGTTTAGAGTCTCATCACTTGCACTGGGTGCACTATGGGGACTCACGTTGCTTCGTTGAATAAATCGGAGAGTGCCTTCTGATATCGAATGATTTTGTTTTGAAGCGATCAGATTGAGAGTGAGAGAAAGAAGTCGACTGGCCGCTGAGTGAGCGAGAGAAAGAGGAGAGAGGCGCGAAGGCAAGTGGTGGAGCGTGGCTAGGCACGAATGAAATATTGTCTCGCTGCTTTATAAGTGTGGGCACAGCGCGGTGTCGAGCTTATTCGGGCATTATGTTCCAATTGGAACAGACGTTCAAGCAGTGTGCATGTGGCCGTCGGGGCGAAACGTGTCAATATGTGATGGTGCCGCACTGCACTGCATTGCTCCGCACTGGCCACTTTCTCTTCGGAATTCGGTGTGTCTTGTTCCCAGTGCCAAATGCATTCGCATCGTATCGGGTGGGAAAACAAATCGACAAATGGCCTCTCTAATGTGTGTGTGTTGTGTATTCTTGTTCGGTGCGAATTAGTGCTAATCAAGTAAATAATTAATTCTAAGCCATCGACCAATTCGACCCGACCACTGTCCACTCAGTGGCACGTTGATTTGTTGTTGCCGTCTCGGTGCGATGGCCATCAATTAGACAGCTTTGTGTGTGTTGGCCTGATTGTGTCGCGTTCTTGTCACCATTTGCAGTGACTTCACATTCCGCCTTGATTTATGTCTGACCATTTCGCACTGCTCCACACTTTTGGCCACCGTATTGAGCCATGCCAGACCGAGTTACTCTCTTGGTCTACTCGGTTCTGTCCATTTGTCCGAATAATTGTTCCACATTGCTCCCCATTTGATTTCATCATTTTTCAGTGTCGTCCAACAATGTCAGCGTGTTCAGTGGCAGTGACCAACCTGCATGCAGCTGCCTCGTCTCACCTCTCCAATGTGTTTGTGAATATGACCCGTTCGTGGTCCTAGTGTAGCGAGGTGTCCTATGGGAATGAATCGATCCAGTGGTGGTCAATGGACATTTGTGTGAACATGTTCGGTTACGGTCGGTTAGCATCGCGATCGGTCCGATGATTTTGTGCACTGTGCGTCCACTCGATTACCGTTCGATGGCCGATCCAAAGACAAAGCAAACCCAATCGTGCGTGTCACCAATCAACCCACCAACAAGGTGACATCCCATAGCAGTGGCTATCACCAAACCCAATCTGGCACAACACTACGGGTCAGCAATGCCAGCCACTGACAGTACGAGCGATGCTTGCCACAAAAGTCCACATCCCATACAGGACGTTGCCTTATTTGAGTACTTCATTAATTCGACCACAAAGAATGTGCCCAATGATCAAGACCAAACCGTTGTGATTAATGGTGTCCGCCATAGGTCACGCCACGATCCTCCACCAAGTGGATGTGCATCGTGGCGGTCATTGCTGGACACAAGTTCCCTTTGGTGCAGTGTGCCTTTCTCCCAAGTGCTTAGTGTACTCGTTGCCATTTGTTCATTTGTCTTGTTGCTCGATGGACTACTTTCTATGTCCGCCAGTTGCATCGGCATCGCCACCGTCCTTGCCACACCTCACTCAACTCACCGCCATTCCTCTGGTACGTTTGTTCAATGAGTTTAGTATGAGAGAGTTTGACTGCATTCAAAGACAATTAATAACAATTATTATTGTCGATTAGATTACAAAGTTGCTAATCAAAACAGATTGCTAATTAATTAGTGAGCAGTGACAGTGTAAGTACAGTGATTTCCATTCAAAATAGATGACTCATCAGGCACACGTTCACTGGCGACAGTGACTTTCTATTTCGGATCAAACGAAAAGGAAACGAAAGAATTGCTTCCGAATTATTCAGTGATAATTTGTGGAGAACGGCTTGGCTTCACACTTCAGTGTCGGGCGCGATACAAATATTGCGAGACGTGCACAGACAATTGAAATTATTGTTCAGATTTGCGGCACACACTCGATTCCCGCATTGGTCATCGGTGCAGTGGCGAACGTCTTGTGCGTGTGATGCAGTGGGCCTTTGTGGCATTTGTGCCAACGTTGTGTTATCGTTGCTCCAGCCACTGGGCCATTATCGTAGCCATATCGCGATTTATCACCAACCAACCAGCCGCAACACACCAAAGTGCTCAAGCATTTCCTCGATCGTGCCATCGTCTCATAGTCTTTTGCCTTTCTGCCTAGTCGTTGACTTTCTCTGGTCGTCCTTCATTTGGCCATTTTGGCGGACTAAGCCTTTTACCAGTTTAAATTGAGAATTAAATATAATCGTTGGCCATTAAGCCATAAAACCAGTGGCGATGTAACCCGTCGATTAATCAAAGAACGCTTAGTTTACTATTTGTCGATGTGATTATTGATTGTCAGTGATTAGTTCCATAACATTTGGCAACGTTGGTAAAAAGAATGTTGGCCTAGACCAAACACTCATTACCACTCATGGTCGGACGATTGGACAAACAAGCAGACCGACAATATCGAGCTTGTTGTTCCGTGGATGACCCGTTCCACTCAGTTGTGGTGTGCATGTGTTGTTTGTTTGTTACTTTCACAGCCAAAGACTGGACCGTGATTAACTCATAGATTCACTTTATTGTTGCAGAGCTCAGCCCCAACCAGTGGCATTTGCCACCGAAATGGCCATCATCCCTGTCCACAGCACCATTCTCGTCCCCATTAGCCAATGTTGGGGCACAAAAGAATTTCTCCAAAGGCCATTTACAAGCAGGCGAGCTCAATTCGAGCAAGCGAACTAATTACGACCACCAGCTCAGTGGCAACAGAGGACTTCGCTCCACTCAGGACGGCATCAGTGAGCGGGACGATCCAGCCGAGGACGACAAGGAACGTTGGTCCAACTTGTGCAAATTGGACAGCGATTTGGTTACATTCTGCGGCAACGATTCAAGCTCGTGCTTCTATCTCAGCACTAAATGCAACGGCGTGTCCGACTGCCCAAACGGCTACGACGAAAGTGTCGAGATGTGTGGTAAGTGTGCCAGCAGACTTTTTTGTCTGGTCTCGTGGACAGTCTTATAAGAATTCGTGCATTAAAATGCAAAATCAGGAGAAGCCACTTGTCAAGCGGCTGCAGTGCCCATTGGCCCGTCCACATGTTTAGGCTAATTAGACTACGAAGAGCTATTAATTACCAGTGGCCTGCTTTGGTCATTTGCTCTAAATACAATAATTCCACTGAGATCGACTTAGTAGATTGCATTTATGTGCTTGGCACTCGGAATGACTGATTTGACTCGAGGACCGATTTAGGCCCGATCAGTGGACATTAAGGCCAGCCAAACCAAGTCAGTGAGACATTTGGTCGAGATAGTTTGCATTAATGAGGACCACTGGGCGCGCATTGGAATCAATTTAAAATTGAGCTGCATCTGGTTGGGCTATCTTTTGATGGCTCATTTATAACCGTGTGGAAACGTTTTGCATTGCAATACGCCACCGCACTGTTCTCATTCACTGCTCTCGATTCGCATCGAACAATTAGCTTTTGCATGAAGCTTTACCTAATTTGCAGAACTGCATTGATTGTTGCCATTTCGATGTTAAAGTTAAATCGATGCAGTGATCAATCGACAGTGCATAGTGTAGCAGTATGAGTGCATCTATTTGGCTAGACAGCTGCAATGAGGTCTGTCTTGCCAAGTCCGCTTGGCCACCTAATCGAATTAAGGCAAATGTTTTCAAACACAGTGAACTTGGATATATACTACTAAGCCTAATTGCACCAGTCCAGGCATAAATTGTACGGCTTTGTATTATTGTTCTCTTTCTTCTTTCTTCTCTCCACCACAGGCTGTCTCGAGCACGAATTTGTTTGCAACCAAACGTGCATTGATAAGTTGTTGATTGTGTGCGACACCAAGATCGACTGTCAAGACCAAAGTGACGAACAAAACTGCGGTAAGTGACGTCTTTGCTATTTCTTTCTCTATTTTATTATCTCTTTCATGAGAGTGATCAATCATGCACGAGTGAACTATCGAATGCATTTGCATTTGCCCACGCCAATAGACATTAATTCTTCTAAGTAATTCTTCGAATAGTACATTACACTCTGTTTTGTTTATTAATGGTCACGGTTAGTGGTGAGGCTGCATATGCAAAATGGGTTAACACCAGTTTTTACACAAACAGACATTTTCTGAAAAGGATTTATTTTATTTTATTTTAAATTAACATTTAAATTAACATTTAAACTAGAGGGTAATTGCGGCATTCGCACCGAGGTGGCAAATCAGGCGATATCGACGGGTGCTTTTGTAGTGCGATTTAATTGATCACGTCATTTTACATTTTACATTTTTAATCGAGCAACAATTTGCTGTTTGCTTTGTTGAACTAGTATTAAAGCGAATTTATTCCACGAATTTGTTATCATACAGTTTGCAGTTTGTTCACTCTCACGTTCTGTTCTGAACTAATCAAGTCCAATTTCACCGATTTTGTCTTTGTCTTTGTCTATTTCCCAACAGAGACCTACGTCTGTCCCGAGAATCACTTCAAGTGCAACAATCACTTTTGCATTCCCGCCGAAAACGTGTGCGACTTTCAGAACAACTGTAAAGACAATTCCGACGAGGAAGAGTGCTGTAAGTGTTCTATTCAGTGGATAATGTGTTTGGAATGGACTAGAATGCACCCAATGTTCCCATTGTAGTAGAGAGATAGTGTTCCTGCACGCGTGTACATTGTCCAATCTGTCCCATTTGCATGTCAACTTATAGCCGTGTCTGTGTATCACTAACATTAACACTGGCCTTTTCCGATCGTTACTTTGTGTGACAGATTCGTCCGAACTGCAAATCTGAACGGTCGTTTCATTTGCATTACAGTCCATTAGTGGGCCGAATGCATTATTAACACATATTCGTTCGGTGTTGTTATGTAAGCACAACACAGTGCAAAAGATTGGGTTCGATGTAATCATCGTAATCGAATACGCTCAAATGACTCGACTCGGCCTATCGTTGTGTGGTCACTTTGTGTTTGTGGTGGTCATTATTAATAATAATAGTAGTAGTTCAATTATTACACCGGTACACGCCTAGACATTCTATTTGGATCGGTATTTGGTCGGGTTTCCCCCTTTTCCCCTATTATTAGGTTCGGGCCTGGTTCAAGCCAGCATCTCAATTCCAAATTGGAGCTTATTTACAGTTGATTTATGCCATCGAGTGGTGTGCACTTAGCGAGTTTATATTGGCAATGCCGATGATGCCTGGATTACTGCCTAGCAAAGTGATCTCAATCTGCACTTGGATGGCGACTATCTCTCTCGTCTCATCGCATAAAAGAAGGTGTGCGAGTGGCATTGCCTTGGCTCAACTCAAATATGCAACCGAACTATGTGTGCCCTTTCAGTTGGCTAGTCACTATCATCACCTCTTATCTTGCGAATTGTTGACTTACCTCACGTACACCACCAAGCAATACAGCATTCTTTAAGCATTATTTGACATTATCCAGCATTGTTCGCCAAATACATTTTGTAGCAACCAAATCAGCACACACCACACACCACCAGACCGGCCAATTTAATCTAATGAACGATCTGGTGAGTCATTTGGCTGCCAATAGAAAGCCTCCCTCCCTCGAACATGCAGTAATTTGGTTAATTAGCAATTAGCTAGCTGAGACACAGAGGTGAGATAAATATGGTCATTGCATAGTGACATTGTCATCTGCAAGTGAATTACTCACTCATTAGATCACTAGCCAACTTTGTGTGTGTGCAATGAATACAGCATGCATAATACAAACTGTGATTCTGATGGCTCCAATAATAATTTAGCTTCCAGTCAGGACAGGCAAGGACCTTAAGCAATTAAAGTAAACAATTTGACTTTATTGAATTAAGCAGACTGTTTAGGCTGTTTAGGAAGGCATTGCATGGTGACACTTGACTTTTGTGTTGCCTTCACTGTTGCCAATCGATTGAATGCAATCGCATTCTGTGCTAAATGCAATTAGTGCACTATAATTAGAATAATGGTCTTCTGTTTGTCCACTGTCTATTGTCAGTGTTGTATTGTCAAAGTGTATTGGTCCTGTGGTGATCTGTTCTGGTGCCAATGTGAATCATCTTGTTTGTCTGTGGTTTGTCCGCAGTACGTACAAGTTGGCAAGTTCATTGCTGGCACATTGGACCGGTGTGTGTGTCAATCTGTGTTGATTGCCTCTCCGACGGGCAGTAACAATTGCTCCATTTTGGCTGTTCGTTTTCATTACTGTATGTATTAATTTATTTTTATCAATTTGTCTGTTGGTGCCGTAGCAGCAGAGCTGTAGTGACAGTCTACTAGAGTGCAACCGATGTGGTCACAAACAATGCCACAGAGTGAACACGCCGTGTGCCATTAAGCGGTGCGGCACAAATTAATAAATTCTAATTCGAGCTTCAACTTAATGTCCTCGGCTGGTTGTTGTTGTTGTTGTTCCATCACTTCTGGTGCCTGTCAGTGAGTGGTACTTGTGCCATTGTACAAGGATCGTTGCCTTCTTAAGTGGCACTGGTTCGGCAGCAGTAGCACACACACACGGGCTCACACCCAACTCGTGTTCCTTGCTCGTCTCTCTATCGCTCTACCCGACGCCATTGTCCTCGCTTGACGTAATAATCCGTGAGTGGAGAATCGAATTTTAATTGAACTTGCCAAGTCACCAATTGACTGTCTACTCTTCAACCCGATAATGTAATTTCCTGTACCGACCAAATTGCACTGATCTCGCCTCATTTGGTGCACACACAACATATCCTCCCCTCACACTTTGTCACACAGCGATCCTTCTTTGTACAGCTTTCACTTGCACAGTGTGTGCCTTACTCATACATCTGCACCGAACAAGTAAGTAAGATACACATACAAACTAGAGTTTAAATTTTATTAATTTTGCCAATACTTGCTCTGGTGTGGATTAATGTGAAGCTAATTAATTTTCGTTACCAAACAGCGACTTGATTAGCTTTATTATTATTCGAAGCCAATTTAAGGCGTTCGCCAGTGGCACAGTGTCTCGACTGGTGTCACCCAAATGCCATTCCAGGCATGTTCCGTTCAGAGGTTCAATCTTTCCGTTGCATTTTCTTTGTCTCTTACCACATTGGACACACATTGAACCAACTCAGATTGTTGGGTCTCTTGCGACATTTGGGGCCCGCCAAAGCCACTGGTAACATCAGGCAGGCATTCACTGCTGATTCGAAACGTCTTGACAGAAGGTTTACTTTTGTGTGCTCTCCCAATAAGTTCACTCCGAGACCGTTCACTTCAATATACGAATGGACTTATAGCAAAATAGCAATAGCATTCATTAGGGTGGCTAACTCAGTCGGAGAGCACACTTTCTTCAACAAATTAAAAAGTGTCTTCTCGTGTGGTCTTTGTCAGGAATTTTAATAGTGCCGAGTCAGTGGCTCACTTGAGTTTACTGTTTTGGCGATTAGAAAGACGTTTGCAGTGGTGTCCATGTGGGCACTAATCGAACGGAGTAAAATGACAGGCTAATGAACGGTGCCATAATGGAACAGATGAGCACTAATGGATTTATCCGTGTCCGCTGTCTCGACACGATCATCTCTCTCCTATCGATAATAATAATGCATTCCTATTGAATTTCAATCGATTAGAATGGGCGCAAGTGTGACCCGACTCGACTATGACTGGGCCGACGATTACCACACGCACTCGCGGCGACGTGCCGCCATTCTACACAAGTATCCCGAGATTCGCAAGCTCATGGTGTACGACCCGGTCTTCAAGTGGAAGGTGCTCGGCATGGTGGCCACCCAAGTGATCTCCTTCTACCTGCTCAGCAATGTCCACAGCCTTTGGGTGCTATTCCTGATGGCGTACTTCTTTGGTGGGGTCATCAATCACTCCTTAACGCTGGCCATTCACGACATCTCACACAACCAGGCTTTTGGCTACGGCCGACCACTGTCCAACCGTCTGTTCGGTATGGTGGCCAATTTGCCAATTGGCTTTCCGTCTTCGGTCACTTTTCGAAAGTACCACATGGACCATCACGCGTTTCTAGGCAAACAACTAGACACAGATGTTCCCACCGAGTGGGAAGGCCGATTCTTTAATAACTCTCCACGCAAAATTTTGTGGCTTATGCTGCAGCCATTTTTTTACGCCATCAGACCGATGGTCGTCTCTCCAAAACCCATTGAAAAGTTGGAAGTGCTCAACTTGGTGGTGCAACTCACTTTTGACTATCTGGTGGTTTGGTTCTGTGGATGGCACGTGTTGGCTTACATGGTTTTTGGCACAATTGTGTGCTTGGGATTGCATCCAATTGCGGGTCACTTCCTGTCGGAGCACTATGTGTTCTTCTACGAGCAAGATTACCTCGATAGGCTGCACATTCACCAAAAAGAGCTTAGTGAGAAACTGTTGGTGCCGGACACCTTTTCCTACTATGGCTCACTGAACAAAATCACATATAACGTGGGTTACCACGTGGAACATCACGACTTTCCCAATATTCCGAGCTCATTGCTGCCCAAAGTACGCGAGATTGCACGCGAGTTTTATGAGCCACTTTGCTCGCACACCTCCTGGACTAAAGCACTGGTTCGTTACATTATGGACCCTCGCATGAGTCCATTTGCTCGCATTCGTCGCAAGGAGCTCTTCGTGGAATACATGAATGGCAAGAGAAAAAGTTTTGAATCACAAATCGACAGCAATGGAAATTGTGTGCCGGACGTTGGTGACCAACTGACCGAGTTAGATGAAGACGTTATTCTGGCAAACTCAGACGCTGTCAAGCAGAATGGCCACAATGGAGTGCACTCAGTGGAACGCCATCGCGCCACTGAGGAGCAACACTTCCGCAAGAGGAAGACTAGTCTCAGCATGAAGGACAGTGAGAATCCTCTCATAAAGCAGCACTACACCTTCTACGAGTGAACAGTCAATGCAAACTGTGTTAGTACAATCCCCGGGCCGTATTTGACCACATCTCATTGCCTCAGTCAATCGGCCACCGTCCATATAAGAATTAATTCATTGTGTCGAGTATAGAATACTCACCAATTTGTCTGTGTTCTGTGTCATCCGTCCCATTTTACAATTGCACGACACAGTATATATATCGTATCTACTGTCCTAATTGGCACTTAATAAAGTTATTACAATTAATCATTCCACACAACCAGTGAACCGTCCACAATGCATGTCCCCAGTATAGTCTAGTGTTACAATAATGCACGACTGGCCAGTGTTATTACACATTGTCCAAGTGTGTGTGAGTGTATTAGTTGCTTTGGTTATCTGTTTTCAACTGACCACTTTTCGTTTCAGCGCACCGGGAATGTTGGTTCTCCGAGTACAAGTGCGATAACGGACAGTGCATTCAGGCCTATGCTGTCTGCAATGGAGTGAACGACTGTGTCGATGCCAGCGACGAGAAGCAATGTCACGAACAAGGTATGCACCGTGTGTGTGAGTGTGTGAAGGACAATATTATTGAGATATGTCGAGGTACGCTTAGATCTGCACTTTTGCATCCTTTTCCGAATGGCCATTGGGCCCAACTCTAAGAAGATTAGTACCCAAATGGCTATAAACTGTAAACTAAAAGGCATAAATAAATAATATCACTCTCGGCTATCAATTGCACATCTAGTGGCCCGACCGGTCGGGTAGTGCCTTCTTGTTGTTGTTCTATATTTAGTGCCAAACGACTCAAACGACCTGAATGTTCCTGTCAATGATTTTTGTCTTTGTTTTTTCTTTTGCAGATTTCGTCTACTGCGACAACGGTGTGTCCGTGCATAGAAGTCTCTGGTAATAATAATGCTCTGTGTGTGTGTGTGCCTGCACTGCCCCGTATTGAGTGCTCCCAATAGGGCCCATATAAATCATTGCTTAATGAGTTAGCACAATGACCGCTCTCTATGTGTTGCAACTTTTGCAATGTGAACATTTGTTTAGTACGAAAGTTGTCCTTGCACCCAAGTGAAAGTGTTCATTTGGCCACACATTTGCGGTATAATCAGGTTATCGAAAACAAAGGTGGTCTAGTCAAATTGCCTCGCAATCTCGGCTCGACCTAGTTCCCGAGAGGTTCTGCAGACTGCTGCAGACTGGTGCTGAGTCTGATGCGAACATTTGCATTGTAATAATTTCATTGCAAAGAAATGCTAATTAGGTTTGTGGCCTCCCATGGATTCAATTATTCCATTGTGGGCTAATTATTATTTATTCTACAATTCGCCATTCTGTCTCAGCACTTTTCACCAGTCCCCCATCACTCTCCCCACCACAATCGCACGCATCTTTCTCTGATCGCGAGTTTTGTTTCTTTTTCCAATCTTCTAGGTGCGACGGACGTCCAGATTGCACGGAAAATCACCAGGACGAACAAAACTGTAACTATCTTTTGGCTCTTTGTTTGCTTATTCATTTGCATGTGTGCATTTATCACTTCGATTGTTGTGTCTGTTTCTTTTAAAAGTTGAATCATTCACAATTACTGACACACTAATGTCAGTGGGTCTATAGTGTGCCAAGCAAAGCAAGTCTGCAATGCTAATGTGTGCTACAGTGCGCTCCCCTTGTGTGTCATATCTACACTTTGGCTTTGTACTACCCTAACATGTGCACGGCTAATTGTCCTGGCGCCTTGGCCTCAACTTAATATTATTCTTTATTGCAATTTAAATTAGATCAGACTTATGCAAATGTCTCTCCCACTTCGGATCGAGTTATCATCAAATTGACAAATGCGACCATAATGTGCCAAATAGATCAGCTTAATTCTTTTAGATGCAAATTGGTTTGCACCCAAAGGTCAGGAAAGAACATTTTTTGTGTTGAGCTAAGATTCCTAGACTAAGAAAGTGATTGCAGTAAGTCGATTACAGACTGAGGCAGTGAGTCTGTCTTTGGGCTTATTCAGCCAATGCACTCGCACAGTCAGAGGCAATCTGCGTTTGCACAATCCCCAAGGAAGTTTCATTAACGCCGTCTCATTCAATCTCTCATTAATGGGCCATCATCATTTGCATGGGACACAATGGAGCAATAGTGTTAATTCATTATGGACCTATGGCCGACCACTAGTCGGATAGAGGCAATAGACCACTAGGCCACTTGCCACCTCATCACTTCACAACCATAGCCACAATTATGGCCATTGTGCCTATTACCCTCACAGTCTTTAATGACGCCGACCATTTTGGCTGTGTTTGCAAATGTGTTTGACATCTGTGACTCTCGAATGGTCTAGCGAGCAGACTGGACGCAATCAAGTCAGCATGATTTCGTTGCAAACTGGAATTAACTCTTTCAGTCCCAACTGACCAACCGACAATGTGGTACTTCAATTGTGCTCAGTGCTGAGTACTACTTTGAGGGTTACCATTGTTATTGACCTAGATTATCCTTTGATGTTATATGACAGATATTACTGTTATGCTTTCCGGTGATTATCTGTTTATGGCAAGTGGACTCAATGGAATGTGTGCTGTGTGCAATGCTTTGCACATTGTGCACATTGAAAGCACTCGAGATTAGATTTATCAAAGTGGCATATAACGGGTTAAGAGAGTTAAGGATCGATCGTGCTTGCTTTAAAGTATTGTCACCGCCATGGGGGTGACTATTTCTTTGATGCATTGGCACAGGGAAAGCTCGAATCGATCAAATTATTATTGAGTTAGAAGGATGGCCACACTGGTGATTGGGACAGACAATGACTATCGAATAGTTCAAATATTGATTTGTTTGTTGGTGACATTGACTCGTTGAAATTCACAAAGTAACAAATCTTTCTATCATAATTCACTTATAGCTTAATGAGCTAGCGGCAAACAAATCCACATACTCGGTGAATACAAAATGTTCACCAAAAATAGAACAAATCTCGTATTGAAACGAGTCGCCCATTGGTTGATTTAATATTCTGCGTCCGAATTGTAGAATATTCCGTTCTGTTTATTGCATATTTTGATAAGTTGCAATGTTTCCTGGTTTATTATTAAATTAGGCCTAGTGGACACTTTCACAATTGGCACGAGTATTCCAGACACGAGTACACACTAATCGTCTCCTCATGATGGCGATCGCCGCAATTAGACTTGCCAATTGGCCATTAAGGCAGAGAGACAAAACAGAGGACAGACCGAGAAGAGAAAAGCATCGATGAAACAGTGTCCAAACACACCGAATGCATATTAATTGGCAACACTGCTGACAGTGCTCAGTGTTCTATGATTCTACTCGCAGCTAGTTATGGTCACTGCAGTGGTCACCGAATGGGTAGGGAATGGGCACTTCATCTGACAATCAGTTGCACACAAACACACACACACACACACACACAAGTGGGCTTACTGACGCACAATAACTCATTGAGACACATTGTGCGATACCTCGAATTAATGGACCAGTCAGGCCGAGGCATCGCCGATCAAAGTGATACAATCGAAACTGAATGCCGCAGGAAGTTCACATTCTCCAGTTGACACTGAGACGAGCTGATTTATGAACTGAGCCAGATTGACATGCACCACAAACAGTTGGGACTTGTTTGGCACTGGTGTGTACTACTCTACTAGTCGAATTCCTCAATTGTTCCGATTCGATTCCTTTCCGATCCCATTTGACCTTTGTGTTGGTGTTGTGTTTGCAATGTTTTGTCACGGCACATTAGCATAGCAGTGTCCTCCACCAGGCGACATTGTGTGTGTGTGCAACCGTGTAGACACTGTCAAGTGATTTGTATCAACCAAATCGAGTCATTGCCGCAGAGCATTAGTGCCTCACTCCGTACACGATTAATAACGGTGGAATATATCATTTCCCATCCAAATGGTATCATAAATCCACTGGCTAAAGATAATCATAGATTGCATTTGTGTAAATCAATCACTGGCCTGTGCGGTAGACCAAGTGATGCCGCACTCTTGTTGTACGTTCGTTCCGACATGACGTAATATAATGTTTGCCGAATGATTCCGTGCAGTGACAATCATAAATAAGATTCGATTCGAGCCGGCTGCCTTCAATTAAGATTGATGGTCGCCCCGATCGATAGATCACTTTCGATTGACACTCCAGTTGGAACACAGGGCACAATCAGATCGATTGCCCGATTGGCCACTCGAACGGAAGCCGAAACAACCGAAAGGTATTAGCTTTTTGTTGTTGTTTTTAGTGAAATGTGTCACTTCCATATGACTCACTCGGTTGAGTCTATTCAA
Organism: Rhizoglyphus robini; assembly: GCA_023373905.1. NCBI lineage: Eukaryota > Metazoa > Arthropoda > Arachnida > Sarcoptiformes > Acaridae > Rhizoglyphus > Rhizoglyphus robini. The sequence continues at coordinate 6,280,820 of JAKIJQ010000003.1, forward strand.
CAATTGCACTACTACCAATTGATGTCGATTGTGCCCGGTGGCACACTTTATTGAATAGCTCTCGATTGGTCCCTAGGTGACATTTGATGTCGATCATTTCTTGAGCGGCATCACATTTGGGCTGTAACGAGTGATAATGTTGCCAGGTGGATCGTAGTTGGCCACGACATAGCACGACTTTCCGCTGATCACGAGGCCCACTCCCACACGCTCACTCGATTTCCACACTACCTGGGTGAAATGGCCCGTTCCACTGAAGGCGCCCCGTGGAGGCTCATTGCCGTACCAACTTCGGTCAAAGTCTTTGATTTCACCGTACCAACTGTTCACAGGCTCGTCACCTGAACAAACATGAATAGACTAACACCATTACACATTGCCTGACACAAGTCACAAGTCACTCACCGGTGATGTGCGTGCTTGAACCACTTTTCCAAAAGATGTTTTCGCCATATTTGTTGTTGGGTCGATGTTGCAGTTGGTTCTTCGAAGCAATGTTTTTGGCCCATTCCTGAGCGTAGTTGCAAAGCTACAGAGCACAAAGATATAACCTTCAATGATGACAATTCAAATTAGTTTGGTAAAATACCTCTCGAGACAGTTTCAGCAAAGGCACTCCGTGTTTTGCACGATATTCGTTGTGTTTGTTGAGGAAAGCCACTTCGAACTCGTTCATAGTCTTTGGATCTGCAACGTCCAAAGTACTCGGTGTTGGGCTCGACTTGATGCCTCCACCACTAGTAATGGTTCTAGTAGTAAAAGTAGACCCAGCAGAGGGCTTGATTCGCTTGATGATGGTCCTTTTGATCACTCGAGTGCCATCAGACTCAGTGTACTCTTCCACAGATTCTTCGGTAGATTCCATTGTGGTTCGTTAAATGAAAGTGACCTCTTTGCGGACTCACTAGTGCGAGCCAAATGTGACACTCAGATGGGGCCGGATGATAGAGCCTTTATACACTGGAAACATTGCTAATTCATCGTCGGCCAATTTGATATTGTTTCCAAGCAATTGCAATTATTTGTCTAATCGAGCGCATTGGTTTGATTAAATGTTTGTCACATTTGCACAGGCATTAATACATTCCTTTCATTGCATTGCACACTTACCCATATTGTCTTCATCGCGCCAAGCACTTCACACTTACTTAATTCCCAAATGATTGAACTGATTGTGAGGACGCATTGCCGTTATATCACACTACTTGTCCAAAAAAGTTGGCATTATAACTATGCAATGACATTTCACTCATTTTTTGCATCAAATGTTGCATGTCACTGGTCAATGGTCATGGTTGGGTGATAAAGAGGGAGAGGCAACCAGTCTGTACTAAATTGATCATGTGACTGGCATCACTAGTCAACAACAACAGCAACCAGGATTCCGCATTGTTTGTCTGACTCCATTGTTGGCTTTGCTTTTTAGTTGGCTTAGTAATTCACTTGTAAATCAAATGAAACATGCAAATGTAAGCATCAATAAGACATTTTGTTTGTTTGCTTTGGTTTGCTTTTCTCTGCATTGCTAATTGTCATTAGTCAGCTGACAACCTCTGACTCAACTAGAGGCTGCGATATGTTGCATTGTTGCTTCATAGAATCCCGGTGGCCCGTGCACTCGAATGCATTAGGCAAACATATCTAATAAATCTGGCACAATTCTTAGAGAGTGCCAAGTGCAAATGAATGTATGAGTAAACAAACAAACAAACATGCCGAGAAATGGCGCCAATTGTTCATATGAATGAGCGTTACTATGCATTGCATTACTCATTTCGAGTGGCATCAATAGGCACAATTTGTTTGTCTTCCATTGCCGTTGTCCGTTCATTTCGAATGGATCATTCACATCGGAACATTTCGTTTCCCCAAAGATCGCGATTCAGTAATTGATGACCACGCCACTCTCTAACCCGACTAGGTCGCCAGTGCAATGCAAACGAGTTTCGGTGCAGCAACACTCGATGCATCCCGTTGGGCAATCTGTGCGACACTGTATGTGATTGTGCCAACTCGTGCGAGGATGAACTCAACTGCTTCGACTATTACACCCAGACAGACGGTAAGTCTTTCGATTGGCTTGCTTGCCTATAATTAGGCCGTCATTTTTATTTATCACTGTGCAGTTGAAATTTCAAAGTTCGAATAGCATAATTGGGCAATCAAGAATCAGAATTTAAACTATTGCAAAATCAGAATTAGAATGAAAAACTTATTATTATTATTAATAGAATTAATCCCTTGCACAAGTGTTTTAATACCTCTCTTCTCGCAATTAATTGTGATTTGTTCTTGAATGTGGATTATCATTTATTTTTTTGCTTCTAATAATAGGCGTCAACTATTGCTCAAACTTAACCACCATTGCCTGCTCGCTGACGGAAAACGGAAAAAGTGTGGAACGATGTCTCGGCAAGGAATACATCTGCAATGGCAAGACCGACTGTCCACGCCTGTTCGACGATGAATATGGCTGCTACGAAGGTACTAGATGATATGATGACGCTTGTTGCTAGTTAATTACGATTGATTTGCCATTCGATCCAATTCAATTCAAGCCACGCGTTCACTAGATTCAATTTGCCATTAAGCTTCAATACCATGCTCGGTCGGGTCTGAAAGAAAGCAATCAAAGTTCTAGTATAAGGCAAACTACTATAATTATGTGTACAGATTTATTATATACCCACCGTATATACCATAAATTATCACATTACCACACCAGAATTAGTGAATTCCCGAACCAATGAAACACTCACAAATAGCTACAACACAAAATCAGTAATTTATATTAACAATTTGTCACTTGGGAAATTGTTAGGCGCCAAGTGGCAATTTCCAGTCAATAGAATTTGAGTTCTGTAAGGAAAGAGAGAAAGTCAAATCGATTGCATTTGAAGACATATTGAAGGGAGAAGTGACATAAACGATCCAGTGCGTGTGTGAACTATGAAGTGTTACAGTTAGTTAGAAACACTCTCTGCATCAACAATTACAGCATTGCCCATTGGGCAGTGTACTCAGAAGACTTCATGCATGTCGTGATTGTTTTCATTGCCGACAGCCAACTGAATGAACTTCCAATTTAGCTTACTCTCATCTCACTTAGCTAATTTGGGAGACTCATCGATTGACTTGTTCTGTCAGGAATGGCGAATGTATCTCGGTTGGCTTGATTTGTTTAGTCTAACCAACCAACATAAGTTTTTAGTTGTTGTGTTTGTCTTTGTACTGAGAGTATTGTTTGTTTTGTTGGCCCAAAGGTTACAAGGAGGAGGACTGCTCTGTCACGGAGGACCACTTCTGGTGTCCAATTGAGAAGAGATGTCTTCCCAGCTCAACTCGTTGCAATTACATTCAGGAATGCCTCGGCGGTTACGACGAGATCGATTGCGGTATGTTATGAGTTTTTTCGCACTCCTGACTAGATCGATATTTCGATATTGTGGGACTGACTGTGCTATTATAATTGTTCAACTTAAATGTTATTTCCTTAAATTTGGTATTTATAGACCGCGATCTTTGTGATGGTTTCCGGTGCAAGAATGGTCAGTGCATTGATGTGCAACAGCGGTGCGACTCCAAAATCGATTGCTTCGACAAAAGTGATGAAATCAACTGCGGTGAGTGCATGCCTCCGGCTAAGTGTCACTTCTGTCTGTCTGGCCTTGGTCTATATTTATTTGCTGAACGATATTGATTTGTTCATTTTTGGCTGCCGACAGGCAATTTCTCATGTCCGAGTGGATTTAAAAGCTGCAACTCTGGTCAGTGCATTCGGGAAGAGTGGTGGTGCGATTATTTCCACGATTGCCTCGATAAGTCCGACGAGCTTAATTGCACCGCCAATCGACCAGCCACTTGTGATCCTGTGAAGCAATTCCGCTGTGACAGTGGCCAGTGCATTCCAGTCGAGTTCCGCTGTTTGCACACCGCCGATCCTCGACAGATCTGTGCGGACAGCTCCAACCTGTACCACTGTGCCAACTGGACCTGCCAACGAGCCGAGCAGATTAAGTGTGCCGGCAGTTATTGCATCGATTTCGACTTGAAGTGCAACGAAAAGCTCGACTGTCCCGTACTGTCCGACTGGGCGGACGAACAATTTTGCCGTAAGTGCCATCATTTGCTGGCTTCCTTTAATTGTTGCCTGCCACATTGTCCCCATTGGGTCATCCTGAAGTACTTTGAGTGGTGGGTGCATTATTCGCCTAATCGGATACTGTAATTGAACGTGCTATTGAGCAACATTGGCTCAATATTAAATTAGGCTCCATTGAAAGGTTTTCTTGAGAGGAATTGCACAAAAAGTGTTTCCGTGTAGACCTTTAGACCTACTAAGACCTGCAATTGGCATTGCAGTGCGAGAGGCCATGGTTAGCTTGGTATTTCGCACAATAAATGATTGGCCGCAAATGCATTGGCCAAGTAGTAATACCGAAAGACCAAAATGGCACTAAGAAAAGAGTGAAACAATTTACATAGCAAACAAAGCAATCTCCATTTGATTACATTTTCTGCTCATATATTGGCTTGGCAGTGAGATTCTATATCGAGAGAACTCTTTGAAGCATAAAATGTTAAGTGTACCATTTGGTCGACATTCTTTGTTGCTTTGTCTGATCCAGTTTAAATTATTTTGCTAACATACGACTTTTGGTCATTTCCGAGCACATTCGTTTATTACGTGATCGATTCTATTGGGCTCGGCTGGCTCGTTTTGTGCTGCCTCATTCTCAAATTAGTCTTCATGGTGGCTTGTTTCTCTGCTGCTGCTGCTGTGCGTGTCTCGGCTACTTTGGTCTTTGGTGAATGAATGGTAAAGTCAAAAAAGAAACAGAAATAAAAAACAAATAGAACCGTCACTGAAGAGATTGAAGATTAATTAAAGTGAATTAAACACTGCAAATTGACTGGCCCATTGGCAGTGTTCGGGTGTGTGGGCCTATTGACTGCCACTCACTCACTCACTCACTCTGTTCAACTTGCAAACTGCGTAATTGATCAGACCGTTTTTCCATTATGGACCCACTCACAGTGTGATCAGAATGGAAAGTTCTACTTAGACCAGTTCGTGTGTCAGTCTAGTGTGGCAGCATCTAATCTTGTCAGAACTCAATTTGTCCGGTCACTCGATTCCATTTCATTATGTCTGTTTCACTATCTCTCACTGATTGAACTTTTATCTTCTTCATCGTAGCTTTCTTCTGTTCGAAGAACAAGGCCTGTCCCTGCATAGACACCACAATCAACTGTTCCGACCAAGAATTGACCGAAATTCCGGAAGGCATCGAAGACCAAATATTGCGGATGTAGGTGACTGAGCCAGTCTGATTGCACACAATCCTAATCCCATAGGCATCCGCATTCAATTAGACTCGGTCTGTACTGTGTGTTCGATTTAATCATTTTGTTTGGTTTTTCTGGCTCGGTTTTTCAGGATATTAAAAGGAAATCAATTTGGCCACAATCTCACCTTGAGCATGTTCAATCGACTCAATCGAATGCACATGATTGACCTCAGCGAGAACGACATCACTTACATTCCACCTGGTCTCTTTGCGAAAATGTGGAAATTGCGAATTCTGTACGGTTTCTATATTATATTGTTTTGTCTTGTTTGGTTCTGCTTGTTTGCCCGCATTCCCCAATGACTTCCCCAACCCTCCAACCAAACGCTAATTGTTTTCCTTCTCTATCTTCACAAGACATCTTCGCAAGAACAATATTGGCCACATCGATCCGTACACTTTCAACGGAATGCCCAACTTGGGAACACTGTAAGTGTCGGGAACACATACTCTCTCTCTCACTCGGTTGTGGGGTGATTGATTTTTTCAATCGATTAGCCCGCTTAATTAGATGTACCGCATTAGAGCAACCACTTGATTGCTTAATGAAGCTTGGCGAATTGGCTCAATTGCCCAATTGAGATCCAATTACTGTTCACGTGAAAATATTTATTGGCCGCTTGTCTTGCACGGCATTAGATGGCGCTGCGGTAAAATTGAAATTTAGCGATTGAACAAGTGAAACTGCATTTGTCTGATTAGATTGTGCATTCACATTTGAATTGAATGCAATTTTAATTGACTTTGTTTTGAACTTACACTTACTTATTGGTTTGCATTGTTTCAGGACGCTCAATGGCAACAAGATATACTTGATTCGAGACCATGCATTTAGTGGACTCGCCTCGTTAAAAACATTGTAAGCATCGAGACAGTTGTTTTCTAATTTATGCCTGGCTTTATTGTTTGTGACAGAGATTTGAGCAATCAGAGGATATCGTCCTTGCAAAAGAATTCCTTTTCGGGTCTGCGTTCCCTGAAGAACCTGTGAGTGCAATTGTGCCCTCAACCGATCTGCTCAGCCTAACTGATCCAATTTGTCCACAGAGACTTATCGGGCAATCACATTTACGAGCTGGACGATGGCGTTTTCAGTGGCTTGCTCAACGTCATATCGATGTAAGTGGTCGCGACCATCTCACTCCGGGGCACACTTTCACTTGGCCCAATAGTCCTCTCGGCTGACTAATGAGCACATATGTCCATTGGCCAGTTGTGTGAGTAACAGTTTGCCTCTCTATTTATAGCGATCTGTATGGCAACACTATTAGCCGGGTTGGCTCCAAAGCATTCTTAGGATTGAACTCGCTAAAGCAAATGTACGTAAGATATGATATATGATGGGCACATGCCTTGTGGTGTAATGACTTTTTAATTAATCTATCCCGTCCACTGGCACTAATCATCTTTGCCTCTCTGCTTATTTATTTGCAGAACGTTTGATGAGTTTCGGTTTTGCTGTTTGGTCCGTCATGTGGAGACCTGTCACCCTCCCCCGAACGAGATCTCCTCCTGTGAGGACCTCATGTCCAACAATGTTCTTCGTATCTGCATTTGGGTGCTTGGCTCGGTGGCCCTGGTGGGCAATATGTTTGTCATCTCGTGGCGTGTCAAGTACCAAACCGTCAATCGAGTGCACTCTTTTCTGATCATCAACCTCGCCCTGGGCGACCTGCTCATGGGAGTGTATATGTTGATCATTGCCAGTGTCGATGCTTATTATCGGTGAGTGCTGTGTTATTGGCTAATTGGTTCATGAATAATTTGATTGTCTTTCACAGTGGAATCTACTTTATCGTGGATGCATCCTGGCGACAGAGTTCACTTTGTCATTTCGCGGGCTTTATCTCCACGCTGTCCTCTGAATTTTCAGTGTTTGCCTTACTTGTGATCACAATCGACCGCCTCATTACGATAACGTTCCCTTTCCGCATTTACAAGATGCGCATGAAGGACGCCAAAATAATCATTGCCATTCTGTGGCTGGTGGCCATCATTCTCTCCGGACTGCCTCTCATTCGCCTTAGATATTTCGACAATTTCTACGGCCGTTCCGGTGTGTGCCTTGCTCTGCATATTACCAACGAGCGTCCCAGTGGATGGGAGTATTCGGTTTTCATCTTCCTGGTGCTCAATCTCATCTCATTCACGCTCATCTGTGGCTCGTACCTGTGGATGTTCTTCGCGGCACGCAACACCCAAATTGCGGCCCGCTCCATGGAGAACAATGTGCAGAATCGAATGGCCCGTCGGATGATGTTCATCGTGATGACCGACTTCTGGTGCTGGATGCCGATCATTACACTTGGCATAGTGTCCTTGTTCGGGGTGGAGATCCCGCCACAAGTGTTTGCCTGGATCGCGGTGTTTGTGTTACCGTTGAATGCCGCGGTCAATCCCACGCTGTACACTCTCTCTGGACTGACGTTCTACGCAAAAAAGGCAAACAGTCACAGCCACAGCCCACAGACTCACAGCACGCTGATCCGAATGAGCATTCGACAGAACAACGGCTCGTTTAAGGGCAAAACGAGCTATTTGTAGTGCCACTTGGCACATCACCTCAATGATTCACTGTCTTGTCTCTTGTCTGGGCCCAATGCTCAATGGCACTGTGAGGTGCATCGTTCACGGTGATGTGTCATCAACTGATGACTGGCCTGACATCACCTCAGAACGATGACTCCTAGAGGCCAACCGTAGCACGAGCTGTCAATTAGTGATTGTTCAATTCTGTTCTGTATTGTCCGCCTTGCATAATATTCCTCGCTTCCATTATTGTACATAGTCAAATACAACAACTTTTATACGTTCTACTTCGGCTGGCTTTGTTATTACTGTCAAAATTGCTGCACGGCCACACGATGGTTATTGTCCAATTCTGCAGAAGGCAAAAAGAAGGAAATGATGATTTATATGGAAATGATTGCTCACTAATTCGTCTTGGCGCATTGACCACTGCCGCAGATAATGCCCAAACAGACTGTTAGGCCAATTGTTAGTCATCGTGCTGGAGATGTGCCTGCTCATAATGCTCCTGGGGCACAGACAATTCGATGGCACAACAGTGGCGCGCTCGGTTGGCTCGCTTAATTAATGTAGGTTTATGGCGCCAGAAATGACGCCTTCTGAACAAACACACTGACAATTGGCCAAACAGTGAGCCAACAATGAGCGACCATAAATCGCGATTGGTGCCGATCAACATTGTGCCACGCTGGTTAATGATGTCCAATGGCCCGCTCAGTTTGTACTGGCCGCCGCATTATCCAACTGAACAATTACCTCGATTGCCGAGTGCCACCGAGTCCGTGATTGGGATTCGATTTGTCCCCAGTGGAATTGCGATTGATTTGTTATTTGTGTGTGGCAGATAAATGTCGACGTGGGCAATTGATCAATCGATTGAGCGATCCACCAATTAGCACTGAGTCAATATCGTTATTGGGCGAGCGGCAGTGTTGTTTCCTTCGTCTCAATTTGCCATTTAAATTAATTCGTAAATGGTACAATGTATATTGGTTTATGTTGAACTTTCCCTCTCAATTGGGCGTGGGTATGTCAATGTGTCCCGAGCCTGTTTAGTCGTAGATCGGGCGCCTTCCGATTAAGACGTGTCGTGGTTTGGTGTTGCGGTGTGTTGTGCAGTGCTGTGGTCGATCGATCGTGAGCTTTCTCTGCACCAAGCTACTAATCAGTGAGTGTCTCTAATTGTAGTCTCTAATACACCTAGTGGTGATCGGCCTTTGAATTTCGCATAGTGTGCCAAGAGGAAATCGACAACATCGAGCCATTATATCTCATCTTTGTGGTCAGAGGCGGCCACGAGCCACACAAAGCACACATTGATCCAAAGGCAAATCAATTGGGTCGTGTGTCTGTCTGTGTGTGAGCATTGCAATCCCCGGGGCATGTCTGCACAAGCATACAAGTGCGAAATCAATTGAAATAAAAATCGATCTAATAATCGCGGCAAGCGAGTTGGCACACTCAATTACTTGAACTTTCACTGAGTGCGCTGCTGCCAGCACGAACACAATTGGCGCCAATTTGGCTACACTCAATCGGATCACGTTCACTTTTGTTGTGCACTGTAAAATTTGTGCTCGGAATTTAATTCTAATTAGCTCGAATAAGTGCAATAATTCCAATAACCGATACAGTAAGTCAGTAAGTGAATTAATCAACTAATGAAGAGTGATCACCACAATTACTGTCATGTGCTGGACATTGCATTGCACTCGTTCACATTAAACAAACAAGCAAACGGACCAACTGGCCATAATCGGATTCAACTCTACAGTGCAATTCACTTGGCTCAAATAAAGTGAACTTGTTGAGTTTCACTCTCGAGTGTGGAGCACACTTCAGCACTTTGTTTTGGTTGCTCTTGACTTTGTACGTCTTTTGCTCATTCATTCGCCGACACACACAAACTCGATCGCGCTTGTTGTGCCTTTTCATCCAATTTGTGTTTGTTTGGTTTTGTTTGTTATCGAACATTTCCTCCAATGTCAATCGAGACCACTTGTGTGCAGTGCTCTCAAGTGGAGCTACATTCTTCTTGAATTATGGTTTGGTTTGCTTTTGCATGGCGCGATGATATGTCTCAATTAAGTGTCACCTCGACGGAACTCGTTTGTGTTCGGAGGTGACACATCCAAAGTGATTCATTGAAAGTGAACATTGATTTTTGTTGTTGTTGCCTGCTTGTAAGTGCACATACTCACTTGGACACAATTTAGCAAAGTGCAGTTGATTAGATGGCGATGCCACAGTGCACTGAGTGCCATACTCGGTGGTTCGGTCCTATTAATAGTTCGAATGCCACTTGGGTGCCATGTGCATATTGGACAACCTGTTCGAGTGGCCACTCGGCATGATTATCGCCCAAACGCTAACAAAGTGACCACTGGCAAACAATCGAACACACACACAAACCGATTACACTTGGGAGTAGGTGCACACATTCTCACAACGATACACACACTCGTGGTCACTCGATACAATCACTGAACGATATAAATACATGGCCAGTCCGGTAATTGGTAATTTATGCATGGCTATAAATATTTATTTGGAACATTTCTCCATACGAACACACATTGGGATGAGCATCGAGCGAGTCCATTCGAGTGGCTGTGTAAGGATGAACAGCCGGACAAGTTCAGCAAATTGAATTAAATAGTTCAATTTAGCTGATTAGAGCGAGCATTGTTCTAGTCCGCTATAGTCCGATGCGGAGCGCAATCAGTGATCGTCGCACACTACCAAACGGTCCCGTCAAGGATAGCTCGGGTGAAAGCTAAACCGACGGACATGCCACTCGAACTAGTCCGGTCGGTCTTCCATATAAATAGACACTCGGACTGCACTGCACTTCGACCGTTACTTGCACAGATCTCGATCGACTCGATAGGAGCACGCCTTGGTCGAGTGTGTTGTTACAGTGCCTCTGACCACCAGTGGACGATATTTTTGGATGGTTTTGAAATGAAAATCCTTCGAAAACAATAAACACGCAACAAGATGGCGAGATGGATGGCCAGATGGACGGTGAGATAGATGAGTCGGATCACTCGGTGGGAGAGTGCCAGTGAGTCTTACGATATTGACTGTCTCCTGCTGGACTCTCACTGCTCCTCAGGTACTGCCAATCCCAATCATCGTCACTCTAGTGCCTTAGTGCCTTAGATCGATGAGCGATGCTTTCGCCTCAACTGCAGCAGCATCAACATCAACAGCACCGAATACTCTCCCCACACGTCACTCGAATTCCAAGTTTGAAGAGCAACTTATATTAGTTCGTTATCATCTGTGCCTTCATCTCGCGCACTGACACTCTTAATTATAAATCACCTTTCGCTGGTTTATTTTAAGTATCGCTCATCGGTGGCACAAAACGGCAAGCAAAAAAACGTTATACTCGAAAGTAAATTCACTAATAGGACTTTTATTTATAAACATCACGAACTCATCGTTCGGTCGGCCGCTAATCCTTTCAATTCCCTACTTGTGTTCGACTCACTCTCAGGCCATGTCTAATATCGTTCGATTAGGGACACCTGACCAGCACTCACTTGTGACAGACCGAGCTAAGTCTGCCAAATACCGTAAGATGAACTGACACCTGAGCACACTCACTTGGTCAGAGAGAGTTGTTTTGCACGAAATTCCAATCTGTACTCGTGATATTCATTAGCAGATATGATCGTTTTTGATTGGTTCGATCGGTTGAGGGCCACATTGGACTGGAGTGCAATCGTAAAACCTAATCAGATCAATTTGCGGGTCCATTTTGACTCGATCTCACAAATGGCTTTTCTTACTCAGTCGGCCTGCACAGTAGCCAGTGACGAGCTTACTGGGCCATTCCGAGTTGTGCCAGTGTTGCCTGCACTTGAATCAACTCGATTGTTATTTATTATTGCCTTTAGTATTGACATTAAAACCGCCTTAGATAGACAAAAAAGGCAGACACCGAAATAGCAGCGATAATGAATGTGTCCATTGCCGACTATTGCCACTACCGTTAAGTCGATGGGGGCAGTGAAGGAGAACTCGCCCCGATCGAGATTACATCACGAGAGTTCTGTATGATCGTAGTGGCCATTGCATTCTACACCATTCGGTCATTAACGGACTGGTTCGTTAATTAGTGCAATGTCGCAACGATGACCACAATGAGTAAAGTCACCTGCACAAGTAGTCGATTCGATTGTCACCGGCTTTGTCCTGCTGATTGGCCTATAGATAGAATTCTACTGCTCGTATGTTCTCATAATTAATTTGTTCATTGCCCCAAAGTGAGCAAAGTGAACGAAATTAGGGCGAGACGCCCTCCCCAACCGAATATGCCATGTCCGTGTGAGTGAGTGTGGTGGATGTGTATGGTGTTGTTTTGTCGTCTTCTCTAGCGGTTTCTCCTCCGTTCGATTTGTCCAATTTCCCTCCTTCGTTCTTGTTTCTGTTTGTCCGAATGCAATTTCACTGTTTGAATTTTGATGCTCTCCGATAATGCAATATGGCGAGGACAACGCGTAGAGGTAATGAGCAACACGTTGGCCGAGGCACATCGCACACCGTTAAATGAGTGCGATCCAACGGTGGCCAGTGTGGCAGCAGTGAAACCATCGACGGGCAGATCGCTCTCCAGTCGAGATAGATCGAGAGAGATTACTCCTCGTCGTCCAGTGTGCTCAGGCAGAGAAGCACTTTTACCTCTGGTCGGGCTGACAATTGGCCACTAATTTCACTGGAGAGAAAGTCACTCGAATTAAGGCACAGACAGATTTCTCTAAATCAAGCTCAGCCAAATCGGACTCGGCAGTATGCACTCGGTTTGCTCTCCTGACAGTCGAGTGCCGTTCATATCTCACGCGGCCACAAAAAGATAGTTCCATCTCGCGCACCGATTCAGTCAGTCCGCGACTGCCATTTTGTTCATGTGAGTGCCACCGCCGGTCTGTGTCCACTTGACGAGCATCTGGACTCTGAGTCGAGCTCGTGCATTGTCCACAAGTTCCACTGTTCCATCACCTTAACCGGCCATCATCGCCAATTTAGCCAAAGTGCCAATCGTCCAAATAGAATGACTTCTCCACACCATTACTGAATTGGGGATCAACTCGAGCTCGACCTAACCAAACTACATTCATTTGTTCATTCATTTGTTTTGTCTGTTATTTGTTTATTTTTGTCTACTTGTTCACACTCCACTGAGCACCATGATTCTTAGGTAAGATCCCTTATCGATCGATCTGTTCAATATGAATTTTGAGACCGTTAGAGTTTAAGTTCTTTTTATTTTCGCACGTTTGTGGTCGACACATTCACAATTGACATTTGTGCGACATTAACCAAAATGACCACAGACACCTGTAGATCGATTAACCTGGATTGTATTTGAGTAGTGAGAGGATCCCACCAATGGCCACAAACGCATTCGCTCACTCTCGTTCTATCTGCACTAAATTGCATTTACTCTTCGGCCAAATGTTCAATCGGCCCAATTTGCACAGTTTCACGCCTCGAAAGTGATCTCTCGCCATTTGCATTTTTCGTGGCATCTATTCTGCAAAGGACACTTTCAATTTCGCATAATAATATCGACATATCATGGCCATCATCATCATCACTGCTCGATGCTTAAATGTCTCTAGGGCAGTGACAGAACGCTTTGACAAAACCTAGACTCGATCCACTTGTGCTCATTCAAGTGGCCTTAGAGAGGCAGTGGCACTCCGCCTGTGTGTGTGATATCAACCCAGTCGATCGAACTGGGAAATGGACACAAAATGTCGATTTTGTTCATTTGTTAGACAGACGACCGCACTTCAATTGCTAATGTGCAATTAATGTATTCGATTATGGAAATGGCGCCATTGTTGTTGCTGGGCACTGACTGCTGCCATTGCTTCCTTTTATTTTATTTTGTTGTTCGTTCGTTCGAAAGGATCGTCTAGTTTTGGCGAATGTCATCTCAAATCGATCAACGTTCGACGATGATCTAGATGAGTCATACTCCAATGATACAATTAGTAGTTCTTAAGATCGGAGCCAATCTCGAGTCCATTATTCGAAGTTGTATAGCCAAGCCATTAGACTCCATATTAAGTTTGATGGTGAGAAAATTGAGCAAATCGGTCAACTCTATTTATATGACAGAACAGACTTGTCCGTGCAACTGCCACACGAACAAATGATGAGCACCGTTATGTTTGTCTCGACTCTAACTGCAACTCTAAGTTGAGTGCCGATTGTTTGTTGTAGATTTCTGACTTAACAAAGATGTCCAATTTAGTGTTTATATCAAACTTAAGCTTTCGATGACAAATTGCAATGAATTGAAATGTCTAGCTATTGAAAATCACTGAAAAGCAGTGGATGATCAATTGTGTGGATGTTGTGCTAATGTTACCCTTTTGTTGACAGAATTGGCTTCATTGCGCTCAATCTTCTGATAGTGTTCACATTGGCTAGCGAGGACGTTGCCGCCAAGCATGATCGCACAAAGCGTCAGTCCAACTATCAGTACGTCAACTTTGACCTGCCAAACAACACCAACCCATTTGTAAGTGTCCCAAAGTAACCACTAACTGCCACTAACCAGTCATTAACACTCAGCAATTGGCACCTCCACAACCTTCAATTGACCTCTCACAATTTGGTCACTTTCAGAATCAATTTCAGAACTTCAACCCTCGACCAGCCGCGGACCAGTTCAACACCAACTCAATTCGTCGTTTTCCTCAATTCCCAAATGCAGCACCTGCCAATGAGGAGCCACTAATCTCAGTGCTGAGTGGTCCTAATCAGTACCATCCCTCGCAGAGTGTTTCGTGGAATCCTCCACCAACCATTTTGCCACCCCAACAACAAGTGAGCAACAGTCGCACATCGGCCCTGTCACGCTCCATCGAACCAAATCAAGGTCAGTTTGCCAGAATCCAGCCTGATCCCGAGACAAGCCCAGTGGCGCCCAAGCCAAACTTCCACTTGGAAGACAACGTGCCAAACAAGGCGCGAGTGAACCTTCATGCAGGCAATAGCAACTTGGTGGACAAGCCACCTGTTGCAGTGAGCACAACTCCTAGTCCAGCCACCACTCCCAAGGACGGCAAAAAGGACGATGTGGTCATCTATTATTACTATTACTATGATGATGACAAAAACAAGACCGACAAAGAAGGTCTGGATACGATTCCCTCCTTAGAAGGATTCGATGCGCCCAAGGCCAAACCAGGCAAAGTGATCATCAAAAACGAGAAATATACTCCCAAAGAGGTGGAACAACCAATCATTCCATTGCGCGTGGACTCTCGAGTGCCCAGTCAGAATGTGCCTCCACAATTTGCCCAACCACAACCACAACCACCATTCAAACTGCAGGAACCTCCAATACAATATACAATGCCCACAACCGAACGTCCAACTACCCAATCACTGCGCACCTCATCACTTTCACTGGAAAACCAGGGTCTCATCTCAAACATATTCCGCTATGGCTCATCTCCAGCTCCTCCAAATGTACCCATAACCTCAGAGCCAAGACCCTACACGCCCGAGTCCGTGAACAACTTTGAGTCAAGCAAAGTGCCAGACACTCCCAAGACATTATCTTCGGAGAGCAACATTAACAAATTGCCCAACTTCACTCCCGACAAGGAAATGCCAGAAAATGTATTCTCTGACCTGAACACCACTCCAATGCAAACTCTATCGCCAAGCACCATTCGAACAACCATGACGACCACAACTACAACTACAACCACAACCACGCCAGCTCCGACCACCACCACCACGACAACCACAACAACACCAGCACCTGTTGAAGAAACCGAACCTCCTGGTAGAAGGCGATTTGGTCACCGTCAGCGTCCGGGACTTTCCGCTGCTCGACCAAATCCACTGAACCGAATTCGCTCTAGCACCACAACCACAACCCCAGCTCCAAGCACAACCGAACGGACTCGCTCCTTCACTCGGCCCTCGGCTGTGGCTCCACAACAAAGACAAAATCGATTTAGAAAGCGACCAGGCTTTGGCGGTGAAACCAACTCAGAAGCAGCACCATCTGCAAGCAGCACTAGCACAACTGAGGCTCCGTCACGAGTTGCAACCAGTCCCGCAGCGCCAAGAGGGCGATTCGGTGGTCGAAGTCGATTCAGTGGTGGCCGTCAACAGGCCACTTCCAGTGCCCCACAGTCCCAAACAACGAGTACCACCCCAGCCCCAGCCAGTACCGAAAGTTCCAACACTGTCTCCACAACTCGACGAGCATTCAGTGGTCGTGGTCGACCACAGTTGCGAGGCGGAAATCGAGCACCTTTCCTGCGAGGCCGAAAACCAAATGCGCCCCCAGCAGAGGAAGTCACTCCTGATCCAAGCGAGGCATCCACTCCCACCAACGAGTCAAGCTCATCGGCAGCAGCAGCTCCAGCAGCCGAAAAGCCAAGTGAGTCAGTGACAGAATCATCCGCCAGCAGTGACAGCACTCCAGACCAATCGGCCACCGAAGCCAGTTCCACCGAGAAACCTCAAGGCCGAGGCCGTCAACGACCACTGTTTGGTGCACGACCAAGGCCGAGTCTGTTTGGTAGACGAGGAAGTCCAGCAGCAACAGCAGATCAGTGAGCGCGCACTAACTCAACTACTGTAAATTACTCGATTATATAACTCAACTTCGAACTCATTGCCGCGGTGGACAGTTTTGCTTCATTCGTTACATAGGCGCATTTTATTTATTTTCATTGTCTTTTTCTTTTCGATCCAAATAAATCATATTTATTACCAAAACACTGTGACTAGTGTCACTCTGCACTGGCCAATTATGTCATTAACAATATTGTACAAGAGTAGTGCACTGATGTCAGTGAAAGTGAAAGAGATATGCGAAATGCAGTGATAAACAGTGGACGAGTACTGCGACCAGATTAGATTGCGCACTGAGCAAAACTCACTAAAACTGTAATTGTGTGGCCACTGAAGAATATAACCCGACAAATGCCACTTTCACTGCCAATTAAGTGAGCGGTGCACATCGCGCCTGTTTGTTTGTGTTGTGAATCGGTTTTGGCAAGTCACACCGAATTGGACTGCATCCAAGCACGAATTCGTTCATATGTTCACATGCCACAAGTAGCTTGAATAGCATTCCTGGCAGTCTCAGTGGTGAGACTGTGGTACACACAACACAGTGGTGAGAGTGACCAAATCGGGTACTGTTCTCAGCAGACAAATGGCAGTGACGGTCACGTTCGATGACTGGATCATCCCGTATTTTGTGTTGCTGTTCAACTCGATCGTCTTTTACCTGTTGCGCCTCAATGTGAACTACCTCTGTCCCCAGAAAGTGAATCTCCTGCTAAATGAGGTCATTTCCACGGTGGAGCTATGTGCCGACTGTGCCGAACTCGGTTAGGCCAAGTTGCCAGTGCTGTCCACATGCTCACCATACTTCATTACAGGGGTAGTCTGGGAAGTGCACGGCAACGTTGGACTGTCCGTGGCACTGTTTCTGCTCTGTGTCTGGTGGTCAACAGTGTTCGGTGATGCCGAGGCATGTCCGTGCGGACCCATCGAGGAATGTCTAGTGGTGGGAAGGTCTTTTACCTCGGAAGACATTCTGCACAAACTTACAGGCCAGTTAATTGGCGCCTACCTCACCTTCAAGTAAGTTTCGTTACAGACAATTTATCAGAGACAGTTTCCAACATTTCCACTAACAGGTACATCAATTCGGTGTGGTGTTGGCATTTATCTGAACAACATCACTCGTTGCACACAAGTCATTGTCAAGCAACCTTGTTCGTTTCACCTCTGTTCGGAGCAGCAATCGAAGGTCTCATCACATTTATCAGTCGAATCGTGGCACTCGAATCTGAAAATTGGAATTCAAACGTATCGATTGGAGCAAACTCGGCCGCCACTGTTTTGCTAGTGCTTTTCGGTATGCCCCTAGAATCTAATCTTGTTACGATTAATCTATAGCTACCTATCCACATAGCCCTCAACACAACGGGTGGTTACTTCAACCCAATAATGGCGTCGGCACTTACGTTCGGATGTGAAGGCAACTCCATGTTCGAACATTTGGCCGTGTATTGGCTTGGTTCACTGCTTGGAGGCATTGGTGCAAGATGGTGTCATAAACACTTCCTCATGACAGCGAACCACAGCAAGTCTGACTAATTGACAAAATGGTAATTAAAATAAATAGCTAATTTAATTAATAAGAAAATATATTCATGTGCTTGAGAGACGAATGTACAGTGGAAAAAATGCAATGACAAATCAGTCAAATTTGATGCGATTTGAGAATAATGGTGCACGTCGAGGAGTGCTAATTGGAGTGACTGTAGAGAGAACCTTCGATACATTTGCGGTTTTGCTTTTGTTGACGCCAGGCGAACAAACAGAAGAAGCGCTTGGTGATTGTAAAGTTTGACTGTCGTTGTTGGTCCTACTGAAGCTAGTGCAAAGAGAGGTGAGAGAACGAGGGGAAGAAATAATGTCGGACATTTTCTTTGAGGAATCGTCGATGGGAATAGAAACGTGAGAAACAAAACCATTAGACCAGCATATGCTCAACAGACAGCCATTGTCCACATAATAGTCGTGGTACTTGATCAGTAAAGGAATTGAGCTATTGTCACCAAATTGAGATCTAATTGTGCAGAGAGGCCATATTTGCAACGACGAAGTTAAATGAGTTCCGAATAATGCAATCACTTCTGGTTTATCTAAATTAAAATATCAAAATTAATAAATAAAAGTTATAAGATTATAAATAACAATTACAAACCTCGAAAAGAAACAGCCAATCGAGTGGAATTTCGATCCCAAGCAATATTTTGAATGTGAACGCCCAACTGGAAATCTTGGAAATGTGTTTCACTGGTATCTAAAAGCAAAACACTGTTGTCTGGGCTTCCGCCAACATCTTTAGCTTCTGCTTTGTCATAAAAAGTCAAAGCATAAATCTTTGACGATTGCTTGGGTGCAAAAAGAAGAATTCTTCCAGATGGTCTACTCCAACAAGTAGTTTGACATAAAGAGGAAAGATTAGATTTCCAACACTTGGAAGACCATTGAAGATTTTCAAATATGCGAATCTTGTTAGAAGTAGTTTGTGCTAATAATCGCCTCTTATCTGGAGACCATAACAAAGAAGTGAACTGAGAAGAGAAAGGTGATCGCACTAGTCGAATAGAGTATTTTGTGGTATACTGCTGAGAACTCCAATCAAAAGTAATTACTGCCAATGATGAATTTCTAGGCGAACACGCAATCAGAGTATTTCCTTCAGAATCAAAAACAATACTAGTTATAGGACTACAAAGCCTTGAATCGATAACTTGAAGACATTTTTGTGCATCGGGCTTAAAGAGTTGTAAATCGGACTGCAGAAACCAAAGCAAAATTTTGCGCTCAGATGCAATAGCCAAAATATCATCTCTTTTGGGATGCCATGCCATTGAAGAAACCCGCTTTTGAGCCAAATTTTTAAGACAGCAAATATGGTTGAGAGGCCGCTGCAAATCTGCAGAGTAAATATAAACTGAATCGTTGACCAAAGCCATCGCACAACGAAGAGAAGCCGGATGCCATTCAAAAGCTCGAATTAGTCCATTTTTCCAATCAAGATTGCTACTAAATTCATTCAGCAATTCATCATCTGTTAACTATAAATAAACAAAAAATTAAGACATTATTCAAACAATTCATTATTTAATTACCTTGTCAAATGGGTAAAAGTAGAAATAAATTGTGAGATAAAGAGAATGCATAAACAGCATAAACGAGGCAAACCAATAAAAACATTTCACGATCACATTGGCAGACTCTTCGCGGTCATTTTTATCGTCATCACAGAAAAGTTTGACAAAGTTCAACATGGGATAAAAGCCCTTGTATCGGTATTGATGAAAAACTCGTTTCCAAAAACTGTTGTCATTATCAATGAAAATATCTTCTGAATAGTGTTCGGGTGCAATTGAAGGTTTGACTATGTTGTCTTTGGATATAAGAATATGAGGATATTTTTGACCCTGTGAAACAAAAAAGAAAATTTTAATACAATGAAAAAATGCAAAATAAAAGAAAAAAGATCAAGAACAAGACTTACTCTATTATTGATAAGATCTGACTTGACAAAAGAGTCGTCAATCACAATCTGGTCCATGTTGTCAATTGTCAATTATGTCAGTGGCGATCAAAGCATTGTCATCTATCAAAACAAAACTACTGAATTAAGTTTAGCTCGTTTTATAGAAGCAAAACACACGACCAAAACGACGATTTCAACGAATACAAGTTCGTTGCATATGCAATTCAGCCGGCAGAGTGAAACACGCGATAAATGAGTGTCGCAATAGTCGATCATGTTTACATTTGTGTGTAAATAGATGAATTGAATTGGCAATTGAAGAGATTCAATAATGCTGATAAAGGCTGATCAATGTATTTGATATCGATGATGTATGATTTTGAAAATCAATTGAGCATATCTCAATTATTCATTTGTTCCCTCGATGTGATGTCAATTCAAATCGATAATAGAGATGTTTGTGATAATGTATGGATGCGCCATCTGTGAGCAAACATGACAACTGGTAGTTAAGTGTTTGTCGTCGGTTGCGTTGGTGGCCCAGTTGGTGGCACACCTTCAGAGAACTGGGAGCAGAGTGGCGGTCTCGGCTAGTGCTCTGCTCGAAGGTATGCGAATGCGATGGCTGCTGTGAGAGGTAAGCTGCGATGAGCCGCGAGGCAGCAAGTGAGAGGAGAGAGCTCGAGTCGGTGTTGCACGGCAATGCATTCACAATTGCATTGCATCCACAGGATTGTCTGTGCCTGTGACCGTGGCGATGAGTGAGCACAGCCGCGCCGAGAGGATCACTGCTGACTGAAACGATCCAGTTGCAGAGGACGCCACCGAGTGTTGCTGCTGCCTGCTGGCCAGTCGTTTTGCCCGCTGCACCACAACACACACACACACACACACCAGAGGCCCACTTGACGCGAACCAGACGTGGAACAAGACGTGACACAACACAACACGCCACTGTCTGCCCGTTCCATTTGGCCTCGAGTGAGAGAAAGACTGGCCAGGCCTGAGCCAGTACTGTAGTATAGCTGTAGTGGTAGTGTTGTGTAGCGATTCTTCATCCGCCACAATCGGTCGGCTGATTGGTGTGATTTGTTCGGTGATAACGTGAGATCGATCATTTGGACGCCGTCACCGCTTCTCATCTTGCTCGCCGCATCCTTCTACTCACTCTCTCCAGCTAACCTTTTACATGACGTTCTGTGTGTTCTGTTTTTGTTGCTCACAACATCTATTCTCGGGGATTCTCAGCAGACAACATTCTGCCGAATTCCTATGCCTGTCCGACTTGACTTCTCAAATCTAATCAGCGATGATCAACTATGAGGTTTAGTCGCGAAGTGAGGCATTGCTTTTTAAACCAAAGGACGACAGAATCGGGTTTGCAGTCGACCAAGTGCAATCGGTGACCGCCTCAACTGGTCGTTGGTCAGCTGCAGTGCACACCACACCACACTCCACTTCTGTCGCCCGTTGTGTCATCTCCATCTGGCAATAGTTCTCCGATTGTGTTTTGTTGCCTGACAAGCCAAACTCATCGATTCATATACGAAGTCACATTTCGGCGTCACCTTTCACAATTAGCAACACCATCGCAAAGCTCGTTACCTGTCAGTGCCCCCCAATATTGGTGTGATCCCATTATGAGTTGTTCATGATCAATGCATATTTTTGTACCGCTTGATGCATCTTCATCACCGTTTCGTTTGTTGTTGTGATCACCATTTTTATTATTCGTTTTACACATCATTTGTCCGTTTATGTTGTCTGAGCTTTTTACCTGTGCATTGCCTCCTCACTCGACCTGTTCGTCGTTTAATCAACTGCAATCCACAAACAACAGCACCGACCAAGCAACAACATGTTCAAATGTATTCCCATATTTCGTGGTTGCAATCGGCAGATTGAATACATCGACAAGCGTCACTGTAGCCTTCCTGCCATCCCAGACGATGTTTTGCGATACACGCGGACACTTGAAGAGCTTCTTCTAGATGCCAATCACATTCGCGACCTACCCAGGGTAAATTCTCACTAGCCAACGTTGTAGTTTGTTTGCCAAACAAAATTGGAACACAATTCACACTGTATTGCACAACAACTAAAAATAGACAATCGCACTGTCTGTGTATATAATGATGACTTTCAGTATTGATCACTAATGACTTTATTATTATTTGTGATCTATGAAATTAGTCGATCGATCGATTTCTTGTATACAATCGAATGTATATGATTGGAAAAATAGTTGATTGCCTCAACGTGTGAATGTGTGTGTTTGATGACTATTAATCAAATGTCACACCAAGACATTTAAATTTCATTCATGTGAATTTAAATTAAATTATAATTAACTCAATGAACTTGACAGCCCGACACTTTAGGTCTATTTAACATTCTATTTTGGACTGAATTTAACTTTATCTCATTAGTTTACTCTTATTATTTGTTCACCTAATTAGACTGTTCATTAAGCGTCTCACACCAGTGCCAGCATGTACCGAACCCAATTAGAATGAGTCATTCGTATCGATAGATGTTGTGTTTTGGTCCTGCCCAAACGAGAAGTGTCACAACTTTGCGTTAGTATTGCGATATGCTTTCTTTTGCTGTTGCTGTCGCTGCATGTTGTCATGTTCGTACCGATTGGCATCATTTGTTGTTGTTGCTGCTGTCTGTGCTTGTTTTCTAGGAGACTTGCCATTTTCAGTTCATGTGCCTGGAACTGCAAATCAAAATATAGTAATAATAATGCACGCTCGGTGCCACTTAATGATAAATTTGATTTTGACATCCGATACATGCTAATGGTAAGGATCGCCGAGAGATGTGCCATCTCGGCTCGTTCCAGTTCGAGGCCTATTCCGAGTTTATTTAGCTTTCACTCCCCTCTCACAGTTGATTTGTCGCATATTTGCTTGAGCACTTTCTCTGATGTGCATGTTTTATATTACAATTTCGATTTAGTGACTCACCGAGCGCAGACTAACTAGCAACCCATTTGATATGCCCAACTCGTTTTTTTTGGTTAGGCAGAATTGTTCACATTTGTCGGATGTATTTGTTGTTGCCCTTTTGATTATCTTGAGGAGCGTCTCAATCGAATATAAACTTTCGATAAATTTAGTCCAGATCCCATTGGCTTGATGATGAATATAGGCCATTGCTGGTGAGTTGTTGCCTTGAACGGTTGGCATTTATACTGTGGTAACCCGACTCGTAATTCGGTTGAGTACATTTGCCACTGGTGTATCGGTGGCAACGAGGCAACCAGGCCACTTGCATATCGTCGGTGCCATTAATCGAGATGCATAATTCCATCTGGCCATTAGACTCTCGGCTCGTTTTAATGTTCGAAACGTTTGTTTAATTTGGTGTAATGCATTTTAATTCCATTAAATGGCCATCTCCACTTTATTATTGCACTTAATTTATGCGATAGCCCACAATGAAATGGATCGATTCGACAGACAGACAGGCAGACAGAGCACTCGAAGACGATCGTTTTGTTCTCCGTTAGTGTCGAATGTGTTGGCATAATTAAATTTAAATGCTCATAGACATGTTCTACTCATGTTCCGCCATGGTATATAGACACAAATGCTTTGGCAAGCACCTTTTTCTCATTGCACTGAGTGATCATTGTAATCAAACATTATTGCTATCTTGTTAGACACAAAGAAAGTCACTCACATTTGGGAAGATTACTTTCTCCCGGTTTTGTGTGTTCTGTGCTGTCGGGCTCAATTGGTCGATCCACTGCCGCAGCTGTCCTTAATTGAGCCGTTCACAGACAGCCATTTGTCATTTGCATTTGGCCACTGTCTCAACTGATAGGCACTCACTCACTCAACTCATCGCCAATATAAACAAATGAATTATTAATTGGCACACGAGACATGACTAATTGCTTTGTTCTCTCTAATTGTATTCTTTCTTTCTTGTACTTTTCAGGGCCTATTTCGGTTGACCAAGCTGCGTAAGCTAACCCTGAGTGACAATGAAATATGTCGATTACCGTATGAGATATCGAACTTGGTCAATCTGGTTGAGTTGGATGTTAGCAAGAATGAAATTCCTGAAATACCCGAAAGTATTAAAAACCTAAAATATTTGCTTTCTGCTGACTTTAGTTCAAATCCCCTACAAATGTAAGTGGCTTGACTAATATATATCACGTGTTGATTCGCATGTTAACTCTTTGTTTGTTTGCCAACAGACTTCCATTGGAGTTCTCTCAGCTTCGGGCACTGAAGTCAGTTGCTTTAAATGACATCTCACTTCAAAGGCTGCCCAACAATTTCGGTTCATTATCCAACTTGGAGTCGCTAGAATTACGTGACAACCTTATTAAGACATTACCTCCTTCTATTTCTATGCTTGTCAAGTTGGAGAGACTAGATCTTGGCTCAAATGATTTCGATGAATTACCCGAGGTTATTGGCCAGTTGCCCAATTTACAAGAGCTTTGGCTAGACCAAAATGAGCTCACCACTTTGCCTAAGGAAATTGGCAAACTGAAGAAGCTAATGTGCCTAGACGTTAGTTCAAACAAATTGGAATATTTGCCAGAAGAGATTTCTGGTCTCGAATCGCTAACCGATCTCCATTTGTCTGAAAATCATTTAACTTCGTTACCCGATGGAATTGGTCTGTTGTGTCGGCTGACAATTTTGAAAGTAGATCAAAACAATTTAGAATCACTCAATCCGACCATAGGCGGATGTTCATGTCTTCAAGAGCTTGTCTTAACCGAAAACAAGATCGAAGAGTTGCCCGCCACAATTGGCAACTTGGTCCACTTGACCAACTTCAATGTGGATCGCAATTTTCTTCGAGAAGTTCCTACTCAAATTGGAAATTTGACCCGTTTGGGTGTTCTCTCGTTGCGTGAGAACAGTCTCGGTCAGGTACCTTTTGAAATAGGGCAACTGAGAGAGCTTCGCGTTTTGGACATATCGGGCAATCGCATCAACCACTTACCTTACTCGGTGACGGCCTTAAATCTCAAAGCGTTATGGTTGGCCGAGAACCAATCACAACCGTTGCTCAAATTTCAGACCGATTATGACGAGCAAACTAACCAGAAAGTGTTGACATGCTTTCTTCTGCCACAACAAGAGTACAAACAAGAAGGCATTTTCGGTATGTTGATTTATTTTTAATATGATTTATGTTTATGATTTAATTGTTCTTAATTATCAGCAGGTTTGGCAGCATATTCCAGCAACAGTTTGGAAAGGGCAAATTCTTTAAATTGGGATCAGCCGAGACACTCTGCGGTGAAGTTTGCTGATCAAAGTGAAGAAGAGCCTGACGATGATAGCGATCCTTTGATTTCCTCTACAAGTGGTGGTGAACCTGTGAACTTTGTCCGACACGACACTCCACATCCACGAGAACTTAAAGCACGTCACCAAAAGCTGTTCGCCAATCGTGATTCGAAGGACAGCAAAGAAGACGACAACTACGAACCACAGGTTGAGAGCAATGTCGACCAGAACGGGGAGGATTTGTCGGCCAACACTTCGGACACTTCGTCTGTATCGTCAGTTATCATCAAGAACGACGAGGATATTCAAGAAGAGAGACAGGCTTATTACCAAAATCCCGCTTTCGAGGATCAAATTGATGCTGATGTTCGCAAAGAGCTTAACGACCGAGTTCGCAAAGTGAATCTCTCTGATTCGGCAGAATCTGATGAAATAGCTGCTAATCAATCCGATAGAATTCGGCATGTTGGCTTTGAAAATGTCGAGGAACAAAATGAAGAAGTAGATGAGGAGGAGGAGATGGAAGAGGAAGAGGTTCATCAAGGCGAAAAACTAAACACTCGGTTGCATCGCCGAGACACGCCTCATCATTTAAAGAATAAACGAGTTATTACATCTAAAGAGGAAAAGGAAAAAATTTATAGCATCTTGTCTAATCATGAACCCAAATCTTATGGTTTGAATAGTATTGCGAAAGAACCAATAGGCGGATACATTGAAAACAGTAACAGGCCAGTACCTGTTGTTCTGCTTCTGCTGACGATGAAACGAACAGGCACCGGACTGGGACTGAGTATTGCAGGCGGCCTTGGTTCGTCTCCCTACAAAGGGGACGATGAAGGCATCTTTGTATCGAGAATCACCGATGGCGGTCCCGCTGAGATTGCTGGCTTGAGGGTGGCAGACAAGATCATCTCAGTGAACGACTTTAGCTTTTCTCGCATTGACCATCATGAGGCCGTGAATAGGCTGAAGACTGCGGGTACAGAATTCGCTTTGCACATTGAAAGAGAATCGCCACCAATCACCAATAAAGTGCCTCCTTTGCCTCCTCTTCGAACGTCTGTCATGTCGAGGTCTTCGGTGAGCAGTCAAGAAGAGCCAGTGAAGAATCATAAACCAAATGCTTTGCCAAACACACCAGTGACAGAACTGAGTTCCTCGAGATTAACACTCAACCGACTGTCTTCAGGAGATCTGAACCTTCCTAAGCAAATTATTCATACCACACTGATTAGAGACGAGAATGGCCTTGGTTTTAGTATTGCCGGCGGAAAAGGTTCCACGCCGTACAAGGAAAACTCCGAAGGTGTTTACGTGTCTAACATTTTCGAAGGTGGGGCAGCTGACAAAGATGGCAAACTAATGGTTGGCGACAAGATTTTGTCAATCAATGGAATTAATCTAGAGAAATTGGACCACGATCAAGTGATCAGCAAATTGACTGGTCTAGAACGATTCGTCCGATTTGTGATTGAACGAGAGAATATCACAGAGAACGGCAACGGGCAGCTTCTATACTCAGCTAATTCCTACATGGCCAACAGGCCCTCGTACACAGGTTCTTACCGTAGACCTCTGTTGGGCTCTGTCAGCAGCTTGTCAGGCATGGGCGCGGACAGTGCACTTGGTTCCGCGGGCACTATTTCCACTCCGACCACGCCGTCATTCGCGCACAGTTCCAAACCGATGAGTTCCATTTTTGACGCCAAATTGCCAGGTCTTCGAAGTGACCCCATGCCAAGCAGCTACCCCTCGAGCACAGTGCCCACAGTGGCGAATCGAGTCACAACCTCATCCACCTCACTGGTCACCTCGTCCAATGCAAACAAGTATTCCTCTAGTGCCTTCAATAGCAATACCTCTCTTGTCAATAGCTGCTCCTCTCCGCAGCTATCCTCGAAAAGTGCCTCCCACGAGTCAGGTAACTAGGCCCTGGCCCATCAATTCATCCATCACTCACATTGGCTTTGTTCTCTGCAGAAAGGAAAGCATTAGTCAGCAAGGAGAATAACATTGGCTCACTTGACACTCGCCATGCGGGGTCTCTCTCCATGTTCGATGGCCCACTCGAGGCTCAATTTCCTGTTGCTCCTAACGAGTTAGGCGTCTTCACAGAAGTTATTACCAAAACTACTTTTACTGAAAATTCAGTGACGCGAGTGACAAACAACACTTTGTCGCTTCCATTGATTGAAGAGGTACTTGCTGCCTTTTCACAATGTACATTCGTAACCTTTGTTTATTGCAGACAATAACACTGCACAAATCTGAAGGACCCTTGGGCTTGAGTATCATTGGAGGATCAGGTGAGAATGAATTCCATTGTTGAGCATTCACTAAATTGCTTTGTTTGGTTAACTTGTTTATATAGACCACACTTGTCATCCTTTCGGACATGGAGAACATGGCGTCTTTATTTCGAAGGTAATTGCTTGTTTGTTTTTGTAATCAGAGTTAAAATTGGCATTGTTTTCCATCAGGTTGTGGCTGGAGGGTTAGCAGCTAGATCGGGAAAAATTCGAATTGGTGATCGCATCTTATCGGTGAACGGGGTCGATATCAGCAATGCTTCCCATCAAGATGCAGTTGAAGCTATGATTCGTCCTATTAAAGAAGTAGTGCTCACCATCAAACATGAACAGCTTCCGCCAGGCTGGAAGGTATTTGTTGTTTTGTTTGTTTATCCACTCAACTCAAGTGAACTCTTTCCAGGAACTTATTATCAATAAGCTCCCGACCGAAAAGCTTGGCATGAACATTAAAGGTGGTTCTGGTGGACAACCAGGAAATCCATTGAATCGCGAAGACGAAGGCATTTTTATTTCGAAGATAAACTCAAATGGGGCTGCGGCAAGAGATGGTCGACTTAAGCCTGGTTTGCGAATTATCGAGGTGAACGACGTCAGTTTGCTTGGGGCTTCTCACCAAGAAGCTGTGCATTCACTTCGCAATGCAGGCAATAGAATCGTTCTGCTAGTTTGCGACGGCTATGATCCATCAGAGGTAACCAAATTGCAATCAGCTGGTACATTGAACAACAGAAATGAGAACAATTCATCGTCGAACTCAAACATGACTTCACCCGAAACACCAGTCAACTCTTTTGATATCAAAGACGATGACGACGTGTTTATGACCTCAAAACAATATGAAGTCAAACCAAACGATTCACCACGATTAGGTCCAAAAGAGCAAAAGACCACCACAGTGATAATGAAGAAGCAGCATCAGACATCGTCAATGGTATGTTGATGAGTTGGAGCACACTTTTCTTAGCATCTTTCGACTCTCATGATCATTAAACTTTCTATTTCTTTTATCTCTTGTCTAATTTCAATTTATTCTTTATTCTTCTCTTTCTCTCACTTTCGCTCGCTCTCTTTGCTTCCTCTCAATCCTGTTTTTTTTATCTCTTGTCCTATAAAAGATTAGCTAACATTTCCTTAAATTGTTCGTTTCTTTGTTTTTTTTTTGCTTGAGCTCTCACTTGTAGAGATGTATCCTATCCTCTTGCACATTATCGATGCAGTGTCAGTGCATCTCTCAGCAATACTAACAAAAGTTTGCTTTGTGTCATTTGCATGTTCCATTGATTAGCCTCCGAGCACTGCAACAAGCAATAACGCATCGAAACCGCATGTGCCTCTTAGCAGTTCGCCCACGCCCCGTTACACACCCCCTCCTTCGCGGAATTTAACATCGCCTGATCCGTCAATGCCTTGCACTCCACCTTTAAGGAAGACACCCTCACCAGTTGTGTCGCGCAATTCGACCCTTGACCGACTGCAAAAACCCCATTCCTCACCTAACCCAAGCCAACAGCCTAGCCTCGAACAGAGTCCCGGCTTGGATCCTTTCTACAATGCTAAATTGCCAGGTGCCAAGCCACCTGTGCCCAAAAAGCCCGACATCATTCCACCGAAGCCGGCAATGACTCCTACCACCAAGGCTGAACACCCTGAGTGGATGAGTTTCAGTGAGAAGAAACGTCACTTTGAGAAAACAAACAAAACCACTTCCTCGAACAGTGCTGCCACTAAGACCGAACATATGCACAACTCACAGTCGGAATCAACCATGGAAAGTTATTCCGAAAGCAAACGATTTAGCTACCTTTCACAGAACGAACTCGAAAAGTTGCGTGAAGAAGATGCCAAAAAGTTGTCTACTTTTTCTGAGGAACAGCTGAGATCGATAATGTCTGCCGACGAGGAGGAGGATGAAGATGAATTTGATCTGAGAGGGAACGGCGCAATAGTACATGAGTTCAACTCCCAGGAAACAATTGAGAACAACGAGAATGGTCAGAAGAGGATATTCCGAACGGCTAAGGCTGAACGGCTGTATCATAAAAAGATGGGCCTCGATGTAGAGTCCGAGGAGTACGCCCAGATGACGCCCACCCAGAAGAGAGCTGTTGAAGCTGAGAAAAGGAAAGAATGGCGTCAGGCTCGACTAAAATCACTTGAGGACGACACCACGATGAATCAGTTGCTCTCGATGAAGAACTATGACCACTGGGCCGAATACTTGGAACGTGCCAAGCAAGACCAAATAGACGAAGACGACGACAGCTGAGAGCTTATAGTGTGCCCCAACCACTTATTTATTTATTTATCTATCGGTCTGATGATCTGTCGCTGTGTATTGATTATTGTATTGCCTAGGTTCTATAGCTGTTGGTACCTGCACAAGTATTATGCATTATGTTTATTATGTTCTTTCCAGATGTTTACCTGTCGTTACACTGTTTCGCTTGTCAATTGCAATCATGACCGAACAACAATTTGCTCGCCATTTGACCCAGTCGTGAGTGGCCTCACTGGGCATCGCCATTTTCTGTGGGCCTGGTTGATGAATGTGCTTTCCTCCTGTACCATACTGCTAACTGTCCTTTACTGTCATATGGATTGCATTTGTCGGCCACTCGTCCAAAGCATGTCAATCGAACCAAACCGCACACGTCATGGTCATTATATTGGCCTTATTCCCTTCCCTTGCCCCATTCATCGCCCATTTTTGATCATCTCACCAAATGATTTTCACTCTATATTTTGTCCAATAAACTATTTTATATTGCTCTTTCTTATTTTGAGTGCAACCTAAGCAACGTTTATTATTGAATATATGTCATTAACTTTAAAACAGAGTGTGCCACATTGACTTTTGAGGCCAAATCTAGTTCACATTGACCATGTTTCGAACACATCGAATACTATACAGACCAAACATTATTTTGGCTCGACCAATCAACTCAAATCAAGGCCAAATATGACGAAATATGTCCATGGTTCATAGTAAAAAGGCGTATTCCTAGAGGTACCCAAAGATGACAGGTGGCCAGGGCAATAGTTCTCGCAGGATTGTCTCGGTACTTTTCATTGACAATGTTCTTGTGTAGATCAATATCACCAGTTCGTTGCACACGCTGATCGATCACCTGAGGTGTCACTCGGCGTAAATCGTACGCCCAGCCAATTTTGGCAAAGCAATCGATGAAGAAGGTGCTAAAGTTGAAGTTGTATCTCCAATCTAATTCGCTTGCCGAATAATCAAACGGAAAGACATGATGGTAGTTGTGGTAACCTTCTCCATACGAACTGTACACCACCAAGGCGCTTTCTCTGTTTTGTGGAACAAAAAATTATTGTTATTGCTTTTCATGCAAATTAATTGAACAATTACTCCCCACCTGGGATTGATTGATTTGTCATACTGTCGCATTCCAAACATGTGCGCCACGCTGTTTACAAACCAAGTGCTGACAACGACAATATAATCGATTAGGACATTTAAACTGTGAACCAATTTGTCACTTACCAGTGGAGAGTGTAGCAGTATCGAAGGAATGCACAAACGAACAGTGAATTCCAAACATTTTCATTCCAAAGGTAGACAGGCACAAGGGTGGGCAGCGCGAAGCAGAAAGTGACTGCGAGCGGGAAGTAGAACCTTCGTTGGAATGTCACAACAGGGTCTTTAAGCAAATCGCTAAAATCCATCGTCTTTGCCTTGTTGAGCACCTCGGGATGTTTCTTGCACATAAGCCAGCCCATGTGGGCAAAGAAAAATCCTCGATTCGAGTTGTGCGGGTCGGCGTTGGTTTCCGAAAATTTGTGATGCATTCGATGGTCACGACACCACACGTAGATATCGTTCTGAAGGGCCATCGAGTTTAACAACATCAAGATCACACGCAGTGGCACTTTGGCTTTGTACGCTCGGTGTGACCACAATCGATGTGCGCCTGCTGTGATGCCCATTCCTGGCGCGAATTAGATTAGTAACGACATATTGATGAAATCAAACATACCTGATAATGCCCCAAAAATGAACCAAGCGAATACTGTCTCGGTTCTGCACGCGGTCAACAGTAGGTACAAACCGTACAGGGCACAACAGTGCAGAATCGTCAGAAGAACAATGTTGATCCATTTGATTTGCAGTTTGTACTTTAGGTCTGCATTCGATTTAACTTCACACACTTCTTGGCCTAATTGCGGGGATGACATTTTTCACCATTTAAGACCGACACGACGATTGACAAGACAAACTGCAATAACTAGTCGGGAGACAACTATTAATGGAGCACACAGGTAAATATAACCGGACGACAGAGTGATTTGCTATCTCCAATGCACATTGGCTGTTATTAGTCGCGCCAAGTGTTTTGTGAATTGGAAATTCGGTTAACAAAATATAGTCCAAGTAATGGTGATTAAGTATTTTTCCAGGCCACAAACGAACAAAAGTGGACGAGGTACCGAAATGGATTGACACTTGTGGCTCGTCCGTTCGAAATATTGATAAAATGTCTCTAATTGGCAATCGTATATCACAGCACTAATCACGATTGAGCAAAAAAAACGAGTGAGCCAAGTGATACAGTAACAAGATGCACTGACTGTGAGCGGACAGAGGTTGGCCTAGCGATTGGCACAAAATGGCACGAGAGAAGACTTTTATTGACGCCTTCCCCCTGTCGGCTACCAACCGAAGGACTGCTCAATGGAATACATCACTTGCGAGTCCGCATATACATTCATATGCATATGCATTCAATGTATTTTCACACCTCAACAATTAACGGTCTCGGTCCATGCGACCAATCATCAGTGCACATATGTTGGTCTGACATTAGCTGACGCACTTATCGACCACACTGGCTGTGGTCCACAGCACTTGGCTAATTATATAATATCGACTGTCGACGACAAATTTAATCTTAATTAGTTTCGTTCGTTCGTTTGAATTTGTTTATCGTTGTAGTGATAATATTTGCATTATTATGTAATATTGGGCAAACACAATAGTCACACAACTGTCACTCTCTCTGTCCCCGAACGATTGGTCTCCAATTAATTTGGACACACTACACAGTAAACACACACTTCACATTTCGCCATATTTGACATTCCCACAACCAAAACCCGAGGGACCCAAATCACCTCAAGGGCATTGTGCTTTATTTGTACAGTTTTTGGTCTATTCGGCAAAAGATGAGATTGTTCCAGTCCAGATTTCAATGTCGTCGTTCGAACGTTCGATAAGTTCAGTGTCGTGCACTACAGAGTCTAACTCACCTGCCGTGCGTGTGTCAACCTTGTGTTTGTCCATATTTTATGCCGCACTCACACTGATTGAGTCATAAAAGATTGACCATTGAACCATATATATTGTGTTTGTGTTTTGCATTTTCTCTTTGCCAAACCATTGCGCGCCCAAACATTATTGGACGTTTTATTGTCAATAAATTATTGAGCTCGCTCGTTGTTGGGCACAGACAAATCAAATCAAAAAAGCAAGACAAATGCAATTAATAATTATTGCATGCCCTTTCCGCAGCCGAGATGTACAGACTTTGCAATGCAAGCCAGTACAGTTCATCAAAAATGAGTTATTCTAATGACGCAAAGCACATCACAAATCTGCCAATTTTGTTTTCTTGGAATTGTGGTTTCTCACAAACTTAATTTGGGTTGGTGACAACTTAACAATGTAATTTCCTTGTGTAAGTATTTAATTGTTATTGTTTTACAAAATGGCAACCGCTACCATGTTTTGAAATTACAAATGGCATCACAACTCTATTTACAACCCAATATATGGACACAAAAATACAGAACCAATTAATTACAGCACCCCACACCACACCACAATGGCACACCACCACTACAGTCAGTCCATCTTGCTGAACGCACTTCGAATGGGCTGGACATAGTGTTGTTCAATGTTTTTACGTTTTAGCTTGAAGCTTGCGGTAACGAGGCCACTTTCCGGTGTCCAGTCCTCGTTAACCAGAATGATTTCCTTTGGAATTTCGTATCTCCTCAGTCCATTGGCCCGTGCAAACAGAGTCAACTTTGTCAAGAATCGCTGTTTTATCTTGACATTGTTGTGTACATTGATGCATCTTTGTTTGTCATTTTTTAGAATGGATTTGACCATTTTGTCGATTACTTTAGGATTTGGCAAGATGATGGCAATCACATAGTTGTACAAAGAATTTCCAACCACACAAATGTTGTTCACCAAATATGAAGTCTTCAGTTTTGTCTCGATCTGTGAATGTAGTATGAAGTATGAGAGGATATGGCAACCTTTGTGGATAGACACTCACCTTTCCGAGGGAAATATACTCGCCGAATTGCAGTTTAATAAAATCCTTCTTTCGGTCGATTATCTTGAAAGTGCCATTCGGGAACAGTTCGCCAATGTCACCAGTTTTAAACCATCGCACTCCGTCTCGCCAGTAATAGGCCTCCTTGGTGAGATTGTCCAGTTTGAAGTAGCCCACCGAAAGTGACTCCGAAGCCAGGTGAATCTCTCCTCTAGGGTTTGGCTGGTCGCGAGTGCAATAACCGCCCTCAGGCCAGTCAACCAGCTTAACCTTCACACCATACAGTGGACCGCCAACCTTGGCCAGAGTGTGGTCGTTCTCGTCCATGAACAGGCCACTGCACACCGTCTCAGTTGCGCCGTAGCCTTGTGCGAATGTCACATTCAAACAGGCCCGAATGAATTTTTGTGTGTCGGCCGATAGTGAGGCACCACCGGTCATTAGTATTTCCAACTTGCCGCCGACAATTTGGCGAAATTTACTGAGAAACACCTTGTCCAAGATTGGCGTGCCAAAGCCTAATGATGAAGATAATGAAAATGTTGTGATTAATGAGTTAGCTTGACTTTGACTGACAATTACCTTTCGACTGCCAAAACGTTTTGTACTCGATAATGAACTCAAACAGTCGAACTGCCAGCAGACCTTTACTGTTCAACGAGGCATAAATGGCTTTGCGAATTCGGTCTAGCACCAATGGGACTGAGGCCATCAGGGTTGGCTGTAACAAGGTGGCATCACCTTTGGTGCCCTCCATCAGGCCAACACTTAGGTCAGTGATGGTGTGCGGTGAGGAGTAGCCAATGCGACATCCCACCAGTAGAAGAAATGTTTCTGTGCCAAACTCGAGAATATGAGCCAGAGGTAAATAGCCAATGTAGGTGTGGCGAGACATTTCGTGCATGAAGAAGTGCACCAACGAGAGCACTGACCACAGGCCGGTGATAAAGTTGCGATGGCTCATCATTACTCCCTTTGGTATTCCTCCCGAACCTGTCAAAAAAAACTTCATTGATTCATTTTTATCATTAGAGCACAATTTACCCGAGGTGTACATTATGATGGCCACATCGTCCTGGTCGATGTTCATTGAATTTTCACGATAAAAATTCACATTGCCACTTTGAACCACATCCTCAAAGGTGGTCAAATGAACTGATCCCAGTTGGGCTTTTAGTTGGCACATTTGTTGTTTGTCGACACTGTCCAGCAGGATGATGTGCTTTATTCGGTGAAGTTGACCTTTCAGTCTGATCAACTTGTGCACTAGAATCTTAGAAGTGACAATGTATTCCACTTCTGTCTCTTCGATGCCGTGAAATATGCCTGTTGGCACAATGGCGCATTAAGTCAATGCAACAGTAACATTCAGTGGTCACCTTGGTCGCCGAGTGTAGAGTAGAGAGTGACCAGCACTGAGCCATTCTTGATGATCGCCTGTCCACAGATGAGCCAGTTGGCACAGGTTTCGGCAAAGATCATCACCTTGTCCTGCTTGACAATGCCCAATTTGTTCAATCCATGACCAAAGCGGCAGACCAGCTCGTAGAACCTTCCAAATGTCAGCCATTTGTAGTCGGTTAGGGCGCACTTGACAATTTGTTTGCCATCCACCTCGACCGACTGAGAGGTGATCACTTCACGATAGCCAATACACTGCACATCTGGACCATGATGTTCGATTGCACGGTCTAATGCCTGGTCGATGGTCGTGCATTCACACAAAAAGTGATCGGGAACATATTTGATAGATGCGTGCACAATGGAGTTGTCTTCGTTCGAAGTAGACTCACAAACCGACCGAACTCGCACAAAGTCACGCCATCTCTTCCATGGCCTTTGCCACACAAAGTAGAAAACCAAAGTGAGGATGTCGTACACAAAGACCAGAAGAAGAACCACTGCGAGCACTAGTTTGACGAGCACATGGCGAACGTTCATCTTGGAGGCAAGTAGTCGAAAGATATCGGAGGGCACTACACTTGGACCAAACATGTCGATCGTGTTGGCTATGCTAAGTGAACAACGCGATGTTCGACACTGCTCGAGTGTTATTATAACTGTCCCCGAGCATACACACACAAATCGGTGCACTCAGTTGTGAAAGAATTGATTACTCGGCTCGCCGTAATGCCAATCGGTCCCTTGTCTATCAGCAGTAGACATGTAGCTTGTGTATGTCTCTCGTTTTGTCTCCATCATTGCCAAGCAAACTAGCTATCCGTGCAGAGTGCCAACACTCGAGGCTAATCGACCTGCTGCTGCTAGTGTCATAGATCTCAGAGTTGGAGTCACCAATCTAATTGCAGGCGAGTTACCGAGAAAGTCCGCAATTGGCTGTCATCGATTGCCATCGTAGTGAAGCGTATCGAAACCGGGTGAAACACAACACAACACTACACACGAGGCCGATTACTGTCCGTTCTGTGGCAAAATTGCTCCAACACACAATGTCTTAGTGTTATTGCTTATTAGGTCGAGTCATTAATAAGGCAACTGTTGACTGTTGAGAAGCTAGGCGCATCCCCCTCCTGTGTATACCAATATAGGACAATCTGCATCTTGCTCCAAACCTGATCTGTTTACATTGGCTTTCTCTATTGTCGACTGTCAAGACAACTGCAAATGTCAAGGTGCTGTTAATTATGATCGTTATAATAAGCTTTACCTATTACCTGCAGTATTAATCAATAATCAAATTAATTATTCAATCGATGCCATTTTATTACCATTGGTATTGTGTTGAATGTTCCAAAAGTTGTGCAAACCTTCCTTCTCGAAGACTCTTTTGATCAATGATCGACCATTGAAGGATCATCAAGATAAACGCCAGTTGCAAGTACATGTCACTCTTAGCACTCTATAGTGCAATTTGCGAAATCGATCTATTCGACGTTACTTTCATTGGAATGGACATTGTCCATCAGAGTCTCTTCATGATTAGGCATTCTAACATGCTAACACATCGATGTTGTGCGTGCAAGCGAGAAATGCTTTCAATCACGCAGTCAATAATAAACAACAATTAGCCAATTGACCATCACCAACGATATATAGATTAACTTGTAATATGGTAATATTACTAATAGTTAATTTACTATTACTCAATTACTTGCCAATAACAAATAACAAAAAAACAGAGGCTCAATCAATAATAAACAAAAAGATATAACGCTCAAATCGTCAGTAATTAAAGTAGCTTGGAGCGCTTTTATTTGCAAAGCGGTCTACTACATGCGGTCTGCTGTGGCAATATCGAATAGTTGAAAGTAGAAACAAAGTTGTTTTAGTAAAATATCACAAAATTTGACACGTGTTTTGATTAGCGCATTCAAATGATCCATCGGTTCGGTGAGAATCTTCACATTGCGGTAGTAGCAGCTGAAAGAATGAGCCGCCTTTTTGATTTGATCGAGTATTTTGTTGCATTCAAAGTCAACAGTCGAATTATCGTCAGCCGTGAGCTGTCTAATTAGCATTTGATTGATTTGTTGCATTCGTAACAAATTGATTATAGTCAAATTCCATTCGTGGTCATTGGTCAGCAATGAAAAAGAAACATACTCGGACTGGTCAAGAGGTCCTATTGAATATTCTCGATTGTATTTGGCGATTATTGATTTAATTCGAGCAAGATTGTATTGGATAAATATTGACTCATTGCGGAAATAAACAAGTTTTGAAATGGGCGAATTAAGTTTTGGCGTTAGCAGAGAAAATGTGAGCATTGTCTGCACGACTGTTTC
Organism: Rhizoglyphus robini; assembly: GCA_023373905.1. Taxonomy (NCBI): domain Eukaryota; kingdom Metazoa; phylum Arthropoda; class Arachnida; order Sarcoptiformes; family Acaridae; genus Rhizoglyphus; species Rhizoglyphus robini. The sequence continues at coordinate 6,318,421 of JAKIJQ010000003.1, forward strand.
CATATTGTCTGGAAAGAGCCATTTGTGTAAATTACATGAGAACATTAAATATCAATTGGCAATCATACCTGAAGATATATCGTCAACGACCGATTCCTGAGTGAGCATGTCTTTAAAGGCATCGAAAGAATTGATTTTCTTTCGCTCTTCAAAGGTCACTCCAGCAACTTTCACCAATTTGAATGTAATTGGCCTTCCTTTCAAATCAAGTAAACTTATTGCCAGTTGAATACGGGTAAATTCACTTTCGGAAACGACGATAACAACACCAACCGGAGATTCGTTGGAACAGCCAAACAAATCAAGATGTGTAAAATAACTTTCTAATAGACATACATAATGTAAGGCTTTCTTTAACTTGGGATTGTTCATTTCATTCTGAGGAAAACTAAAATTGTAATTTAAAAAACGTTAAAATTATTTTACAATTACAATTTACAATAATATTACCTTTGGCCAAGAATATTTTCATATTTAATAAATAAATGCTGCCAATCGTTATGCGAATCGTTGAAAATTGTCACAAAACTGTCAAAAACCTGCGACTTGACAAGTGAAGTGCAAAAATTGCTTAATAAATTCTCAATTATTGAAGCTACTAGACAAATCCGTTTTTGAGAAAAATAGCTGTCATTTTGTTGATTATTTGAATTGGTTTTGATTATAACAGTTCTAGTTGGATTAGATACGTTTGTGGGAAGACCAGAAAGTGCGGACAACAACGAATTCATCACAGTGCTTCGATTCAACAAAATGTCCACAGAATGAATCTTATCGATCACAATGGCTTTTGATATTTTGCAATGCTTCAAAGGAAAACTTTCGAGTTCACGGCAAAGAGAAATGAGATGATCCCACCAAGGCTTGAAATTTAGCGAATTAAATGAAAGACGAATGTCGAATTGTTGCTTTTCGGAAGATTTAAGCTCCCAATTGAGAGTAAAGACATTTGAAAATTTATTATCATTTTTCGAGTAAAGTAGAAAATTTTTTAAAACACAATTTGGTAAATGATTGTTTTCGGAAAAGAGCTGCAAAAATGACGAAAGCTCGTCTAACAACTCTTGCATGAAAGCTAACATTATTAGGAATAACGATAAGTACGATTATAAATAGTGGAACGAATTATATAAATATAGATATAGATAGAAAAAATTGAGAAAGAGATTGAAAAAGAGATTGAAAAAGAGATTGAATTATTCACTTGGAGGAGGCAAATTATTGTTAAAGCCAAGACGGTTTCGTGCAATCTCGATTGCAATGAACTGAACACGAGGGACGACGGTAGTATTCGCTTCTGTATATGCTTCGCGAGAATTCAGTCTCAACATAGTAGCAAAATTAAAATCTTCAACATTGTCTTTATTGTCATTGCAGAATTTTCTCCACTTTTCTTTAGCTAAGAAAAAGCAAAAACAAATTAATAAAACAATAATAACACTCACAGGCAACAGCGCAAACCTTCAGTAGACTTGAGAATATCTTCAGTCAAAGACTCAACATTGAGATCTGGGAATTGTGCTTTAAAAGCATCATACAACAGGTCATCGTTAGAAGTCAATTTCAAGTCAGCGAGCGATGGGACGGAAGTTATGAGCTTGTAATAGGTTTCCATGTGGCGTACAGCTGCGGACAGCCAGGCCATCTCCAATTCGGGATCATTTACAAATTCCTCCGCGGGTCGGCTCAGAACCTCGACCGGGGACAGTTCTTTATGTTCTTCTTGGGACATTATTTCACTTTTTGAAAGAAGAAAAGCCAAAAGGGCAAAGACGATACAAAGTCTATTTAGAAAACACAAGTGGAATAAACACGGCGTGCTTGTTATGACAGTATGAACAGACCAATGTGTTCGATTCACACGATGCTGGTAGTGTTGAATTTGAATGATTGATGGCAAAGTAATGAAGCTTGAATTAATTTGTGTTTATTATCGCTGGAGGCACGCGCCCTGAAAGATGAACAAATGAAAACACTTTTGAACTGAATTAATAATTTTATAATTTAATTAAAAATTAAAATCCACTGACAAATGTCGAGTTTATATATCAAAAAATGCACCTCTATTAATGACTTGCTCTCGAACATTCTCACTTTGACCAGAAAATAATGGATTCATCAGCAATTTTCTCAAATATCAAGCAGCCACAATAATTTCTATTTACACATAAACGAAAACAGCGATAATTATTTTATTAACAATTCAAATTCAAATAATCAGGCCTTACCGGTAAAAACATATATATTAGCAATTAATTATAAAGTTGTACATTAAATAAAAACAATTAAAAACCAACAATTCAATAAAATCGAATAAATAAATAAAACCAACAGGAAAAAAGTAAAATGAAACATAATAAAATGACTATTCTAGCACCGAGCGAGGAAGTAACGAGAATGGAAGCAAAGGGTTAGTTTCTTCCAATTGCAGCGAAGTCAAGTGACACTCGGACGCGCGTTCATGTTCACCAATGGCGTCCAAAACAAGGCCCATGTACGCCCATGTCTCGTGCAGAGTCGAGTCAATATTGAGCGAGTCCTTCAGATACTTGTCAGCACTGATTTGATTGCCCAACAAGTAATAAGTGTGTCCCAGTTGCTGCAATGCTTTGGCGTGTTTCGGGTTGATGGAGATTGCATTCTGAAAGTGAATCTTTGCGTCATAATATTGGCCTCTCTTCTTGCTGATCACGCCTTTAATGTACATCAATTGGTGAGACAGCGATCCAAAAACGGTTACTGCACCATCATTCACACAAGTCTCCGCTTCAGAAACCTATATAAATTTAAAATATTATAATAACCACTAAACGAGAATCAACTCTACCTGGTCCAATTTGAGAAATAGATCAACTATGAGTAGCCAAATTTGCATTTCAAAAGCCCAGGAATGTTTGCTGCCTTCGGTGAATCCAGCTAGATTGCCGTTGCATCCATTGATACTGCTGGCCTGACTAAGGTACTTCCGTTCAGATTGGCTAGTGTTTTCGTTGTGGATGGGCGCACTTTCCAGAGAGATCACCTCACTCAATGTTTGTTCCATTCGGAGTGACATTGTGTCGTAGCTAATGCTGGGAATGAATGAACAGTAAGATGTTCGGTGATTGAACTTTTTACATTCTTCAGAATTGATATAACGCCACTTTTTCAACATTTGTTTGGCTGTCAGTAAGGCCAATTCTTTTCCATTCTCGCATACGAGCTCTTCTAGATGAGCCTAAAACGATAAAAAGTATTTTTAATAATTAACAATTTTAAATTAAAGAATTTTTACCTTGATGTATAGCAAAACTAGATGTGAAGGATACTCTTTGAGAGTAGCCGCACAAAGTTCGAATGCTTCATCATACTGACGCAATCCAGTCAAGCACAGAATCAACAGCTGTATCGATGCAAGATGGACAGAATTTAGCAAAAGTGATACTCGCAAATATTTGATGGCTTCTTTGAGTGCTCTCTGGTGAGCCAAATGAAGTGCGATATGATAGTAGGGCAAGTAATTGTTCCCATTGACATCGTATTTAATTGACTCTTCCAGATGATGCATTGAATCGTACAAGTTTGCACTTCGAAACTTTTTCGATGCCTCCGTATCACATTCGTAGACTAGAGCATGGGCAATTCCAAGCATCAAATGAATTTGGTGCGCCAAATTCTGTTCGCAATAAATTTCTCGAATATTATTGATCAAAGTTGATTTTGCGTCACTAAAGAGTGAATGCTTATTTTTCGAGATATACACATTTCTCTCGAGTGCATCTTTTAGTAACTTGACAGCTTCCTCAAATTGATTCAGTTCCGTCATACACAATTTAGCCGCAATCAAATTAGGTATTGGATCAATGGCGTCCATTCGAATAACCTCTTTGAGCAAAAGAAGACTTCTCTGTGGTGACTTTTTAGATTCCATTAATGTCAAAGCAAACTGAAACCACATGTGCTTTACTTCAAAACTGAATTTCATAGAACGCTCAAAGTTATCTACATAGTAACAATGCAGCGGAATTAACGCAATGGTGAATAAATCTTGAATGAGAAGTACATTGTTTAGGGAATGAATTCGCGACTGATGAAAGTCAGGCGTTCGATCTAGTACCACGTGGCGAGATGTTAAAGCTTCGCTTAGCATCAAAAGCAGAATAACTTCTTCCTCGTATTCGTTTGGCGAGAAAAGAGAATTGCCAAAGTACGAAGAAGGACTCGACTGTTTGTGCATACCAAATGAGTCTGGTTTCTTCCAAGCCCCTCTGCAAACACCTTTCAACAAAATCTCGGACAGTTCTTTGGAAAGAATCTGTCGAATGTGCAGTGTAGATGAGGTTTCGCAATAGTTTAGCATTCGACGGCAATAATCGAGCGCTTCAGATAGATGTCCGTTGTTGATATAAACATGGTGAGTTTTCATAATTGCGCTGTCCAGTATATGCCCCAAAGTAACCGTGAGGTAAGGTCCTTTCAGTTTCTCAATATTTTGCACATAGCGCATTGCTAAATTAGCTGCTTTAGTTAAACAATCGATCTGCGTTTTGTATGATTCATAGTCGGTTAAGTCCTCTCTTCTGCTCACTGAAATGTCCTCAATATTTGTGTAACCGTCAATCAGATCAAAGCTATGGTCAATGTATTTCAGCTTGCGACGTGGTGAGGTTTTCGTCAAAGCCATTCCTTTGACAGAGAAGGACTCAGCAATAAGTTTGATGACTCGCAGAGGCAGTGACTTGTCAATATTGACAATTGTATCAATTCCTGATTGTCTGATGTAGTTCAATGCTTCGTGAAAATCACCAGAAATGTAGTATGCCTTGGCCAACAGTAAGTTGGCATCCATCGTTAATGGAGAGTCCGTTTGGCCATCAAGACATTTCTTAAGATAGATTTTTGCATCATCCAGGCCACTTTTGTCAATATCATCTCTCTCCTTGATATTATTCAGACACTTTTTGGAGATCTCTTCCAGGAATAATTCCAATTTTGCCTCACCGGTTAAAAAGTTCTGCAACTGAATTTGATCGGAGCCATTTTGTTGGGCAAGCTCAAGACACCGACGCCAATTTCCTTCTTCACGATGCTTTTCAATATCCATGTCTGACTTTGGTTTTTGATTCTTGGGAGAAGTCATATCAAACTGCAATTTGCACTCATTCACAAAATTGAAAGACACATTTTGGCAATTGTTTTATATTGCATTGCGAATCTACTGGAATAATAAGATCACTTTAACACAAATATTTGAGGATCACGGTGATACAATCACCAGGAAGGCTTTGATGCCTTTGACAAATTGTTATAATTGTTTTGATAGTTGAACAGTTCAACTTGACTCATATTACTGTCAGTGTTTACCAATGACAGGCGAAATACACACAATTGGTTCGTTTGTGTAGAAATAGTTGGAATATTTGCCTGACATCGCTGGCCATTAACATTAGCATTGTTTTTAAGTTTTGGCATTTATTGTTTCAGATTTGAAAAAATTAAATGAATCACTTTATTGGTGGATCATTACAATGTATGTCAACTCGACGATGATTTTGTTATTGACGCTTTTTAATTGCCTTTCTTTTGGTGTTTTCCGAAAGTGCCGTTCTTGCGAAGCAAAACTGAGACAGATAGTAAGTGGACAGTATGAGGATTGTGCTCACTTGCGGTGGCACAACCTTGGCACTGATCAAACCTGTCATTTCAGTGAGGGACAAAATAGTATCTGACACAAGAAAGCTTATTCCTCCCACTTTCCTCAACAAGGAATTGGTACTACCATTTTTGGTTTTGGAATCAGTTTGAGCAGTTGCGCGCCAAGCCATGGTCAGCAGCAGTCCCATATAGACAGGCACAACCACCAGGTAAATTGTTCCTGTTAATGAATGATTTTTTTATTATTTTAATTGTATTGATTTGTACTTTTTTTTCATAGTACCCATTTTCTTTAATTCCTCCTGGAGTACGGCAAAAGCGACAAGTTGTATCGTAACCACAATTGCTGCACCGGAGATTTTGAATGGACGCAAACCGAATGCACTGATGTAGAAGATGTGTGCCTACAAGGAAGAAACTGATTGAACGATTTGCACTTTTAATTAAGAACTTAGGACTTACTACACCGAATGCACCCACTCCACCAAGAAGTGAATGACTGCACAGGTCAGTGTACACTAGAAATGCATCGCCAACTGTGCTGCAAACCAGTCCCAACAGAATATTCTTTGCGTATCCATTGTTTTGTTGCTTATTTCGTTGTTGCAAGAGAAGAACTCCAATCAGGAAGGACATGGGCAAACATTTGAGAAAGCAATTCAGTAAGTGGCTTGTCACTTGATGTCTCAAAAATGGGTAGAAAGTGGACAGAAGCGCAAAGGACAGGTCGAAGGCAAGGTGCTATTGGTAAATAAATTGATTTATGCAAATCAATTCACATGTTCAAGTTTACTTACGTTCGACATTTTCGCATCTGTGCAATTGGCAATATATTGGTGGCTCACACAAGTGGTGTAGTATCCTATTAATTATTTTTGTTCTCTTCTCTACTCTGTGTGTTAGGAAATCCCGCACAAGCGTGTGCTGTCTCTGATAGTCAATCAGTATAATAGTCGATAGATAGTCGCTATTAGCGACCAGTCTATGTATCCGTCTAGCTCGTCTATCGTAATGGATAGTCTCATCACCTTTTTTGCATGAGTGTTCGCAATCTCAATGCCGCACATTCAGTCAGCACACTCACACTGAGAGGTGAGCTATTATCTTGCCACATGCTCAATAAGTTACATCAATCAGATGTATGAGCATAAATCAATTATATGACCACAAATAGGGGCAAGAGCTTGTTGTTGTTGTTGTGTTGATGTGCTTTTGGTGGGCTCACTGAGAATAGGAGCCCAATTTGGCGATAACACTTTGCGCCATGAAAAGCTTTTCTTTTTGAGACCTCAAAAAACCATAAACATTTTAACAAAAGAATCTAAATTCATTCTAACAGCTTTGTCGATTGTCAAACAACAACAATAATTTACTATTGCATTGCGTCTTCATTGTGGCTAATCATGTGACTCTTAATGTTGTTTATATGTAGAAATGTATTATTATTATTATTGTCCGTAAATAATAATAAACATTGGGCTGTCAAGTGTATCGTAATGAGACTTATACAATTACGGCATATTTAACTAAGTTGAGCTTTCGATTGTGTTCGATTGGACATTTTGGCGATATTCTTTTCAATTGCCACACATCAAGTGTGGTTACTTTTCTCGGTGGGCCATTGTACTATGTAATGTATGCTGTAATGTATTTCTGGCTCAAGAAGACAGACAATTTACGATTACGATATGGCTTAGTTTGATTAGTAATGATTACGTTCAACTGTTCACTGACATTCAACTGAAATGGCTCACTCGTAATGAACTGAACGCACTTGTTCGATGAAGACCGAGTCTGGTCTGTGAGAATTGTCACTTTCGATTGTAGCTTGCATTGAACTAACCTTGTTGCAACTTACAACTTGTACAGATTCTATTGTAGAAATATAAAAATTGAATTTGCTTATGCTTATTGATATTGCACCAATACCTTTAATAGCAATTGTATTATGTAATTCCTTCTTGGTCTGGCTGTACTTGTAATTCTATACGTGACATCAAGTGGCTTCAGGTTGTTTCCTTCTCGTGTCTCATTGAGATCTAGGAGCAAATGTGCCATATTGCCTCATTACAAACGTTATATAATGACTAGTTCGTGGCATTTTTGATTGGCACCACAGGAAAACAGTAAAGTTAGTACAGTACTAATTAGTAATATGCAACGATGTTGTATGCACTTGCTGTACTTTACTGTACTTGTCAGTGTACTGTAAAAAAGTGTGCCTTGTTAACCAATTAGTGATGCACTGATGCTACTGACATTGTGAGTGCAATATTGCAAAAAAAAAGCATATGCTTTTTTAATATGTATATCATCAGTTTTTTTATTGATCAAATTTTGAAGTTATTTGAAGGTTGTGACTGGGCAATAAACTGCGGAAGAATCATTAAAATGAAGATGTCATTGCGATGATGAGTAATATATCGCCCATGGAAATGAGTTCGTTTTGAGTGCACTGATGTAATGTTTTTGGTGTTGATTGTTTCTTTATGCAAACGAACTTCTTTGCTTTACCTCTTATGAGGCGCATCTCTCCTTGCAGGTCCTGATTATCCGTCTATATTTACCTTGAATTGGCTTACATTGAAAGTGTGTTTTATTTGTTGTGTTCTAGCCAATCTCAAGTCAGTTCGAGTTCAATTAGACGTGCCATCATTATCATTGGAAAGCGAATTTCTCACTTATCCGATTGAGAAAGTGTTAGATTGATAGCGGATAGTAGGTGAGGTGATGTATTTAGCACTTGTTTGGTGAAGCAAACGGTCCATCTGATCGATCGTTCGTTAATTCGGCCAGTTTTACGATGCTTTCCGATTAGAGTTGAAATTTTTTTAAACGGTGGCAAAACGAGTTTCTAGTTGCCTCCAAGGATGTGTGCGAATTCTCAACTTGGCACTGACAGTGACTGGATCTAATCACTTTTCTGAGAGAGAATCGATCAAAGGAGCGTGAGTGTTGTGTTGTGTTGGCTTGTCCGAGGCTGTTTGTCGCGATTATTACTTTCGGTGCATGGCCATAACTGGAGCTCAGTTGATCGAGGTGAGTGATTGCACATTGCCACTGAATCTATTCATGAATGGGCCATCAGGGAAAGTTGTTCGCGATTGGCTCAAGTCTGGGGCATGAGTCATGAGTCAATACATTCAAATCGATTCGAGCACGATTCGATGCACTCAGTGACACTCCGTGAAAGGACACTCGATCGACTGATCAGTCGGGCAATTAGCGGCCTGAGCACGTGTTGCCGTGCTGCATTGGCATTTGTTCGGTATAGAACGTTCTATAGAACACTCAAGGAATTTATCCTTTGTGCCACTAGCCATCGATTTCATAACGTGACAATTGATTGCACCTTTTTGTGCCGTCTGACTGTTTGACTCTAACATACAAACGCTGTATTGTCATACACCGAAGCTTTATTATTGCCATTGGGAAGGTGCACACAGAATCGAGTATAAATAAGGACATATACCAAGGGGGAACATACACATTAGGGTGGATAATAAATAAATCACATGACAGGTGCATTTGGGGCTGTGTGCTCACCACCCACCTGGGAGTGGAGACCTAGAAGTAGTAGTGCACCGAGTCGATTTGGTTTAGCCTAACAAAGTGAGAACCATCAATGAGAACTGTGGACACCAGTCCGTGGAGATAGAGAGATTGAGCAAACAAATTGGTGACAACCATTCACACTATAAGTCTGCTCTAGTGAGTCTTGTCCACGCCATTGACCATCGCCTCTTTGGCCATTGATTGCTTGACCAGTAACTGCTCCTCGGCCATTCGCCTGTTGTACGAGGATCGGTAGAATGAGTAGAACAGGTAGAAGAAGATGACCGGCTGACATATGCCCAGGTAGTTGAACACACGCGGAAAGCCAGACTGGTGGTAATAGAAGAAGAAACCATAGATGCCAAAAATGACGAACTGGGCCAACTGCATTTGTGTGAGGTATTTCTTCCACCAGAGGTACTTGTGCAGACCCAGAGCTGCCATTGAGTAGTACAGATACATGACTGCAATGGAAAAGCAATGATTAGTGCGAGCCGTACCGAATGTGACCAGCAGTGAATAAAAATTTTGCTCTGAAACAACTTGACAAGTTATTGACGCATCTCATTTGTCACATAACCCATGCGTCATTTGACTCTTCAGACAGCAGCCACTGTCTCCAGTGTGGTTCTACCACTGGCTGTCATTGTTGCCGACTAATGGTGTAAGGTCGACTGCTAATTAGTGACCATTATGGCAATTATTGTTAATGTCAGATGTTAATGTATGTGCCTGGCCAGGACAGTGGCGACAGTTCGCTTGGTTGGCCAAGTTAATCTGTCTGTGTGCAGGCGATCAAGCATGAGATGTTCCATGTCTGGTGTCTGGTCTTGATTTGTCCGACATGACTGCCGATCCATCAACCGGCCAATGGAATTCATTTAATTGAATATTAATTTGTTTGCCAATCGGTGAACGTGTACAATTCCAGGCATGTGATGTTGTCTCGCACAAGGACGACCAAGGTTTCGGTCGAGCAATAATTGTCATTGCAGTCATTGTCATCACTGGCAATTCCATCGCTCTTAGCACCAAACTCAGCCGTAGTCTATGCAATTAGAGTGTCATCATGTCCATGCTGGTTGCATGTGCTCTGTTATTTGGTTGTTTGTTGTTTATCGTGCAAGGCAGGGAAAATTCTAAATGGTCTTAATGGATCTGTTGTTGTGACACTGTTTTCGGTCAGTATGGCACCTCTGTGACTTTCACTCCACTTGACGGAGGCATCGTTTGCATTGATTGGCATCTCCGATGGCTAGACAATGCGAACACGCACTCGGTCAGCGCGATAAAGGCACGGGTCGATCCTAAATTGGCTGCTAAATATAGCCAATGGCTGACAGTGGCCACTCTCGAGGCGACTCTTTTAACTGGACTCAACTGACCCCGATTAGTTCGCAATTCACTCGTGAGCACAATCAAACCAAATCAAAGAGCAGCTCAAACGTCTCTTTTCAATCTTCCTGTTCTTCAGTTTTTTTTATTGTCCTAGCCTTCAGTGCATCAAGTGCATTTGAGTCAGCTGTTCCCCGCTTGCCCGTCATCGGCACAATCAATAGCACCAATGGATCGGCCAATGTTGATGTTTTGCTCGTGGTACTGCCGGTGGTGATGATGGCGGTGTTTGTTCACTTCCACCGGCAACGTGTGATTGAGTGAGCGCAACCGAACATGACAAATTGGCCAATCAGGGCTGTCATTTGGCGAAAACACCACCAGTGCGAAATTGTCTATTCTCGTCAGTGTGTGTGTGCAAAGCCAAACAAGTGGTTCTAACAAAATCAATCTCACCACAGGTTCTATATTTGGATTAGCGTCATGCCAATGGCACCAGGCAGATTGATTAGCCAGAATGTGCTATGCCTCCCATGCCTCCCATGAGGGCGTATTAACGACTTGCGCACTTGTGAATCGCACTTCGTAATTGGCCAACTCGAGTTGTTGTGTCCAATCGAAACGTAATTCGTAATGGCTTCGATTAGGCCGATTATTATCAAGTGTCAACTCAAACCAAGTGGAGAAAGCCATCGAGCCGATTACCCGACACTAGCCTGCTGGCACAATTCAATTGACAGTGCACAGTAAGTGTTTGCTCAATTGTGCAGTGCAGTGTGCAGTGTGTGCACTATGGTTAGGGAAATTTTCACCTCAAAAGCAACAAAATTGTTGCCAATTATTTTGTTTCGAATTGCAATCTCCACCTAAGTGATAAACGGTAGTAGAATTTGTGTGCCAGTCGTGTTGTTTGGACAGATGAAGCTAATGAAGCGACTGACGTGCAAAGTGCTAAGTTGAAAGTGTGAACAAACACTGACACTTGATGACTATTAGCCACTGAGAGAAGGTTACCTGTGTGGACTAATCGTTCGATTGGGGCACAAATTGTGCAAATGTACGGCCATTCTAACCGGGATGTGTGTGTTTGTGCGGGACAGTGCCGCGTAACTATTGCAACAATGCACAGTAGAGCATATTTTTGTGCTTGTCCTCCAAAGTGAGAGTGACAATGAAAAGTTACTGACGCCAAGTTGGATTGTGTGCACTGCTCGGACACTTAACTGCACAACCGATCGAAGCCATCGGGATAACGATATAGATCACGGAGAGGGACAAGTGGCCACTGTGCTCACTGTAAGTGACACTTTATCGCTACCGAATCAATTGACCACACAATCCACACACATTCCCGGATTGCTATTTGAGTTGGCTGTGAGTGGATGCAGTTAATTGACACTAACAATGGCCAATAGACCAGAGCGGCCTTGAACCAATGGCACTAATTTGCGAATTGAAATGGTGTGGCACAGTGAGCACTTACTGATATGAATGAACGTGTTCAGGAAGGGGAACATGGTGCCTGGTCCACCGGCAGGAGATATTTTGGCGAACATGTGCACCAGGACTGGCACCACACTGTGGTGGTACACGTGCAGGTTCGATATTTGGTTGTGTTTCTTGCGCAACACAAAGAAGACCGTCTCGACTAGGTCCAGAAATTTGGACAGAAGAAAGAGGTAGCACAGTCGAACGGTGTGCAGTGTCTTGGGCGAGTAGTCGTTGGGCTCGGGCCGGACAAAGTTGAACATGTTCATGTCGATTCCGAACCGGTACTCCACCACCATTTGGTAGAAGAAGTACCCGTTCACTGTGATCATGAACAAATTGTACGGCAGAATGATGTGCCTCAGGTTCATTGGTTCGCGATTCTTCATTAGCGCAGGACCCAGACTCTTGACGAAGTACACATAGAAGAGGATGATGGCCCAGGCTGACCAGGGCCCGCCTTGGAAGAATGCATATTGAGCTATGCGGGGGTCGCCCTCGACCTCCCAAAAGTCAAACAGAACATAATTGAGTGTTTCCATCATCACTGTCACACTGAATGACACACTGACGGAATGGACAGGAATGGAGCGAATCAAGCCAACAAGTGGCAACGGGCAACAATGGCGGTGAGGCACTAGATCAGTGCAGCGCACCGTAAGTCGGTCGATGCTTTCTAGCAGGCCACTGCTTTAGTGGCTTTCTTTATATACGGCTCGACTCTTTCGGCATCTGTTTTCCTCTTTCCAATGGCGGCTTTTGTGGATGCTGCAGCAGACTCTGAATTGGTCTTTGTGCGCGCGCTACAAGACGGGCACAAGACAAATAGTGTGCCCTGCTCACAGCACCATGGTGGCACTGGCAAATGATCGAGGCAAATTGGCCAGATCGAGCCAATTGCCATTGCACCCGGTGGACACACAATCGAATGATGGATGCCACTGGAAAAGGGTAATCATTGTCGACCTGTTGCAATGGTCAATTGTGCCGTACTGCACACACACACACACAAACTGTTTGTTTACACAACTGGACCGATTAGGTTGATTGATTGCGATCCCACCGAGCTGTTTGGACTATATTCGGTGGCCACCGATGCCGATCGATGGCCAAACAATGGCCGAGACCCGTTGACTAAATTACCGTCATCAGTCAGTCGGTTGTGTGCAGTGTGACCGAGTGCTGTGTGCTCGGTTTTGCTTTGTGCAACAACAACATCGTGACTGGACACAACACACAACATTACACTGACCATTGACTTGTGCCTTCGCGACACAAACCACTCGGAGGTGTCCCGAATATATTCGCACCGCAGAAGGATTCACTTTCTGCACTCACTACAACTGCAAATGTACCTACGAAATGGCAGTGGAATGACTCGTCTGATGGCTCACTGACACAGTTCGCCACAGTCGCCACCGAGGACAATCAAATCGTAATGTATCGTTTGAATAGTTATGGCCGGGCTGTGATGACAATTGCTGTCAAGTGAGGATCATTGCACGGACACTAAATAAAGCCTGTCCCGCTCAATCGAACTATCTGCCCTGCGATATTGAGACTACTTGTGATTACACAAACAGACAGTGGCCCAGTGGAGAGAGAGACCACTCAACTGGCCAATGAGCACACAATGCCCGACCACTTGCCGGCACATACTGCACACAACACACACAACCAATTGCAGTCAACAATTCGGCAAAAATAGGTTTTTTTTGTTGGACTGACCATTCACACAAATCGATCTTGCCGAGAATGGTCAAGACAAAGGTGGGCGTGATCTGAGTGGTTAGTGGCCATTAGTGCTGCTCACTGATCGACAAATTGTCATTTTAATTAGGAAGTGATCTTTTTGTTTGGTGAATTACTCGCTTGACGAAGCCCATTCGGGCACGTCAAAAAATGTTTTGATTGCAGGTTACGAATTGCAAACCGTAATTAGTGGTCGTATTTGTCTAGTTGCAGTTGGACAAGGTTGCCGGGGTGATGACACTGGACAAGAGAAGACATCCATTAATAATGAAACTAATAATGTTACTTGTTGCTCAGTTGCTCAGTTTTTCGTTTGAAATACATTATATTCAATATTTACTTTTAATTTGAGGAATTTCCCAACAGTAATTTGAAAATAATTTGTTGCGAATAATGCAATCAATGTGTCAATCAATTGGCTTCGATTGCACTGCACTCGTCAACTGTATCGAATTGCTTGTTTTGAATGGTTTGTTTTACGCACATTGAAGAGCAAGGCCACTTCTTAACTTTCTAACGTATATAAACTTTAGACCAATCTAATTGAGGTGCAATTGACTCAAACAGTGATTTTGCCTTTAAGCAAATCGTTTTATACTGTGAGTTTAAACGCGGTTAACAAAAGCCAATCTTGTGCGGCGCCAATGAATTAGAGATATTTTCAAAAACAACGTTACTTGTGCCATCTGGTGGTGGCCATTTGAACTTTTTGTTTCATAATGGATGCCATGCCATTGAATTGAACGGTTTCGGTTGTTCTCGTTGTGAGACTCACTCACTCACTGAGAGACAATGTTGCAAATATTATATTTAATTATGAAGTGAAAAGGTTACTAAGTTAATGTTATAATGATGCAGCTATACCTTTATTGGCTAGTATGTCAGGATGGCCGAGTGGTCTAAGGCGCCAGACTCAAGGGTTAGAATCCCTTTACATTCGGACTGTGAGTATTCTGGTCTACGAATGTAGGCGTGGGTTCGAACCCCACTTCTGACATGGACAATCTTTTTTGTGTGCGCAATTATTGAGTGAGACACGCGTGAACGATTATTTGGCCTCGCGAGTGCCTCTGCTTTATTGGACTTTATTGGCATTGTCAAATAGAGAACAGTGGCATTGACTGGTAGTGAATCACTTAGTGATATGGGTCACTTGGATTTGGTGACTTGGTGTGTGTGCCGATAGGTGGCAAGAAAAAATTGATAGAACATGACCAGAAAGAAGGGATTCTGCACATAGGCCAGGTACACCACGAACTTGGGGTAGCCGCTCTGGAGGAACAGGAACAGGGTGGCGTGAGCGATGTAGCACACGAACTGGGCCAACTGCAGAATGGTAATGTATTTCTTCCAGAAGAGCATCTTGCGGTACTGTGGTCCGAGTGCAGACATTGTGTAGTAGAAGTACATGATCGCGTGAATGAGTGAGTTGAACAGTGGGAACAGCCCCGCAGGTCCAGCACAGGGCATCAACTTGACCGCCAGCCACATGATCACCGGCACAATGCTGTGGTGGTACACGTGCAGGAACGATGCCTGATTGTTCTTCTTGCGCAACACAAAGAACACCGTGTCCGCCATGTCGACAAACTTGGACAGCATATAAATGTAGATCATCGTACAACAGTGCAACGACTTGGCCGATCTGTCGTGCTTGGAGGGAAATTCAAAGTCGTACAACTTGCGGCCATAGTCGAGACAGTAGACCGTCTCCACAAAGAACCATACACTAATCAGAACGTTGTACATATTGTACGCCACCAGGACCTTCTTCAGTTGAAAGGGCTCACGGTCGCGCATCAATCTAGGCCCGAGCACCTTGACAAAAAAGACATAGAGCCCTATGATGACCAGCACAGGCACTGGGCCACCATGCATGAGTGGATAGTGCTTGGTGCGAGGGTCGCCCTCAGCCTCCCAGTAGTGAAACAAATAGTGCTTGATTAGGTCCATCGCCGATGCCACCATACACACGAGTGAGTGACTTCTGCCGATTGACGAACTGACTTTGATGGTGGTGGTGCCAGTCAGGTGACTGGCAGTATTGGCCCGATCGAGTTCGACTGACCCACTGGGTATATGTCACTAAAGTGTGTCACTATGGGGCACAGTGAGTGATGAACATGTTCAATGTACACGATGAACTAGTGAAACTGCACTTATTTGGCAGATGAACTGATCGGGAATGTTACACTTCTCCACACTCCATTAGTAGACCACCTTTTGGTCATTTATTTATTTTCTGCGAAAAAAACAGGAATGGCGTCTTGTGTGCAAAGTGTTGATAAAACTTGTTCCTTTCGTTGGACTGCTCGGTTAGGTGACAATCGAGACTGCGATCAATGGGCACGATGCCCATTTACCCGTCCAATATTATTTCTTAATGGCATTCGATTTCCCAACTCCACAAGTGATCTCCACTCGAATTGGCTCAATGTTTAAATGTCGTCCGGTCTGTGTGTGACTGTGTCAGTAGTAGACTCAGTCAAAGTTCATTTCTCTCCCTTGGGTGTCCAGTCTATTTGTGTGGTCAGTGACAGTAATCAGCAATTAGTTGTCTGTCGGATAGTCTAGACACTCACTTGTGAGTGACCATCTAGTCGGAATGTCTCACTGGGAGAGCACATGGTCAATGATCAAATTTATCAGTGGTTCGCATGGCAATAATGTAAAGCTATTTGTCGCTTTGTTTGCTTACGATTGCACCTTTACATCATTTGTCTATTGTCGTGCAATGCAAATGACTCTCTGTCTATATGGCTAATGAGAGTACTTATCGTATAGTGTATCGAGATAACAGGAATGACTACAGTGTTAATAGTTACACATAGTTGCACATTGCTAATTAGTTCACATTGAGTTGGCTTTAATATCAATTGGTTATTATGGCATGTTCAGTGGTCACACCAAATCGTTATTGTGCCCCCTTGATGAGACTAGGCTGGTTGCTTTGTGTTTGTTTATTTGTTTGTGTTGGGCTTGTCAAATAGTCACTTGAACACGAGTCATTCCGTGATGAGCAGCACAAATAGGCGCAAAGTATTGTCACATTTCGAGGAGTCAAATATAGTCGCATATAAATGGCCACAAATCTATGTGCCTCACACCAGTCTCACTCGATACATCGTGGAGAAGTTCCTTTTTTACTCAAACCAAATATTTCTGGTAACGCTGGTTATATATTGTTGTTGTTGTTGATTTTCCTGTTAACAGTTATTATTTGTTATTATTATCAAATTTTTTTTTGCAGACGGACGGAGTGAACAAGCACAAATTCACCTACAAGCACATTCTGCTAGACAGTCTGAAGACGGCACAAATACTTCGGTGCAACAATGTCACTTCAAGCAGCACGGTCGCCATCGTAGGCTGCAATAATTACGAACATGTCTGCACCATCTTTGCATCGCTGCTGTTGGAAGCCAAAATTGTGTTGATTCACTCCAATGCAAGAAAAGGTTTGTAAAAGACGATTGAGTTGTATTGTGATTAGATCCGATACATTCAAGAGCAAATAGTGGCAGCTGTCAAAAAGTGTGCAGTTTCATATTTGGCAGTGGTCAGGCCCAAACAAGACCAACAAAATGCCACTCGCATTGAGTCATTGAATGGCGAGTACAAGGTCTGTAATATATAAAAGATTTTAATTAGAAAACAACCCAATTTATGATATTATACTCAGAGTCCATATTTGATGTCGTTTGGAGAGTCGGCTAACAATGAACTGGAAGACTGTTTGAAACACATCAGGAGTTATTCAGTGTTTGCAGAAAGTGCCCTCAATTCAAAGTACCTCGGACTACAGAGGCCAAGCAATGAAAACAACTGGGAACGAACCAGACTGATTATACCTAAATTCAAAGGAAACAAAGTTAGAAAGATCTATTTCATCAACGAGTTTGCTTTGATGAGTCAGCTTACCTATGGTAATTAGTAGATTATTATTAACTGACAATTTGTCGTACACGCTTGATTGGCTTTTCTTTCTCTATTTTGTAGCAACATTGCCACAGAGTGGCTTCGAATGGAACATCAACGACAATGTGCTCAACATGGCGCCATTCTCGAGTATGCTCGGAATGCTCGAGTTGTTGGCCACATTTTCGGTTGGCGCCAAAATGGTGTTGAACAGACACGACCACCTGTTGACTGTTGGCCAGTTTGTTGGTCTAGTGCAGGAGCACAAGATCACTGCCTGCATTGTGCATTCGTCTTACCTGCTCGATTTGATCAAGTCACAGCAAGTGTCACTTGGCTCGTTGGAGAAGATCCTTTACACCGAACAGCCAATACATCGAAATATTGTGAGCGCCTTCAGAAAAAAGTACAACATTCACAACTGTCGATATGGCTACTGTAAGTGAACTCGACCATTGTTTACAATGTTTACACTAATGTGATGATGCCAT
This sequence comes from Rhizoglyphus robini, assembly GCA_023373905.1. Classification (NCBI taxonomy): domain Eukaryota; kingdom Metazoa; phylum Arthropoda; class Arachnida; order Sarcoptiformes; family Acaridae; genus Rhizoglyphus; species Rhizoglyphus robini. The sequence goes on from JAKIJQ010000003.1 coordinate 6,336,594, forward strand.
TGTGATTGGTTCATCAAACAGACTTACTTGAAGGAAGCGGTTTTGCCGCGATCGAAGTTCTCAACTATGCAAACAACACAGCCATTTCGGTGACGCCACTGCCATCAATGGAGATTCTGGTGGTCAACCGGGAGACGGGAGCTGCTTGTAGCCATGGCCAACTTGGTAAAATATTCATTCGAAGTCCGTACTGTGCCAAGTCGAGTTTGAGGAAGAGAAAAGACGGCTGGGTGTTTAGTGGGCATGTTGGCTTCTTTGACAGCAGCAAATATCTTCAAGTGATCGACTACTACTGTAACTTTATCAAATCGGGCCAGACCTTTATCTCGAAGACCTTGGTGGAGACAGTCTTGTTGTCACATCAGGCGGTGGCAAGAGCGGTGGCAATGAAGAATCCTGTCTGTACTTCTTCGGTGGTGGACAACAGCAAAGAACAACAATCGACTAAACAGTTCCAGGCTTTTGTCACGGTAAAGGAAGGACACACTTGTACGGAGGAAGCAATAAGCCATTACCTCAACTGTAAGTTTTTGATAACTTCACTGTCACTCGTGTTGCATTAGTCGTGCTCACTGCTTATCTAATCGATATATAGCTTATCTCAATGACAACTTCATGAAGTGGACTGTGGCAGTGGCGAGCAGACTTGCCCGAACTGTCCAACACCGAATTGTCACTCGTCGGGTGAGGAGAGCAGAAAGGTGAACAAGTGAACAAATATACAAAGAAACGATTGAGTGCAGTGCACTGAATCAATTGACAATTTATTATTAATCGTTACATATTCGTACTGTGGTACTGTGACAATAATATAATAGCGACCATTTTGGGTTGCTTAATAATAATTAGTAAATATAGACTATCAATAAAATCTGAGATTTGAGATCACATTCGTTAATGTATTACTAATTTGACAACTGCAGCTTCAATTAGATAGATTACACATTGACCACAACCTAAGAGGGTGCCTGTTCGATCGAGTGAGCGTCATGTCACTGGTTTTTTTGAAGGGGTTGAAGGTGTATAAATCAATTCAGTCCAAATAAAATGGTGCCTTGCAAAGGGGGAAGTGCCATTCCGCCGCACACAAAGAGAGACTACTTGTTGTAGGCAATGTAGTGCAGTAGCAGCATGATGGTGACCAGAACAGAAATGACCGTGATGTCTTGATTGAGTGCTTGACTTCGTAAGCCGTTCCAATGTTCCTGGAAGCCTCTGATTACATTTTCACAGTTCCTGCAAATTAATATGGTTAGTTAGTGTGAGTGCTATTTAATAGAATTACAAAGGCGCAATGCATAGTCAGCAATCGCACCTGTACTCGACATTGAACACCACTCGAAACTATTCACCGTCGAGGGTCTGTTTGTTCAGTGTGTTCCGTGCCACGAGTGAATGGAATTGTTCTTTAGTGAATATAGCATGCTCAAGTCAATATTGACTCATGACTTGGCTCGAGTCTACCAAGTTGTGGTTAACGAATTGCAATTTGTTTGCAGTACAATCAATTAATTACACTACCTGTGTTGTGTGAATGTGTGCAACGAGAGTGATTCACCACTCACTCTGACAGTGAAAGCACTGATTGACTCGTTCTGTTCGTTCACAAACGTGTTGTGTCCGTGTCTATACAATGTGTACGTCGATGCCGAATTAATTAGCCTTAGTTGTACTCGAACTGACCACTGTGCTGGATGGAGGCCAATGGCAACGATTAATCAATCTACCGATGACTTGAGTGAATCAATAGATGTGCCAGTCATTATTATTGTGTGATTTGCTTTTCACTACCATGGCGATCTGGTTAAGTTAGCAAATGAAATGGGCGGCGCAGAATTAGTGCCGTTTAATGGTTTGCTCGATTGTCTAAAATGGCCAAAACACGTACACGATCTCGAATGACACGGTTTGGGTTGGAGCGAACAGACGACATCTCGCTGTGCATTGAGATGAATGAATCCAGTGCAATTAGTGCACACAAACAAGTATCGTTCCAGTGGTGCCTAGGTCGTGTGCAGTGTGACGCGCAATTAGTTCACTTTAATCCAGTGTGTCAATTAATGCGCGTGTCAAGGCTATAGCACGAGAGAATGAATTGAACTTTGTGGTATTATTGAACCACGTACTGGCGACCGCATGGCACATTAGTATGCATGCATCCCTTTATAGCCGGCTTTGATGTGCTCAGTGAGACACTAAATGTCAAGGTGAGGCTCGGTCGGTGGCACATCAATCTGCATTTGATGTTCATTTGTTGTTGTTGTAGTTGCTCGAAATGCAATTCGAACAAACAGATCAATCAGTGGACATTGACTAACGATCGTGGCACTGAACACAGACAGACCTGAACACTATAGATAGATAGATAAATAGATAAGATATACTCACGGAATCTGAAGAGGCATTGATGGGTCCATTTCAGCTGTTTTGTAGTAAGTGATGAATAGTCGAATTAGGAATATATAGTTGAAATGAAGTATGAAGAATAAAGTTGGCAATATAGTGCGATGAGACAAATGAGAATGTAGTGCCGAGGGAGTTTTGTTTGGCGCGATACGAGACGACACTAGTGCAGACCAGCGAGATAATCACGGTGTGAGTGAAAAGTCGAACGGTTTAAATATGAAAATATAAGGGATAATTCGAGTCACTCGAGTGGTGCACCGAGTGTTGTGAGGTTGCAATGCAACTGTACTGCAGTATGACTGCTGCACGACTGCCTGACTGCCACACCGCGCCAACTAACAAACCATCGCCTGGCGAGTGCACTCGATGGATGGATGCATGGATGGATGCATGGATGTCTCACAGTGCGCCACAGCTGATTCAATCGATTCGGGCGCCAATTAATTGACAATTGAACCAGATGCGCTGACCTGGCCTCGACAATAGGTTGGGCTCGCACTTGGTACTGGTCAATAGACAATTGGCCTATTGTCAATGGTTGGCTCGGGTGTTCGACTTGTGGCTGGTTGTGTGATGAAGGCACAACTGACTGTTGTACTGTATTGGCTCGATGTGAGTGTTGCAGTGACGGCATGGCCGAGCAAAGATGGTGAGCAGGTTCAGATGGCGGGTGACTCATACGGCCACAGGTGAGTCCAACGAGCCGATTGCATTTGTATTGCTTCTCTCTCACGTGCTTGTTCCGAACATTTTCGCCTGTTTAGTGCTCTCTCTCACATCGTTGGCTGCGAGTGGCGAGAAGTGACCATGAAGCATCAGTTTGGTACTTTCTCTACATTCTCAACTGGTCCACACAATTCACTTTCATTCTCATTTTATTTTGACCGTCAACTTTCACTCGAGTCAAACTTTACCATAGCTATATCAATTGGATAGACTCAGTCAATAATAGTCAGTCAATAATTGACTGAAAATCTCCACGAACCGTCATCACATGTTGTTGTTGTTGCATTTTCAGTGCAGCCATTTGTGATTTCGATTGATTAGCAGCCGATTGTCTTTGCCTCCACAATTATTGCTCGAAGCTTGCACTCTCGCACATACGATCATTGTCAGTGGATCAAGTGACGCCTTTGTGTTAATGTTTGTACGCGCACACGGTCGGTCGAGGGTATTTTATTCGATGCTTCGATTTATGCACTGGGACTTTAATCGGTTTTAATTATTGAGGCAACACAAGTCTCACACTTTTCCATTGCAAATGCACATTACTCACATTGCTAATTAGTGGAAGCTAATGCAAATGTTGCTGCCTGTGACTACCAGTTAGTTGGCAGTCTCCTCTTTTTTGGCAATGCTAATCTGCACATCGACTCGTGGGGGAACTCTCCATCGCACTATATCGATGGTCACTTGGTGGGTCTGGGCCAATAATTGACTGCTATCTGATGGTGTGAGCGGACACAAATCCTGGCAAGCCTCAAATACCTCTCAGGGCAAGTCGATTGATATCACTTTTGGTGGGCTCAATCAAACACTCGAATGCTCGTCAGTTTTGCACCAAAACAGAATGACCTTAAAGATTCGCAAAGCAAATGAGTCAAGGTGGCAGACGTGACCAAGTGATCGTATTGATGCTAATGAATTGCCCATGTGCCGTGGCAAATCATGCTATGCGATCCCATTCTGGGAAAAGGAAAAGCACTCGACAACACTTGACATTCTACTGTGCCACCAGTCGGACGAGTAGATACAAAGATAAACAAACACGATTGGGATGGAATGCGCCATTAGTGGCACTAGTCCAGTGCCACAATGCCATTGGCCAATCGATGGCTTAATATAACTTGGCTTAACGTGACAATTCTCAAAGATTCATTCATTCGTTTGTTTGTTTGTTTGTTCATTTAAAATCGTTCATCGATTAGAATGCCAATAAATTAGTCCAGGAAGAAGCGCACATAGAGGATAACCTCAAAGTGTATTTAGATCTAACGGGAAAGTATATAACACAAACAAACAAGTCAGGCCAAGAGGATTATTTATTTGCACAGTGTCAAGGCAGTGGCAGATTAGACCTGTTCTAACAGGTGCTATAATTAACCATATGTGGTACTATCGAATGGGACTAATTATAGCCATTACAGCTCTTTTGTGTCGCCTGTTGGCCGAACAAAAAAAATAATACGACAAAGGAATCAAATAGTGCACTGACCTTGAAATAGAAGCTTCAAACACATACCGCCAAAGAGACCTGAAAGAAAGACTGGCGCCCTTGAGGGACACTTATTGGCAGAAGTCTGCTGGCTGCAGTGATTGTTTCACGCCAGCAGTAATAACAGAAAATAATAAAGCAGACACTCCACTCACTTCCCGGCAATTGGATTGAGGAAAGAATGATACAAATGGCCAGTGCGAGTGGAGTTCGACAGTCTTGTCGCTTAGAGGTTCGCTACAGTTACTGGAATTGTGACTAAAACTGTTGTGGCTAATTGAGGTGCATTGCACCGATCGAGTGGAAACAATCGACTTTCAGTGGACGAGGATGATGCCTCTTGTGACTTTTGTCACAGTGGTCATTGGTCGATCATTAAGTGTCTACCATTTAGGTGTAAAGTGTCGATCGGACTTAATACTATTAAGTTAATAGCCATATTATCATTATAGTCATTTGTACAGTGGAAAGTTTGCGAGTGATTTGTTGGAGTTTTGTAGACCTATTTCAAAGTGCTTAGTGCACGTAAAACCATAGCGATCATGCCTGCTATTTCTGTTACACATATATTTACGGTTGGACAGAGCCGTTTCCTTTTAAACTTTCTGCCAACCGAACCGAACGAGCAAGCACAAGCAAGGTTAAGCAATTTTCGGTTTGGCGACGAATGCAGATCGACACTTGAACGACCAAAAGTGGGCAGTCAGGTGAGTGGAGTGGTCTACGCCAGTGTTAAGGCTTCTTCTGGATCGATAACGAAGCTCGACACGAAGTGACAGTTAAATTCGATTTCGGGAATGCATAGGTCGAGCTCGGTATGACGCCGCCGGTAGTGACGTGATTGTCATTTTGGTTTGATCAAACGCGCGCACTCCTCACCAATAGTCACCATTCGATGCTAATCTCGATAATAATGTCATATCTCTCTGAAACCCGCCATGATGATCGGTACTATTAGGTCACCCTGAGGCCACCAAGTTACGATATGAACTGTAACGTTTTTGGTTTAAGGAAATGTCTAGGTTTAGCGTCAATGAAGCGGGCACAGTGATCTCTCATTTCACTGAGAATCGAATGACTACAGGAATTGTTTGCAATTGTCTGTTGTTGATCGTGCACACTCTAATTGCGATCTAATGGACTTGATTGCTTAATGAGCCAAATGACTGTGCACAAGTGTGTCCCGATTAATTAGTTGTGCAAACTTTGCCGCCACAACATTTTAATAATTGATCAAACCAATAAATTATTCATTGATTACATTCGATTACCGCTCCATTAATATTAAGCTGTGTTATTCGCACCTGTCTCTTTTCCGGTCTTTCGTCACTCTCAATATAATGATCATTTAATTATTTGTGTTATTTTTTTGGGTGATATTCTGTTAAAAATCATGCACCAGACCGTTTAGAACATTTGAGCATTTAATTTGCTTCTAATTCACTTAATTGGCCAATAACAATTGAATGGCAAACTTCATTGACCGCACTTTATCGGTCATTTCCGCATTGTCGATTGCGTACGAATTTGAATTGAATTGAAGGTAAACTAGAGAATAATGATCACAGTGTCGGAGAATATGGCGCCAATGTTGTTTGCACTCGGCCGATGAGATCACGAACATTATCGAGGGGCGTAATGGTGGCCAATGTGTTGTGCTTGTGTTGTTGTTGTTGTCTTGATTTGCATCAACGATTTCCAAGTTCGTCAGAATATGCTTGTGGCAGTGCACCTTGATGACTCATATACCTGTCCGTGACGTGCACTTAGCAGTGATGCATCTACATGTAGTAGAAGTGCACTTGTGTAAGTCCCGAATAAACCAAAACACGCTTTGCTGATTAATAATTCTATTTGTGTCTTTATTGAAGTGTCAATGTGTGCTCGTGTGCAAAGTGGTGCTCGGTGGTGGCTGAGTAGAGGTGAGTGTTGAGTCACTGGGACCATTGATGGAATGGACCACTCACTGCGCCAGTATTCTGCACTCAAATCTCAAAGTCGACAGTCATCATCGGGATCGGCACTGGAAAGAGAATGGTGGTTTCTTTGCCCTCAGTGCTGGAGGTCAGATTCTGCATGAACCGCAACTGAAGAGCCATTGGCGAGGTGGACAGGATTTCCGATGCTTCCAACAGGGCATAGGACGATTTCTTCTCACCTTCAGACGCGATTATCTGCCAAGGTACAAGAGAAACAGAAAGTGAGCCAGTGCAGAATGTGTTAGTGCATTGTGGCATTATTGTCTTGGTGCTAATTAATGAGGCCAATCACTGTCGGCATGTGCTTGTCTCGTGTTGACCACTGACAAACGTGCGCAAATTCTCTCACTACAATCGGGACACGTCAATCTAACTCTTCTTTTATGTTTCACACATCTTCCCCGTCCCAATTTCCACACTAATCAGTTCAAGCAAATGGCAAAACCAATCGAGACGCGTCAACAATTATCGTGAAGAATAATGTTCTGAGAACAATTCCATTAGGGCAAACCAAATTAGCAATCACGAATACATTGAAGTAACTCTCACTGAAAGTCTCTCAGTGGCGATTAAGAGGTTGCAATAGATTGGTGCATGGAATAAACCTAACCAGTGGATAAACTCTAAAAGATATGACGCAAGTGTGGCAATCAATATGAACAAGTGCCTTTCAGGGTTGTGTGCAACGAGTGCCATTGTCGACAGTGCAGAGTCATCCCACTAATAGGCGAACATCATCATTACCATTGCTCTCGCTTCACGAACAGCTTCTGCTTCGACAGCCATTGACCTTTGAAAGTTGACTGGAAGTCGGACGTCTTTGCTGATTAACGGCAACAGTAATGTCATTAGTGCCTGACACAAGGCTTTTGACCCTTTGCGTGTGGGTCACTCGAGGCCATTTGAGGTCACTTACATTTCAACTCTTTCAACCTTGACTCCTGCAAGTAGACGGAATTAAATGTCTGTGCCAAAGTGGCGGGTGAGACAGGTCACGTACCCCAAACTTTAGTAACCTCGTCCAGAATCGCCCGAACGGCTACACTGATGTTCTCTCGCTCGGATAGAATCTCAGAAAGGGTTTTGGTTCCAAGCACGTTGCGAAGGGTGGTGGAGGTGAGGAGTCGGGTGGCCTGGCCATAGTCGTACACGTTGGCCACCGCGATGGTGGGCAGCCAAATGCGATAGTAGACCACTGCATCCACGGACACTGTGACCGAATCCTTGGTGAGAACCTGTCGCAATCAGTGATCGATCAATTAGCACTGACAGACAGTACAATACACACATCGGCCTAACTCTCTAATGGGGCACAATTATCACTGCCCACAAATCGAATCAATCAAAAGGCAAACAAATGTGAATTACTTCTTGCGGTGGCACGTCGAAAGTTATTGTTCTCAGGTCGACCACGGAATAGTCGTCGATGCACGGCAGGATGAAAAATAGTCCTGGACCTTGAGACGATACGAAAAAGTGAAAGCTACTACTGACTCGACTGGATCATTCAATTGGCGATGTGCCTTCAATTGAGTGATGATTGAAGCGGTTTGTTCGCTCACTTCAGTTGGCACTTCAACTGATCGAGAGGGCACAAAGGACAAGTTGCTAAAAGCGTCTTCACTTACCTTTGGCGCCATTGCCAACCAATTTACCTAATATAATAGATAATCACAGAACAATTTGTCAATGAATGGGCTCGTTCATAGAACCCTTTTGTTTGAACCAATGTGGCTAGTCTCAATGCCACCTGACATTGAGTATTCAACTTACCTAATCGAAAGATCACGGCTCGCTCGTATTCTTGCACGACCTACCAAGTGATGAGTGAGAGATCATTAGTGCGATGTCATTGCCAGCCACAGTACACAAACAAACAAACTCAAACAAACTCAAACAAATCAACATTTCGACTAAATCAACTTCAGAAACAGTTGGTTGAGGACAAACCTTAAAGCACAGTAATAGACTCAGGGGGAAAGTGCAGGCTACGGCCAGATAGGAGCAAGCAATGCAGATGTTGCCCATCAAGCCAGGCTTGCCATCGCTGTTTGCTGTGGGTGGTGGTGGCGGTGGTGGTCAGGTGAAGTGGCCCAAGATGGTTGCACAATGGAACGAAACAATTAGTCGGTCAGAGTGGAATCACTTGGCATAATAGGTTAGATCACGTACAGTTGAAGGTCCTGGGCGACTGGTCCGTCCAAGAAGAATCCATGTTGCAGTCAATTGGAAATCGAAACTTGCAACGAGTCTTAATTTATAGCTCCGACTTTGGAGCATAATTTAAAATAATTTGAATATTTCAAATTGATCTCGATCACGGCGCGACTCACTGGGCTTTCTCTCTAAATGATCATTATCGAGTAGGCAAATACGGAGGAGGCAATAAATTGATATGGAAATGGTATGGAACAGTACCGTACTCGGCACACAGTGAGTACTGTGTCGAGTTTAATTACTGACGGATAGTCGATACTCGATAGTCGAGAGCACTGAACACAGTGCTGAGACCCTCAATGTCACTAAGCCACCGATTCAGGGTGGCAAGAAGAAGAATAAAAGCGAGAATGGGCACTGCCACTGAGATGACATCGACTAGCCTAGATTTAGCAACACAAATGTCGCGTTGCCCATGGAAATGTTTCGTATAAGAAATAATAAATTGTTAACTGTTCCATTAAGTAGTTAATTATTAAGCGAGATAATTACCCTCTAAGGTAGATGGCAAAATGGTAAATCCAACCAAACGAGACCAAATGGCGCGCCGCGACAACCAACACACAACACAACACACGCCACACACAACACAAACACGCGGAATAATTAATGCAAACAAATTTAGATTACTTTCGTGACCGTTTCAAATACGTCGATATCGACTGGCAGGGTGCACCATTGCCGAGGACAACAAAACACACCACCACACGCACACATACTTGCACACTGACTTGTGAGTCCAGAGAGGATCACTGCTGGCTCGCTAGTTTGTGCCAAAACGGAATCAATTGGCCTGTTTTTGTTGGTGTTGTTGTTGGGCAAGCGAATCGTCCCACTAGTAGTGGGCCACTACGTGCCAATCAATAGACCAATCAATCATCAGCGCACTAGATCGATGGCCTGCCAGCACGTGTGCATGCACCACTACAGCGACAAACTTTAGTCAAATTCGTTCGATAGCAACCGTTCGCTAAGGCACAGTCATAAAACATTTCACATGAATCTGAGAGAATGGGCCAATTAGATTATACAGTTAACGTTAACTACAGTGTCAAAAAGCATACAATTTAATATATAAATTGTTTATACAGCCAATACAGGTGAATTATGAAATAGCTTCGTACATTTCCAGAAATCATAATAAACATTAAGGGAGAAAGGAAAGATAAATGTGATAGTAGGAGATCACGAATGGGCAAAAGTAATATATTATACGACTAAAATAGCCTGAAAGTAAACACACAATAAACTCAATCGTCGTCGTCGTCGTCACTAATGGTGACGATGTCATTCAAATCGGAATCGTTCCCGTCTTCCCCTTCCTCGTCTTCCTCTTCTTCTTCTTCACTTTCATCATCGGAGAGAGACTCTTCGCTTTTGTCATCATCCCATGGTTTTCCTTCTTGTAGCTTCACTCCATTATTCGTATAATCGATTTCGCGATATCTGTCAATTAAATTCTGCAGCGTTTTTTGGCCTAATTTTCCGTTTTCGTCCATTTCTTTCTCAAATTCTGGATCTTTTTCATCGGCAGTACTTTCGGGCTTCAGATAGGGTATCGATTCGATAGTACGGAATGAGTCATGTTGATCTTGCATGCGCCGATTCTTGTTTTCGTCTAGCAAAGCTTTGTAAATTTTCAATAACTCAGCTTCACTCATGGCATAATCAATTTTGGATTTTTCAATTTCATTATCCACATGTTTTCGTAGATCAATATAGGTAAAAAATGAAAACCTGTCATCATTCTTTGGACCCTTTTGAAATTTGCCTTTAGCGGTCTTGCCTGCGATCATTTTCTCTTCAGTATTTTTTACGATATTCAAATAACGATTGAAATAATTTTCAATAAGTTTGTTTACGTCTTTATTAGAAGTGCCATTAAATGAGAATGTCCTAAAAAGCTTTCGTCCAGTAAAATCAGATCGGTTAAGCAAAGCTTCGCGCTTTTTCCATTCCCTAACCAACATATTTTGCAGTCGGGGCAAATGAGTAAAAACAGTTTTGCTTTTGAGCATGTCATCAGCACTTAGTTCACGGGTCTCTAATTTTGAAATTTGCTTTTGAATTTTCATCATATTTTCTGTCATCTTTCCAATTCGAATTTTAAGTTTTTCGCCAGTAAGTTGTGTGTTCTTCTTTTCAACTGGCATAATAATTCGTCGCAATTCTAAATTTAATTCCATGTTCAAATCAGGAATTTGATCAAACCTAGTACAATCATCAACTTCTTTGGCAAATGAGTTAATAAGATTTTTAAAATGTTTTTGATTTAAAAAGGCGGGATTCTTTTCCTTGATATCCTCAACAGTTTTGATAAACATTTGAATGCAGTACTTGAATTTATCAAATTTCTTGTCGTACTTGTTGATGTTGTCAAAAAGAACATTAATATACTAAAAATAAATTTAAACAAAACATAAATTATAAATAAAATAATCAATAATAAACCGAAAAATACCGTTTTAACGAGATCGTTTACAACTTCAAACTTTCCCGAATCATCAGAATAAAGGAGATAATTGCTGAAAGAATTGACGTTGCTTGTCTTCGCTTTTTTGCTTGAATCCTGCAAGAATTTGTTAAAAAAATTAATTAGGTACATTAATATATAATATAATAGTTTACCGTGGGCGAGTCAAGAGTAATAAGCTCCACTTTTCGCTTGGTTTCAGTCATTTTGACCAGAATTGCAGAATTTCAAGTGAAACAAAGGAAGTTCGATCTTCACATGTGGTGCACCTTGCACAGCTGCACTCTAAACAAAAACCGTTGACAAATTGGAGCGAAACAAGTGCTACGGCTATTGTGATACAACCAAGTGCTAATAGCCGTCTAGGATGTCTGCGTTTGTTTTGATGCCATCCACGGTTGCTTGCTTTGACAATATTGCAACATTTTATGATATCTCATGAACTCAATTTGTTCACTTGGAGTGCCATTAAATGGCCAAAATTGTTACAAATGCAATCGAGTGGTTGCAAAATTGTTTTTTATTTATTTTAATCTTTGTTGATTATTGAAGATGTTTTTCGACTTATTGCTAATATTTATTTTTACCTTTGTTTTGATATGTTTTGCTTTCACCTTTTATCATCAAAACAAACAATGCCTGCAACAACAGAAGGAAGATATAAATTATTTCAAATATCTTTGCCTAAGATCGATCGATCATTTATGGAGGATTTCTCACAATTGGCTACAAACGGCTGATCAATTTTCTGTGAACTGGATTTCTTACTTCTGCACTGATTATCTTAACGCTGAGCAATATTGGAATGGAATCAATCATTACATTAGTGAAACGTGTTCAAGCGCAGGAAACGATGAAGAATCGATTAAGCGGGAAATATCTGAACTATCAAATGCAATCTGTGAGCTTTATATTGATTTTTGGTACCAAAATGTTAAACTTCAAGATGAACAGCTTGAAAGTGCCAATTTTAAATTTTATTGTAAAAGAACGATTGAAGAAGCAATTTTCAATTTATATAAACTTTGCAACGGAAAAGTGGATACTAAAAAATTGTCATTTGAATTTATTTCCGAAGTAGAATCTCATTTACTTGGCCACAATTTAACCAATGCAAAATTACGAACTAAAAACGAAATTACCTTATTACTCAATCTAATTGACGATCTATTCAAACAAGTGCTGCCTTTGGATGTGAATGCACTTTTGACTAATTGTAATTGTTGCAAGAATGGAGCCAAGAAAAATTGCTTACAAAACTCTGCCAATCCAGTCCGTTTGTTCATTTACAACTTGCTTATTTACTCCCTCCTGTTGCCTTTGATTGATCGATTTACGCATCCATTATATTATCTCTACAACTGCATCAACTTAGCGTCTAATTTGGGTGGACTTTCTTTGTATGAATTTATTTCTCTATTTGAAAATAACGATTTCTACGACCAACAAATTGAATCTCAGCCCGTTCCCTTGACCATCGAACCAGAGGGTATAGTAAATACTAAATAATTTCTTCATACTAAATATAATAATTATTTTTAGACAAAAATGCCGACAAGGCTCTTCTCTACGAAGCAATAGAGGAATCGAAGAAAGAATTGACGATATTTTCTAAAATTCAAATTTCAAATGTTAAAATATCGACCAACGAAATGATTAGTAGCATATCGAAAATGAATCCATACATTGACTACATTATCGTTTACAATGTGCTCGAATGTGACCGGGAAAATGAAAAACAACGATATAACTTGAAGAGAATAAACAAGCAAACATTTTTACAAAGAACTTATCAAGTGAAGAGAAGGTTTCGGGAATTTTTAAGTTTTCAACAGAGAATGGAGAAAAACGTAGAATTTCGATTTATCATGACGAAAATAAGTCACAAGCCATCAAATATTCAATTTCATTCAAGTACTTTTCTCAATTATATAAAGTCTACTAAGTATGCTCAATTGAATGCGCCTAATTTAATCTTCTAATGTTATGCTAATTTATTATAGAATCACTGAAAATTCACCTCTAGTCAAACTAAGACGCGATTATCTTGAAAATTTCCTAAATCAATTAGTCAAACATAAATCTATCAATGAATCAAAGGAGTTTTGCGAATTTTTAGGTTACAAATACAAATTACTATTCGAAGTGAAACATCTTCTAAATAATAACTTGATCACAGAACATATTGAGCAAAACCAAACGAAATCTAATTCCAAAAACTTTGAGCTTAACTTTAAAAATGTGAAAGATTTTATAAAGATATTTCTTCCGTTGCAAGCTAAATATGGTCAACTTTCCACTCAAATCGAAGATGTCATGGTCAATGAGCAAGTTTGCAATAAATACTCCATTATGAAGATTCAAACTGAAAATAATGATCAAAATCACATGGTTTTGAAGCTGAAATTGGACAAATGGGCATCTTCAAATACTTATCCGTCCACACAGAATGAATTAAAATCAAATTGTCTCGAAAACTCTCAAATTAATGATGACCAATTTAACCGAAAGCTTATATCGTGCATATTTTTGCTTTTATTCAAAAGTTATTTCGTTTTTCAAAATTATTTTGTCGTTCGACTTTCTTATTTTTTAAAATCTATTTTTACAAAGTAAGTTTATTTAATTTTTATTTCCAGTATTTTACGATTATTTTTTTTTACAGGATTCGAAATATTTTTACATTTCGTAATATTTTTACATTTTACATACACTATCTTCACACCTATCTTACTGGACTAGAGAACGACTCAATGGACACATATCTTGTGAGCTATGATAGATTTTATATTTTGTTTAAAGACAAAGACCACAAGGAATTGTTTGCCAAATATGTGCAATGCAGCAAGGAGAAAATCATCGAACATTGCCAACATAGACAAAACACTTGCCGACTATACCTCTACCGAATGGCCTTTTTCTTCTGTGATAAATTTAGTTTATTTGATAATATAATCACCTCATTTGATAGTCAAGATGCAAACAAATTGTTAATATATAAGCTAATGCAAATATTTCGAAATAAAATAAAAACTTAATTGCCTTTCAAAAAGTTTCGCGCAGAAAGATTCTGTTCTTGAGTAGCTATTTCTACCCAAGTCAGTTTTGTTGTTTCGGTGGGAATAGCCGCTTTGGAAAAGCTCCCAAAATAAATCGTTTGTTTCTGCTCAGTTTTGTACATTAGATTGTTTTTATTTTATTTGTAACAATGGATAAAATTATAGAATCCATTTTAAGCGACAAACTCACTGAAGATTCATGGAAACAATGGTTCAACGGAGGTGATATCATTGACTGCCAAATTGGCGGGCAAAACATTTCAATTTTGTCCGAGTTGCCTGTAAATAATTTTGTTGGCCAATTTGTCGACAATTTACATTTATCCTTTGAATGGCTCACCAAACAAACTAATAATATTCATCTTACTCGATCTAAACATCTGACAAATGCTTTCGCTGATGAAAATAAGGTGAAATCAATTATTTGAGTTTTCAATTTTATCTGTAATTTCAAACTATTTCTTAGATTTCATTAAATATCAACGATCATGATTCTTTTCCGTCGTTGGGTGAAGCAGATAAGTCACAAAAACAAACCAATAAACAAAATCCATCTTTAAAGAAACGAATCAAGCCAACTTTCGTTAGTCAAAATAGTAAGACATTTTTAAATTGAATTTACAATCTAACCGGCTTTGTACTATTAGGAACTCCTTTAAGCGAAAACAATACCTTCCAAAATATTAATTATGATAAAGATAAAACGAAAAATTCCGATTTTTTCAAAGAAGAAAGAGAAATGCTAAAAAGCTTTAAAATGAACATTGCAAATTCAACATCAAATGTCGACTTTGCGAAAAGTAAAATGCTTGACGTTAAAAAATACACTGTGATTGAACCCAAATTTGAAATGGTCTCACACAACAAAGAAATTGTCAAACTAAAGAATTTATACACGTATTTATTGTTGAACAATCATATTCTAAACTTTTTTGACGAAATAAAATTTATCTTGGAAATTGTCAACAAGAAAACTATGATCGATACGGCGCCTAAAACTGAACAACCACAGACGATTGTCGAAAAGATATTCTCTGCATATCATGATTGTTTTTATTTTGTCTATTTGGTTTTCGAAGAAATATTCATCAATAATTTGTTTGTCAACTTTCTCGATTATAAAGCCTTGAATCATATATTTTCAAATTGTTATTTATTTGATTTCAAAAAGGATTCTTCCACAAATTTAAAGGAGCTTATTGAACAATCTTATCTCGGCCGCTTTTCTGATTGCACACCAAAGAGCTTATCAGAAAATAATTTTGTTTTCTTTCAACCTGACACCGATAGCAAATCTAATTTTCCAAACGATTATTCATTTTCCATATTTCGCAAACAAAGAGATGAATTTTATCGAATATTCAAAAATTACCACGATAATAATTGGACGTCATCAATGTCAACCGATCGCAAAGTTCAAGGCTTGTTTGTTTCCAACATTCGAACAATGCTTACAATGTCCAAAGATGTCGGCAACAGTTACCATCTTGCCCGATTGTTTGTTTCTCAATTGATCAAATCTTGCACTGATTGTTCCGAGTCAAAGAAGACGGTGAACAACACTCGAAATTCAAATCAGACAAACCGAATTTTGAATGACCAAGACAGATTCAAAAAGCTGCAAGATCGTTTTGTGAAGAAGGCCCACAATGACAATCACTTGACTTCAAATTTGCTTGACGAATCATTTAGTCAAAAGGAAAAATTCTTTCGTGACTTTATTTACTATTCTGATGCAAATTCTTTCAACGAACAACTGAAGTTAATACTCAAAAGTCAAATAATCGATTTGACCACATCAGATATCTACAATTTTAAAGAAAATTCAATAGACGACGATTGTGACAAAAGTTTTCTAGTTCACCTGGCCAGATTGAATTTATTGGCCAAATTTCTAGGTTTCATTTGTTTTTATCCGCTTGATACGTCAATTAACAACGAAAAGATAAACGACAAGAAGGAATTTGTAACTCAGCAAACCTCCTTGCGTTCCCTCTCAGCCGATCAATCGCCAATTCTTGACATCGAAACTTATCTCGTAAACTCAATGGAGAAACATATTCTCATTGTGGCTGTTCCATGGGTGATAGAGTTTTTGATATTTGTCGACCAAATCACCCTAAGCATGAGTTACTACGAGAATGTGCTTTCCTTACTGTGTCTTATCTACAAGTTCTACTTACCCAATCTAACCAGTCTCACTAGCCAGCTCAATTCGCAAACATCGTATACACGCTTATTTATTCAAATGTTCATTGAAAAGTTATTCGCTGTCAAGAAGTTCAATGCTTCAGTTAGATTACATGCTTTGATGGAAAACATGAAAAATCAAGCCGAGGTAAGCAATCAGATGTTTCATCAAATAATGGCCGACAAGTCGTTGGTTTGTCTCGACGAAGTCTATTTGGATTTTCACAATGAAGTGTTTGATTTTGAAATGATTTCTTCGTTTTTCCCTCAATTTTCGAAGTTAATTGTTGACCAGTTCAAACAGTTCTCCAATGAAGTGCGCAAGATAACGCCAACTTGTGTGTCGAACAAGCAAATATCTGCACGAAACATATTCACTTCGATGAATGCAAACACCAGTTCTGTGATTCAAACCGAGGCGGAGGAATGTTTTCTCAACATTCATTCCAATTCTCTCAAGAAGTGTATCCATTTTCTGAATGACCGTATATCTGCCACATGCATCAAACGAATCAAATGTGATATCTATCCCAAAGCAAAGGCAAAACATTTTGACACATTCTTTAACTCAAATCCAGAATTCAAGAGTGAAGTTACTCTCGAACTCAAAAAGAATATTGATCTCACTGCCAAATTGGGTGATTGTATTCGAAGCGAATGCAAAAGTTTTGTTCCAGAATATTCTAGTAGTAAAATCAAAATCATATTCCCGTTGATCATTGTTGACGATTTGGATGACAGTGTGATCAACTTTGCCATGAAAATATGTCTACGGCACATTCAACACCGATGCACCAGTTGGATTGAACTGAACATTTCCAACGATACTATCTACACCGAGTTGATCACTTTTACACGAAACCAATCTGCTTCGAATGTTGATAAAACTCAAAATGGTGAAAAGGATACTCAGCAAAGTGTTTCAGAAATGTATGACGATTTTGAAAAAGTGTTTTATGAATTGAGAGAAACACTCAACAATGTACTCCAGAAAAAGTTTGACCAATTGGAGAACAGCCAAATAACGACACTTCTGTCCAAGTTGGTGTCTGCCCGCAAAGTGACCTTTTTGCCGCCTTCCAATGTAAAACTGTTTGACATGACATCACTCGATCTGGCCATTTGCATCATTGCTTTTAATCCTCAAATAATGAATGATGAGCTATTGGACAGTTTTATGCACTTTTGGAGAAGTGAAAAAGTGACCTTCCCAAGGATAATTTGTGCCAAAAATTTGCACGTTGTGAATCAAACGCAATCTCGGATCACAACTTGGATAAAGTTTGAGTTTTTACTGAAACGAATGCTCAAAGCGTCAGTGGTTACTTTTGCCGACATCGAAGAAGGCGCCATTGCCTTGCTCAAACAGGCTTGGCCGCAGAATGTACTAGTCAGCTTAGCTAGCTTGCTAGGCTCCTTGGTGGAGGACGCCAAACGAAACAAACAATTTGCTTTTGACGAAGAGAATTCTCACGAAATACTCGAATGGCTGTCTTGGTTCTGTGCGCAAAAGGACGACTAAAGTGTACAAATGTTTTTGACGAAATATTATGCATTTATTTATTTATGATGTACAGATTCTATTTTATATTTACAAAAAAGCCTATATTTGGTCATAATGAATTGATGATACAAGGCACATTTTTTTATTATATAAATGTGTTGTTATATATCAAAGTAAAGCTGTAAAAGTCTGTTGCTTTATTGCATTGATCAATTGATGCGTTCACAACATATTATAGAAATCCTTCAAATTGTTGGTTACCTTGTGAATCATTTGAACCCACTGGCGAGCTTCATTCTCAGTTGCAGTTCTTATTCTATAAACATTGGTGCAAGTGTGGTCTGCAAGTGTAAACACGTTCTTCTTGTCATTATAATTCGAATGGTCTTCAAAGTAGACAGCCCAATCAGTCAAAGGCAACGATTTCATTGGTTTTGAACAAAACTAAAAAACGACAAAATGAGATTAAGTAAGTAGTTTTCATATTCCATAAGCCACATACCGATTTAGACTGACAATTAGACTTGGAACTAAAGAACAATAACGAATCATTGCTCAAACAAAGCTGATAGTTGAACCAAAAGGTAATCTAAATTAAAATAAATTTAATTAATTAAAAATTAAAACTAGAAAAAAATAATCTCTTTACCGAAGGCTTTTTTCCAACTTTGAGCACATTCTTTCTACTGATATATCCACTGTGCAACAAGTCATTATAGGAATATGTCATTTTTTGTGAGTTTTTTAAACTGCTTTCATTGAGATCATCCAAACTGCTAGCGTCTTCTTCGTTCGAATAGCTCGACGAGTCAATGTTGTAGTTGGTTGTAGATTTTTTCAATTTCACTTCCAATGTCGGCTTTTTATCACATTTGTTGTTTAGGTAATTCATAGCGAATAAATCACAACTGGGACTGTCGTCTATTAAATTAAGCTTGACATTTCGTTTATTGAGTGAATTGGTTTTGATGTTCGGTATGGGGCAATTAGGACCTGCTTCTAAGCTGTTTGTCTTCCTATGGCCTGGCTTGAAGTTAGACGACTGTTCCGTTTTGGTTATTTGTTGATATTTGGTTTGAAAGAATAAATCTTCGTTCATAGACTTGTTCAGCATACTCCTGGCTTGCTTCACATTGATTGTTGAATCGATATCGTTGACGTAGAAATGTGAACTAATGTCGTATTGACTGGTGAACCGACCGTGGTATAGTTTGTTTTTGTTTTTAACATCTGTATTTTCCATTGGTTCTAATTTGAGTGAGATTCTGGGAAAACAAATAATTAACTATTAAAACACCACAAACACTCAAAATACTTACTTGTAATAGTCATCTTCGCGAAATTTCTGAAGCTCTTCAATATAATTAAAAGAATTTAAATAATCGTAAATGTATTCTACCAATTCGATGTAGTCTAGAAAAAGAAAGATACAATTAATTTAACAACAATGATTTTGTCAGTAGCACTGTGAACAAACCATAATTAGACTGCTGACACTTGTCAATAAACGAATGAATCCATTCAAATTTCTTAGCACGTTCATTCGATCGATTGATATCACTTTCAGGGTATGCACTGTCTATGTGGATGATGTCGCGAAGAAAAGTGGATAAGTTGGGAATACAGACTGGATTGGGCGAGTTGAGTGCGTTCTCCATGAATGTCCTTAACTTTATGCTATTATCCGATTGAGAGAAAAGTTCCTGTATCTTTTCAAAATTTTGTCTGTCCTTTTTGCTGAGGTACTAAATTGTAATAAAACAAAATTAAATCAGTTCAAACGATGGCGATTCTTACAGTCCAAGTCTTGTCAAGTCGATGAATTGGCTCGCTAGTAAAGGCACAATAAATGGCATAACTTGAGTACAAGCTTTTGAGTTCAATCAAATAATTGGTGACTTTTATGAAGTAACTGATGACATCGGCACGTTGCTTAGGCGATTTCACAGAAAGAATCTCGTCAGAAATCCAAAATATCAACTATTGAGGGCGTTTGTTATTAGCATAGAGCATTAAAGAAAAGCAAATAAAAACTTACAATATTAAATCTACGAGTAAAGGCTACCACATTTGGCGACAAAACGTGCTTCATGGAACCAGTCCATTGTCCAGGCTTGAGTTCATTTCGACTGATTCGAATGAATATACTCCAATCGATCAGGGTCAGCTGTTTAGCCAATTCTTCCGGTGAAATTTTATTGAGCAACTTAAATGAAGAGGCAACACTGCCATATTTGCCAGTTGGAGGTAATTTGTTTTTATCATAGTCGAACGAGTCATTCTGAATAAGAAAAGCCAAAGTTGCCATTTAGTGAAACTGAACAAACAAATATATAAACAATCCTTACTTCTAGTGTTCCGAAGCTCTTCAGTGAGAATAGTGTGCCAGGAGTTGATATGCTCCTTTTCAAGGAAGATGATGAAGGATAGGCTAAATTTTGCATAGTTGTGCTGCATTAGGCAACATCTTTTGCCTGGGAAACAAGACAAACAACACTTAGTTAGTTACACTTGATTAAAGCCAGAGAGAAAGCCTTTCAACCGTACCCAAGGACGCCTCATGGAAACCAATAAGCCATGGTCCAGTTAGGATGACCCGACGAGTCAGTTTTGGTTAATAAAGGCAAAAGTGGTGCAATTATTTGTTTTATTGCTACAAAGGGGCGATATTTGACAACACACAGTCCAGATACAATGCAGTTCGCATCAAGCAATCAACACGAGTGACACGAATGACCAAAATAATAACATAAAGCTGTCAGTAGAGGACGTGCCCAAGCTGCTGCTAACAGGCAGGCGTTTTATTGCAATTTAGTAAATTATTTACAACCATTGTTTTGCCTGACAACTTGTGGATAGCATCATAATGGATTGCTACTTGATTCAGTTATAATTGGCACTTGGCTTTAAGTGCTTTCCCACCAGAAAACTCAACTCATCATCAGTTCAGTTCATCCAAAACAAATGACCTGTAAACTTTGCAAAGTAGAGAAACATCGTCTGCATTGTTGATTCGTTGCAACTGGACTGTCTTCATCATATTCTCGTCAAACTTGTTGTTGTTGCTTTTGGCTTTATAAACACTTCTCAAACTGAATTAGTGGCCTAAATATTTTTTATCGGTCAATTTAAATCAACAATGCTACATGTGCAGTGACCGGGTCTGGAGCATTTGAATTATAAATTTTGATTTATAATTTCAGGAATAGAATATTTATATTATTTTAACGATGACGTGAGTCATTATTTATTAGTTATTCAATGTGCTCACAATATTGTTACCTTGCCCATTGGCAATGCCCAATGACCCAACTTAATCTTTCTGTTTCATCCAGGACAGGTGACCAGCTAAGTTGAGAAACATGGCCAACATGGTAGCCGTTTTCATGATGTTCTCATCGAATTCGTTTGTGTTACTTTTTCTCTTAAGCCAACACTTTTCGAATTCCATCAGTAGTTCAATTATTTTGTCTTTGTTGTTCTCGTGATCACTGTTGTACAGAAAGACTGCATAATTGATGAGTGCAATAGTGCTCGATGGCTCCTTTGCCTTGCATGCTGTTTGATGAGCTTGTTGTGAGTTGAATGGATCGTTGAGAAATTCGAGACAAATGGCTGTGTATGTGAGAAAGTGTGATCAGTTTGTAACTTTAACTTGAATTATTACAACATTACCCAACAAAGTCAGAATGGTCGGATTTGCATTGCTGTTGAAGGAGACCGTATTCTTGAAGTACTGAAACGCGCTGGCATATTGTTTCAGTTTGAGATTGATCAGGCCAAGATTGTAGTTGATTCGCCAGTCTAGTGGCTGCAGGAAGAAAGCCTTCTTCAAACAAGTGATTGCGGCAACATATTTGTTCTTAGCAGCAAAACAAATGCCAATGTTGTTCCACAGTGAGGGACACTCGAATACCTCCGATTGTCGATATCGTACAAATGCAGAGTCGACGTCTTGCTTGACTTCCTGCATGATGGTGCCCATAGCAATGGTCAACGATAAATCCGGATTACTGGTTTGGCCATCTGCCTCCAGTATTTTCTCGATACCCTTGGTGACGACACCAGTGGTGTAAAGCAAAACACCGAGCTTCGTGGCCAAATAAACGTCATTCGGAGATATTCTTCAGTGGAATAGTATCATTAGTTAGTATTATTATGCTTTATGGCTAATTGACTTACTCAGTGGCTCTTCTCAGCACGAAAATGGCAGACTTGAAATCAGATTCGGCAATTTGACATTTGGCCAGTGCAATGAACGGTTCCACCTGGCTCGTGTTTTGCAGCGCACTTTGAAATGCCTCTTTTGCCTGGACTGTTGCCCCAATGAAGAGCAATGCATAACCATACAGCGTCCACAATTGCCAATCGTTGTGTGCCACCTTGAGACCAACCTCCTTGATAATGTCGCACACATTTTGATGCTTGCCCAGAATCAACAAACATCGGGCAATGGCCTTGATGTAGGTAGTGTTGTTGACCGACTTGAGCAGGTTAAAGTGCTGAAGAGCACTTTTAGCGTTTCCCTGTCGCAACTTGATGAGACCTTTCAGGAAGAGACAGTACTCACTCTCCACCTGAAATTGTTCCATTTGGTCGATGCAAGTGGCGAAATCATTGCGAACAAAGTGAATGTGATAGAGCCAGTTGTACCGCTCAAAGGGCAACAGTTCCTTGCCGAATGGACGAACTTGTGGGGCACTTTCCAATTCTTCAGACATTGTCCACTTTAGCATTACACACAAAAATTGTGGCTAACCACTTTAATTGGTATTGTTTATACAAAACATTGTATCCATGGTAACAGACTACACATTACTAGCTAATTCTCTTTAGGCCAGCTTTTCATAATGTTTATGATCTGGTTCGCCTGTGGATTGCTCGAAGTTCGCAATAGTTTGATTGCCTCGTATAGTTGCTCCCTTTAACAAATGTCAATTAGATTACATTGCCACTCTTTCAAATGACTTACATTGGCTCATTGTTGGCGATAACCATTTGGAGCACTCCGGCGGCAGCTCCTCGTTTGCCCTCCCAGTACTCAGGACTTTTATCCATCTTTTCCAAGATGTCGAACGCTCTTAGTGCCACCAGAAAGTGTCCCATCTATATTTTAGTAGTCAATTTATATTGTGTGGACATATTCAGGCAATATTTATTTACCTTGTAACAATCATTGGCAATCAAATGCAACAGGACTGTCGATTCCTTCGAGTGTTGGTACTTGAGAAACATTTCCCATGCCTTTGTTGCCTTCTTGTTCATAATCACTGAGGTGAAGGTTAAGGTGAAGGGTCAGTTAAGTCTGGCCATTGGCCGCAAGTTGCGGCCAGCAACATTGTCACTTACGACATCTGGTCAGGCAGCAAATGTAGACGAGATCACTCTTAATTTTGTCATTCTCTACTGCAGAAAATGCTTCCTCTGCCTCTCGGAAGTTGTGTGCCATCATTTTGGCCTGTCCGTAATTAAAGTTGAATGTGTCATCGTTGTAGAAGTAACTTTTGATTGAACTCAGGTAGAGGACGACTTCCTCGAACTGTCGAATCAGGAAAAAGTACGAGGCCATACATTGCCGACCCTGAATTGTATCGCATTCTGCTGGACTACAACAGGGTCAGAAATTATGAAATATAAATATGACATAATCGTTACCTGCCACCAATAAGTTGGTAAAAGTTTTGCGCTAATTTGATATGTTCATGTGAATTCTGAATTTGTCCAATGTTTGCATTGACAATTGCCTTCAGGATGAATTCGTTTGGCAGTTTGGGATCGATGTCTTTGATTAGGCCGAGTGCTTCTTCGTTTTTATCTATTATTAGAAAATTAGATTACGGTCATAACGATGAAGTTCGTTTACCATTCTTTAAATAATAGATGATCAAATTGAGCTTGGCTTCAGGAATCGAGTTACTCAACAGTGGCAATACTTGGAAGGCGCCTTCACCATTGCGAAAGACCACTAAATTGTGTCTGATCAGATCACGAGCATAGGAAAAGTTGGCTGGAAAGGATTCAATTAAATTACGCAATTCGCTCTGGTAAGGCAAGAATTAGTATAATTGGTTACTGCCTAATGGCACTACAATACCTCGGCGGCAGCGCCATTAAAGAGACGATAATTGTTGCATGCCTTCAAATTGCCCGCAATGATACTACTCGGATGCTTTTGAAGGTACAATGCAAGCACTTCCTGTGAGACATCGTAATAGTCCAATTTGTAGTAACACAGTGCAATGTAAATGTTCAATGCCGAGTAGTTCTTCTTTTCGAGAAGTATCTTCTTGTAGATGTCAATTGCCTCTTGATATTGATGCCGATAAAAGTAGACAGAAGCCATGCACAGCTGGTCTTCGATGTTGCCCTATTTTGACAATGCCGGTCAGTGCCATTCGAATCTTTTTTGTTGCTTACCGTTGAGAGTTTACTTTGAATTTCCTCAATTGAGTCATCCTTGAAGTCCTTCTTTCGATTGACATAAAGTTGTAACCGCTTACAAAGGTCCTTATGATCGCCCTCGTACGTGTCAAAACTGTTTGACTCAATGTGATCGCCCGAATAAAACTTACAACACGCAATGAACAGTTCAATGTCTTTCGGGTTGGTCACTTGGGTCTGCTTGTTGGACAGCAGCCTTTTGTACACTTCAATTGCCTTTTGGTGTTCTGCCAGGCGGAAATAACAAAAGGCTTTCCATAGTTCGTTTTGTAAGTTGACTTGATCCGATTTTGAATTGAACTGAACACAGATGTTGGATTATATTTGTGTAATTGGCAGAACAAAATAATTGAAAATGATTACCTCAAGCAAGGTTATTGCACCAGTGTAATCTCGATTGGAGATGCATTCATCAAATGCCGGCACAATTTGTTTGCTTCGATTAGCCTGTTCGGCCTCGTCGGCTTTTCTATTTGCTCGAGACAATATCTACAAGATAATTTTGATTATTATTAATATTCGACAAAAGACATTTATTTATTTATTTACCATTGTGGCTATGTCGGTGCCTTACAAGGCTTACCCAAAGGTAATGCGAGAACACATTGAACCAAGTTGCAACATGAGTCCGGCGGTGTCATGGAAACCGAATGAGAGAACTCAACATGAACCGCAAAGGAATGACTTTATTATTATACTAATGGACAGTGACAGTCAATGTGCGTATGACACACAATACAATACATTGAATAGTCTTAGAACAATCCGGGCACAATTCTGTATGGAACCAACTTGCAATAGTCCTTCCAGTAACGACCATATTTCTTGGAGCACTTATCATCGTCCCGTATAGCACGATGCACGAGTAAAGTTGTCAAGAAAAGCAAATACAAATATGGAATAATGCTAGTGCCCAATGCAGGCAGACCAAAGGTCAGTGTGAGCACTAGTTCGAACAAGTAATTGAAGTGTCTCGCAATGGCCCAAAATCCCGAAGCCAAAAGAACAGAGCTCTTTTCTTTGCCTTTGTCGTCAGTGTACTTGGCTCTGATGAGCACAGGTCTCTTTCCCCAAATGGTACAGTTGCCATCTGTCTGTCGAACCACTTGACGTTGATAGTCAACCCAATAGTTTGCCACTACCGAACCCAATCCTAACAGCAAGATGGTGGCTCCAATTATGGCATCGTAATTGGTCCTAGGCGAGTTCTTAACCATATAAACACTGGAAAGAGTGTAGAATCCAGGCACAAAGGAAATACATCCCCAGGCAATCATGTAGCCGAAACGATCGACCGAAGTGTCAATGGTCTGCCAAAGTGTAATAATAATTAGTCGCATTGGGTGACATTAGCCAAATTGAACATTATTACCTGCATGTATCCATCCTCCCAATAGTAGAACTTGGCCAAATAGACGGTCTGCAGAATGGTGGTTACGGTCATGGGCGACAAGTAGTCTCCCTTGGCATATCGATTGATGTACAGTTCGTAGTTGGCCTTCCAAGCCACCAGTACAACAAGTTGCCACAGGAGCAAACCAAACCGACTGTTGATAAGCACCTTGAGGCTGACGTACTTGCCCAGTTGAGGATACAACTCGACACCCCAGTAGAAGTCAAACACTGGGTTTCCATTGATGTCGTGCTCGCCGGGGTCAGGCAGAATCAGACCTGTTGGGATGCAATAAATAAATGTCAATTAATTAACTCGACTCGCCACTTTGCACTTTGACTAGCCTTTGATGTAGAGCAAAACACACAAACTGATGCCAAACGCACACAAAATGCCAGTCAAGGAACTAAACTTGTAGTACAGGTGCAACACTGAAAAGTTCCATATCAATGGAATGGCCACCGACATGGACAGTAAGTAGAACTTGAAGCCATTGGCCCAGTACTCGGGACGGAAATTGTTTTTCGTTGGTGGTCCATAGTATTTCTTGCCAGGCAGTGCAATCAACGTAATGATTCCCCAGAGCAAAGTTAGCACCACAATAAGCCAACACTCGGAATCATACCTACAAAGTGGAAATTAACAAGTGCAACAAAGCAAATTAAGGTAGCTTACCAGTCCACTTTGCGCCAAGCACTTTTCACAACCTCAAGCAAAGTTTGCTGGCCAAATGTCTTGGTGAGACTTGCATTTTGGTGGAGCACAATGTATGGCAGTAGAATGGCAACATTTGGCGTTGTGATCATTATTGCCAGTGGAATCAGCGTTTCACGAACCACTCGGTGGTAAAATGAGGTACACAGTCGAAGCATTTTTGCACGATTGAATCGGAGTGCACAACTGAACACAGACCGCAATTCGACCGGCAAATGTTAAAAGTGCTCAACTGACAGTGCCAGTTTTAGTGTCGTCCCGAGTGATGTAACAGCGCCCGCAGTGATATTTGCTCACTACAGGCACTAACACAGAAGAACGTGTCTCGTTTATCAATCAAGTGAACGATCCTTTAATTAGCATCGCAAGGTCTCTATCTGCTTTAGATGTGCTCACTTGGTACAGCTTAAAATCAAACTCAAACAGTCGATCTTAGTACGATAGTGAGTGTCCCCAATGAGAACGTTCTTCTCACTGCAGGTTAGGTGGTGAACCACTCGATCAAAGTGGTCGACAGGCAATATTTGTAGTGCCAATCGACACGAACAGGTCGAATGTATTGGCCGAGTGGATGGTGAATTGCTGTGTATTGTTCTATATAGAGTCTATTATAGACAGCGTCGGAGAAAACATGTCCCGGTTACAACCTGGAACACACAGCCCTTTATTGATTGACAATCAATCTGATTGGTGACAGTTCCAATTTCTCTGTGCCAAGCCCAACAAAAACAATTTACAATATTCGCAATACTTCTCATGTTGCCTGCCAACCCGAGGGTGCGAATTGTGATTGTATGTCATAATTCAAATCGAATGAATTGCCCGCCATGCATGTTCAAAGTCACTGTCACTGCTAGACTTAATATTCATTAGTTGTGTTATGCTACGCCTCGAGCTATGCATTCAACCACAACAGGTTCGAACACGATCGTGGGCATGGTCAACTGAGTGATGCACTTCACTCGAGTACTCGTGTTTAGGTGTGTCTGATTGTAAACATTCGTTTAGGTGGCGGCACTGAACCATACGGTTCAATTCCCAATTGGAACTGTAGGCAATGGCACTTAGATGCCGATTAGTGCCAAATGATTGTGCCCAGTTGATAAGCTCAGGCAAACGAGCGCTGCTTTTATTATCATTGGCATCTCTTGTGGCCACTATGGTTTATAAGTTTATTTCAGGTGACATTTCGAGATCGCTTTCTGTTCTTGGCAAGACTAATTCCAGTGAAGAGTTATTTCAGTTACTAAACTACCAGTATGACCAATTACGGTTTGACGATGTCAATTCAAATAACGAGACCGGTAAATAATATTTACTATAAAAGTGCGTTATTATATCACTTTATTTTGGCTTTCAGGTTTTTCTTCTCCGATTGTGCCTGACATTGTGCACTACATCATGCTGGAGAATCCATACATTGAATTTGTCACTCTGATCTCGATCATGTCCACAGTGAAACACCATCAGCCCAAACTGTTGCTTATTCATACAGATCGAAAAATATTGCGAGGGAAATACTGGGACAAGGTCGTGGAACTCAACTCTAGCCAGTCGAATACGATAATCAAACTGAATCGAATCAAACGGCCAAAGTACATATTTGGTAAGAAGCTTTCTTCTGTTTACCATGCGTCGGACATTGCCCGAATGGGTGTACTTAAAAGGTTCGGTGGCATTTATCTGGATAACGATGTTTACGTGGTAAAGTCATTGCATCATTTCCTTAAATTCGAATTTGTCATTGGATGGCCGGAAAATCAATTTCTCGGTATGCGACAAAGCATTTTAAATTAAATATAAATGCAACTGATAATCTTGCAGGCACCCAAGTGTTGATATGCCATCGAAATGCGCGTTTCCTCGCACTGTGGCACGAATCATATCGGCAATACAAGCCCACTCTATGGTACTACAATGCAGGCGAATTGCCCACTACTAAGATACTCGAAAGAAATCTTGGATTGGTACATCGCGTGAAGAATGACTTTGGAGTGCATTATTTGCTTCCAATGCTCTACCAGGACCGATATCCGTTCTGGCAGAAAGACTTCTACACTGTTCACCTGCTGGCGAGACACCGATCACATTCAGATGGAATTGATTACTTCAATGAAGATAATATTCGAGACTACAATCGGACATTCGGGGAAATGGCCAGATTGGCTTACTACGGTACCAAACAGTTTATACCATGATAAATGAAGTCAACAAGCCAAACAAATGCATTGAAAAATGAATGACAGTTTTCCAGCTGAACCGTACGTACTGTGTGAATGTGTCACATTCAATGTTTTGCTCGGTTCAATTTAGCCACAATATGTTTATCAAGTGTCAGAGTGAGAGTGGAAATGCATTGCCAATTTGAAAGTGATCCGATGGGGCCTGTTTGAGATATGGTCCATTTTAAATGGATCGACTTGTAGTATGTCTTCAGCGATGTTGCAGTATGCCACCAATTTGGCTCGACACTCACTCAAAAGATGCAGCTATGTTCTCAGCAGGTGTTCCACCAAAATCAAACATTCCAGCTCGTTGGCTTTCACATTGTTGATATTTCTCCTGTTGTTGATTTTGATAGTGAACTATTATGAAAATAGAATTGCCCAGTTCACTAAGGAGAGAGGCAATCTCAAATTGCTGCACTCTCTGAGCCAAGTGAACGAAATCAATGACAACGAAGACAAAAGTCAACTTTTACCAGACGATCTCATTGTGATCTACAATCGAGTTCCTAAAACTGGGAGTACCAGTTTCATGGGAATCACTTATGAATTGTGTTCACGAAATGGCTTCAATGTGATGCACCTCAACACAAGTAAGAACAGTCATGTAATGTCACTGTCGGACCAACTGCGTTTCGTTTGGAACGTTACACGATGGACCAAAAAGCAGCCTTCCTTGATTCATGGGCACATCGCATTTTTGAATTTCGATAAATATGGCTTATTCAATCCGAAACCCTTGTACATAAACCTCATCCGAAAACCCTTAGACCGTCTTGTGTCATATTATTACTTTCTACGAAATGGTGATAACTTTAGACCAAACATTGTTCGCAAAAAGCAAGGCGACAAACGAACTTTTGATGAATGTGTTGATCTCAACGAACGCGATTGTCGTGTCGACAATTTATGGCTTCAGATTCCTTTCTTTTGCGGCCAAGATTCTGAATGCTGGAAGCCCGGAAACAGATGGGCTCTCGACCAAGCGAAACGCAACCTATTGGATCACTACTTTTTAGTTGGGGTCACCGAGAATATGCACGAATTTATCCAAGTTCTCGAGGCCTCATTACCTCAGATGTTTGCAGGAGCAAATGTAATCTTTGAGAAAGGCGCCAAATCACATTTGCGCAAGACCTTCAACAAGGTTCGCCCGTCCTCTCGTACCATTGCCAAAATACAACAATCAAAAATATGGCAAATGGAGAATGAATTCTACCAATTTGCGTTGGACAATTTTAATTTCATCAAGGATAAGACACTGACTAAGGTGAAACAACAAGGCAATACTATTGTTTACAAGGAGAAAGGTCAACAATTTTTCTTCGAGAAAATAAGGCCCAAATAGCACCAAAATGCATAATATAATAATCAATTTCAATCCATTTATTACAATGTCTATACCGTAACCAAGCAATTGTACTATACTCAAGTACTTGTGATCGATGTACACTTAACCGGTTTTATAATGTTTGTTCCAAAAGAAATGTATTAAAACAATCGCCAATAAGTTGACTTGCAAAAGTAGTTCTCCCGCTGATGATTTGCTGATCTTGATTCGGTCTTCAATTCCAATAGCCACGTCATCCTTATTTTCGATATATTCTACAAAAATTTCGAAATCATTGAACTGGAAATCTTGGAAGTGGTCTGGATTGAGCATAGTGTAGTTGTCACCACCATTGGCAATGAAATTATTTAGCACAACCAAATAAGTGACATTTGTGTCTATTGGTTGCCAATTGGTTCCTTTTTGACATTTAACCTCTAGTTTCTCCAATTCCAGTTGATGGTCGTCCATCTTGTAACTGACCTGAAAGCCAGACACTTGCATGAAGCCTCCCTTTTTGTATTGAGTTGCGGAATGACGGAACAGTTCTGTCAGTTCGGCCCCTGTTGCTTGAAGTAGGCCGAGACTGTTTGCAAATGGCAGCGTAGAGATGGCACTTTTGTAGGTGATGTTGCCTCTGCTAATGCTGCTTCGAATGTTGCCACCATTGACTAGAGCCAAAGTGTTGTTACACTCGGAAGCACTTCGGAAAGTGAATGTGCTGTTCACTCGAAGATTTTCAAAGTAAGCGGCAAATGAGTCCGCGACAACATTGGCTATGTTACACTCTTCCCCTCGACAGGCTTCAGGCTCGACCAAATCCACCGAGGTAAAACCAATCCTTCGTTTGACATCTTCACTCAGTTCTGAGTTGTAGTGGTCCACGACTTTTTTGGTTTCTTCATCTAAACAAAAAGAAAACTATGAGGTCATTTGCAAAGAAACTCATCACATACCTTCATTGAAGGACGCATTCAAGAAAATAGGCTGCCCTTCATAGTGCTCAACTTTTCCCTGTTCGTTGAAGACCAAATTAAGTTTGCCTAGATATTTTCCATAGGCAAATGCTTGCACAATCAAAGTCTGTTCTCCCGAACTGTGTTTCACCACATACGGATAGTCGCCTTCTGGTTGTTCCCTTGAAGGCAAGTCGGTGCCTGTGTAAAGAAATGTATTGGTGTGACCTCCAACAATCAAGTCCAACTCAGCAATGGCTCGACCAATTTCTTTGTCTCGCTCAAAGCCTGAATGACCAACGGCGATAAAGATTTTCAGTTGTGGATGTTTCGCCTTCAAACGAGCAATCTCTTCGTTGATTGATTCAATCTCATCTCTAAAGTTAACCAAATTACCAGGCTTTGACAGAAATTTTGTGTCCGGAGTGGTGTAGCCTGTAAAATAGTAATTAATTTTTCAATTCTCGCATATTGGCTTTTCATATTACCGATTATAGCAATTTCAATTCCTTCAATTATTCGTATTGTGGAATTCTCTACTCTACCAAAGAGGGTCGATTTTGGGTCGATTTGGAGATTACAACTGAGAATGGTCATGTTGGGATTGGTGGACACTTTGTCTATGAATGACTTCAGCTCTACTTCGCCATCGTCGAATTCGTGGTTGCCCAGTGCCATTACGTCGTGCTTCATCAAACTCACAAACTCTGCCACCACTTCGGACTTTTTGATTGTGTACCAAAAGGTGCCTTGAAAGTGATCACCAGCGTTGAGGAACAGAATGTTTTTCTCCGTTTCACGAAGATGCTTCATCTGTCAATGTTTCAAATGACAATTTTAATGCGCAATTCGCAAAACATTTCATTTACCTCTGCCACTGTTCTAGCGGCTCCACCGACGCAATCAGGATTATTCTGTTGATCTTCGTCTTCACATTCGGCATAGTTGGACGCCCTGATTGGCATGTAACGTGTATGGAAATCGTTGTTGTGTATTACCGTTAGATTGAGACCGTTTATCGAGCAAACGAATCCAAGCAAAACTGCCAGTCCCAGAAACAAAAAACACTTGAAACGGAACATCTTCGTGGGCTCGATATTGGAGATCAACAACAGACTGCTCACTGCAACTGGGACTGGTGCACTAATAACCTTTAGTCGATTTCGATGTTTGCACTAATTAATCCAGAGCGCTATTAGCCAATCTGCAGTACAAAAAAGTGAGCGACATTTTGCATATAGCAATATATTAGATATTAATTGGGATGCGTTGATTAACACACTAACGCTTGTAAGTGTCGTAGTTTTGAAAAGAAGAATCATCTGACAACAAAATGTCATAAAAGATTTTATGGTTTCGTACTGCACGGTCAAACTGCACTCAACACAATATAACGAGGACACTAATTAAGCTACCCGTCTGCCACAAAAATTTCGTTGTGTCATTTTTGCAGTTTGGCGACAAGTCAGCTAACTGTCATTTTAGGCGCAGGTGGTTAAATATGACCATCGGTTCGATTGAACAGTGATGGAACAAATCAATTCAGCCATTGTGTGATACACAATCGGTGCACATGAGTGATTGTGGACACCGATTGCGACATTGATTGAACCATCCATATGCAATTGGCCAGTTGATCAAATCACACGAATCATTGAAAGCTTAGGATTAACTACATTCAATAGAGCTTACCCAGTGCACTCGAACAGCCATGATAGCATTGTCGCCTGTCTGGCACTCGCATTGAACAAAAATCGCAATCGAACTCACTTGTTGGACTAATTTGTCGAGGCAACCAATCCATTCGAAATCATAATCAACAAGTGCACACATCCTGGAATAGCCACTTTCAACACTTGCACCCATTTGGTCATTGACATGATTCAATCAATGCACTCACCTTTGTTCGCACAACAATATATTGAACATACATTCAAACTTAACCCAAACTATATCTTTAAAGGTCACAAGAGCTAAATTGCAAATGGTGGTGCTGCAAACTGAAGCACGCATCAAATACTACTCGTTAACTCGATTAATGTCCTGTTCACTAGATAATAAATCGATACACAAACTTGACAGCTGTTTTGACACTACAGTGAAATGTTATTCCAAAAAGGCAATCAAACTCAAATGCCACTCAACTCGACGCCCTCATCATTTGTGTCCATTTGCAATTAACTTAAAAAAACATAATCATGATTTAGAGTTAAACTAAATAAACAAACCAATTAAACTTAATGAAACATTGACATGATATGACATTTAAATGTATAACGGTTCATTTATTTGAGGCAATTAATAAAATAGAATGCATAACATAGCTCTAGTAAGGTTTTAACGTGTTTACAATGGAAATTGATTAATGGATGGATAAGAGATAGTTATCGCTAATGGTAGTGACGGTTATTGTGTCGACTTGTCGATCTGTCAACATCGTATCGACGATCTTCGTCATATTTCTTTGGACGTTTGTCTTGATATTTTGGTGGAGGTGAACGCGATCTAGACTTTCTGGAACGAGTGTCATTTTTTGAATATTTCGAATCGGAACGATTGTGCTGTTGTTGTTGTGGCTGTTTGTAGTAGCTATCAGATTTATCCGACCGTTCGCCATTTCTCTTGACACTGTGAGAAGAATCAGATTGGCTTTCGTACTGGCGCAATTTTTCTTCGATCTCCTTCTGAATTGGAATGGGAATTCTAGGAAAAAGTGTCGAAAACCAATCTAATTTTGTGAGCAAATAGTGTACCATTTCGCCAATAGACATTGGGGCACCGCCACCAGCTTTGGGATCAATCTCTTCTGTATCATTGAGATATGGTTCAAGCCATTGCCACAATTCTTGTGGTGGCTGAGTGTACCGAATGTACATAAATCCTAGACCACGAATGAATGGTGAATCTTTGTGTCTAATAAGACCCGTAACTTGCTTTCGCGTCAATCGAAGCGTGTACAATTTATAAAGTATACAAAAAGGCGTAGAGATAATCCCACCAGCTCCAACTCCACGCACAGAGCCACACATGCCAGTTTGACCACTGACCTAAATTAAAATTTAAAAAAGACAAAAATTAATAAATCTGTAAATGATAAAAATTTTAAACTTACTTTTCGAGACCCTTGTTCCCAAGGTTCCAGATGCTTTACACTATAATAGATCTCATCAATCACTTCATGGTAAGTTTTCAGCTGAAAAAGATTATTTTTAAAATAAGGACTCTGTTGAATATTGGTATAAATCAACGGGTTCAGACCCATTTTTGAATTGCAATGGTAAGTTAAAATGTTGGAAAGTTTGCCATTTTGTTTCGCAACTGTTGGATCATCGTCATCTTCGTCATCATCATCTTCATCGTCTTCAGCTTCAGCCGCAGCAGTAGCTTGGGTGGCACTATTTGGTTGGCTTGTGGCTAGCGCTTGATATGCACCAGGCAAATAGTTGGCCTGGGTCTGACCATACATAGCATTGTAGAGCGTGCTGTCCGAAGAGCCAGCTTGGTAGTAGGCAGCATATTGCTGTTGAGCGTATGCAGTAGCCGATTGGGAGTATGCATTGGCGTAATACTGCTGGTAGTATTGCTGGTACTCCGGACTCGAGTAATAGTCATATTGTGATACTTGAGTTGAGGCTGGCACAGCACTCGAGGCTGTAGCACTTTGGGCCGATGACGTTGAGACAGGATTCTGCGGTGGTAAAGCAATGTTAGCTATCGAGGAACTAAACGATCCATTTCCCGTGGACATTGTCTTACAACACAGTCTGGGCCAACGAAACGAATTAGGACAGATAATGCCACTCGGAGACTAGACTGGTCACTACAAGACTACGACTTGATGGATCGAGGTAAGGCAATCGTTAGGCAAAACAAATTGTTGTGAGCACTCGCCCGAGCCACTTCGCATGTTTACTCGCAATACTCTACTTGCTCGTGCTGCCATCTGCTGGCACTGCTTTCACTTTTTTTACTGACCTCCATGTCAATCGAACATGTATTTGTTTTCTTCTGATTGGGGATTTGATCTAATTTAAGAATTTTCTTACTAAGAATTTAATATTTGAAGATAATAAATGTGTTTGTTTCCTATAATGCTGTGTTCACATTATGGTTGTCACAGACCAAATTGTGGCAAACGAGTTCGATTCGAACATTTAAATTGCTTGCTAACATTGATATTGTATCTTTTGAGTTAGCCTTTTCGATTGAGCGATATCTGCCCTTTGTCCGTGACCTTTTATCTTTGTTTGTTGTCTATTCCTGTCACAAATACGATTGTCACAATGGGTGGCCACTCAAGCAAATTATCTGAAAATGACGAAAAGAAAAATGACAATAAAAGTAACGAAGATGATAAGGTAAGA
Source organism: Rhizoglyphus robini (assembly GCA_023373905.1). NCBI lineage: Eukaryota > Metazoa > Arthropoda > Arachnida > Sarcoptiformes > Acaridae > Rhizoglyphus > Rhizoglyphus robini. The sequence continues at coordinate 6,372,060 of JAKIJQ010000003.1, forward strand.
GTATTCTTTTAGTTTATTTTTCAATCTTGTTACTGAGTTTTTTTACATCTTTACTTTAGGTTCCACAATCAGCAGATTCAGTTGAACCCAAGAAGAATGAAAAAGACGCAATTGAACAAGCGAGACAGTTGTCGGTGGACAGTATACAAGCAGTTCCAAACAGCGTTTCCAATTTTCTCAGCGCTGTCGGTTATGAGTTACAACAGCAAATTGGTGACGGTGGCTTCTCCAAGTAAGAATTTCAATTGTTGATTTATATTTAATATATTTAATTTGTTTTATTTGGCAGAGTTTATTTAGGAATTAATTCACGATTGCCAGGAGTCAAAATTGCATGCAAAGTGTTCAATCTCGATGTAAACATTAACCGCTGGGCTGAAAAATTTCTCAAAAGTGAGATTAGAATTATGGCTAATGTGCGCCACAAAAATATTGTTCCTTGTTATGATTGTTACAAGAGTCGTACCAAGGCATACATCGTCATGTATTATGCCGAAAACGGTAGCATTGCCTCATATCTCAGCAAGACCAAAGGAAGAATTCGTGAAGAACAATGCCTAAAGTGGTTCCATGGTCTAATGTCTGGCATTAGATATTTGCATAAGAACAATATCGCACATCGAGATTTGAAGTTGGATAACTTTCTGTTGAACGAAAAACTAGAACCTTTAATTTCCGATTTTGGTTTCTCAGTGTTCTCAAACGATCGTCATGCAGAACTAATGATCATGAGCAAAACCATCTGTGGAACTTCGCTCTACTTAGCTCCTGAAGTACGTAAAGCCAGACCCGACGAACTTTATGATGCAAAGAAAGCAGACATTTACTCGATGGGAATTTGTCTTTACGAGTTGCTGCATGGTTTCAAACCATTCGAAGGCGATTACGACATTAGGTCAACCGCACTAATTTATCGCCAGATGAATCGTGATTTCAAGATAAGTCGACGTCTGAAAATCTCTGGCCAATGTCACAATCTAATTCATTCAATGCTCGATCCAGACCCGAACAAGCGTCCAACTGCCAAGCAAGTTCTCGCGCATCCGTGGTTCAAGAACATGTCCAAAAAGACCCCATAAGTGATTTATTTTATTTTTATTTTTATTAAAAATACTACAGTGTAATGGCAAACAATAAATCAATTATTGAACAATGAAAACTTGCTGAACGCGCGATGACATTTGATGATTGGTAGTGTAAATGCGATTATGGATCTGGCATTTTCAGTTTCTCTACTTCTTCCTCATCGTCGTAGTTTTCCACCGTTGGTGTGGTTGGCTGCTTGGTCTTGGTCATGTACCTAATACTGACGTCGGGCAATGTGCTACCGTCAAACATTCGGATGTAGTTTAAACTTGCATACAGCAGTCCCACTATTCCGGTGACTAATGGAAAAATGAATCCAGACACACTTAGGCTGATGTATTTGTCCCAGGCACAATAGACAGCCACAACGAACATAAGGGCACTGTAGATCATCACAATTTGTGAGCTTTCTCGGTAGGCTCCAAAGAAGGCGCCCAATGAAAGCAAGTCACTGACTACCATTACAACGATGCACGCAATGAACCAGAATTTGGCATAATAGCCCTCGCCTCGTCGTCCGTCATACCAATCATCGGGAAACTTCTCCTGTGCTTCCGCTACTAGCATTCGGTCGTTGATGATCACCCAAATTGAATTTATAATGCTCAGTGCCACCAAGGCCAGGAAGGCATACTTCGCAATGAGCAGGTTTCTCTCTTTGGCATTCATTTTGAAACTTTTGAAGTTGTAAAGCACAATAACACAGAAGGCACTTAAAAGTAAGCTTCGATTTGGCACTGTGTCTCGTTGGCCAACACCTAAGTTTGATTATCGCTTTCTGGTGAGACCAAAGCTTTAAATCGGTAGTTGTGCCTAGACAAGCGCGTTCCTCGAGTGGAGCAACATTTTGCCATGTCGCCAGATTAGATACCAAACCCAGGCAGCTAAGCAACCATTTCCGATTGCATTTGCTTTCATTGCATCCATGTGGAGGTGATGCACGCACATGCATGCAAAGATGTGCAACCTGCACTGACGAATAATTGTCGATTGGTTTGCGACTTGATGTCACGCAAACACGGAACACACCCGTTACCTGGTCTTACGAATTGACAGAAATGTACTAGACGTCCAAGATCGACAAGTCAATTAATCCGTCATATACATTAGACCTAGCGAATTGACCATGCAAATGTTATGTTCATTATGTTCTCCATTCGTTCTGCCAATCACAATAATTCTTGGAACGGTTTATATATTCGATTTACTCGACCAAACTGATGAAGATGAGCACGGCAGCGAAGTGTGCCTTCTCTCGTGCGAAGTGTCATCGTTCGAATGAGTAGCGCTGACAGGTGAGGCAGGTAGCAAGGAGCTAGGTGTGACTGGCTAGTGGCTACACCGTTCAAGAATGCACTCGTCTAGGAGAGTGAGCCAGTGGCGCACAAGTTGTGCACAAGGTGCCGTTCAGTGGAGCGGTGGCCAAGTTGATGAGCTCACGAGAACGTTGCTTGTTGCTGCGGCTTGTGGCCACTGTGCCGAGTTCGAGTGAGCGTAGCCATGCCAAGTGGATTGACTTGCGACTGCGGCGGCCGAATAGTGCAAAACAAACCGATCATGTTCGTGTAAACACTCGTACTGTCACACATTTCACTACGCCCGCGCTCTGCACACCAACCTGCCAACCAACTGCCGAATTCGGTTGCGGTGCTGACTCGGATCGACTTTGGTTCCATTGACCCGTCTGGGTCCGGTCAAAGTCCGGTGCTCCCTTTCCAACGGTTTCTATGTAGTGCACCATCTAGAAACACGTTGCCCATTCATTCATCATGACTCATCACCATCCGGTCACCTGTAAATATAACCTCTTGTGGAGGCATCTATTGCTGTTTGTGATTGCAATTCTAATTAACCGGACACTTGCCAGTGAGTTCTTTTCAAAAGCAAATGAACCAATGTTTGGCCTAACTGTTTGCTTCCTTGTCCCGAAGGTGATCATTGTAATAATGAACTAATACGTCGAGCTGATAAGCGCATACAGATAACCTCTTCGTCCGAGATAAGCAAAGACAAGAGTGCCAAGTTCGGCATTCTGCACGGTATGTCTTCTACAAGATAATGCCCCTAACCACTTGTCTAGGCAATTATTGTTGCACTCATTTGTGTTGTGCGATAATCACCATTGGATTCTGCACTCGGCCTTGTCAATGCAAACAAGTAATCCCATTGCTCCCTTAACCAAACAGACACCTCAGCCTGGACTGCTGGCCAAAATGATCTTGCGCAATATATTGAGATCGACCTCGGTCGACAGTTTAATATATCCGCAATCGGAACACAAGGCAGACAACATACACTGGAATTTGTGCAAGAATTTAAATTAGAAAGCGGAATAGATGGCCACGATTACAATATCTATAGAGACCGCAATGGTAACATAAAGGTGCGAACATTGTGTGAACCATTCTCGGATTCTTGTTTACTTTCTGGGTTGCTTTCTCATCTTTCGTGTCCCCAATGACTAACGCATTTTTCCTTCCATTAACCTAAATAACCTAAATCAAAATTATTTCTCTAAACTAACCAACTAATTCTCTATTTCTTTCCACTTTCTTTCTATTCACACCTTTAAAGGCCCTTCTTCCTGGACTGCTGCCTTTGGCAATATAAAGCAGTTTTTGGTTGTTAAGTTCGAGCATCGTAACCTTGTCACTGCCCTGGCCACTCAAGGCCATGCATTCTCAGACGCCTATGTCTCTGCCTTTTACGTCTCTGCCAGTGATGATGGACAATTTTGGCGTTCGGTCTACACGGACCATAACACCAATAAAGAGGCATCTATCGTTCTATCTTTCTTATCACTTTTCTTTATCTCCATTTTCTAATCTTCAATTCATTAATTAACCATTTTGTATAACCAAATGGTAGCTCTTCCAAGGAAACACCGATGGCAACAGTGTTGTCATCAATCGGTTCGATCCACCGATCATTGCTCAATTCATTCGAATCAATCCAGCCAGATGGAGGGATCGAATTTCCATGAGATTACAATTGTACGGATGTGATTATCGTAAGTGGTATTCAATTGTTCAATTGGCATTTAATTAAGTAATGCTTCTTTTGTATGAATAGATGCCATTTCACTTAATTTTGATGGCGTTTCTTACGTCAAAATGAATCTCGACATGAGGCCAATTCAGTCCTCTTTTGACGATGTTTTTCGCTTTCGATTCCGTACAAATGAAGCCAATGGCAACATTTTGTATGGCACTGGCATTCAGGGCGATCTTCTTGCACTGCAGCTTGTCAACAATAAACTCATCTACACAATAGATCTTGGGGGCAATAATCTCGATTCCATTTCAGCCGGAAGTCTTCTTGACGATAACTTGTGGCACGATGTGTTCATCTCAAGGCGAGGAAAAGATCTAATTTTCAGTGTTGATCGTGTGGTAGTGAAACACAAAATTCAAAGCGATTTTTCACGACTTAATTTGAATTTCGACCTATACATTGGTGGACTACCTGGTTATTTGTCTGATTTTATCAATACAAGAAAGAACTTTACCGGTTGTATTGAAAATCTTAGTTTCAACACATCGAACATTGCCCACGAAATTCAAGACGATAGAAACCGATTCATTTACACCAGTTATGGCAGTCTACATTACACTTGTCAGGTTTGAACATTAGCAAAATTCAAGATTACCTTACTAAGTAATGTTTCATTTATAGTTCCAACCAGTAATTCCGGTCACATTCAATACTCGCGAATCTCACTTAAAAGTCCCTGGCAGCATGAGCAATGTAATGAACACAAGTCTGGACTTTAGAACATTCAATATGGATGGTCTCATACTTCAACATCAATTTTCCTCTCAAGGTTTCTTTGCTGTGAGTACAACAGACCGTTTTGGCCATAGTATATATTGGTTTTAATTAAATTTAATTTTGATAGATGTACTTGGATAATGGTAAATTGGCTGTCAAAATTCAAGGAGTTGACCCAAATACCAATGAGGAAACGCCGACAGTTAAATTGGAACCATTCGAACGCAAACTCAACGATGGCTTGTGGCATAATGTGCAGATTGCTCTGCAGAGGAACAGAATTTTGGTTACACTCGACGGCATTCCCAGTACCACAATTCGAGCATTCCACATGCAGTCTGGTCAAATGTACTTTGTGGGCGGTGGCGTTCAGCCTTACAAAGGATTCATTGGATGCATGCGTTGGATTTACATTGAAAATCGTTACATCAACCCGGAAACAGTTAGCGCTGAGAATATTCACAAAATACAAGAAAGCGACATTTCTCTCAAGTCGTGTCAAATGATCGACAGGTGTCATCCGAATCCTTGTGAACATGGAGGAGTTTGCAAACAAGATCACTTGACATTCACTTGCGACTGTGGTGACAGTGGCTACTTGGGAGCTGTGTGTCATGTTGCCCGACATCCCATTTCATGCACGGCCTTTATCAACGACAACCAGGGCACAAAGAGAGAAGATATCAAAATTGACGTCGATGGAAGTGGCCCATTGCAGCCCTTTTGGGTGACATGTCTCTTGACTCCTGACAACAAAATCGAAACCATAGTGCACCATCAAAATGAATCTCCCCAAAGAGTGCAGGGTTTCAATCAACCAGGCTCATACATTCAGGACATCAAATACGATGCTCCACTTGAACAGATTGTGAATCTCGTCAATCGTTCGAATCATTGCCACCAGAAATTATCGTATGAATGCAGAAATTCACGTCTTCTCAATTCGCCAGGTAACATGTTGAATTGTACCAATAAATAACAAACTCTAACCTGTCTTTTTCAGCTCCTGTAAATTCAAATTTTTTCCCATTTACCTGGTGGGTGTCGCGTGATAACAAAAAGATGGATTACTGGGGAGGTTCACTTCCTGGCACAAGAAAGTGCAAGTGTGGTCTGTATGGAAATTGTCATGACCCCAAAAAATGGTGCAACTGTGATTCGAGTTCGGTGAGTTGCGTTTGATTCAAAGTTCATCTCTTATTTAGTTGCTCTATTTATTATACTTAGAGTGAAGTGTTGGTTGATGAAGGCGACATTACCCAGCTTGACTACCTTCCTGTGCGACAAATTCGTGTTGGTGACACTGGTCTTTCCAATTCTGCTCAAGACCGTTATGGCACATTCACACTTGGTGCACTCATTTGCGATGGTGACCAAATGTTCGATGATATAGTCACTTTTAGGTACAGCGACGCCACCATTGACATTCCTATCACACACAACTTTGGACAAGCCAGCGACATTTACCTACAGTTTAAGACCACTGCTGAGTTTGGTGTTCTCTTCCACGCTACCGGGCCAGAAGATTTTATTAAACTTGCCATCATCAACGGACGAACTATTCAATTTTCATATTCCACAGGCAGTGGCCCTCATCAAGTGTCAGTTGAAGCAGCTTTCCGCCTGAATGACGACGAGTGGCATTCAGTTTTGATTGAGAAAAACAAAAAAGAAGCTCGACTTGTGATAGGTTAGTATGTCTTTATTATGATTAATTAAGTTATTTAATCGATTTCTTTTCTTTTCAAAGATGGTCGATATGCTAATGAAAATCGGGAAAATTCTGACAATAGTGTGCCTCTTTATTTGACGAGCTATTTTGTCATTGGTGCCACCACTGAGTACCGAGAGGGCTTCCTTGGATGTATGCGCGCATTGATGATAAACGGGCAGCAAGTTGAGTTGGTCAAATATGCAAAACAAGGTTTAGTTGACTTGAGTTAATGTCATTCCTCTAATTTTGTCTTTTAAGGATTCTATGGAATATCCGAAGGATGTGTGGGCAAGTGTCAATCGAACCCTTGTCTCAACAATGGCACTTGTATCGAAAAATACAACGGATATAGTTGTGACTGTCAGTGGACTGCTTTCAAAGGTCCTATTTGTGCGGACGAAATTGGCGTCAATCTTCGGTCAGATTATTTCATCAAGTATGACTTTGAAACTATTATTTCCACATTGGAAGAATACATTCGAGTTGGCTTCACTACTACTGAACATAAAGGTCTTATTTTTGGAATGACTTCATATTCCAATGAGTATCTCAACCTTCTCATGTCCACAAGTGGTAATATTTCGATTTATTTTCAATAGAGCGTTTTGTACTTAATTTGTTGTCTGTATGTAGGAAATCTTCGATTGGTCTTTGATTTCGGTTTTGAAAGACAAGAAATCATAATTAAGGAAGAAAATTTTGCTCTTGGCCAATTTCATGATATTACAATTAGAAGACAAGATAAAGGTTCAAAGGTCATCATTTGGGTATGTTGCTAATTGATTGGTCGTGGATTCGAATGTACTCACTTTATTATTATTGACAGGTTGATGATTATGAGCCCAAGGTGTACACTTATAGAACGGACAACAAAGCAGACGTGCAATTTAATCGAATCAAAAGCATCTACGTTGGTCGCAATGAAACAATGGATTCAGGGGAAGGCTTTGTGGGATGCATATCTCGCGTAACCTTCAATGATTACTTTCCATTGCAACGTTTGTTCCAAGAAGAACGAAAGGCCAATGTACGGGCCTACCCAGACAATGCCGACATTTTTGAAGATAAATGCGGCATCGAACCGGCCACTCACCCTCCAGGTATGACTCGAAACTGGTCAATTTGAACAATTTGTATTGATCTATTTTATTTATATTTAGATCTGATCGAAACTCGCCCTCCTCCAACCCTTCCTCCTGGTGTTGTCATTCCCGGTGGATTTTCTCATTCTTCAACCAGCGCTATTGTTGGCGGAATTTTAGCAGCAATCGTGGTTATTTGTATATTTTTCTGTTTTGCCAGTGGCAGATTTATTGCCCGACAGAAGGGCGAATATGTCACTCACGAAGATCAAGGTGCTGAGACAGCACTGGACCCAGACACTGCCGTAATGAAAGGAACCACTGGTCCAGATGTGTCCGAGAAGAAAGAGTACTTTATATAAAATCACTGTTTTCCATTTATATATAATATACCCCTTTTAAGTGTATTATGTATATTATTTTTATACATTTTTATTATCAGTATTTCAAATTCTATTTAAGAATGGTTTATATAAATAAATAAATATAATAGAACAAACAACAGGGCTAAATAATATTATCCTACAGATAGGATAGCAAGATAGAAAGATTGAGATCAAGCAGACAGAATTGTCTATTCATGACTTACAATGTAGGTTCGAACCAATTATCGGATTGCCAAATATATGTTATTTGTTTTCGTTGACAATGTTCCAAGCACAGACACGTCGATCAAATGCACAGGTGAATAGATTGAGATTGTTTGGCGCAATGCAACTGTTTGGTGAGGTGACACTTGGAAGATTAGAAGAGGAAGTGGTCGAAGTGGCTTGTGGAAAAGAGCTTTCAATTGTCGAGTTAAGCCAAGTGGCGCAGGTCACCATGCGACTGTGGGAATCGCGCGATAATCGACAAATTCGATTGCCGTTGATGTCGTAGATGCGAACATTACGGTTGTCAAGCGGAATAGTTATGAGGTTATGTTGTTGTGAAACGGACAACTTGTTAATTGTCGACTCCATCGAAATGGTTATCAGAGGAGAGCGCATGTTTTTTAGCTAAAATTTGATAAGAATTTAACTCATTATAGTCATTGAAGGTGATTGAAAATGACTATACTTAGATCCCAAACTTTGACATTTCTGTCATCGCCACCCGAAACAATTTTATCGTTTCCCAAGAAGGCAGTTGATGTTACTGAACGACTATGTCCCTGGAAGACACTAACCGAATGGATAGCGTCTCGGAAATCCCAAAGACGAAAAGTGGTATCATGCGAAGAAGTGACAATAAGCCGGGTAGATTCATGAGCACACACATCGGTCAACTCTTGATCATGACCCACTAATTGAACAACCAATTCGCCAGTGTGATAGTCATAGATATTGGCCATATGGTCCCAAGATGCAGTGACGCATTGTTCCACACCAGAGAGCCAATCACACGAAATGACTACATTATGATGGCCTGTTAGATCGAGAAGAGCGTTCTTCAAAACAATTGGTTCTTCCACTTGATCGTTGGAAAAAGTATCGAAGTCTCTCTATTTTATTATGTCAAGTATGTCATTAATATGTTTCTATGCTTGCTTTAATATTATAAAGAAAATGTACTCACTTGTTCAGGGTTGAATCGCCAAATTTGGGCAGTTCCATCTCCAGAAGCAGTCAACATTAAATCATTACTATGATGGAACTTAACACAATTCACTGATGATTGGTGGCCAGTGTATGTCAGTAATGGAGTTAGATTGGTGTTGAAATCTATCTTGCTAACATCACAAATGAGCGCAGTTCCATCTAGGCAAGGAATTCGTTAAGCAATTAAGGCGACATAAATAAAGTGATAATACCAGCAGAAGCAGTTGCAATGTAGTTTCGACCATTCTTTTGACTAGAGGTGATGTACCAGATGCCATCTTTATGCCATTCGTAGCTGCCAATCAAATGGCTACTAGAACTGCTTTGTCCTTTGAATATTTTGCTTGAAGCCTTCAGTTTGTAAGTAGATTTTATTTTCTGAGATAGTTGAGAAGCTAAAGACATAACAAATTTATAAATATGACTAACAAGCTGAAAGCCTGAAACAAACCTGCAACCATGGAGTCGCGTTTTACTGAACTAACGGAAAACTTTTGCTGCTGCTTGTTGGTGTCAGGTTGTATGCCATGCCCAGAGCTGATAAGAATCTCTTCTAGAGTTTCGACGCGTTCCTTCACTATAAAATCAACAAGTTATAGAAAATGCATCTTCAATCAATAAATAGTAAACGTACGAGAAACATTTTCGTTGATTATCAAATCAATTTCCTTATCAATAAGCTCAAATAAGCTATGCAAGTGGGTCCTATAAGAAAAAAAGTGAAAACATGTTTAGAGCAGCTGTCTACTCTAAATCAAAACATTTACTTACTTAAGTTTGACTGCCGAATCACACGAAGCCGCCTCTCCGCCATAAGAATATGATTGCTTGTGAATTGGGTTTTTAGAAGAGGACATTTTCCGATGATTGTATCAGGTGGTCAATAGAAGTTGTACTTGCTCAATTGAGGTAGATTTCTTTTAGAAAAAGTTAGCTATGCTATTTACTTAAACAAGTTACTAGCTAAATTGAGTGCAATTGAAAGTTGTAATTCATATGCAAATAAGTTAAAACAATAATCAATAATTCATTTTTAAGTCATTCGCTTTCCATAATTGGCTTTATCGTTTCTAGTGGTTTTAAGCTTAAATTGATGAAATATACACAGTTGCAATAAGCAGAATATCTTATAGGAAGGCGAAAATTAAATAGAAATAGATTACAATTACGACTATTACGGTCGTGTTATCAGTTTGATTGATTAGCCAATGCCGAGCGATAATTGCCTAACATCAAGCAAGCAAGCAACTTTGCAAGGCAACGGGCAAAAACATCAACATTGGCCACTATATCTACACAATCGACTACACCCAACCAACACTCGGTCACATGAATTGTTCTAATGTTTTGATTCTTTTGAAGACATCGTGCTGGCAACAGTTTGTTTGTTTCTCTTTGCACCATGAAGACAACTCTGAATTCGGTCAAAAATGCAACCACCAGAATACGTGAACATTACCCGAAAGCTCTGATGCAATGCTCCGAACAGGTGATTGGTGATTGATAAATAAATTCATTAAATTTATTTGTGTTCTTTTTTCTAGGCGATGGCATATGCTCACTGTTTGGATATTAACGATATTCAAAATGTGCGAAAGAATGCCTGCAATGAACAATTTATGCAGTTGAAACAATGCTTTCAAACTGCTCTCAAAAAAGTGCATTAATTTATAGATATTTCATTTAGAAGTCATGTACAGAAACAATATAGGAATTTATAATAATAAATGAATCTATTTGTCCAATATGATTTTGCCCATTGGTCCTCCCGATGATCCTGTGTACAGAATTCTATTGCCATTTTCATTTGCTATTTCGTTTATTTCCGAAATAACTGAAACATCATCTTTTGCTTGAAGAGATAGCAAAACATTACCGTCTAAGTCAACTTCCAAAGCCATGCCAGGATTGGTCATAAAATCTGAAAGTATGAGAGCAAGTCCGGTCTTCAAGTTCTGCCCTTTGCTTTTCCAATTTTCATTATTGAAAAAAATTCCCAATTCTTGAAGTATTGAACCTATGAATGAAAATTAGATAAAACATGGAATTTGTTTTCTTAAGCATTTCTAACCAAGAATGTAACACGATCTGAGTATCAATTTACGCAAAGTTGGTTCAGTAGAATAGTCATCTAAAAAGGAAAGTTCATTTCGGTAGTCGCGAGTTAATGCTAATCCAATCCAGTAAGTCTCTTTGTTGCCTTTAAGACTTCTCCTAAAGTGATTATTATATTTATCTTCTAAGTCCAAATATGCTTGTATCAATTTACCTGACATTTTCTGGTTCTCCTGGCAAATTGTCTATCATCACTGTGGTGAGGCCTGCTTTTTCTCCTTTTAAGTGGTGTTGTAAAATGCGTCGTTTTGCAAGCTCACAAATCAACAATGATTGATTATTGTCGGTCACCTCGATGCCATTTGGGAAGCACAGATTGTCAAGGACTACTGTGGCTGTGTCATTGTTTACATCATATCGTACTATTCTCCCAGTTGAATCAGGCTCTAAATAAGTGTAGCACCACATGTCGACGTCAAACTTGCGACTTACATCAGTGATGTAGATAAAAGTGTTGCCATTTTCCTCCGAAATGGCCAGATCATCGAAAAACTTGGACGGTCTTCCGTCTAGGAATTTACTCTCATTCAGGTCTAGCAAAGAAATCAATTGTTATGGTCTATATTGTCTCATCCACGTCAACGGTTAGCTTATCAATACCAAGCAAGTGCTTTAAGTCTTTACTCTCCAGATCGTATGCGTACAGGCCTGAGTTTGCTTCGATAAAGTAGAGCACATTTTTGGAAGAGATTCTCATTCCCAGGGGCCTTCCTTTGGGAAAGTTGGCAATCACCTGCAGATCGGAGTCTTTTTGTATGCAGTACACATTGCCATCGAGGGTGCCCGTGTACATTTTGCCATGTTTGTCAACCGCCAACGACTTTGGACAAACTATCTGTTGATATAGCTTTTCGCACTTGATCACTCGTTTGTTGCGCGTGTAGGCATTATCATTGACATTTGGCAATGGCAATCTATTAATATATCGACACTTGTTATCAAAGTCTATCGAAGAGATATGCCCACAAAACGTGAAGTTCTTTACTTACCTAAAATAGACAGGGTTCAGATCAAGTAGCAATTTGTTTGGCTTTCGCAACAGAATGTACAAAACGAGCAGACTGGCCACCACAAACCAGAATCCGAAAAAGCTGGTCAGCAAGCAAATCATGTTGTTTACTGTTTCCACACCGCTGACCGCAAGTGTCACTTTACTGGGAAAACTGGAGTGTTGCATTGAGTGCAGGCAATATAAACAATTGGTAGAAAGTTAACCGCGCGGTGACATTCACTTGGTCTGCCGTTTTAGCTCGCGACGAAGTAATAAAGTTCCCTTTTTGCGAGAGTGGTGAGAAATATCAGTGAAATTGTAGTATTATAATGAGAGTGCACCTCAGTGCGACAAATCGCGTCAGACCATACTTCAACTGTAAACAAGCTAGCTGCTGATGTCGACACTCACCAGGCAGTTCGACCAATTCCGATGCTTCGGCCCGTTTCGGTTGATCAATGATCATGTGGGTCATTGGTCTTATCAGGCCAACAATCTGCACTGATCTAAACTACAGTGCGATTGGGTTCCACTGACTGACGGGACGATCTTTGCTTTATATTTATATCGACATGAGAGAGGAGATATATCTGTTCGGTCAGGAGATGATAAGGAAATTTACTTGATTGGCTGCATCTTAGGCAGTCAATGCAAAGCATGTGAGCCCTTGAGTCACACACACACACCGACCCATTACAGACATTTGAAAGTGCACTCTTTGTCACATTTCAAATTATTCAATGCACTTTACGTCGATTTATTAAGATAGACAATTTGGAACTCTTAATAATGGTAGGTCCAGTTGCTTTCTTTGCACCCGTTCAATGCTAATTATTTACTCAGGATAATCCAAATCCGAATGCTAATGCTAACCCAAACCCAAAGAAACCACCGATCAAACCAGGAAGAGTTCGCAAACTTTCGCACTCACTGAAGAATGTCAAAATCAAAAACGCAACCCTCAAGACACCTGCCAAGGTGCCGCCGCCTCGTCGGAAAGGCTTGCGACGATCTCTATCATACGACACTATGCCCAAAATGAAAAACAAAATGGCCATTTGTCAACCAATCGCAGTGCAACGGCGACTGGCAGTTTCCCGCATTAAGGTCCACTTTCGATACAAGGACCAGCACTTGATCTTGATTTGTCTGGCTATGATCAGTTTTACTTCAATGTTGGCAATGTCAATCATTGCCCCATTCTTTCCAATTGAAGCTGCCAATAAAGGAATGCGCGAATCTGTGAATGGACTTGTGTTCAGTGTTTACGCTATGGTTTTGATGGTTTTTAGTCCTGTAATGAGCGTCACTATTCCAGTGATTGGCTCCAAATTGACACTCATTTTAGGTGTCTTTGTGGCGGGTGTTGCTAACATTTTGTTCGGTCTATTGGACAAGATTGATGACTTGAACATTTTTACCGCGTTTTGCTTCATTGTGCGAATATTCGAGGCTCTCGGTGCAACTGCCTTCTCCACTGCCACTTATACCATTTTGATGGAGGAATTTCCGGACAACATTGGCACCGCTTTCGTAAATGATGCTTTCTTTTGACGATTCTAGTGAACTAATTTTTGTTTTCGATATAGAGTATTGTGGAAACATCAGTTGGTCTGGGCCTGAGCTTAGGACCTGCAATTGGCGGTTTCCTTTACAGCTTCGGTGGATATGGTTTACCATTCTTTGTGCTTGGCGCCATTATGATTGCCACTATTCCTATGTGTATGTTTATTATTCGTGACAGCAAGAGTACGTATTTTACATTAATTGGGTGTTTGATGTTCTTTTTTCCTTCTATTAACATTTTCTTTCTATGTTCATAGATTTCAAAGTTGTAAAGTCTCCATTGAAGGCATACATCAAGATATTTTCAATTTACAAAGTGGCAGTCAACGGCCTTGTGATCATTGTTGTGGCTCAGCTGTTGAGCTTTCTAGACCCAACTATGGAGCCTCATCTCAGACAGATAGGCCTAGCGCCTCACTACGTAAGTTTAGTGTTTCTAATAATGTCGGCGACATACACGCTCACATCGCCCGTCATTGGATGGATTTCGAATGTGGTGTCCAACAAATTCCAGCTTATGTCCATTGGCCTCTTTTTGCTTGGTATTGAGTTCCTCTTTCTTGGCCCATCGGAATTGTTCCAAATGGAGACTTCATTCACACAAACTGCTGTGACAATGGCCTTCATTGGAGTTTCTTACTCAATTGCTTTTATTCCCACTTTCGAGACGCTGCTTGCATTGTCCATGTGAGTGTACTTTTCTTTTAAGTTTGAATTATTCAACTAATTTCTCGTTATGCCTTTTAGTAAAAATGGATTTCCTGACGATATTGGCACTTACAGTCTTGTTTCTGGCATTTGGAGTACTTATTGTTCTTTCGGGTATGTTATTATTACTATAACTAAATAAGAGTAAATTAAAGTAATTTAATGATTAGCGAAATTCTAGGTCCTGTATTTGGGGGCTTCTTAACCGAACATTTTGGTTTCGAAAAAGCTTCTACAGCAATGGGAGTTTGTGCTCTGATAATGGTAAAATTATTAACTACTTATATGAATTTAATTTAAAATTATAAAAAATGTTCAATTTGTTTTCAGGCAATTGTTTGCAGCATCACGTGTATTTACTTTGACGAGTTGAAGCCATACTCTAAATCGGGCTTGGGTGATAAAAGCAAGTCAAAACACTTTACAGGCAAAGAGAAGCTGTCAAAAAAGAGCCGAGCGGTGAACGGTGAAATCATTCCTTTGTTGGCTTGAGAGAGGAAAAGTGAAAGTGAAAATGAGCGTTGTTTGGATAAATTGTAACGAGAAAAGACTCTTTTTTAATAGAGTGCACGCGCCATTTCAAAGCCAAACGACTTGACTAGTCATACTCTGTGAATATGTCATTGCATCATTCATAAAAGACATTACTGCTGTGTAACCAAAATATTGTTGTTTTCAATGTTGTGCTCATATAATGTCAGTTGTGACAATCTTTCATGTAATACTTTTGTTATCTATCATTGCAACCACTGTCTTTACTTATTAAGGTGAAATATATATTTTGTTCATATTAATTTACTAATAAACCTTCAATTCAAACATAGTTAACTAACATTATTATGGCCTATACTGACTCTCCATTTCAAGCCAATTGGCATTGGTATCAACACTTGAATTCAGGAAAAAAACGAAAAAAAGTTGCACCAAAAAATATCGTTCAAAGACTAATTCATCGAGAGATCTTTTTCGCCAATTCGAATGTTTCACCATTTGTCGCAATTCATAAGTTTCACCAGAATGTATTACCGAATTTTTCGGTGGAAAACGTAGAAAAGCCAAATTGTTTTTTGCGAAAATTTACTTATGATGGGCGATATCTTTTGGCTTTTAGTTCCGACCAGACAAGTGTTGAGTTTTACGAATACCAAGGTCCAGCTGCAGCAGCACATCTTCTACAAGATATATCATCAACTAAGTACGATTACCTCGACAACTCACATCCAGAATCGACTCAAATAAAGAAAAATATATTTAATCTATTTTTTCGATTAAAACATTCGGTCACAGTGACACAGAATGGAGAACAATTAAATCGAGAATGTAGCCTTTTTACAGAAAATCATAGATTTGCAATTGTTATCTCTGTTTCGTTTGCCAACGAAGAAACGGCCGTTTTCTATGATCTTTACCAAAACAACGAATCGCTTCCTCTTGGAAGTCGTTCACTGCTGGAGGACTATACTCTTCACGTGGTTGACATTGAAAGAGGCGTTGTGACCGATAGACGAGTTTTTAAAACTGACAAGATTTATCTATCTTACAATCATGGAATTTACCTATACAAAGATACTCTCGCAATATTATCGATGCAGCACCAAACCATTCACATATTTCACATTAATCAGGATGGAACCTTAATCGATGTTCGCAAAATTGGTCGATTCTGCTTTGAAGACGACGCTTCTCTGATAAATATTCGTAATAATAACTCACAACCTCAGAGGCCAGTAAATCGAAGCAACTCTGTGCACCCATTTCGGGAAGTTCCATTCAACACTTTAAAGCATCGTCTACTTGTTTTTCTGTTCAAATATTCCAAATTTCAGTCTAGCCTCAAAGGAAATAATCTGCCAACGAAGCAATTTTTCTATAATTTCAATATATTCTCAAGCCTTCGTATTTGGAAGATGCAATTGCTCAACGAAGATCATATTCTGCTCAAATATGAACAAGAAGATTCGCTGATGAACAGAGAGAACTTTCTTCGCAACTGGAATTTGTTTGTAATTTATAATATAAAAACTTCCGAAATTGTCAATGTATATCCGCAATTCTCTGAAGAGTTTCTCTACATTTATGAAAATTTTGTTGATTATTTTCGCCACCCATCGTATTATATTTGCTCGATATCAAATAACATCTATGCTAAAAAGAATCACGACAAACTGATCAAAACGTGTGCCGATGCAAAAGGAGGAAGTTATAGCGATGCAATCAAGATGATCCTAGCTTTGCTTCCTTTGAACGCCCAATCATATACTCCAAGGTACTGTTTTATTCATTTTTAGCTATATTTCCAAATGTGAAACATTCATTCATTCTCTCTGTACATTCGAGTATTCAAAAAGTAGATTACCACTTGGCTTTATTTTTAGACCCGAATTCTATTATATGATATGTAGATATGTAGAATGTGTGTGTTTCAAGTTCAAGTCGAAGCTTACTTTTTTGAACGCTCGCTATAATTATAATTTAAAACGCCGATTTAACAGTTTGTTTTATTTTCAGTCCTTATCTAGACTTAACCTTATTTAGCTATGATGACAAGTCTATTTGTGTTTTCGAGAAGCCAAGACAATGTGTTGATGTGCCAATTCGATTTCACGATCGAGAAACTGGCCGTTTATTGTTCAGATTGGCTATAACTCAAGACCCTATTCCGAGACCCGTTTCCAGTAGTACCCGTCGGCTGGTAGCTTTTATCTTGCACCCAAGTGACCCTTTCATCATAACCGTTATACGAAGTAATGCTCAATACACGGCGAATCTACATTTTCGACATAACAATCCGATTTCTTATGCGGGAGAAGTACACCCGTCCGCTTACGGCGATCGTATTCAAAATCATTTCAAATCATCTTGATTTTTCCCTTTCGTTTCCAGTAACTTCTCTGTTCGACTGTAAACATCACGTAGCCACTCTGAGGCATTGACCGATTCGAATATTTTTGTTATCTTGTTTGTTCTATTTGTTTGTTATATTTTATTTTGTAAATTTCATACAACTCACTCCTAGCAATTGTTGATATTTTTTCTGTAATTGAAAGGATATTAATTATGTGATAATTCAATAAAGTACGCATTTAATGTGAAACACTGCACACATTTACAGCGCATCCCAAACTGACTAGACGTACTAATGGGCAGTCACAAGATCGATTGCATCACTCTCTTCCTCGATCGTGTAACACGTTTTTTTCGGTTCAGTGACATGACCTCGTAGCGAATGGTCTAGAAATGCCCAGGCAAAAATGACCAAATGCATTCAAACGGACCTTGGACCCTAGAGTTCCATGCGTTCGTACCGGATGGAACCAGACGTGGATATAGCCAACCCGCTTGAACTTGATTTCATTGTCGAATGACGTTGTCTTTCGTCATTGAGCCAACTGCAATTGCTGTCTGCTGTCTACAGTAGTTTTCGCTGCACGTACGCACTGCACTTGGCCACTAGGCAGAGAACGAGTCGATCGAAAACGATATATTAGAGGCAACACAGTACAACCTGCCTCAGTATAGTTTTGTGCTTGAACGCGTTTGTGTTGTATTTCGGACCACGTCCATCGATCGGACCTAGCTAAAGAATGATGAGTATGAGCAACCAAAACCAGCCACCGCTGTTTGCGAGTGCCAGCCACAACCTCTCTACAATGGACGACCACGAGGAGTCTCGGATAATGAAGAAGATCAAGCAAAGCCCTATCCTGCCAATAGGTCAGTAAGACAAATCTCTCAATGTGAACTCAATGTTATTATAATGGCGCAAACGTGACTTACGAAATCACTTTGGTGCATTACCGAATATTGTGCTAATTTCGCTTCCCCTTTCAACAGCTACCTTGGGTTTTCTCGGAATCGGAGGATATCGAGTCTACAAGGCCCGAAGTCGTGGTGGAATGAAACTTTCCTTTTTCTTGATCCACACTCGTCTCGCTGCGCAAGGTTTTGCCGTGGCCGTTCTTGGATCTCTTGTCCTGTACTCTCTAGGGGAACGACTGTACAATTCTGTGACGAACAAAAAGACTGAAGAAAGCTAAATTTTGCTTTTAACAAATCTATAAAATCACTCATTAACTCGCACCCATTTTCCTAATTAACACTGTCTAGATTTGACCCAAACACCCACACCTTGTCTGATCTATTTCATTAATTACTACTATTATTGCTCTTTCAATTGTCGATAGTATTTTTGTATTTGCCTAATGACATTGACATGTGTCAATATCTTGTACAATCATGATCGATTGGAATGTGTCATTCTGATCGCCTAATTACTCAACTTGTTACATATGTTAATAATAATTTATTTATTTTCTCTATTAGGACTAAGTCAACATATTTATTTTCATATACCTATAGGATTATTAATTAATTGTTTGAATTGAATGAATATAGATAATTTATTAATTAAAATGAATGCTCTTATAAAAGTATGTAAATATCAATAAAATAAATAACAAATAAACGAGAAAAGTTTGTTTTGCACTATTCAACGATGTTTTGGTAGTACTTGTTGGTTCCAACGCCATACACAGATTCCATCAACTTGTCAACACCCATTTCTTCATACTGAGCTCGAGTTAGCCAAAATTGTTGTTTGTCTTTCATCACATCTGCCAAAACAGAACCGCCAATGAAAACCATGTCCTTTCGACGAGGAGGATCTTCAATACGGATTTTAAATTTCTAATTGGCAACACAACTTTGGTTAATTTCACATTCATTGGTCAAAGAATTCAATGCTCACCTGTAACTTTTCACCGTCTCCTTTAAGAACTCTTTCAAGGTAAAGTTGTTTGATTTCTCTTTCCAATCTGGAAGGCAAACCCGGGTACATGGTGGAACCACCACTAAGAACGATGTGCTTGTACAAATCGCTCCTTAAATCGAGATCAGCACTGTTTATCGTATTGAATAACAGTTCGGCAATGCCTTGGCCTTCAATGTTAACTAGATGAGGCTGGAACAGTGCCTCCGGAGCTTCAAAACGTTCGCCACCAAGTTTGATGTTTCTGCCATCAGGCAGCTATATATAAAAATCAATTATTTATCTACACGCAATTTCTGTGCACACTCGACATACAGTGTAAGATTCCGTTAAGTAAGTAGTTTCTTCGGCCAATTTTTGTTCTTGTTCGCAGTTATAAGCAATATAGCACATTTTCTCTTTGAGCATTCGAACTGTCTCAAAATCGGCAGTATGATTAAAAGCATAACCACGAAGGAGAAGAAGCTATAAAAAATTAATTAGTTATAGAAATAATGCAATATATTATTATGCAATAAAACCTTGATCAAATATCTGGTCACTTCACGGCCAGCAACGTCAAGTCGTCTCGTTAAATGAGGCATTGCATATCCTTGATAAACTGGACAGATATGGGTGACACCATCGCCGATATCGACCACAACACCAGTCATGAGTCCTAATAAAAGCAATTTAATTAAATTGTATATTACAATAATCCAGAATACACTTACCTTGAGCATATAAAGTAAGGACTGCTTGAATTGCGATATAGGTTGAATGGAATTGATACTTCTCAAACATAACTTCAAACATCTTTTTGCGATTGTTGATTGGATTGAGAGGTGGTTCGGTTAGCAAAATTCGACTATTCTTTGGATCAATTTTAAGTTGTTCATAAAAAGTGTGGTCCCAAACGTGACACATGTCATCCCAATTTCGTACAATTCCTGTAGAATTTCAAATTAAACTAATAAAAAATCTATAGAATACAAAAATACAATTCGTATACCATTCTCCATTGGATATGACAATTCTAAGTAAGACCGCAGTTTATTGGCCTCATCTCCAACCATCAAATCCTAAAGAAATAAACAAATAAGTTTCAAGCCGGCACTTTAATTCGTTCTTACTGAGTCAATCATAAACTCTTTATGCTTAGCGTTAGTGTGGTTAGTAAAGCAAAAAGCACAAAGCAAGAGTGAGAGAAATAGCGGCGATTAGTCAAGTTATTGTTTGTGGCTCAATAAAGTTAGTCGTTATCGCAGAAGAGATTGAATGAAGAATTTAAATTGAGCGAAAGTGTACCTTTACTTCGATGTCATCGATTCGTTGTGCGGCCCGAATGATTGGCCTTCCAACCACCGATGGGAATGTATGCAAGGGAAAGTTCGAGCCAGCATAACCGCACTTGACAAACTAAACAACAAAACAAACCAAATGAAGGGAATGGTAATGCAAAGGGTTGCAAGAATGGACCTACCCCGGTTCCATTGTCACAAACGATAACTCTTCTGCCTTCACTATCCATGGTAAGCAATGACTGAACGTTGTTAGAATGGTGGCAACAGTCAAATCAGAATTGGTCTCATCAAGAGTGATCAACAACGGAACTAACGCAATTAGTGCAATAGGAGCAAAGCAAATCACAAACACACCCAAGTGGATATCGAGAGACAATTTGTTGGGCAGAGTTGTGTGTTGATGTCAAAGCTTGAAGCTTGCCCACTCGCGAGAATGTAATCACTGCCGGCCAGGTAACGTCATCTGGTGGACTCTATTTGCATTTTGCATTTATTTTGTTCGTTTCGGCCTGTTGTTTGGGGCAAAACATTGCGCCTTTTTCATTTGGACAACTAATCTCAATTCATATTTAAATAGATAAAACTTCTCTGATCCAGTAAGTATAGTATGTATTATTGTTTATTTTGTAATTAAAAATTGCCTTATTTTATTACAGCTAACATATTTCCAAAATGCCTCTAAAAGAAATTGTTGTCCAGCCAAACACAGCTGAGGAACAAAAACATTTGCATCTAATCAATTGTAAACTCGAGGACAGCACTCCCGATATGAAAATCACCGAATATTTTGATTCGCAATTTCAATTTGCGAACAATTTAGCTAACGCAGACAATGGAGCCAATAATCTCAAAGTGTCCTTTCGTGGAAGACCGTTGAATGGCAAGAAAGTTGTCCTTCCTGAGAAGTTCATCTTTGCCCGAGTGAGCAATTCAGAGAATAAAACTAAATTGGCTGCAAGTGATCTTGCTAAAGAGGCTTTTTACTGGAATTTGGACAAATTGCCGTCTAGTAGCGATGCCCTCCCTCAAGCCCTTCAATGGCTTCAACTTTCCACTAATATTCATTCGCATGTTCAATTAGACGACTGATTGTTGTTTTGTACTAACTGATTATTATTATTATTGATTGATCAATAACGCGTTTTTATATACATTTTAATCTGCATGTACTTCAAAATTATATTGAATTTTATTATTTGATTCATAGACTATGCATTCATTATATTATTTAAATAAAGTTTTTAACGGTAATTTGTAATATTTTGCTTAACGATTGATTTACAAATTAGTTCAGTTATTATTATTTTTAATTAAATTAATATTCAAATTACAATTACAATTTACTTTGAATTTTATAGCTAAAATAGTACATTCAAAATGCAAACAAGACATAATTCAAGCGAGCGCTCAACGGTTACCTCATCTGTGGACGCGTCTGCCTGAACGCAACATCAGCAGCAGACAGTACAGTGCACTGTGCACATTGCACGCTTTTCCTCTTCCTTTTTGCTTGTTTACCCCAACTCGGATCGGTAAGTGAAGTTTTATTCGTTTAATTTATCCATTTTTAACCTAAAAAATTAATTTTTCTGTAGCACAGCAATCATGGTCAATCCTAAGGGTTATCGTCGTGGTACTCGTTACCTTTTCTCTCGCAAATTCCGTCACCATGGTGTGGAAAAGCTGTCCACTTTCCTCAAAGTGTACAAACTTGGAGATATTGTCGACATCAAAGGCAATGGTGCGTTCCACAAGGGTATGCCACATAAATTCTACCATGGTAAAACTGGCCGTGTCTACAATGTGACCAAACACGCCGTTGGTGTTATCGTCAATAAGCGAGTCCGAACTCGTGTTATTCCCAAGAAAATCAACGTCCGCATTGAGCACGTGTCCCACTCTACCTGTCGTCAAGATTTTCTTGACCGATTGAAGCAAAACGATGAGCGTAAGGAAGTGGCTAAACAAGAAGGCAAAACCTTCATCTTGAAGCGACAACCAGACCAGCCACGAGAAGGTCGACTTGTGCGAATTTCTACTTTCAACAAGCCACAAAACCTTCAACCGCTCCCATACGAATTGATTGCTTAAGTCTGATGTCATCTAATAAATTTTTTAATAAGTAAAATCCATCGAAATATTTATTTTAATTTATTATTTACATATTTACAAAGGTTCGAATGCAACTCGATTTCGTTTTAATAAATAGATTGACGAATCTAGGCCTCCCATTTTGACGAAGAATGATTTTTCGTGCTTGCAATACTTTTTGAATCGTTCATTACTGAGGCATCGGTTGGCTGTGGATTTGTCCTGAGTTAGCAAAACTATTCTACCGGTACCGCTTCGGATGCATCTGAGCATTTCTGAAAGTAACAGAGGATACAATGTCTTATTGATGTGCTTCGAACCCATTCGTTTGCCAAAGGGCAAGTCGGTGACGAATACATCGACGCTATTATCTTTGAAAGGCATTCTTGTGGCATCCAATTGCATAATGTTGGTCCTCACCAGATTATTTGCGGCACAGTTAACGCTGGTCTTTTCGATAGGTATTTCATGGTTATCGCCAGCTAAAACAAAAGAATTAGGCCAACCAATTTCCGTTTCGATAGGAATGACACCCGAACCACACAAAGGGTCACACACGATATCTCCAGGTTGAATGTCGGCAATTTGAATTAAATTGTACGCAATTGTTCCACGAAGAGTGGTCCGTCCATACGAAACAATATACCGTCTGTACAAAGATTCTTTGCTTAGACAAATGGCAATTCGACAAGATTTTTCTTTGATTGTCATCAATATTTCAATATCAAAATTTTTCAACGAAACAGGCCAATGAAAAATGTCGTTTACTATGCCTCCGAAAATGCTGGAGAACTCTTGAGAAGTGAACTTTTGATTGCCGGTACGGTTGCAAGAAATTCGAAATGTAGGCTTCAGATCGATATCATTTGGCATTCGATCCAAAATGAAAGACATGTCACTTTTCTTAAAGCCACTAGCTTCAAGCCAAACTTGAATTCCCAATTTCCAATTGCACTCTTCAATGGCTTTGTTGAATATTTCTTTCACTTGTTCGTCGTCGGCTTGAGTAAGATCAACTCCCTTCTCATCATAGATGACCACATAAATATTATCAACCGAGTGCAATTTAGACAACTTTTCATAGCGATCTGTGGTTTTGACAAGTACATGTCCAACGGTGTTTTCAATTTCGTTCACCGAAACCTTCTCTTGACATTCTTTGATTGCTAATTTTTCGAGTCCAGTCACAACTGTTGCATCGTATGTGATCACGACAGAGTCCATTTTATTTGATTAAAGTTAAATGGACGAGAAGCTGCAAATTTAAAATAAACAAAATATATAATAATTAAATTTCTTGAAAAAAAGAACTTACCATTTTTGTTTGGTATCCTCAGTTTTGTAAAACGTGGATAAACACGAGTTGGCCTTATTAACATTCGGCACCCGTTAGATGGCGTAGGGCGTCATGGCAACAGAGGCTTTTTAAATGGGACTGCACTGCACCAGTAGCACTTGTAAGCATTTACCTTCAAACTGTCGTTTGATCAACAACTTAAAGTGACACACTCAAAATGAGCTATCGAAACGTGATTGTAACTGGTGCCAACCGGGGTATTGGACTCGAATTTATTCGTCAACTGTTGGGAGCCAATCCTCAGCCCAAGAATGTGATTGCCACCTCTCGCAAGGCAAGCAACGAATTGAATGAACTCAAAACTCGTTACAGCAATCTGCACGTGTTGACCTATGATGCAACCAACTATGGCTCCAATGAGGACTTTGCCAAACAAGTGGGACAAATTGTTGCCGAAGATGGAGTTGACTTGCTCGTTAACAATGCTGGCATTTATGTGAAAGACAATCTTGAGACAGTTACCCCAAAAGATGTACTCACCAATATCGAAGTGAACGCGGTGGCTCCATTGGCCTTGACCAAAACTCTTCTACCTCTCTTGAAAGTAAGTTTGATATGTTTAAGATTTTAATAATTATTTAATTACTTTTTTTAAAGTTGGCTGCCAACAACCGCAAAACAGTGGTTGCCAATATTACCTCTCAGATGGGCTCAATCGATGACAACAAGTCTGGTGGTAGCTATTCTTATCGCGCCAGCAAGGCAGCCCTGAACATGATATCCAAATCGTTGGCTGTCGATTTGCAGCCAAGCAAAATCATTATCCTGGCTGTGCATCCCGGTTGGGTTCAGACCGACATGGGCAGTATGAATGCGCCAATCACTCCCCTGACCAGTGTTACTGGCATGTTGGATGTTATTCAAAAAGCAGACCTCTCTCAGTCTGGTGTCTTTATCAACTATGCTGGAAAAGTACTTCCATGGTAAAGGTTTTTCTCAATGGCA
This sequence comes from Rhizoglyphus robini, assembly GCA_023373905.1. Classification (NCBI taxonomy): domain Eukaryota; kingdom Metazoa; phylum Arthropoda; class Arachnida; order Sarcoptiformes; family Acaridae; genus Rhizoglyphus; species Rhizoglyphus robini. Next base: position 6,397,117 of record JAKIJQ010000003.1, read on the forward strand.
ATATATGTTTATTATGTTTCTTATTATGTACTGCAAGCTATGATCGATAGTACACAAAAATATATGTTAAACATGTCACTAATCAGGTGGACAATAAAGTTATAACTACAAGTAGTTTTCATATTTTAATATTTCTAATCTTTAACAATAATGGTTGCTTTATATTTTCACTGTTGATATTACTAGAAAAATATTAGTTAAAGTTAAATGTGTGACTCGGTTATGTAACGGGTAAATATTATACATACTCAAATATAAAAGTAAAAGTATACCTAGCAAAAATAAATCACAAACAGTTCAATATTATTGAATGAAGTTCAATTTATTAATGATCATGGTCATTAGCCGAAATGTTTGCTGTTAACAAGTTCGACCGAACGACATTTAATTCAGATCATAATCATATAATATTATTAGCTAGTAACACAATTTAGGAAAAAAGTAAGAAAAAGTATACATACATCAGTGATTAAAAATGTAATAATTTAATTACAAATAAAGGCCCTCAGGAGTGCCTTCCTTCTTTCGGTAGAGCACATTATCCTTGGATTTCTTAAAGTCTTCAGCTGTAACTTTCATGCGGCGCTCCCTCAAAGCCATCAAACCAGCTTCGGTACAAACTGCTTTAATATCGGCACCACTGAGGTCATCCTTAGCCAATACCAAATCGTCAAAGTTGACATCCCCGGCAAGAGTCATCTTGCCTGTGTGAATATTGAAAATGCGACGTTTTGTCTTCTCATCAGGCAGTGGGAATTCAATCTTGCGGTCAATTCGGCCGGGTCGGATGAGAGCAGGGTCAAGGGTTTCAATTCGGTTGGTAGCCATAATAACCTTAACATCACCGCGAGAGTCAAAACCGTCAAGTTGATTCAATAGCTCAAGCATAGTACGCTGAATTTCGCGCTCACCACCGGAATTTGAATCGTATCTAAATAAACAAAAAATTATATTTAGATATAATCCAGACAAACTTGAATTTTACCTCTTAGTACCAACAGCATCAATTTCATCAATAAAGACGATAGAAGGGGCATGTTCCTCAGCTACACGAAACAATTCACGAACCAACTTAGGTCCATCGCCTAGATATTTCTGAATAAGTTCGGACCCAACAACACGAAGAAAGGTTGCAGAAGTTTGATTTGCGACTGCTTTGGCCAGTAATGTCTTTCCAGTACCAGGGGGACCATAAAGAATGACACCTTTGGGCGGCTTAATGCCCATTTCCTCGTAATATTCAGGATGAGTAAGTGGTAGTTCAACACTTTCCTTGATCTCTTGAATTTGTTGATCAAGGCCACCAATATCGGCATAAGTCTCTTGAGGTGCTTTCTCCAGTTTCATCACATTCACCATAGGATCAACATCGTCACTAAGTACACCAACAACGGCATGGACCTTATGATTCAGTAAAACACAGCAGTTCGGTTCGAGTTGTTCTTTGTCCACAAAAGACAGAATTGAAACATAGTGTTCAGAGCCGACAGATGTGCTCACAATAGCATGATTATCATCGATGATTTCCTCGAGATTTCCGACAGACATTGGGGTTCCTAGTAAAATATAAATTTAGAAAAAAATATTTAAAAGAGTCACTGACCTCTCAAGTCGTCCACTTTACTGCGCTCATCATCAGCATTATCCTCTTTATCTTGGGTTGCATTTATTGTAGCATTGCAGTTTTTCAGAAATTCCTCCTCAAGTAGAAGCCAATCTTGAATTCGCTCAAGCTTTAGCAATTTAAGCAAACATCGAGTATGTGGAGTGACCGCTGGCAACTTCGAAGCTGAATCTGGGCCTTTGCCACCCTTACGCTTTCGGCCACGAATGGATGGAGGTGGCGGTGGTGGAGGACGCTCACGCTTTTGTCTTTTGGAATCTTTGTCGTTGGAGCCACCACCAGATCCTCCGCCGCTAGATTGATTTTGTCCCTATGACAGAACAAGATTAAGATTAATGTCAAAAGAAAGTACCTTTAGCACCAAATACATACCATTATGAGTCGGTTTGACTAATGTATAGAAAAATTGGAAAAGAAAATTATTTGAAATGACTTAAACCAGTCAAAATCGGGCAAGTTGATACAGAATGGTAGAAAAGAAGAGCTCTCACAACAAATCACAACTTTATGCCACAGACAATCGCAAACGAAAACTGCTTAGTAATACTAGCAGTAAACAGCTGAATAATGACACCGTTCATAGAGGACGTTACCAAATACATTGTATTGTTTTGTTGGCAAAATGAATTCGAATTGAATTGCTTTTGATAAAGAATGCATTTTAAGGAATGGCATTTTTTATTAATCATTTTAAAAATAAATTAATCGATTTAAAAATTGAGTTCGTATCAATTAAAAATTTAATATAAATTTCCTTTCTTATTCATTAGTTTACAATTTAATTAATAAAATATTACATGAACTAAGTAAGTTCGAATCGGCATTTGGCCGATTGAATTAATCACATTTGTTAAATTGATTTATATTGAGACTAATCGATAGTAGAAATAATAATAAAATTTATAAAATACATTTGCATAATAAAATCGATAATAAATTGACGACAGTATGGAGCCCGAAAGAGATAAATCAACAAAGGTGGAAATAAATAAATATACACAACGTAAAGATCGTAAACAAAAATTCAAAAATTCATAATAATAACTCAACAAAAGAATCACAATGGACTATTGCAAAACAAAAAAATTGAACAAAGGACTGGGCACGATTGACCAATGGGTTAATTGGGTTTGTTCTGCGTGCTGTTCGGCTGTGCATGGAATACGTCGATGTAACGATTCTTGCGGATTCCGCCTCGAAACTGGTTTGAATTAGATTGAAGGGACGGTAACGAAGGTAGAGAGGGCAGAGTTCCGTTGGGTACTGGAGAAGGCGCACCTAATGAGGGTGGCGGTTGGTTTGGTTCGAACGAGGAAAAGGAAGGCGAACTTGGAAATTGGCCCAGAGGAGATGTCAAAGTCGAGTTCGGTTCGCTTTGAGTTGCATTTCCAGACATGGGGATCCTTGGAGGTGGCGGCGGAACACCGGCAACACCGCCTTGGTCACCGGCATTTTTGTCAACCCATTGTTTCTTCACTGGATCAAATACAATGGAAGGGTCTTTGTCGTCGGGCAATATAGCTTGATTTTTGGCTGCAAAAAGATTAAATTAATATATATCTAAATAAAGATAAAACTCGAGACGTACCTTTAAATTTCCCAAAGATTGTATTAAAAAGTCCAGTATTTTTCGAAGGTGAATTTTTGGTAGTATCGGACCCTTTCTGGTCTTTATTTGGTTCGGGTTTGTTATTTGCCTGAGTAGAATTATTCTGCGGTGGATAATCGGTATTGTTTATTCTTCCATTGTTCTGGTTGAATGCAGAATCGTTATCGTCAAGTGAAATAGGGTCAAATGTGGGAATCGAAGTAACTTGACCAGATGACATAAAATCGAAAACGGGAGCAGAGTTGTCGAATGTTGAGGGAGGAGGAGCAAAGAAAGGCATCGAATTATTATTGTTTAAACTGCTGTGGCCACTGTCATTTTGAGTAGAATCGCTACTATCTACACCAGTAGGCAAAGAACTTTGCAATGAGTTCATCTTGAACGCAGTATCATTTGGGGCATAGTATTCGTTGAAAGCGGGCATCTTCTTCACCGGAGAATGCGGCAGTGATGCTTGATTCGAGTCAAAAGAATCGGAATGCTCTAATGTCGATTCATCAATTCTGTTGAGCACTCGGGCATTCGGACCATAATTTTGGTTAAACATATTATCACTTTGAAGTGAAGTATTTGCATTATGGTGATTGAACTGGCCTTGAAAAGAATTAACTTCAGGTTGGGATGGTTGTGATTGAAGAGATTGTTGATCATAAACTTGATTGGAGTTAACTAAAATTATAAAATGTTAGCAAAACAAAAATTCCACCGAAATTACACTTACAGTTAGGTATAATTCGACTTTCAAGAAGATTTCCGAATTGCTGCTCTGGTCCAGAAGAAAACTGACTTGTTGTCGATCTGCTGGACGGATTACTTGACGAATCATCAATGGAAGAATTGACAACTTCGTTACTGTTGTGATTCAGACTATTTGCCACCATTGGACTGTTGGTAATTGGTGGTAAAGCACCTGAAGTGAGACTATTTCGAACATGATTTGAGTCAGAATTCAATAAAGTTGAGTTCAACTGGTTGGGTGAAATATTGAATGAATCTTCATTGATATTTGATTGATTGATTTCATTGTTGTTTGTAATTATTTCAGCCACTTTCTCAATTTGCTTATTTTCGACTTTTTTCGAATGAACTGGAGAATCAGATTTATTCTGTACATTTTTAGATTTGTTGATGACTTTTGGCTCAATTTTATTTTCCACGACAGGCTTAGTCTTTGAAATGTTAGCCTTTTGAGGTACAGGTTCATTTCTTATCTCCTCCTTTTCAATTTGAATGTCTTCATCGTCTTCATCATCTTCCTCGTCGTCTTCATCATCAGTTTCATTTTCTTCTTCCACTTCTTCGATTATTTGGATCAAGGGAGAATCGAATGACTGAGTAGAATCAAATCGAGTGACCATTTTGAGCATCTGATAAAACCATAGATTAACCACAAATTCTCTGTTTTCTTCTTCCGAACCGGTCAAGTTATTTAACGGAAGCAAAAAGTTTGCAAATCGAGAAGCCCGCAAATGAGATGCGTTTTCTTGTAGACTTTTCAAATCGAGACTACTTTCGTTCAATTTTGTTCTTATTTGACCACAATAATTCAAGGCATGCTGTACAAATCCATAATCGAAAAGCTCAAAAGCAAATTCAAGTTTTCGCAACAATAAACGAGGATTGAGACGATTTCCACGGAAGCGGGCAAACTCAAAACATTCATTAACCAATAGACAGTCGAATCGTTCATTAAATAGATCATCCGAAAGCACATAGTCATAATCGTTCTTCAGCAAAGCAATCATTAGATCAATTAAATTGCGAAGTGAATTGTTTGTAATTTCCACTTTGTCAAACTTTATGTCATTTGCCAGCAAAATTATAAACGACTCAAGTGATTCAATCTTGGCATTGCTGGAATTTGGAATTGGCGCAGCTGAAGAATTGCTAGAATTAGCAAAATTAGTAGCAATCTGCAGCAAGTGAGAATAAAAGACAAATACTAAAAAAATAATAAATTAATATATAAATGACAACGTGAATTAAAAACATACATGGATCAGTTGAGCTTAGCGTAGAGCTGATAAATTTTCTAATGGTCGATATCAGTAGACCATTATCAACTGTTTGAGTTGCGCCATTTTGGAACGATATTAGATATGCTAAGGCAATAGCATGATCAAAGAGACCATTGTTTTGCGCAAAAGTAATCGCCACCCGACGCTGGCCACGCATCAAAAGTTGTCGCAAATGGCTGAGTAACGTTTCTTTATTTTGCGAGACTTGATCACTGCCTGATTGAGACAATTTGTCTGTGGCCGAATCTACTGTCTCATTATTTGCACCGCCTGTGACAATTTCGAAAAGTAGCTCTGTAATGTAAATAAATGAGTAGAACAAACTAAAGAAATGTCAAAAGACAATATACCTGATAAATCAAGACCAGAAACAACACCATTTTGGCGATACAACATAGTGATCACTTTGAGAATCAACTTAAGCTCATAATTCATGTTGGAATCGTTGAGCAACTTGATACGAATCCAATCCAAAGCCACTTGTGCATCGTCAAAAGGCAACAAAGTTTTCTCTGAGCTCTTATCATCGTTAACATGAAGCAATAACGAATGAAGAAAAAGGTGTGGATAACATTGTTCATTAAAAATTTCTCGCAGATCATATAAAGCCACTCGAGCGTGTGGTTGGCCCACCAAAAGTCGATTATCATGGTTAGAAAATGCAGCAGGAGTATGAGCCAATGTTGAGCCATATTTTAATGGAGTCCTTTGTCTAACTTGAGCCTGCTTTTGTAATTGCTGTTGTTGATGCAAAAGGCGGTAATATTGGATGTAATAATCAGTCGCATATTGAGAATAATTGAAATTCGCCTGCTGAGGATTTACATATGCTTGCGGATGTTGCTGTTGTTGTGGTGGTTGTTGTTGTTGTTGTTGTTGCAGGTATTGCTGTGAATTTTGTATTGGCCATTGAACAGCTGGCATATAGTTGACAGTTGGCTGTTGAGGGTGAATTGGTTGGAATTGCCGTTGTTGTTGATGCGAAGGAGGTTGCTGTTGGTGTCGATTCTGCTGAAGTTGGTAACTTGAAAAAGCTGCGGCAGCAGCAGCTTGTGCTTGAATCGAGTAGTCATAATTTAACGGAGCAGTTGTGTTGTTGCCGGCAACATAAGACTGTTGTTGGTAAGACTGAGATTGAGGATGCGGCACTGAATAGGGTACTTGATATGCATGCTGAGGGTATTGTGATGGAATGTTAGTCTGAGGTAAGTGGGAATTGTGGTTCAGTGAAGGAAAGTAACCACTGTAGGCACTGCCGAGGTTCACTGAATCGACGCTCGGAGGACGTGAATGTGAAGGATTTGATTCCATTGACTTGTTTGTACCGAGAAGTGATCACTCAACCAATTGCATGCACTACAACAAACACATTAGCCACATAAATATCAACCGTATATTGCAATTACCTTGGCGTAAGACTAACAAGCAGGACTAATACACAATCGAGTTGAAATAATATCAGGTAAACATAGGATTTGAAGGCAAATGATGATTTTGAGGTGAAGATTGGCAATGAGACAAGGTAACCTGAAGAGAATGGACACAAAACACCAGTGGAGGTACACCGACAACTGTGGAACACCGGTGGATAGACCAGAATGATGAAAGGGTACAGATGGGACCAGTCGGGACCAAATGAGACAAAATGGGCCAGACAACTGTCAACGATCAAGTCCGAAACGCACAAACGGCATACAATCGCTGACGTGTTTATGCCTGCAGACAAATGTAGAACATTTCAGTAGGACAGCATCTCGTCTGTGAACGGGACTACGTCTGTTTTTCTCTTCGCTTGCTGGTCGGTGACCGTCGGTCTCTATCTAGCCAATCGACCAGCCTCAATCTACTCTACTCAGCTGTGTGTGCATCAATCGATTCTTTCCTCTGATCTCTCACCTGTAATCCAATTAATTCGCTCTCCTTTTCATCACCCTTTGCTGCTTTGCCTCACACACAGTTCCTCTTCAATACACCACGGACGGTGACTGTCGCCCAGTGTCGACATTGGTCCAATCAAATCATTCCTTTTTGTTGCATTTGTTGTCACTTTGTGTGACCAATTTATACTCATTTCAAAATGATGGATTACGAATTCAAGACCAAACTTGCAGCCGAAAGGGCCAAAGTGGAGGACCTTTTCGAATATGAAGGCTGCAAGGTTGGTCGAGGCACCTATGGTCACGTGTACAAAGCTCGGCCAAAAGAAAGGTATATTTAAAAGGTGGTTTAAATGGCAAAACTTGTTTACAAATTTATTTTGTCATTTCAGCAAAGAAGAGAAAGTTTTTGCTTTGAAACAAATTGAAGGCAGCGGTATTTCTATGTCGGCTTGTCGTGAAATTGCGGTACGATTGATCGGCTAATTGTTGTTTACATGTAATATAATATTCATTTGGATCTCTAGTTATTGCGTGAACTCAAACATGTAAATGTGATAAATTTACAACGAGTTTTTCTCTCTCATGCTGATCGAAGAGTTTGGCTTCTATTTGACTATGCAGAGCATGACCTTTGGGTATTATTTTTTAACTGATTTACTATTTGTTTTTGTAACATATGTCTTAATCTAATCTATAGCATATAATTAAATTCCATCGAAGTGCAAAAGCGAATAAGAAAACAGTAAATGTACCAAAAGGCATGGTAAAATCTTTGATATTTCAAATTCTTGCCGGAATTCATTATCTTCATGCAAATTGGATTCTACATCGCGATTTGGTATGTTTTTGTTATTATTTTGTATTTTTAATAAACTTAATTTCGTACAGAAACCAGCTAACATTCTTGTAATGGGCGAAGGAAAAGAAAGAGGCCGTGTAAAAATTGCTGATATGGGCTTTGCACGACTTTTCAACAATCCACTAAAGGCATTAGCCGATCTCGATCCTGTAGTTGTCACTTTTTGGTATCGAGCTCCTGAATTGCTGTTGGGTGCTCGTCATTATACAAAAGCAATTGATATATGGGCAATTGGCTGCATATTTGCCGAACTGCTCACCTCCGAACCAATTTTTCATTGTCGCCAAGAAGACATCAAAACAAGCAATCCATATCATCAAGATCAACTTGATAGAATTTTTAATGTAATGGGATTCCCACAAGATAAGGACTGGGAAGATATTCGAAAAATGCCTGAACATCCTACATTGACAAAGAATTTTAAAAGAGCAAAGTAATTTATTATTAATTCCTAATTGACAGCTAATATTTTATTTATATTTTTTAGTTATGCCAGTTGTTCACTTGTGAAATATATGGAAAAGCATAAAGTAAAATCTGACACAAAAGCTTTTTCTTTACTTTCAAGATTACTTCTAATGGATCCCACAAAAAGAATTACATCCGAGACTGCAATGCAAGATCCATATTTTAGTGAAGATCCTCTACCTACACAAGAGTAAGCTATTTTTGTCACACATCTTATTTATCCTAATTCCGGCTTTTGTTCCCGTTTAGTGTTTTTGCTGCTATGCCTATTCCATATCCAAAACGCGAGTTTCTCACCGATGATGACAACGACGATAATCACAACAATAACAATCATGCCAATCAAAATGCTGCTGCGGTTGCGGCGGCAGCGGCTGTTGCAGCAGCTGCAGCTAACAATTCCGGTGCTCAAGTTAGCCAGGGAAAAGGTCCCGTAAACCAGGTTAACGCCAATCAAGCTGGTGGAGTGCATCATGGTTCTGACATGCAAAAAGGCCCTCAACATTCACAAAATCAAATGAATAATCATATGTCTCAATCGCAGCATCATGCCAACAAAATGATGGCTCAACAACAAACTCAACAACAACAACATCATTCTCAACATATGCACGATGGCCATTTGCCTGCGAAACGTGTTCGAATAGCCAGTGGAATGGGTGGACCAACTGGGCCCCCAAATGCAAATCTCTTTACCAATAATGGCAACAATCAAGGCAATCATCAGTTTAATCAGAGATACTAAATGAATTCGGTCTATAAGAGCAATCGTGAACGCTTTTATCGAACTGAAACTGTTATAATTCATTAAGATCTTGCAGCGCCGAAAATAACTTGAACAAAATGTAAACAAAACTGCAGCTTAATACTCAATAATTCAACAATGTCAAATGAAATTGTTGAAAAAGTCAAGTCTGGCGTAATAATGTGAAGTTGAGGACTTTTTCTAACAGGAAGTCATTTGGGTCATGATTTGAAATCAGTTTTTGAGTGATGGGCAATCAGTTTAAATGAAACTTATTTTTAGTTGTGAAATTACAAAAATCAAATTTGGATAAACACCTAAATTTTATTGGTGAAAGTAATTGCATCAAAAGATTTAACAACTATTGAACTCCTGCCCTTAAATTGGACTGCATTGTATTTGTATTTTCATATTAAGTCACATCGAGTTGATGCTATTAAAGTTTACAGAGGCATAATATTTTAAATTGTGTTTGCTTGTTTGGCGTTGCTTTTAGCTTTTAATTACTGAGTTTTTATTTTCGTTTTAGTTTTCCCATGAATAAATCTGCATTATTGCCATCTGGTGGCTTCGCCTTACACTTCACTGCCAACACATTCTGATCGCATGTTCATTGAATGTTGTTTGTTTGTTGTGATACAATCCATTGTTATTTTATCCAAATTGCTTAAATTTGTCAATCCAGGTTTGTATTTAATCTCCAAACAAGCATAACGTTAATCAATGCTATTTTTATTGTTGTTTATAGTTTACATATAAAGATGTCATCAAAAACATTGCCTCAAGACAATGTCAACGGGCAAAGTGATATTAAATCTGAATTAGATGAATTTGATGAAAGTTATGACGACGATGAAGACGACGAATTGGATGATTTATTGGAAGATGATGATGTTGATGTTGATGCGGTTGAGGTTGACAATGATCCTAATTGCATGTATGGCCTGGATGGTTACAAATGGAGTATTTATCCTTCAAAAATGCCCGCAAGTACCAAAACTAGTGAAATATTTCCAGAACTAAAAGGCGCTTCCAAGACTTCTACTTTTTCGGATGCTGCGCAAGTTTGGAGTTTACTTTTTACCGATGCTATGTTGGATGAAATTATTCTTGCTACTAATAAAGAGATTGAAAGAAAACGCAAGTCTAATGACAGCAAAATTATGCCTAATTTGACTGACATCACCGAGATGAAGGCTTTCTTTGGTCTTCTTTATCTGGTCGGTGCATACAAAAATGCCAACGAAGACATGAAAGATTTGTATGCTCAGGACGGAACTGGTCGGGGCATATTCGGTGCCACAATGAGCTATAATCGTTTCAAGTTTATCTGTGCTCATTTTCGATTTGATAGCAACTTTGGAGAAGATCAAATATATAGCATTTTGAAAATATACGACACATTTTTTGAAAACTCTCGAGCCAACTTTATACCAGGCGAATATCTCACTGTGGATCATATTGCCACCAACTACAAGGGACACTCGCCTTTAATGCCAACTGAGGAAACGCGAATTCATGGCCACTCGCATGGAATAAAGCTGTTCTTTGTGACCGACTCAATGACCAATTATGTGCTTAACGGACTTATGCTTGGCGATTTGATTCCGCCTGATCTTAGCCAATTTAGTCTACCTACTCAGGTGATGTTACAAATGGTCACTCCACTAGAGATTCGACATCGAAATATTACTGCTGGTACCTGGTTCACCTCGATTGAATTGGCCTATGAACTTCAAAGTCGTGGAATTACTTACGTCGGTACTATGGCGCGGAAGCAACGGCAAATACCACGTGAATTTATTTTTAATATCAAGCGACGTAACATTGGTTCTTCAATGTACGCATTCAATGGACAAACGACCCTTGTCTCGTTTGTACCACAGAAGAACTGTCCCATTGTGATTATGTCTACCTTGCATCATAGTCCTCAAGTTGAGACGGGAAAGCCAGAAATTTATAACTTTTATGAAGCTTCTAAAACGGGAATTGCCGCCTCTGAAAAAGAAGCTTCCATCAGGGCCGTTCTTAAGACTAAACGATGGCAAGTTGAACTGTTGTATATGTTGTTGGATTTTGCCGGCATTAACACTCACCAAATCTATCAAATGGATGTAGATGAGATGAAATCTCGAAATTTTATCATTGCCCTAGGAAGGGCACTCATTCAGTCTGAACTGGTTCGACGTAGCAAACAGATCGGACTAAACCGAGAATTGCGAGAAACCATTGCACGGGTAAGAGGAGTTGAATATGAACCATGGCCGTGTCTAGGCGAAGCGGAAGCAAAAGCAGGCAATCCTCGTAGACGAAAACGATGCCACAACTGTAAACACATCAACAGGGAAAGGAAAGTTGCCACGTTCTGTGCTTCGTGTGATAAACCCACCTGTAAAGCTTGCATGAAGCCGTGTTGCAAAAATTGCTTCAACGAGTCAATTCTCCAAAGTGGTTGACCACAATGATGTAATTAAATGTAACTGTTTCATTGTGTTTTTTTTGCACACACACTTACACATTAGCATTTTGTTTTGACTCAATCCATTGTACAAACACACATTGTCCACTCCCACTCATGTGAAATACAATTTATTACAACTCTCAATTGGCACGGCACAGTTTTGTCTCAAGTTCATGACGAAAGTCACGACAAGAATTGCCATTCACATAAATCTGTCACCCTAAATTGTTGTTGGCAGACGACGACCTGTGAGATGAGTTCCGATCGTGTGGTCCGCTTCTGGCCTACTGTTGTCTATAGTCTGTTGACTATATATGGAATGTGTGCCTACTTGTTAACGTTACGTAAATTCCTGCGAAACACTTTCTCAATGGTCAAATTGAACTGTTTCTCTTATCATGGGCCTAATCTGTGTGTCGAGTTAATCGATATGCACACACACACACACTCAGAGTGACTGGGGCACAATGTCACAGTAAGCCATTGAGACAATCCATCACTGGACATCACAGTGGATGTGCACACTTGGTGTGATTGCCCAGAGAGGTGTTTGCCATCGAGACTGTCTGCTCTGTTTGAGTTAGTGCTCATGTCTTCTCTATTTGGTGTGTGTTGCATGCATCAAATGTTTGTTGTCACTCATCTCGAGTGGTGTCCAATGGATTGTCCATTTAGAAGTGCACAAACAAACCAGTGCCACTGTGTGTGTGTGTGTGTGTGTGTGTCGTGTCCAGTGTCGAGTGTCTGCTCAGGCCCATTTACATCTACCATCAATCTATCTTTGGTCACTCGGGGCTATTTGTGCAGTATATTTAAAGCGGTGAATCGATAGTGACAATATATCAGACAAATAAGCCATGCTTCGCTTCCTGTCAAGTCATTATCAAACGCTCACTAATTTAATTCAATTTGTTTTCTGTCTTTTTTTTTTCTTGCGGGTTTTGTCGAGATTAGGTCGAGATGCAGACATGAAACAAGGTGGCTAGTGAAAAAACGGAGACAAAAATGCCGATGATGAAAAGAGAAAGTGAACGACTACCTGATTGTGGAGTTGAGTGGATTGAAGCGTAATAAACTATTCAAGTGAGATTTCTTTTTGTTTGTGTGTGAGTCTGTTAATTAAAGGCCGACACCGACTCTGACAATAATTCGAGACACGATCCTGTTTATTTGTTAATTCACTCGAGTAATTAATTGGCAACAATCAATTGACAGTTATGCCTCCATTGGACTCATTAGCTATACAAATGATGATCGATGCACATCAATGGGAGATACACTCACCACTGCTAATCGATAATTAGGCTTCAATGTTTGCATAAGATTTGAATGTCGATTGAGTGTTGCGGCAGTTTTAAATAAATGCTTACTCGCTTGCATGGCCCGTGAGCCAAATAGTCAATCTATTAGATTAGCATTGACGCCATAGTCATGTGTTCCACATAGTTTATTGAGCCAATTGGACGGTTCAACCATGAAATGACCGATCGGTACACCAGTCACTAATTGTAGTGTACCGAAGCACAGTGCACTGTTCAATGTGTCAATTATTAATAGATTTATTATATGTTGACGACATGATAATTAATTTTAATTGCTTTCCAGTGCATTGCAGCCAAGCCATTCGGTAATTGATTTTGCATTCTTGCGGCCCAAAAAGTGTGAATGAGCGAGTGGAAATTCGATACTTTCCAATCGAAGCCACAACTTTCCATCAGCACTTTAGAATTGAAGTGAACATTTTCCTCAATTCTTGTTTGCTACTTTGTGTGTGTTTGTGTGTGTGTGCATTTGCATTTAGATTTGCATTGGCGACTTCTCACCTTGAGGAGGCATCTCATGTGCAGGCAGTGGCAGTGTGGCTCTCGAGTGAGTCTCCCTCAGTGCACTTAACCAGCACGTGTGTCTATTTAAAGAATGTTTTGGTGATTTTGTCAGTCTGCTCAGTCTGCCATCCATCTTGATACATTTCATCTAATTCCGTTCGCATGTTTTCGTTTGCACTCACAGTCACCCACTTAGCGGAAAAGTACCGTTATTTCTCAGTTATATCCATTGACAACCCTTTGTCATTGCGATTCAATTGTTTAAGTTAAGAGACTGCTCATCTCACTGCACTGCTTATCAAGTCCCACTTGACCTTGGTCATGCGAGATTGCAATCAAAATTTTAGTTGCATTCTGTAACTTATCACTCTCGTACACATGTGCCTCTGTTTAGTTAGTCATCAAAGCAAACTTTCCATCGGACACAAGAATAGCAACAAATAGGTCAGTGAAAGGGGAATTTGTGGGAAGGAACAGTGACAATGGCGATAGAGTGTGGTTCGATTGGAGTGTTGCACTGTTGCTCATCACAGGACTTCGTGACATTGTGGTAGAATTCTCTCAAGTACGACCACTGCAGTTCATGTTCAGTGCACTTTCTCTCATTGGCCAAATTGTGCATTGTCTTGCAAGTAGTCGTGTGACCACTGGTTGAGTGGCTGTGTGTACAACAACAACACAACGGGATTGCCTCAATGTCGCGACTCACCTCCATTCATTCGTTAGCGATAATGGACGGGTCTTTCTCTCCGGCATCCTTCATGCATCATCCACCGTGAGCAATACCATTAAGGGTCATCTGTTTACACTGATTATTGGCACAGTGTGTGCATGCAACAGTTAGCAATAAAGCCAATGAGCGGCATGATGATTGATTGCGATGGATGTACTGATTACGAAAAGTGCAAAGTACACATAACACTAACACCAAAGAGGACGATTGACCTAACGGACAAAGTACAGTAAGAGTACTTTTCCCCGGATAAAACGACACTAAATTGGCCGAATTTCGACGAACTGATTTCCTCGGAGCAAGTGTCTGGTGAGTCGAGCCGAGAGATGCATTCAGAGGGGGATATCACTTTGGCGAGTGTTACCGACAACAACAAAATGAGGAAAACTTGTGATCTGTTAACCAATTGGCGATGCGCGCAAGATCGAGCTAATTAATATTCATTCGTGCCCGAAATGTCCTTTGTGTGTGTATGGACACGGCACAGTGCACTGTCCACTCGTTTGTCAACGCATCACTAATGAGTATTTAGGTTCGATTCCCATTACCAAATTGACGTTCGCACATTTGCATACACCACCAACGGAAATGTTTCTCAATTAGTCGGCTCGACTCGATATGGCCAATTGGTTTGTTTTTCTGTGTCGTGTGTGCACAAACGATTGCCTGATCGCACTTGATCCCGTTTGATTGTTAAACAAGTTCTGTCCGTGCAATCGCCAACTCTCTCAGGATTATCCAATCAAACCAATTGTTGCCATTTCGAGCTTAACAGACATTGCTAATTGCTAATTGTAATTCAGTGTTTCAACATTAGTAGCGTTGTCAATGAAGTTCATTGGGAGTTCCATCAACAGATTAAAAGAAGCAACCCCAACAAACAATGAAACGAATGAATAAGCAAATTCTGGTACAGGCAAACGAATAGATTGGCATTGTACGAGACACACAAAACAACGATAATGTCTGTCAGTGCTGAGCATAGGACTTTTGTCTGGTAATTTTGTGATGACGCCACTTTTGAACGGATTTGTGAGGGAGAAGACTCACTCGAACATTTCCCAACGAAGCCCGTACACTACCCCGAACAGTGATGTGAACTTGTGGGGGTGTCCTCGCAAGTGATGTAGCACTCAGCACGAGGCAAACTATGCACCAAAAGTAGTCCAAACGAAAACGAAATGCAAAATGCATGTAAGGTGTTGTGGTGATAATTTGTGGTAAAGGCAGTGTACGGCTAGTAATGGTAACTGTAGTAATACGGTAATGGCTCCCGCCGGTGCCTCCCCTGACCTAAAGCAGTGCATTACGGATGCATACAGTGCGTCACAGGGCAATGACAACATCAATTCTCGGTCTGATTGCTCGTGATCTCCTTCGTCACTGAGCCACTGAGCAATGGACTTGTGCAAGGCTTGTGGCACTTTGTCTCAAAATAGTTGGCCTCACTGTTGACTGGCACTGGCAATGAACGCCACCGATCGGCTTCATTAATCAGCAACACACCGAAAACAAGTGACTAGTGTGTTGGTCGCGGTCTCACTGGGTGCATGTCTCACTGTTCAAGTGATTGTTTTAGTTCGAATGGATTTTCCTTGTCCTTCTCTCTCACTGTATCGCCTTCCTCGAACTGTACAAGTGAGTTTCGTAATAGATCGAGACAACTTTCACTACTCCGACCACATGTAGCTCCGTGTGTGCAAAGAAGTGCCGAGTGACAACGATAACTGGCGAGCATATCTCACACATACATATTATGCTGCTGGTAGTACTGTGACGTACTGTGCCAAGTGCATAGAGGCATTGATGATGCTGGCCAATTGTAATGCATTCCATACAACTGTGCAGTTGGCGCGCTTTGGTCTGCTAGTTTGAGTGGTGCTGGTGCCGTGCAGAGATAGTAACTGACCATGCAGCTGCATGCATCGGACTTGGTGATCCCTCAGTCCGGCGACCAGTGGCAATCAAGTGGTCGGCATCTTAAACGATCGATTTTCGATCGATTGAAGCATTGCATGGTTGCTGTCTGGTTGGCTTTGTGCTATCTGCTTCCGAGTGCAGTCGCTGATTAGGTCCCTTCCATGGAGGCGACATTGGCTTCGTAATTGGCAGTGAAGCAATGGCCACCTTTGCCAATTGCGCCAATCGATACCGTCTCGCCTCACCTGCAGGTCGTGTCTTTGCACATTAATCTGCCCTGACAGATCGCGAACTATTTCGGCAAATGTTTGCTCCAAACTGATGTTGTGTTGATCATGTGTTGATCATGTTGGTCGCAATGGCAGTGGCCACCATTTTGTCGCCATTAAGTATGCCCTCTTAAGCTCATCTCTTCACTCTCGACCACTTAACAACAATGTTGTCTACTTTAGCATGTACTTTAACCTATTTTGGGAAGAAGTGTATCAGTCAATCGGACAAGTTGCATAAGCACAATTTAGGTACTTGATTGAGTCTATATTCGGCCAGTGTGTGTTGTTGTGAGAGACAGAGGATATAAATCCAGTCTGGCGTCTCGATACTTCAGAAAATTCTTTGGACATTAAAGCGAACACGTCATTGTGAGTGCACAATCGTGCATCATCATCTTTGTCATCGTCATTGGTGATCATCACTAGTGTGCTGCACCAGACAAGACCAACACTCAACACGATGACAATCGACAATCTAGATCGTGTAAGTACAAGCATCCGGCTAGTTTACTTAGTGACAGTGTTTGGCCAAGTGTGCACCCAAGCCCACATCGTCACGGCCTCACGCATGGTGTCCCAATGACCCTCTCAATTCTGTGACAACAACAGTGGCCACGTCACCATCGGCATGTCCCAACATGTGCTAATCGCAATATCCTTCCACGAACGTTATCAATCCCGGTGGGTTGACCTTGCACCAGAGCACTGTACTGCGGCATTCCTTGTCTAGCGGTATTTCCCGTAATGCAGTCAAGTGCTCATTCGTAATCGAGACTACGATGATCATTGCTTCGATGACCTTGTCGGGCTGCGCTTGTTGAAAAGTTTGTAATCGATGGCCAGCCAAGCCAAAAACTGATGCAATAGCGGGATAGTGTTAACTAACTCCGATGGTGATGCATTGACTGTGCATTGGCTGCATCGAATGCATTGAATGCATCGCTACTAGGTAATGCGAGTCGAATCGCATGCCA
Source organism: Rhizoglyphus robini (assembly GCA_023373905.1). Lineage (NCBI taxonomy): Eukaryota > Metazoa > Arthropoda > Arachnida > Sarcoptiformes > Acaridae > Rhizoglyphus > Rhizoglyphus robini. The sequence goes on from JAKIJQ010000003.1 coordinate 6,414,506, forward strand.
CAGAGTGTGGAGTCACATTAGCCACAGTGCCCTTCGTCCTCGATTGATTAATCTGCCAATTGCACTTAGTGAATGGCTCACTCGTTTGCAGGGTCGATGACAAAATGGAATTAATTGCACCGAGCGAGCCGAGCGACAAGATCGACGAACCTGTGGCGGACTAGTTTGAGAACCCCTGATGGGCATCTCGATAACATCACACTCGTCTCACAGACAGGCTACCTGACCGATGGCATCGATGACAGTGACAGTAGACACTCGTGTACCGAGCGAAAGTAGCGATCTACCTGGCCAGGATGAATCATCTCGCTAGATCACTGGCCACATCCACTCATGCTGGTGGTCGCATCCCTTGGTTGATTGCCTTAATTGCAACGTTGCAGTACTGCCATTGCAATGGACCAAGCTAAGAGTGCACTCGAATCGATCAATGCATTCATCATCATCGTTGTTGGTGATTGCCCAACGCGATAAGGTTGCTTTGATGCGGTGGCCATTGCCGTAACGTAATAGCAATCATAATATTAGTGCCAACAATTAGTGGACACCTCGCAATTAACGTTAGTGTGGCCTGCTAGTGGCACGGTGTGACCAACCAGACGACGACTCAGTTCGAGGATACCTCTCGAGGGTGACCAGTGAAAGTGAACACCGAACACCGATCCTGTTGAAGGTTGTCGATGTTTTGGGATGTTTACGTGCTGTGGTGTGTAGAGGAGTGCTGGCGGCTGATGACGAACGTGGTCGGTATTGTGGCGCGATGATCAACTCGAAGTAAATTAGACGCACACACAGACGGCGCGATAGACTGAATGACTGGCAGTGGCCACGGGGGAAAGCTCTCCCCGATGTATCCTTCGTTCACTTTTTTATGGCGCCGAAATGCCGCCACTGCTCGATGTCAGCGTTAGTGTGGTGTTTAGTGTGTTTAGTGTTTAGTGTTTAGTAGTGTGTATGTTGTGTTGTTGTGTGCCAGTATTTTCCCTAACCTGGAAGCGCAATACGAGCGCCTGCAAACACTCGCACTGACACTCGCACTAGTTGGTGGTTGGTCGGCTGTCGGGCACGATCGCACATATCCACAGGCAGCCACCACGAGAGCATCGCACACATCACTCGCTCGGTTTGTGGCCCAATCTGCTCGTATTACAATTTGTGGCTTGTGATTTCATTCACTACTGCAGTGTGTGTTTGGTAATGCTCCTTTCCGAGCTAATACAACAACACAACAACACTCACCACTCGGCATTGCCCGTGCATTGTGCAATATATATTCGGTCTCTCACACTCTCGGTTTGCCCCGCGTGCACAAATCCTTCTTTTCTCCCCTGATTCCGTCAATTAGGAATTGCACCAATTAAGTAGCAAGCAACAACGTTCACGTCCGACTTCATCATCACAGCATCGCATCATTTGCTGCGTCTTGATTCTGTCTGGTCTCGATTGTTTAGCGCCATTTTATGGGCTAATCGACACGTCTCAGGTAGAGTCACACTGGTGTTGTTTATTGCTTGTCAGCCCGTGTCATCTTTTTCAACAGTTGTGTGCCTTGTGCCTTGTGTATCAAGTTTAATTTCCCAAAGCTTATTATCATCGGTTATAACTTATTTTATCTCATCTTGCACACACAACCAGTCAGGCGTGTGTTGTATTGTGTGTGTCTGGTTGTACCTGTTACCTTAAGGTGTACCAGTCTGGATCATTTATTGTGCAATGTACAACTAAAATAGCAATTACCACCAAACATGTGTACCTGTGTAGAATGTATATTTGGCAACTCAAATGTTGTTTCATTACTCGCTGTACTTTCAATTAAATGTTTTAATTCAATTCCACTGAACAATATACCTTATGTTTCATTATACCAAAATGCCTCATCCTGACGACCTTTACGTTTGAATAGCACCGAGTTGTGTAGTTCCCTCGTGACGCCTCGTGCAGTGTTCGTCAAATTGTGCGTAATAGATGTGTTCGAGTCGAAATGTCCACGTTGTTTATGTTTGCCCACTGCTGGCACATCCATTCAATGGAACATGTGACTGAGCAGACCAGACTGTTGATGGTAGCAGTGTGCATACTGCAGCAGTACACATGAATACACTGTACCGAATGTACATGTTCACTGTGTTGTCAATGCATTGACAATATATACTTTGCCTTTGACAGCCTTGGAAAGTGCTCGTTCTTCTTATTCCGAGGATGTAGTCGATCGATTGTGTCGGTGGCGTTTGTGTGTTGTTCGGCGCCATTTACAATGTTTTTGATTGAGCTCCTCTTTTTGCTCACTTTTTGTTGTTGCTCTTTGGCCGGGATGTCCATTTAAAGTCGATGCACTGGCAGACACTACTTCTCTCGATGCCTGGACAGATGAAGTTTCCCCTGATGATCAAACCGATTATCAATTATCAAAGTGCCATTCGAGTCGCGTCTCGCTTGAGGAAAGCTCAAAGAACGGGGAGAGCACTCTCGTTTGAAGAGGACTCTCTCCTTGGCTACATCTACCAATGGTACTACTGATGGGGCAACTGGTTCACTGGCGCCTGGTGCAACTTGTTGATTCATCGTGCAAGCCTTTCACTCGAATCGACTCATTCCTTGGTGTGGGTGCACTCTTGCTTGCTTCTTTTTATTAAAGGAGAAATTCCTCTCCCTTTGATCATAATATTAGCTGTAGCTCATTAGCAGTCAAGTCGTTGTCTTTTTTCAGAAATTGAACTCGCTTTACTCTGGTGTAATTTGTTTCACCCTAATGCTCTAATACTCTAATGATTGGCTAACCGCAGGTGACTTTTGACGGCCTTCTAACATTACCGCGAATACAGTCACGGGATGCATTATGTAGATTTATTGCCTCACGTACCTCCCATTGTAGAGAAAGCCTTACTCATTGAATAAATAAATAAAGATCATTTGGTCAGTGTCCCACAGAACAACACACAAATCTGTTCAACACGAGTCTCTCTACACTTGTTGTACAGTTGCACTGGTTGCACAAAGTACCGCTCGCAATCAATCGAACGGTGCACCACACGAGTTTAGCCTGACTTGGGCTATAATTAAGTTTGGAACTTTACTAATTGGCCAACAAGAGGAAAGTTTGTGTCAAGTTAGTGTTGCTCAGGGCGTGCATCGTATTCAATACATTTTGTGTATAGTACAATCGATTTCTCCATTACATCTTTACATCTTTAACCATAAACAAATCGTTTCGAAATTGAGTGTGGAGCCAGAGCCAGTGACTTGAGCGTGTGCAAGTGTTATCTTGCCGAAACCCAATACAGTCAAGTCACTCCGTGGGGTGATGCTTCGAGCACTTTGCCTTGCACAGCCTCTCTCCATTATCACTTGGTTATCTGTTCATTAGGTTGCCCACTATCAGTGCCCTCGAACGGACTTTTAGCCTTCGTCCTTCGGACTTGGGATGAGACGAACACAAGTCCCATGGCCAAATGGTTCAGTGGAATCGGTGTGCGGATGTCTCCTCGGAGTGCGATCCTTGCAGTAAGTGCACCCATCCGAGCCAAACTGTTGACCACGTCGTCATCTCTGTCTTCACTCAGCCGGCAGTTTATCGCCCAGTGGAAGCGAGATTAGCCATGTTTGCCTGTTTTGGCTACTCGAGCCAAACATCATCAGTGTCTGATGAGGCCTCTGATTGGACAGTTCGGTTAGTGTTTGTGTGCCTGTGTCGATCGAATCTGTTGACAAATCGATCTATTTCGGTGTGGCAAAATAGTCTTGGAATGCTTTCAATTTTTCCTCTACTTTCGCTGATTTCACTCCATTTTGGCCTGTTTACTCGTGATGATGAAGTGATGATTGTGTGATGATGTGTTACTGTGCCTGGTGGTTCATAAGTGATCCGAGTCGCGTTCACTCGCACTTACCACAAAGTCGTCAAAGGTGATCAATCGAATGGTTTCGTCGTTCGGTCTGGTCTCGGATCGCCAATCTAACGAGTCATCTTTATCTGTATATTAGTGCAGTACTGTTCTCTTGCCCCATCACCGACTCGAGTCCACACTCGGCATTAGCACTCCACCGATTGGCCAATGTGGCCACTTTGTCAGTGTCAAGTTGTCTTGTACAGCTATTAGGTAATGAGCATTTGTTTATCGTCCACGCATTGTGCATCCATCCATCCATCTCTCTATCCATCGAATGTACATTCGCTCGACTGGCAGGTGTAATTTTGTGCACACTTTTTGGTACTGCCCCCATCACACTTGCCGCACTCGTTTAGCGCGTTGAATGGTATTGTATAATGGTGCACTCCTGTTCCAAGTGGATCGGTCTGTGTTTGATCACTCACCCTGGTCATGTGACAGTGCCAGTCAGACGCCCGCCAACACCAGCACACATGAACACTCTCCAAACACGCCACACTCATCCGAACACATCTCACGGAAACTTTGTATAGACAGGCTTCTGCTCTTGCTCTTCTGTGCCACCATTTCGTCACATCTCTCTCTTCTCGACCAAGGCAACCTTAGCCAAAATATTTCCAACTGTAGCCAGCAGTGTGTTAGTCTCTCCTGCTCGGTGGTAGATTCTTTCCCCAAACATCGCAAACTCCACACAAAACACAAAAACACTGGGCCTGCCAATGGAAGCCAATTCACTGGAAGAGAGTGCTCTTTCCCTCCACACTGATGTACGAGTCACTCACTGAACACGTGATCAGCGGTGATGGTGTTGCTCGTGTTTGTTGATTCGATTGATCACCGCTTGGTTGCTCCCCTCCCGTGACGCGATCTTTCCCGTCCTTGTCGAGGTGTCCCTTTAAATATGAAATAGCTAAAATAAACTAAAACTATGCTCACTTTCAACTTCAACTGGCCTGTGCCTCGAATTAGAAAGTGAGCTATGGGACAGCTCATTGAGGAGACTGTGCCAGACACAACATGGACATTCTACATGTCGATCACCTTGCACGCTCAAATGTTCGAGCCTGAACCCCTTTCGATTACGTTTTGATTACCTTGAGTGGATGACTGACAGACGAATGTACGGTTGGTTGATCGCACAGGTAGAGTGGTATTCGTTGCTGATAAATAAAGTACATCACTTATCTGGTACAAGAGTCCCCAGGCGAATCGAGAGGCATCGAGGTGCACTTGAGGAAATCGGCAGCCAGAATTGGGTCTAATCGCTGTGCGCTACGTGCTCGATTGGCCATGCTCACTACCGCACTAGTAGTATCGGTCATCGAAACCAATCATTGCTCGTTAGCCTATCAGCACGCGTCTATCAGGCAACGATCACTCAGCGAGTGTCTAGCCGTACCCATTCCAGTCTAGCCACAGTTCGGTCTGAGGCACCAGTTTGGCTGACACCGATCGAGTCACATTATCTGTCCGTAACACATCTCAACCATATCTGTCCTATCTACCTGGTAATAATGCACCAGGGTTGCCACTGGTCACTGAGTGATATCCGCCTCGATCCAGCCTTGTCAGTTTATATATTCTCAAGTGGCGATCACTGCTTCACCGTTATTACTTGCATTGTAGCGCCTTACCTGGACTTTGTAGTCTAACTATTTGGTGCTACCGCTGTAGTCCAAAGTGCCTTGCACTGAGGCGACAATGACGTGCTGATGATGATAGCGACGACGAGCTGCCAACCGACACACTGCGCCACTTCTATACCGACCGCACTCCGTTAACTCGTGCCCTGCTGTGGTTTGACTCGTGCTAACAGGTAAACTCTAGCCAACTGTCATTTGATGTGTTATAATTATCCAGTTGCACCGAGTGGCCTAGTCTGTTTCGGTTTATTCTGGTGCATTGTGCCTGTCTTCTTCGTTCGGTGTTTCCTCGCCAGCCAGCCGAGTGTGACCTTTGCATTCTGCATCACTGGCATAGCTGCTCGATGACGCCGTTCCGAGGCATTCTGCCCGAATTGCTCTTGATCTCAATGTGTGTTAATTATAACATTCGCACTAAGACCAGTTCACTGCGTCAGCTGTCGTCATCGCCAGTGTCTTCCCCATCGGGTCTCTTGCACATATTGTTGCTTCGTATTGCTAGTTCGTGTTCGCAACCGTTCCTTTAGTCTATGGCACTCATCTAACAACAACTCACCGATTCACACTGACACATTTGCATCTATCTATTGTCAGTGGCCAGTGCACCACAGTGGCGCACACTTATTCAACTGTTGCTCTCACCTTGGCTTATTTACCGTTATCGAGATGCATACTTTCCCTGGTTGGTACTTCTCTCCACTTTGCACCGAGTTATCTCATCACACACAGTGGATTCTAGTGGCGTCGCCAAACTATGCCCGCGTTCTTCTCTGATAGATTGACTCTAGGGGTTACGCCACTGAATTGATGGCCAAATGGGCAAAAGTTCAGTTTTGGTGCAACACCTCAGACCAATTGTTCATACAAACCAGTGGTCGTGTTTATATCTGCTTCGGCTCTCAGTCCGTTAGAATGCTCGTCAGCATCACATGACGGTGGTTGTGTGTGTGTGTCTCAGTGTTTCTCCCAACTGCTCTTTCTCACCGCCACAGTGGCATTCTTTCTGTGTTGTCTGCCTGATAAGTTGCGCTCACAGCGTAGCCTGACGCCTTTGACGCCAATTTGTATCGCATCACATGCACCTCGCTCGATCGGGATACAACAGGCCGCTGTGGCACTGCATCACTGGCCTCCACTGCTGCTGCTGTCTGTTTTGCTTACCTCATCGTGCCGCACCACACAGCCAGGGAAAAACTCTCACTTTCGGGAGAGACCACCGATCGATCGATTCAGTCCCACCAAACCAATGATCTAAACACTGCTTTACTGCAAGGCAGCGCACACCTGATTGCCTCTGTTTTGGTCTCTGCCTCGACGTACACACTACTTCAGTGGTAATTACCATTGTAGATTAGCCATTGGCAGAATGCATTGTATCCACTTGATGAACCTGCAAGTGTCAGTAGGACAGTATCGTTCACTGACCAGTTAGGCAGTTCAACTTGTTGATTGACTGTACTTTACCTGTCCGTTCGATGACGGCAAATCGATACATCCACTCGAAGTCACTCCTGGCATTCACACTAATGCACTCAATCCCTTCCTTTCCTGTCTCATTTTCACTTTCATTCGGTCAAACTCAGGACATTTTTACGCACAGTCCATTTAAATGTTATACTCGACTGTAATGGCCCAGTGCCTAGTTCTGCCACACCTGTTGAACCCTCAACTAACATCGCTCTTTATTTGTCTTTCCACCAGGTGTCTCACCAAAAAAGTGGCCTCAATCTCTCTCTGGTCCTAATCGTCGTTTGTGCAATCTATCATTGCCAGCTCTTCTTATCGCCGTGAGCATCAATCACCGTGTTTGTTTCGTCTGCTCACGCTCAACTCGACCAATGTCGATGTCATCAGCCTTAGCGGGAGCCTCATCGTTGGGACTGTAGTATGTAACATAGTCTGCAACTGGTTACCAATGGGAAACCCGAACCGAAGACAGTCCCGTCCGAAGGGTAGCAAGCACGCGGCAAGCCAAACCGAACACAGTTCTGTGTACAGTCTGCACTGCAAGCACCGAGTGTCGTCGGTGTCCTCGGGCTCGTAGCGCCCGCCATCCTCGAACACTCCTTATCGTACTTGTGACTTTGATCGCGTCACATCACATCACTTATCTAATCGAAGTTGCCATTTGGCATAACTGGCAGCTAGAGAACGTGCTCCCACAAGTTGCCTCTCGTCTGAGCATCCTCGTCCAAATCGTGCCTCAAACTCCTTTGCTCTCTTGTTGATATTGTGCCAGTCAGTGAATCACTCACCTAACGTCGACCTCTTTTGGCCAAGTACGCACCAGAGGTACTGTTGTCCCGACAGCACCCACAATCCCGCCTACGACATCGTCCACGGTGATGTCCGACCGAGTGGAGTCCACCTGGTCAGAAGCCATGTGCCCACTTTGGTGTTTGCCAGTGCCAATTAGTCCTTCGATGCCTTATTCTTGATATATCTTCACTGGGATAACCTCGTTTTTTGTTAATCGTCAGTGCGAAACACCCCTTGTGCAAATGCCCTCGTCATTTCTGGCCAGTCCAGTGAGAAAATGTCATTTCCCCTAACAATCCCAGTTTCGATGCCTCACCACTACGTTAGCAGTCACTATTACGGCAATGTTTCGCCGTCCTACCAAGTGGTCTCTGGTCAGCCTGTTGGTCAGGTACCATCCACTGTTGCACCAAGTGCCATTATGATGCCTCCCGCCAGCACCATGGACACCCGGTCACTGTCCCTACAGGACGGCACATCGCCCCTGGTGCTGGCCATGTCCGAGCGTACAATGCCTGTCCGTAAGCAGTCAGTGTTTGTCGCTCCAACGGGTCTCTCCTCACTTCGGCCACCATCCTCACGGCCATCGACCAGTGTGTCTTATGTGCTCACACCACCTTCGCCACCATCACCATCTGCATCTCATCCTTATCAGCCATCACCATCTTATTTAACCTCGTCTGCCTCAATGGAAAACCTCAGGACAGAGTGGAACTCTTTGGGTCACCCACTCGACCTGTCAGAGAGTTCCTCGCCATCTTCGCATCATCCTGTGATTCAAGTCTCGTCTGGGTCGCGCTTGGCGGCACCAAGCAAAGAGGATATTTCGCAGCACATTTCGCAGATCATCCTCAAGAACAAGGCACTGATGGAATCGTTCGAACCATTCTTCTCTCACAGTCGTCATCAAGCCTCGCCACCAACATATTCAAAACGATCCATGAGCACCACTCAGCTGCCCTCGAGTCAAGGCCAACCCTTAGTGCAATCGGTGATCACTTCTTCGGCGCGAGCCAGTTTGGCTTCGCACTACTCATTCGGCGCATATCAGTCACCCTTTGATCCCCAAAGTGCCTCAATTCGAAGATATTCTTCTGACGTGAACCCAAATGTGAGCGCTTACTCTAAACTGCAATCTGCCCTTTTGGGCGAGGGAAAGTCCACGGCCGAAGTGGCCAACTTGCCCACCTTGAAGGCTCACCCCGGTCGAAAGTATTCAGAAGTGCCGTACCAGCCCCAGCTACATCCCGAGTCGTTCAAGTACCCTTCTCAGCTAAACCAGGCCTATTTGCATTCCAGCAAAGGTGCCAAGTTGCACAAGCACTCAGTCATCTTGAACGCACACGACCATCTGATGGAAGTGTTTCCCTTGAACGAGTCATCGAGGTCCTCCAGTGAGCCCTCGCTGGTTCGCAACTTGCTCACCTCAAAAACCTCTCCATTTGCTCATCTTGTGCCCTCAGAATTTGTTCCCAACATGTCCTCTACCTCGTCCACCAATTCAAATGGCAACTCAGACGGTTCCATCATCAAGGACCTTCTGCTTAAGTCACGAACATCCACGCACGAGGCACCACCGCCGATATTCTCTCGGTCCACGCCACCTCCCCACAAGAAGAGTCGTACAGAGAGTGGCAGTGGCAGTGCATTCGAAGCATCGTGTAATCACGGCCGTCTCTCTAATTCCAATTTGGTGTTTACGTGCACCTTGTGCAATGTTCCCTTTCGTAACCGGCAAAATCTTGAAGTGCATCAAAAGTTTTACTGTCGTGGCAGTGACACTTCCTCCCACAAACACAACCACAATTCCGATTCGATGCAAACCAGTGGAAAACGGAGCCATCAAGAGTCAGGCCCAATGCTCATTCCAGAAAGGAAGGTTTCTGTGCTAGAGAGACCTTCCATCATCACGTACTCAAACGACTCGCCACTGTCCTCTTCTCTGTCCACACTTTCTCTGGCCTCAACCAGTTCTGGCAGTGATCAACAGTCTCAACAAGCTCAGCAAGCCAACTCTTTCGGTAACATTCTCAAGTCGAAGCTTTTATCTCCTGGCTCAGAAGACCATTCTTCAAACCACTTCTCGACGCCACTGAAGAAACGAAAGATATCTGAGCCAGCATATCGATACAACTACGGTACTCTTCTGTGTGCTCTGTACTGTACAATACTCATAATCATATTTGTTTTGCATTTGTAGATTCGAAACATCGTGATTCGTATGCAAAATGGCATCGAGTTTCAGTAGTTCAGCCACCTGTTCTGAATCGTTCAGAGAGAACGTCCGATCTGGAAATGTTGCCCGCATATATGCCCTACCTGCAAACACCGGCCACCAAAATAACCATCAAATCGCCGGTCCTATTCCCCGTGCTGCAGAATCTGATTGACACCTGCACCAACCACGAGTTTGTGGTCGATGACACGTACGCAGATAGTTTTCCTAGTCCAAATCTGGAAGAGGATAAAATTGATGAGAGTGAGATAGAGTATCTCTTCGAAAGCAGCAGTTCCCATAGGATGAGTGATGTAGGCCTTCTAGTCAAAGCGGACCAACAAAGTCTGGTCAACGAGGAAGCTTCACTTGAAGCGCAAGTTCGCGAAACGATAAATCATTTGCTTGACGAAGTCGAACTGAGCGCGCACGATACCAACCAAGTGGCCACTGACCTGGCCGATGTCATTCTGCTTGCCTCCCCTCAGGCCTCCGACCTTAATTCCGAAGTGAGCCAGTGTGTCAGTGACCTGATCGATTCAGTGGCCAACAAAGACCAACAAGACCAGGCTGAGTGTGCCACTTTGCTGGAGACAGTGCCCGAAAAGAAGATCTCACTTGCTCGACCCACCACACTAGATCTTGCCACCCGTTCCTACAACCAGTCAGCACGAAATGAGCACGAACTTGGAACGAGTGTGGAGCACATTCGAAAAATATCTCGATTATCCATCTTTGTGAACCGATGCTCGAACCAGGACGAAGATGAGAGCAAGTTGAATCAGTTGATAGCATCCACGCTGGTCTCGCCCGACACTCCACGAGCCAAACGCAAGTACCAACAGTTGCACATCAACGGCAATGCGTACACCAACTTGGGCCTGAAAGTGACCACTCGGCCAACCTATTGTTGCATCTTCCGACCGCAGCCAATGTTTGTCACCCAAGACTCGAACCCTCAACTGTCGATGTACTCACAGTGGAAGAACCATCCCGTGCCATCGGGAGATGTGTTGGAATTAGTGCGGACACCTCACGATCTCATGTCGGCGTATGACTCACAGGAGGCGGTCTTCGCTGTCTCTAGGTACCGACTGAGTCTCGTTGAGGTAGCGACCGCGGCCACAATGGGCGGACTGGAAATTGACTTGGGCCAGGACGAGGAGAAAGAAGGCGAATCCAAGCCCAGTGGAATTGTGACTCGTGAATTTTTGGACAAGGTCTCGAGTCGACTCACTAATTACATGTCCACCAATGTGCTCAAGTTGGACGGTTCGGCACAGTCACTTCCTCCGTTTGCTCACCGAAACTTTGAACGATACTTGCGTGCACTGGTGATCTCACTGGGCGATGGTTTCTCGGTTCGTTTGGCTGACACCTACACCCGTTCACAGTTCATACTCACACACTCGAGTCATCATCGACTGTCTCAACTCAACCGCAACCAACAATTGTTGCAACAACGAATCCGTAAGCGGTCTCGCTCTCAAAACATTGACTTCTACAAGGCACCAATTGGCGCATTGAAATCTTCACCAGAGATGGGCATCGCCTCAAACGCCGTCTCCAGCAGTATCCCGTATCTGTCTCAATCGGAACAAGCTAGTCGTCTGCCGATCACCGAATCGTCAAGTCTCAAGTTGCCAGAACTTGCCAACTGGCTCAAGCCTCGAAAGCGCAGCTCAACCAGTTTATCTGCAACATCACTATCCTCGAGTACCTTCAGTCCTTTCCTGACGATGCATCCCATGTTGGGTCACCTGCCCGCCAAATCCAAACAGACCGTAATGTACATTATGATGATGTCTCAGGCTCCAATGTCGATGGCTGTTCCAACTGTGTCATCGATGATTTCTTCCAAGAATTTGGCATCGCGCAAATTCAGTGAGTGCATCGGCATGAAACCGACTGCCATTGAGGAGAACTGGGCGGCTAGAATTGCCGCCGATGGAAGCACTGAAATCATCCCAAAACGCATCAAAATCTTTGAAGGTGAGTCAATTTACAGACAGACAGACAGGCACTAATCTCAGTGACGACCTTTGTACCTGGAGGTTAGCACAACACACTTCACTTTAACACTTTAATTTCTTGCACTCTTGACCTTTTTCCTTGAGTGCACATTTCTCTCATTGAACAAATAGCGGCTTTCTAGTTAATTCACTTTTATCCTTTTGGTCTTTTACCAAGTGGCCTTAACCCTTTACCCCTGAACCACTTCTTCGAATTACGTCAATATCGAACGTAACTCATTGTCAGTGTCCCATGTGAACTTGGCTTGGTCTTTATCTTTAGTCTCTTGAGCCCGTGTGAGTACCATCTCTAAGGAACAAGGCATTTGACTCCCCTATCTCGGCGAGCCCTCTAATTTGTCACTAATTTATTGGCACGTCATTGCGCAATTGATTTCGAGTCATCTCTCTGTCACTGTGCCACACAATGCTGGTGGACTAGTCAATTTCACAGGTAACAGGTTACGATCAGGGACAAACCTGTATAATGAGCAGATCAAAAGTCTTGCCTTCACCCTTCTCGTTCCCGGGCCCGAGAGAGGATGAGAGCGAAAGAGTGTTGGAAAAAAATTCCCGCGGTGAGGGAGAACTGGCCTTACCGTGATATGTCCGCGTTGTATTGTTCCACGGTGGCCATCAATCGGTGCTGCACTGGGCCCACTCTTCGCGGCTTGTGAGAGAGTGCACTCTCTGAGTGACATATGTCGTGCACATTATCATCTCTCTAGTGGCATTCTCCTCATAGTCCCCGGGCTGGTACTGTTCCAGCTTAGCTTGTCACCTTGCATTGACACTAATTTATGAGCCAACAGCAGTGTGGAGAGATGCTGATTGCTGATGTGATGTAACTCTCCCTGAAGATGTCTTTCTCGCTGCGCCCAGTTACTCCTTTGCCAAGTGGCAAGTGATCACGCTACACTGGCTCAAGACACTGTGCCACTGTCACTTTATCGGGCCTTATTATTTATGGCTACTGCAAGGCCTTGAATCCTTAGACCCAGGAAGAGAGAAAGGTGAATTTGATTCATCACTTTAAGCGGCTCTCTCTCTCTGCCTCACAGGCAAACTCGTTGAGCACTTTTACTTTTATGGCCATCAATGGTCAGAGAGAGGAAACATTCGACAGATCTGTACTCGAGTAGCTATATACCTCTAGATGAGAGGCAGGTTGACCGAAACTCGGTCAGATGGCTTGTCGGTCTTCAATACTGCCAGTGAGGACTCTGTGTAATGGCCACCAAAGGAATGTCAGTCGATTTGACAACACGTGACACATGACCACTATTTAGCACTTCCTTCACTGGGTCACATTACATTAGCCATTTAATTTCCATATTTGCCCTTGTGAATAGGCCATCACCACCACCACCGCGTGCACATGTTGGCTCGAGTACCTGAGCTCGAGGTGTTGTGGCCAGCCAATTGGTTCATTTATTTGTGGCCATTACCGTGCGGATATGACCTGTTTGGATGTGTGTGCCTCTCATTCTCTTCATTGCTCCTTAATGGCGCCATAAAACAGGCTTGACCTTAATATGAGCGCCCAAACAAAGACCGTTATCACTAAGGCTGGTGTGTATGTCAGCTTTTGGCAGTGATCTCTTGTCCCTATCAATTGCGAAGCAGCAAAAAAAGACAACACTGTGGCCATAAGTGTCGGCAGTAAATTCCCATTTAAATGTCCCTTCTCAATTAGAGTGCATTAATAGTCGTGCATAGAAGGCGACCTCTGACCCCTGCCCGATGCGACATTGCGTAACGAAGTGACATATGTGTGCCAATGTGGGTCAGGTGAGAGACTTGATGAGGAACGCACTTGGTGACGAAAGGAAAGGGTTAAGTTGTTCGCACATTGAGGGAATGTGTGTGTCGATTCGCTTCCTGGAAGAACGGTGAAGGGTTAAAAGGAAAGAGCGCAACAGTCACCTGTTGAAAAATAACAGTAGTACCAAGTGTTACTCGGATTGCATCAAGTGTTTCGGTGTTCGAATGATAATGCGAAATAGTGCTCGAACAGTTCTCAGTGACCGATTGTCAGTGATTGTCACTGTGTGCAATGCAGTGTGCAATGAAGTCGTCTCGTGGGAGAAATTGTACTTGTTGATTTGTCAGACTGCGAGTGCACTTGTTGATAGTGCATCAAATGAATCGAATCAATAGTTCAATTCAGCACAATCGTGTTCAGTGTTACTCGATTCAGTGCAGTGGCCAAGCGCAAGTGCACATACCAGTCAGTTAAGCTAATAGTCACAAGTGTCTGTGCGGTCCAATCGTCAGTGCCAATCTGTTTGTGTCTGACGGTGTGCATCGTGTGACTGCAGTCATGTCCAATTAGCGCCTTCCACTCCATGATTCATTGCACCAGCCGCGTCAGTCAGTCCTTGTGTCCATTGATAGCGCACTATCACAACACACCGCCGGTGTTGACGGCTGAATCCGCACACACTGACTGGACAGATCATGCAACCGATCAGACTGACTAGTGGCGATTGTCACTGCATGCACAGTACTGATTGACTGTATGCGAGTGTCATGTCAACTGACTGGTGCTTTGCCGCTCGTTTGTCCTGCTTGATCTGATCGATGCGCCATCGATCGGGCCAACCATTGCCTCATGTCGCCATCATTTGGTGATTGCCCCAGAAATTCCCCTCCCGTAGACAAACATTTGATAACGTCGACGTGCAAACGGCGTTTCCCAACGAGTTTGCACTTCGACTTGTTTGCTCATCTCTCTCGAGGCATTCCATCCACTTGTCTGATAAATGGGTTGTCTTGTGGGCAATCACCGGAAAGGAGACCCATATGGTTGCATAGTGTCACTGCACATAGATCACGTACATTGCAACTAGCGCTATTTCCAGTGTGCACTCTTCTCTGGTAAACCACTGACTTACTGGAATGGAATTGTGTTTGCGATGAGCCAGCGTTGATAGATAATCAGTTAGGAGATTGCTGACTGGTCTAGTAATGCACACAGAACTGCTCGCTAAATTATCTCACCCGGTGCACAACAGAGAACACATTCATATAATTGGGCGCCGGGACCAGCCTGACCTTGTAGCAAGCTTGTGCTTGGCCAATTTCGATCACAGTTTGAGGTCCTTCAGGCCTAGACGAGCTGTCTAACGTGCTGTCCAGTCGGTTGAGTGCGTGTGTGTGTGTTGTGTGTTTATTCTGCCAATGGACAAACAAACCATGCAGAATTGAATCGATTGCACAAAGACAGACCGAGATGGCCACTGGCAAAGTAGCACTTATTGAGCCATAAATAAATGTGTGCTCGCTGTGTTCGACTCGCCAGAACGACCACAAAATGCCTGGAGTGAGTGAGCCTAGCTCGCAAACGCAATTAGTGCCTTGGCCTTGTCCGTTCCGTAATGACAGACCGCATGGTCAGAATGAATGTGTTCCGCGAAATTGGCTCGCTCCAGTTGAGATCACTGTCCAAAGCAGCACCACTTGTTGCAGCAATTCCACGAAACGACACTTGAGCCAGTGGAACCAGTGCGCAACGTTCGACTCTACGTCGTAGGACCAACTCGAGCGACGGTCCGGCACCAGATTGGCTGTCTACAAATGGATTAGCACATCAGCATTGCATAACTGACAAGGCAGCGAGTCGAGCGCGCCAGTCCGTCTGACGTTATAAGTGAGTCCACTTTACGACCTGCTCCCCGCATCTGCCCCTCGACGCTTACCCTTGTGCCTTCCCCCGCTTGGCGCCGTCTTGTCTGGCTCCACAATGTCTCTGTCTCGATACCTTTGCTATCGCGCAGTCTGTGTGCGTGCAATGCCACTGTAAGTGAGCAAGTCATTCCAATGGACATTCTCTGCGAAGTGCCCGATCTGGAAGGACTCACCATTCAGTCGGTCCATTCATACAGTGACTCACGTGTCCGTGTGCTAATTGACCACATTACTGGACGTGGCCACACCTCGGACCATTCTGTGGCCGCTTCCGTCTGCCTGTGCCACCCCCAATTATTGTTCGATTCTGCTGATCGGTTGTTGTGTGTCGTGCCACAGTGTTGTGTTGCCCTGTGGGCTTTTAGCAGCGCGGCAAGGTTCTCGAGGCCGACACGCACACACTTTCCCCTCTGTCCGAACAGACAACACTGCACACTTTATTGCGTTGTGTATTTGACGACTGGCGACGGACTGGCTGCATGTGGCTTCGGCATGCTTTTGGCGCTTGTCTTGGCCTCTCCGCACCACACTTGGCTTCGACCACCAGTCACTCAGTCTCCTGCTAGACTTCAACACCACCAGTCGAGTTGATTGTCTTCTTCATTCTTTATTCATTCTGTCTGACTCGAGTCTCACTCTGATTCAGTAGGCCATTATGGTCTGTCTGATTATTCTCAGTCAATCGTCTTCATTGTGAGTGCACTTATCCAGCAATCTTTTGAACAATATTATTATCATCTTATCGACAAAACATTTACAATCAAACTATATATTCCTATTTGGCATAGAGTTAGTGTCATCTTACTCAACACTCAACTTCCCAGTCAAACGTCAACTAATCGAGTGTTTCTCTTGTGTTGTGCTTTACAGGTGGTTTTAAGTCTAACGAGGATTACACTTATGTGCGCGGCCGTGGTCGTGGCAAGTACGTCTGTGAGGAGTGTGGCATTCGTTGCAAGAAGCCTTCTATGCTGAAAAAGCACATCCGAACCCATACTGACCTTAGACCATACTCGTGTCGTCACTGTGCTTTTGCATTCAAAACCAAAGGCAACTTGACCAAGCATATGAAATCAAAGGCTCACCACAAAAAGTGCGTAGAGCTTGGAATCATTCCCGTCCCGACCGCCATCGACGACTCACAGATCGACTCTGACGCATTGGCAAAACAAGAACAGTACGAACTGTCCTGTGGATCGTCTGGTTCGTTCAATCAATTTGCTGACGACGACGACGATTGTGATGATGACTATGACGAAGAGGAATTTGAAGATGAAGATGAAGAAGATGATGAAGGTAATATTTACACAAGGACATTTCCTCGCTAATATTAGATTTTAATGCATTTATTTTTATTCACTCTAGGCGTTCCAATACCTTTAATTGAACAACAACGACTTACCTACATCGTGCCTGGACAATTTGATGATGCCGAATTAGACCCAACAAATGAGAATCAGAAAACAACAAGCCACAAAAGTTCTGACTGTTCGTCCACTTTAAGTGCAACCTCGTTTAGCCCGCGTCCGAAGTTGTCAATTGGTGCGGTGGCGAGCGCCGCTTGTAATACGGTGTCTAGTTTATCAAGCACCACATCAAATTTACCCTTGTCAATCGCGGATATTAGGGCTGAGCAGAATGATAAAAGCCGAAAGATGTCGTCATCGAGCACATTGTCGCCATTGCCCATGCTATCATCAATGAGCAACAAGATGATTTCGTCTTCCAAGTCAGACATAGGCTTGATTGCCACCACGCCAAATCAGCAGCAAACGTGCGCGCAATCTTATCACTTTGCTCAGGATCAACTGACTACAAATAGTACCTCGAATATGCGTCAGAACATCACTAAAGAGCATGAGGCCGAAGCTGCCCGAAGTCTGCTCATACTATCTGGTGCGGCACACAATTCCGAACTAGCCAACTCTACCACCGCCACTGCTGTTTCATCTCATTTGACCAAATCGAATGTTCTATCAGGTGACAGTGAAAATGTTCTCCAGTCTGTATACAGGTCATCAATTTCGAGGAAAAATTCAAACCTTGTTGACTTTAACCCCGGCAATCAATTACCCAGTGAAAGAGTGGATAAGACTGCCATCAGTGAGAGTGAAGCCTCACTGAGACCGGATCGTATCATTTATGAGATGGCCTCAGACCGTGTTCTATTAGCACAGAATCATTTGTATCCCAACGAGAGTGAACAACATAGGTTGACAACTGACTCTCGACAGTCGCCAGTCGAGATGTTTCGACGAACCAGTCAGAAAGTGGACCGTCGCACTAGTCAACCAACCAGTGTAATCATCAGTCGAAGTTCGCCCATTGAGTGCATCGAAGAGGAAGACAGGCGAAAGAGAATCAGACACGAACGGTCCATCTCGGAATCGTCAAACAGCAGCCTTCAGATGCATTCACTCGGGCCAGATGGTTCGCTGTCTGTATCACCAAAAAGTCACAACTTGTTGAGTATTTCATCGTTGATTACTTCTCCTACGTCTAGCTATGTCAACACAAGTCCGATGCCTTCTTTCCCACTCAACCCCACCAGCAGTGCCCAATTGCTACAGCATCAATACGCTCTCGGTGTTCGTAATCCGCGGGCAGCTTTTATCGCGGAAGAGATCAAACGTGCAATTGCAAACAGCAATGAGTCGGTAATTCAGCAATCTCCACTGATGAGCAACACTAGTGCCCGAATGGTGCCCAACTCACATTCGCCTCCAATGATGACTTATCAAAGGGATAATCGTCAATCGCCAATTCCCCCGTCAACCAATGGCGGCTCTGTGTCTGCCTTGGACAATGCCGCATTGATGCAGCAGCAAAAGTTGATGCACAAAATCTATGAAAACTTAAAACAATCGTCACCTCAACTGAAGTCGTTTCAAGGCAACGTCAACCAATATGTCCTGGCCAATGCTGAACTATCAGATCAACGTGTTCATCTTACTGACCCATCAAAGAGCCATTCAGGTCTGTCTCTATCTAGCCAAATTGCCAACAACAATCTCAAAATGCCCATTTCGTCACAACCAATTCCCACAATGAATTATTTGGTGCCAACCACTTCTGTGGATGCAATGAAATTGGCCTTCAACGCTTACGAGAAAGACTCAAACAAGTCTCGGCTAGCATTTCAGTCAATGTCTGAACGTAATGTATCCCAAATGACTCCATCTGTCGCACGTCATTTTGCATCTTCAGGCAACAGCTTATCTTCCTCAAGTCAACACTTTTCCTCCTCATCGAACGTTCCATTACCGCCACCACCCTCTTCGCCATTACCGGCACCGGTCAGCTTTGACCCAAGCACAGTTTCCAAACGGTCTCAATCCGAATCTGATGAAAGTGATCAACCAATTGACTTGTCAAAGACTTCCGTATTGTCTGTCAGTGAACCTAACATTGCAAAAGAAGCACAGGAGCCAACCTTGAAGGCGAACAGTCTCTCGCCAGTCGGTCATTCTTCATTGGAGTTATCGCCTATCTCGCCCACTCAACTTGCGCAGAACTCACCAAACCGACATAGGTTTCGCCCCCTAATCGAAGAAAAACACCTGACCGAACAATTGGTTCGTGCCTTTTCACCCTTCAGCGAAATGCACTCGATATCGTTTCCCAAGTCGCCCAACCAGTCTCATTCAAATGGACGCGAAATGTATAAGAATGTTCGCTCCGAAGAATTTGCCCATCTGGCCCCAGGAGTCCACACGCCTCACCGATTGCCCCAAAATATGCTTCTGCTAGGAGCTCGCAATAATTCCAGTTCTTTGCCGGTCACTTCCGCGGCAACTCTGTCAGGCGCATCACTGACAAGGAACCCAAATTCAATACCTAACGCATATACTACAGCAGAGGGCAAATCAGTGTGCACTATTTGTATGAAGCAATTCTCGAAGCCATCTCAATTGAGACTCCATATCAACATTCACTTCTTTGAACGGCCTTTTCGTTGTGACTCGTGTGCTGTAAGCTTCCGAACCAAAGGCCATCTACAGAAACACTCGCGTTCAGTGTCACATCTTAATAAGCTCAACATGAACATCACTTTTGGCCGTCCCAGCACGGATAATCCTCGTCCGTTCAAATGTTCCGACTGTAAGATTGCTTTTCGCATTCATGGTCATCTAGCTAAACATCTTCGGTCTAAGATGCACATAATGAAGTTGGAGTGTCTCGGCAAGTTACCATTTGGCATGTTTGCCGAAATGGAACGAAGCAACATCAACCTCACTCCAATTGACACCACCGATTGCGAGAAAGCACTCGAGTCACTGCGCTCACTTGCACAGAAGTTGTACGACCCTCGACAAATGTGCTGGAAGGTGACTGATGCCATTGGCCAAGGAATGGACGACGTGATAGAGGAGGATATCGATGATGACATCGATGGCGAAGATGTAGACGACTATAACGACGACGATATAGACATGAGCGATGCCGCCCATCAGTTGATCGCTTCCTCTGATGACAGTTCAAAAAGTCTCGAGGAGAATAGTCCGAAAGAAAGCGTACAGATTGGTCTGGTCAGCCAGGAATCGACCGAAGTGATCTCAGCCGTGCCCAACATTGTTTTGAGCAGTTCGCCACCGCCGACAGGCTCGGTCCTATCCACCAGTTCGACCTCTTTATCCGGCAGCATAGCTTCGACGCGGTCAAACACTTGTCATCTCTGTGGTCGTCTGTTCAAAGCGGCCAAGTTTCTTCAAGTTCATCTCTACTGTGATCATCCCGAAGCGGAATCCACCGAAGCCGTGGTTAGCTCGGTGTGACACCTCCTAGTTTTGATTCACTGATCCATTGTACTGTGATCGCACTTGTCCATTAATCCATTAGTGCTCACAGCCTTCATTGGACATTGCATTTGTAAATATATACTTATTAAATTATATAATTATTATTAAACTTTATTATTACACACACACATACTTATTGTCTTTATTGGACATGTGCCATTTGTACCACATTCTATATTCGTCGATCTGATTTCATTTGCTATTTTATTTCTTTCATCACTTGTTATTTTATTGTCCTGTTAATTATTTTGAACTTTCCTACGTCATTTTATTTGTTATAATTATTCACTCATTTTCATTATTGATTTTGCCTTAATAAATCACCCAATGAGCTATTCAAGCCAATTCTATTTTGGTGTATCAATTCTCGACAAACAAACTAAAATGGAATTACATGTTATGTCATATTGGAAGGTTTGTCACTGCCGCCAGTCAACTATTCCTGGCGTGAGGTAATCCATGAAGGCAGAACAATAATAAATCAGCACTTGTAATGAGTAATGTAATGCCATGTATTGTAGCCTGTTTCGCATTCCTCATCGACTTGAGTGGCAATATAGGAATAAATCAACTCTGTCTGTCTGTCACTAATTGGACTGGATCGATTAAGCCAAGGTCACTCGACAGTGTGCAGTAAGTCCCTCTCACCGATTGCTCGATCCGGATGATGTTTGCCTACAGAATGGAACACAAATCAAAACGCCACACTCGGTTGGAACTACCAATGGACACAGCAATGCATTCTTATCTGCCGACTTGTGTTGTCGGTCATAAATCTTCACATCATCTCTCATAGGCAACAACTTGTGATGATGATTATTACAACGAACTGGTAAAAAACTTTACCTAAAACGAACGCAATTGGTACGACTACTAAGAAGTCGTAATTAACCAAGCATGTGGTTATTGCCTTGTGTTTTTGTGGACACTGATCTCATAGCTGTTCACCTGTACGATAACTTATTTATTTATGGCCACTAAGTTGTGACACTTGTGTTTGCACATACCAAATCCAGGTCTATATAACCAACAAGGATGAGGCGTATATGACATTTGGTGCGATGTTTTAGGTGCTTTCACTTAACCAACGCACGTTCCATTCTCAATATTAGTGAACATTGTTAACACAACTAAATTACAACTTGTTCAACAGTGCATGTGTACAGTGAATTTGTTATCATCATTTGAAGCATTTGTGCCCCCACAATGCCAAGATGACAGGGTCATCCGAAAGCGAAGTGATCATCCGTTCGGACGGAGTGAACGAGAAGACAACCAAAGATGTGACTACTGTCCCAAATGGGCAAGCAACCAAGAAACCATCGACTAGCATCAGTTCAGTGTCCACCACTTCTCGATCGGTGGTGCACACCTCGGGCAGTGTTGTGCGATTCATCTTTCCTGTGTTGGCCTGGGTGACCCACTACCCAGTCAAGAAGTACTTCCTGTATGGCGACCTTTGGGCAGGCATATACACAGGCCTCTATTTAATTCCGCAATGTAATGTAACTGTGAGTGAGTGGTCATTGGGTGATCTGATCGGTTCTTTGCAGGTATTGCTTATTCGGTCATGTCGACCACTTCGGCCATATTTGCCTTCTACACCTGCATCATAGCATCGGTCTTGTACGCAGTGATCGGCTCTAATCGGCGTCTATCGTATGGTGTCTTCTCACTAGTGTCCGCAGTGTACCTCGGTATGGTCATCGACCGAGTTAGGCCGTCATTTAAAGGCACACCAGATGTGGTCGGGGTTGTTGCCATTTTCACCTTCATGGTTGGTCTTTATTCTGCTGCGGCTGGACTTCTTCGGGTAGGCTCATTCGTTCGATTCGTTCCCTACGAAGTGCTCAGTGGATTTCGAGCAGGTCTATACGTGCTGGTCTTTTCAATGCAACTCAATTCCATCCTGGGACTGGACATAATCGCTCAAATGGATCTGGGCGAAGGGAAGGAGCTTCTTTCGTTGCCTCGTCTTTTCTCGAGCAAACTATATCCGCACGTTAAAGACAATACGAGTTGGTACTGTGTCTGCACTTCGGTGTTTTGTATTATCATCTTTGCCATATTTCGATTGGTCAACTATTACTGGTTTGTGCTGTTCGGTCAGAGGGCACGAGTAGTTAAGAATGTCATTCGACTCGTCCCGATCGAATTCATTCTAGTAGCCATTGGCTTTGTAGTCGCATATTATAATGTCGATCGTATGGCGGAATACAAAATGCCACTTGCATCCTACAAAATAGGCAATGACACTGAAGGGTATGTCTTATCAATATATATCTTGTGTTTTGCTAAATTTAATTTCAGAATCTTTGACATAACTCACATTAATTTGCACTGGCCCAACTTTAAAGACTACTTCCACTTGGTATGGTCCGAGTGCATCACAGCCACCGTCTTGACCATCTTCTATGCCCATTCGTTGGCATTAGATCACAACATTGTCGATACCGAGGTGAAGCCATTCAGTAACAAAGTGAAGCGACAGATCAACCCGCGGCGAGCCAAATACATTCGACTTGGATGGAAGCAGTACTGTCCCAATCGAGAATTGCTCTCACAGGCAGTCATCAACCTGGTCGCATCATTCTTCAAATGTCTTCCTTCGGGCGTGTCAGCGACACGAAGCAATCGAATGCGCACTGTGGGTGGAAGGTCACAGGTAATAATTATTAAATGGTGTCAAATGTTCGTGTGCATCGCATAATTGCTGTCCTTTCAGATAGCAGGTCTGGTCAGCAGCATTGTTGTGGTTGGCGTTTGGTATGGACTGAAAAAATATTTGCCATTCACGCCCCAGTGCATTGTGGCCAGTGTGGTCGCCTTTGACGCGGCACTGGCTTTCATTGATGAAGTTCTCCAACTGAGACACTTTTGGTCTATTTCAAGTATCGATCCGGTTTGTGCACTCAATTTGTTGTGGTATTTTATATGTTCATTATATATTTCTTTAGATTGTTTGGTTGCTAACTCTGGCCTCATTCATATTCCTTAATTTGGAGATGTCTCTGTACTTCTCACTGGGTCTAGGAATGATTGTGTACCTCTTCCGAAGCAAACTGTTCTCACCAATTTTGTTTGAGGCACAGAGACACGTGCTGACTAGTGCAAACACTAATTTGATTATTCCCGAAAGTGTGCTCAATCAATCGTATTCAAGATTCGACACAAACACACCAGACGAGGAAGATGATGGTGCCAACAGCAGTGGTGATGATATCTTTATGTTCGTGTCTCCATCCAAACTGAAGGACATTCAAATCTTCCAAATGGATCAACATTACTTGACAATATCCAATGTGGATGGTTTTGTACGAGACGTCTTTCGCAAACTGTCTAGTCAGATGAAGACCGAGACTTGCACAAGATTGGTGTTTGATTGCCGCAATCTGTCGTACCTTGATTGGCCAAGTGTACGGTTAGTAAAGGCAACTGTGATGCGAGTTATTGAAATATCAGAGTCTTGGAAACAGGCACCGAAACCACTGTTTATATATGACCAAAGTGCAATGGAGGAAAAGTCCGACAAAGGAGAAGACAAAAGTGAAGACCAGTTGGTGGTGGTGGCGTTTGTGTTTCGCACCAAAGTGGTTCAATTCGTTCACAACGCTGGCAAATCGAATGTGCAATTCTATCCTACACTTCACAAGTCACTGCACATTGGAATGAAAGGAGCCATTTACTCAATTCTTAGTGTGCAAGAGGACAAGTCTTCCATTGGAGATGACTCGAACAACTCGAACAAAGATGTGCCCAGCACTGAGAAGGAGGATAACAAAATATTCTCAAGAAAACAGTCAGAAGACCTTGATGCGAGGATGAATAAGGCGAACAAAGTGACAAACCGGCCTAAATTGACCAGCTATTTTTCCACTGATGAAAACCAGAACAGTGATAGCGTGATGCCGCTGTCTTTCAAACAGAACGACGATGAATTTAGTTATACGTCCAGTTTTGGGTCAAACACAAGTCAACATTCGACCAATTCCCCACAAGTGAAGCTCGAAACTTTCACTCAACCGGCACATGGCTCATCACTGCATCGTTTATCTGCAAGTACCCAGTCGTCTAGTTTGGAGACAGTTCTATGTGAACCGTCCACTTCGACCGCCGTCATTCATTACCCACCTTTGAGTCCGCCAATCAGTACCACTATTGACATGAGTTTCAACCCATCACGCAGCAATTCGACACAGTCAATTCCTCCACCGCCACCACCACCTCCACCTCCACCATCAAGCACACAACAAACAGTGATTCAAATACCAAAGTCAAAAAGTCCCAAGTTGTACAATACAATGCCGAGAGCGAGCGTCGATCTTGACAAGCCAGAAGACGGAAACAATTTTCGTCGACATTTGGAGAATTTGCTAAGCGACCGGAGAACGATTGTCTTCAGCAAACACGACAACGACGGTGTTGACGTCTAATATATTTGCAAATTACGCTAATTGGGCATTTTACTTAATCGCACCCATTTGAATGTTCCTTTAATTGTTACAATTGACAATAATATTGTTTAATAAAATAAAATAAAAATAAAACATGAATAGTTGCTTTGAGCAAATAAAGCTTTTTATTCACATCGACTCTGGGAACGGTATCTACAAAGAAGATCGGGCCGATTTGGCTTGCATTTTCTTGCCAATAGTGCATATCTTCTTGTAGTAGCGGGTCATTCGGCATTGGCTCACTTTGTGTGCGGCGTACAGCGTAATGCAAAAGATAAGTGCATTCACAGCAATGGCTCCGATTGCGTAATTTTTGATTCCAGAAGATTTGTCTTGGAACATTGCTAGATAGAGCTCATCAACTGGCAGACCAACCCAACCAATGTATGGCTCATTCACGTTCGGCTTGTCAGTAGATGGCGCTTTGGTCGAATGTTTCAATGGCGTGTCTGTAGTGTTGGAAATAGCTTCAGTCGAGACAGAATCGGTCAAGTTGTCGCCGAAAGCCGAACTGACCATTAAACAAGTTACGAGCATTGAGGCAAACAATTGCACGGACAACATATTAGCCAAATAGTTCAATAGACACTAAAGCAAAAAAGAATAGATAGTTGAGTTTCTTTCTTTTGTCTTATATATCGATTATTAGAGAAAACATGTTCGAAAATAGAAGCTCGTTTATTGCATAAACGAAAAACGTTATTTGATTATGTAGTAATTTATATTGCAAGTGATATATCGCCAATCCTAATTGCACTTGACCTGCCGGGGATGTTTCAATCGATACGATGGCCATCGACATATGGGACAGCAATGATTGCCACGAATAAGCCACTGAACAATGCAGTCATTGTGGTAATTGTGTCCACAGGGCAGTCCACAAATGGTCTGTGTGTGTTTGTATGCATCCAAACAAATGGTGCAGTCATTAAAGTCGAGCATCCACTGTGGCTTAAGAGTCTCCGATTCTGGTGGTTTGCATGAAACGTTGATTACTTCTGCAACATTCGCATTATGTCCAACTTCATTTGAGCATACTCGCTTGCTTCGTTTTCGCCTCATTCGAATTATCCGTTTCTTCTCTTCAATTTTGGCGCTAAAATTAAAAATTAAATTAGTTTAATTTTATAAATTGAATTATAAATTATTACAAGCAATACCTTATTTGTGGTGAGAATGACGGTACTGATTGTGATTTTGAACAAGATTCGGCCATGTTGGAGGAACAACCTTCGGGAGCTTCTTTCGAACTTTTGGAATAGTCAGCGATGGAAACTGTTTGACAATCAAAATTTGATGTCGATTCAATTGAATTGGATTGAAAAAATTGTTCTTCGTTGTCAGAAGAATCAGTAGCAGAAGAGTTCGAAGTATATTGAGGAACAGGGGGACTTTGTGTCACTTGAGTGTAATGCCAAATTGGCAACTGATTTATGTAATCATTTGATATTAACTCAGTCTTGAGCCATAAATTAGGCATTGTGAAAAGACTCTCGATTAGCAAACGATCTAAATCTGCATCCAGATCGATATATTCATCAAGTTCCAGTTCGTCTTCATATTCTTCATTGTCGTCGATTGAATCTTCGATCAAATTGTTAGCAGGCGAGCCAATTGCTTGTGAAGCTGTTGCATTACTATCGCCTGACAAACCATTTCCGTGCTGAAGTGAGTTCGTCGAAATGTGAACATTCCTTCGTCTAATGCGAGTAGTATTGCGAAACAAGATAAAGCCAATAAAGCAGCCAATATTGGAAGCCCAAATGAACACACTTTTGATCAATTCGTCGTCGTAGTCATTGCACAAATTTTGAAGCAATCGCATTCGAGAGAAACGATTACGTCGAATGGTAACTAGAGATAAAAAAATATTAACAAAAGAAAATATATTTTTAAACAATACCTAAGACAAATCCAGTGATCACAAAGGCAAGAAAATAACGTTCGAAAGCAAAGGGAGACAGAAGTTGTGACCGAAAATAAAAAGCCAACTTGGAAGACCACAGCGATTGCAAAAAGCTAGTAACTTGTTCGTTTAGTAATAAGATCACATTTTGAGGTAGAATAAAATTGAACATCGCGAAGACACGATTCAGCAACATTGGAGTGGCAATCGTGCAAAAAGTGATCGTCAAATTCATCTCGAATGCCTTTACCAAGCACAAACGCAAATGTTTGCTAGCGGTCATACAGCGAGTCCAGAAAAAGTTCAAACCAAGACAAAGATTGAGCAGAGAGAAAAGCACAAGGTAAATGTCGTTCAATTCGGGAAATAAACCACGCAGGTATGCGTCCACTTGAGTATATGACAATGGTTCGAAATTGTTTTGATTTAACACGATAAGCTCTTGTTGGTGAGTTAATAAATAAATAGGCAATTGGGGGCTAATGTTGGTTCGGAATCGAGTGTGAAATTTTGCAAGTTGCTCTGTAGAAGCAAAATAAACGCCAAATTGAATTCGTTCTCGAAATTGAAGCGCCAAAAGAGCCAGCGTAAGTGGAGGATTGTTTCGAAATTGACTTCCCATGATGGTTACCATTTTGACTAGATTTTTGTTGTTTTTATTCAATCGATTCTGTTCAAGCCAATGGGTTTCAAGCTCGTTGATGTTGTCAATGTATGAGAGTTGAGTTTCCAATTGTTTTTGTAGCCATGGAATTATATTATCAACTTGAACATTTGACCCTACAACAAAAAGATAATTGAAATGAAATAATAAAAACACTTTTTAAAAACTTACTAAGAGAATAATTATAAATTAATTTCTTGTCGACAGTTTCCGAACCCGTTCGGGGGAAAGCAAACACAAGCTGTGATGAGAACCATCTTCTTTGACGGCAATAGAGTGGATCGGAACTACAATCGAAGCGTGCAAACCGAAAATTGAACTTGTTGAATCGCTTGACAAGTTTGGACCAATCGTAATTCTGTTCAGTGTCATCGTGTCGGACATAGAGCAGCCAAACGTGGTTGTCGTCGATTTCTTCTTCCATCAATTTAGCCGAAGAGAAATACTTCAAATGATTATATTCACTATGTTGAGTATCACAGTCAGTAGTGCATTCGATATTGTTCAGATTGATCAGTTCATCTCGAGTCACTTCGCCACTGGTCTTGACCAGTTCAATCAATTTCTCCCTTTCCGCCTCATCATCATTCGCTTTATCGAAATCATTTTTGAAATAATAAATACCACGCAATCCAAGAATCAACTTCAATTGATTCAAACTAATGTTGACAATGTTGACCAGAACATTATCAACCCGAACCGAGTCCAGTAGAGATAGTTTAGCAAGTTGAGATGAATTGGCAAGCCATAAGGTAAAAAATAGATCAAACAGATATGAAATAGCCAAGAAGACAAATAGATATAACAAGAGAAAAGAGACAAATTTGAAAAGCATTTCGGCCTGACAAAACAAAATCAGCAAATGATTTGTTTTGAGCAAATTCAGCAACAATCCAGAGAGAAGAGCGAGATGGTCCGAAAATTCCGTAAGGCCAGTAGATTATTATTTTGATATTAGTTGCATTTGTACTCGTGGCATTTGATGAGTGGGGCTTAATTTTTTCCACATATATGTTTTGTTTAAAATAACTATAATCTAAAATATAAACACAAAATATTATTAATAATTGCGCGCTAAAAGCGAGATTAGCTTGTTGATATATATCAACATGAGTTATGCAACTTACTAGGACTGACACAAATAAAGAGCTTAGTTTGCAAAATATTCCAACCAGAGACTAACGTTCATCAGCATTAATCACATCACCAGATGGGCACCCATATCAGCCAAAAATAACATTGGCATTTACGGGCCACAGCTACAATGACGACAGCAATCGCGGTGTTGTGTTGTTCGTCAACCTCTATATGACGATAGTCGATGTACACACTGTCACTGAGCAGATATATCAATCAGCTGTAGTTGATGTCAAGTCGAGTTGAGCTTCAAATGGGTTATTGCTGGTCTTTTTGCTGGTTGAGTCGCAATTGCAGTTTAATCTTCAAATTTTCAAACACACCGAAAATTGATCAAGCATGTACAAATTTTCCAGACCATCTAAGAGTTGGTCAGTTGGCACAAAACATTGCGTTTTCCATTCACTTCCCAGTAGCGGGCTGCGACTAGTCAATGCGACTGTCTCAATGTTAACGAGACATTCAGATGTGCAAATGTAGGGGCAGTATTGAATAATATCACTAAATGAAAATCAAGTGTACATCCACAAATGAGCACATCACACACACACACACTCACATGTACTAAATGTGAGAACAACTGCACAAGGACAACAAACGAAAACAGGTTTGCCTGTACACTTTCTTCACTACACTTGTGGTTGTTATTGTTGTTGTCGCTGTTGCTTCACTTTCTATAAATGAAAAGAGAAATTAAACTTTTACTTTCATTCACAAGTGCATTTCACAAGTAGACCTCGTTACATATGGAGCGATTGTGCCTTAATATGGAACAATGTCAACACTGTTGAAACATCAAACAAGTGTACTTTCATTAGTAGAAAATAAACTTACATTTGTAAATAGCTTCTAATTATACTTCACAGGATTTAATTAAATTATATTAATATAAAAATTGTTAAAAATAAAACTAGCAGGATAGAAAAATTGCAAATGGCCCAAAATGGAAGCACGAGGATTCTAAAAGCAAACTTGAAGTTTGTTTACATTTATGTTGTTATGTGGAAGGTAAGGGACGTAAGGGGCAATACTATCGATTACTACGATTAGTGTAAGCGATAGTTTCTTTTGAAATCATTTGAATCAAATGGAAATACATGAGGCCATAACTTTATTTAACATTTTACATATAATTTGTCATCACAATATATTTTAAGTTTGTTTTTCCACATTAATAGTGATCCAATGAACATTCCATGGCATAAGGCACAATTTTTAGTTGATAAGCACAATTTGCACATTTCAATGTTCGACTGTAAAGTGAAAAGATTAATTACTTTCAATTTAGGCATTCTGACTTGATCCCAAGTAATACAACCATGAGGCACAAATAAGAGAGATAGTGTTTCCAAGTTCTCAAAGCAAACTTCTTTTGTGCTATTTGATGGCCGTGGGATCAACTCGATTGGTTTGTGCCATTTAGCCGGAGTTGTGTAATGTTCATTGGTTACTTGAAGGTAACGCAGCCCAGTGAGGAGATGCAAACCAAATCTGGTGAGAAGCAATTCCATCGGAAGATAAGTAAATATATCCAAATGAGTTAGTGAGCTAAAATTGTGATGCAGGAACTGAGCAGGTGTGGAATATTCGCTCCATTCGAGTTCAAAATTAAAATTATAATGTGTCAATTGATTTGTAATATGCGGTTCTAATTTGAACAGTGGATTGTAATGGTAAAAGTGATACAACTCTCCGGGCAGGTGAGGGTTTGGAAGTAATTCTGTTTGAAGAGTGTATCCATTTACGTAGCCAAATTTCTTTAAATTTTTCCAATTGTCATTAACAATTTGCATTTCTCGTTTCCAATTTTCTAAATGATAGGCAAAGAACAATTCCTCGAGCTGTGGCAAATTAGGCAACTTGCAGGTTGGCTTATTGCTATTCTGTTTACTCAATGTAAGATGACGAAGAGATGTAAAGTTATTTTGATCCAAAAACATGATTAATTGATTCCATTCAGAATTAGGAGGCACAACTGCAGTCTATAATTTTTATTTTCAAACTACGCAAATTGCATTTCCAAAAATCCAATAATTTCTTAAGATTATCTAAGAAAAATTGTTCTTGACAAAATTCGAATGAGCAGATTTTCGGAAATTTAATTTGAATTCCCTTGCATATTCTATCAGATGATAGATCATTAATTATTAGATAATCATTTGGACTCATATATGGCTTGCAAACAACACTCCTTACATTTGCAAGCGAATGCCTGCTACATATTATTCCTAAATTTTGTTTACGATAACAAAAATTGCTTTGCAAGAGATTCCATTTGGCACTGACCAATGACACTCGAAGAATCAAATCCATAATAGGCACTCGGCCTAGTATTAAAAAAAGGCAATCGTCACTTAATTGATTGATATTCATGATCGTAAGTTTTGAATATAAATTGTGAGCCTGGAAAAAAGTTAGACTAGTTAGTTAAAGACAATAGCAAAAATTAACGTTTAGTTTAATATTTACCCGTGAACACAAGAAACATTAGTTGAAATAATTGATAAATAGAAGCGATCGTCGATGTAGAATAGAAAATACTGCAATGATTCGTAAAGGCTTTGTTTCTTGATGCCTGAGATTTCATGAGGCATGAGGCATTGCTCATTGTGGACAAGGAAAAGCACGTATACAACAGGAATGGCCCGAAGGTCCTCTTAGACCGGTGGCCAGGTTAAACAAGCAAGGGCTTAGGCCGTCTAGCTGCAAGGCAAGAATGGAAAGCGCACTGTAGCACTGTATAAAATTGATACAGCTAGCGAATTGGATTTCTATAAGTAAAATCAAATTGTATTCGAACAATTTGACAGCCATTAATAATAGTGTCTCCAAAATGTCTCAAATATCAAAATCTTGTGATTTCTCAACGTCAGAATTCTCAGCACAATCGTATCCAATCGAAGGCAATTTGAGATTTTCGATACATCCAGTATTATTTGGCTTCTTTTATGGGTGAGCCCAAAAAATAAATTATATTGCATTCGGCGTAGATTTTGTCTTTCAGATGGATCTAATCTATCTAGAATTCGTTTAATAATTTGCCAAAATGCCCTTGATGAAAACCAAAAATTATGGCCACAATTATCATGTAATATAGAAATAGATCAGGTTGAATCCATTGAAAGGCGACAGAGAAGATGCGAAGCGATTTCATTTGAAGAATCATTCCCAGTCCTGTCTCTGAAGAGAAAAGCAACAAACATAAATTACAAATTCTGAAAAATTAAAAATTAAATACCATAGATCCATCGAAAAACACAAACGGACAAGCAATAAGAAGTAAAATTCGACATGCGACAAATGGCGACATTGAGACAATGTTTCAGAGCCAGGATGTAAGTGATTTAGTTGAAAGCCAATGTGACTGCAGTCATGACAGCAAAAAGATTGACGATACCAGAGCGATCGTTTCTAGATTGATCTAGATCATCCCTCCGGTGCAAGTTTGTCCAAAACAAAAATTCAGTCAGATACAGATAATATAAACTAAACACAAATTACGTTACTTTATTGCTGAACAAACCAAAACAAAACAATGAAAATACTATGGCCGATACGAGGGAACAATTATTCTAGCGGTACAGTTTGTCAATCTCCATTAACTTTAATTAATTTTTAATTTTAATTTTATAACCTAATCAGCAGAACAATCAAATAAGTGAACACGAATAATATTGCGTACGTATTTTCAATAGTAGACTAAAACATAAATGAACCAGTGGTATTTATTAATTCGTCAATTTACTTTACAGACAGAGTTGGTTATCTATTTGCCCAAAACGGCACCAGCAACAACGCCAATGGCCTTGCCAGCCAAACCTTGAGCCTTCTCGGTCAAAGCAGCTTTGGCGGCTTGGCCTGCAATTTGAGCAGCGGACTTAGCAACCTTGCCGACTGCTTTACCTGCCTTGCTTGCAGCGTGTTTGATCTTTTTGCCCAAGCCAAACAAACCGTCGTCCTCTTCTTCAACGATCTCAACATTAGCCTCACCAACAACAAACTGTTCAAATTTGTCACCACTGAGAATGATCGAGATTGGAATCTTTACGGTTGCTTTCAAATCTTCACCTTCATGGGTTCGGACAACAGCATTATCGGCCACAGCGGTACAGACAAATTCGTCATTCTGCGTGCAAGTGTAACAATATTCAATTGGATTCGGATGAAATTTATTTCGACTGTACAATTACCTTCAACTCACACTTGGCTCGTCGAAGAGAAGACAGACCCTTCAGAGTGATGCCCTCAACGGTTCCAAGTGGGGCCTTGGCAATTTCGGCAATGGCTGAGTCGGCCAGCTTTTCCAAGTGGTGAACTGTATATATAATTTATTGTGAAATTTAATAATTACTAATTCATGAAATTATTCTAGTTTTCTTCTTACCTTGCACTTGGGGAGCTGCAAATGCAACTGAAGCAATGAGGGCGAGAGTGGTGAGGAACAACATTTTGTAACTGTGAATTGATTGAACAAACCAAAGTAAGTGAAAACCTTTCGGCCTGTATTGCTTTTATACCTGACAAGATTGCACCTACAAGTAAAACCATGTCCCCCTTTATTGATATCATTGTAGGGGAGCTCATATGATTTTCAAGTATAATTAAAATTATGAGTACTAATTTGCATATAGATATTAATTAATACGTGCATTTAATCAATTGGTCGTGTGCATTATTACACTTAAGTGCATCACTACTTGACGTATTGGCATTTTGTCAACTTGAGACAATTGGGCGTGAGATTAAAGCCATATTGTCGGTTACGAAATTCTTTTATGGTATTATCAGATAGGTAATTTTCCCAAGAATTGATTTGGATCAATAAGTGCACTTTTCCAATGACTTAAATAGTTTAATTAATTATCATTTACTAGTTGACTAGGGCTGTTTGGTTTTGTTATTGATTTTGTCCTCAATCTTCTGGAAAATGGCTTCTACAGCCTTTCCTCCGAGCTCGGCTGCTTTTGCGTTCAAAGTTTGCTTTGCCGAATCAGCGGCAATGACAGCAGCTTCCTTCAGTGCTTGGCCCACCTCCTTACCAACCTTGCCCAAGGCGTTCTTCACCTTGTCCCAGAACTTGGAGAACAAGCCATTCTGACCTTGCTCGATTGGTTCAACTTCAACCTCTCCCACGATGAATCGCTCAAAGATGTTTCCATTCAGGATGGCACTGATTGGAATTCGAACTGACACTTTTTGTTCCTTCACTGTTGGGCTGCTTACAGTGGCTTGGTTGGCCACAGCGGTGCAGGTGAACACACCATCCTATGGACAAGTTTTATTAGGTCTAACAAATGTCGAATGAATTGAATTACCTTGAGTTGACATTGTTCCCGCTTCAGTAATTCAAGACCTCGAAGGGTCACTTCGTTCAATGTCTTTGGTTGAACTTTAGCGAGTTCGGCAATGGCGATGTCCACAAGTTTGTCCAACTGTTTGACTGTTTGAAAAATTACGATTACACTCAATCACAGTTACAAATTAATAAGTTTGTTATATAATGTCTTACCGTCGGCTTGTGGGGCAGCAAAAGCCACAGAGGCAAGAAGGGTCAGAGTGATGGCGAACAACATTTTCGATTGGCGAATGGCTAAACCAAATTGATGAATTAGTCAACCGAATGTGGCACTTTTATATGTTTGGCCCTAGTAGCTATTGCAGTGCTACAAAGTCATTCTGTGAACAAGTGCACTAAGAATACACAATCTATATTGTTCATCGATTGATTTGTGCCCAATTATATCTTTTAAAGACGGTACTACTAAGAACTAACTCGGACTTAGTTCTACATTGCCCAATGCCGATTGGCCAATCAATGCATTGGTTTAGTGTACATTTGTGTATTATTTGTCCTGTAAATGTTTCATTCTATTCGGTTTGAATATTCATTATTCACTTGGTTTGCAATGCAAAAATTGGACAATTGGCCACATCAAATGAAGTATATTTAGGAGACAAACTGACCACTGGGGACCAGTCTCGATAAGATTAAATGCCTTTAACACAATTCGAACCTAAAGACCTTTAACAAGTGCTTTATCATTATCATGATGTATTGTCTCTGTGGATGTACATTTACTGCTTATCACGACTTTGATCAGCCAAAGGGATGTATTTGTG
Source organism: Rhizoglyphus robini (assembly GCA_023373905.1). Lineage (NCBI taxonomy): Eukaryota > Metazoa > Arthropoda > Arachnida > Sarcoptiformes > Acaridae > Rhizoglyphus > Rhizoglyphus robini. The sequence goes on from JAKIJQ010000003.1 coordinate 6,449,292, forward strand.
TGATTAAAGGCAAATTAAATAAATACTATTTGATTAGTGCTTGCAGGGGGTGGAATTTGGTGGTCGCATATGACTTGGCATATGATATGGCCAAGGCCATTCTCAAGTGGACACAATGGCGCACTGTTTCCATTGGTGCGACAGTTGAAATATTTGGGTACAAAAATACTCAGAATTTGAATGGTTTGTTTTTTTTTCTTAGATCATTTATTTGATAAATTTTATTGCAGTGAACACATCTGTGAAGTCATCTAGCTACAGGCAGACAATGTCTTTGCGCTGCAATAATAATTCACTGCCGTGCAATGCCTCCGAGTTTGGTTATAACCATTACCGTTGCCTTGGCAATATTGCTACTTGCTTTTTCGATTCAGTGGCAATGCTCGTGCCTTCTTTGATACCACCTTTATCTTCTTAGAATTTAATGAAACTAATTTTAACCTCATTAACCTTGAGCTCGGCAACGACAATATTACTTTCAAGATTGCGCTGCATTCTGTTTAGTTTTACTTTGTTGACACTTTCGAGCAAATAAAATGAGATATTCAACTGGCTACTATATAAGATCTGATGTCGTTTATTAACAGATTAATAATAATACAGAGAGCATTGATTATTAGTCTATCGTGACTTAACCGATGACGGCACCGATGGCCTTACCGGCGAGGTCTTGGGCCTTGGTGCTCACGGCTTGCTTGGCGGCATCAGTGACGATTGGGCCAACGGTCTTGACAACGGCTTTGCCGGCTTTGGAGACGGCGTTCTTGACCTTCTTCCAGAATCCGAAGAAACCTTCCTCAACTTCGTCAACCTCGACCTCTCCGATGACGAATTTGTCGAACAAGTCTCCGTTCAACAAGGCACTGATTGGGATCTTGACGAGAACTTTTTGGTCCTTGACGGTGGCATCGGCGACGGCGGTACAGGTGAAAGCTCCATCCTTCACGGCACAGTTTGCTCGCTTCAGAGTTTCCAGACCCTTCAAATCAACCGACTCGAGCAACTTAGCCTCGGTCTTGGCGATCTCGGCGATGGCAATGTCGATGACACTTTCAAGTGACTTTACTGTGGTCAATACAACAGGAGCAGGTTAGACATTGGTTACAATCGATCTATTGATCTCTCTTACCGTCAACTTGTGGGGCAGCGAAAGCTGCGGAGGCGAAGAGGGCCAAAACGGTAATGAACAACATTTTTGAAGGTGCTTTACTGAGGAATACCAGAGTACAACGAAAATACCAAGCTGTCCCGTCTGCTTTTATAAGTGTTTGGGGTAATCCTTTACCTCACCTGATCTTGGTCAGTTATCTTCCATGCGGCTTCTAGTTGATTCTAGATGATTTACTTTTGCCGACATTAAGTTTCGATTACAGCAAACTATTTTATCAGACCAATTGATTGATAAGACACAAGTGTTTGACTCAATCGACACTTTGCATTGTCCGTAAAATTAATAATTCCCATGACATTGAAATAGCACTCAAGGTGTAAATTGATTTGTTGAACGTCTCGATAGATTGCCATTTGTGTCGTGTCCGGCAAATATCTCTCTTATGATCGATAGGTATCTAAAGGTGATACGCAGGTTTGTTGTCTTTGTCCAATTTGCTACATCCGCGAGTGGATTGGCTCGTGTTGTCCACTTTGACGTAGTACGTACATTTCTGTTGATAGTCGTCATCGCCAAATAGCATCAGCTGTGTCTATATGGAATGCATAATTTGCCTATCACCCGGCGAATCAATCTTTGTGCCCAATGAACTCGAGAGACATCTTTGCTGACTCTCAATTCACCAAAGTGCGCCAAAGTGTATGCACAACCGTTTCATCTATCCATTTGAAATAGTAACCTTTCATTACGTCACATTTTGGTCATTTTCAAAAGTCTATTCAGTCAATCCATTCGCAACAAATTTCTCTAAATTAGTCCACTGCAGTAAATGTAATCTATGTAATCTATTTGCATTTGTGGCAAATTCCCTCGACGACATTTTTCTCTACAAACTAGTCTAGTAGTCTTTCCAAAACGATTTTACCCAAAATAAACTTTCAGAATATTATTATGAATGTTGGTAATGCAGATGGTGACGTAATGCATGCAAAAAATGGAATGCAAATTGTAATTTCATTTGGTCGCGCCATTAATAATTCATGTGGCACTTGAATGCACTTTATTGAATCAATTAATCGAGCGGACAACTCTTTGGTTCCAGTCTCGACATGCACGTCGTCTGTTTGCTTGTGTAGCATATGTTTCAAACAGGATCTCTGTAGATGGATTAGATAATTCAACGATGGGGTTCAATCTCAAAAGCACATCTCACCCCCTTTGGAGTATCGACAACACTCAACTGGTTCCTTCTAGTCGACCGCTTGCAGAGTGATATCAAATGACTATAGCTATCAATTATGCTACGTTATTATACCTGCCAAGGCAGATGGACTTTGTCACTTGATTAGGCCAAAAGTAAAGCAGTGTTTATATACAAAATGTATGTAAATGAGGTAGGAAAATATTATTATTGCATACAATCTTTACTTTATCATAATATATAAAGTATAGAAGTAGTTTCAGCCGGAGATCACGTTCAATTGTTAATTGTTGTTTAGTACAAGCAACTTTTTGCTTTCTTGCAACTTTGAAGCAAGAAGTACAAAGTAGAAGAAATTTTCAAACTCAGCTGGCACAGAGTTTAGCAATATTATCTAGATCTTCGAGAAAGTTCTCATATGATTCGTTGTTTTCCATTACACTCGAGCCCGGATTGACGATAACATCTCCCCACTTTTGTGGCCGTGTCAGATCAATAATATTTTCATCAAGACCAATGATTTGATCATGCGTCTCCTCATAGCAGAGCAATCGCCACAAGTGACCACCGGTAATTTGAATTTGTTCTGCTTCTTCCATTGTCAAATGGGCATGAATACGCTGCCTCATGTCTGTTGGGTCTTGAAGGAATTTGCCAAAGGTCCCTAATTGAAAATATATGGATGAATAGAATTACAGTTTGATAAAGTAAATTGAAACTATCTAACTTACAATGCATAAACGATCCACTTGAAATGAACATAAAAGCACGGGCAAATGAATGTGCCAGTGTAATCGGCGCGCGTATGTCTGGAGTTGGAGTACGACAATAGCAGAGTAAGCACGTTAGCATCCAGTCGTTTAAAGGTTCCAGTCCTTTGTATCGATTGCGAATGTTTTTGAATATTCTAATTAATATGAACAAATGTGGATCATTCTTTCCTATTAGCCATTTAGTTTGTTCCAATGCACTAAATCGTTTTTGGAGCACATTTCTGGCGATAGGTATCTTATTTTCCACATTCTCTTCTGTTGTATATGGCTCATAAAGATTTCCAACATGAATTCGAACAAAAAATGTCTCATTTGAATTGATTTTGACTATGAACGTGGCATCGGCCAAGTCTTTCTCCTTCACTTCAATGCCCTTTTCTTCGTATAATTCACTTGACAACTTGTTGAATTCGTCAGCAAGTTCAGCAATGTCTGATTGAAATAAAGCACCTTTGACTAGAGCCACAATGTCTACGGTAAGTGGCTTTGATACATTGATCAAAGTATTGGTCTTGTATGCTCCAACCAGTTCAGTAACAGGCAATCTCTAAACAAAAATGAAAATTAATAATAATGGTTAGTCTCGATCTTCCAAAAGACATTGTCCCTACCTTCGCGTTATTTGTGTCAAGTATTCTTCCAAGTATATTCATGACAATAGTTATAAAATTCTTAAGATCGGCTAACTCATCATCTTTCAATTTCAATTGAGAATTTCGTTCCAACAAACGCTGTTAAAACATAAAGGCGGTTAGAATGAAAACAAGCAAGAGTTTCTTTAGCGTTATAAACAAAACAGAATTAAATCAAGTCCAACTCACTACATTGTTGTTAGTAAATTTCGTGCATGTGTAAAAGTATGAACAAATATGTCAAGTTCCTAGAAAAATGTCTCTTTATCTTTAAAAGAAAGATAAATCCTAACAAGGCCTGTTAGCAAGAATACTTTGTTTAAACAACAAAGTTTGTAGACTTTCTTGTTTGTTTAATACAAGGATTACTAAACCCTATAGGGCAAACAGCTAGGTGCATCAACAAATAATTCACCCACACACCCCAGGGTGCACTCCCCACTGGGGACATTGTTGGCAATATTGCCTTACCCCAGTGAAAGTAGAATTGAATATTGAATTGAAATGTTCGTTCTCCAACCATGGGAGACCAAAGTAGTCCATCGGCAGGAATGGCTCAGAGTAAGGATTCATATCGTCTTCTTCATCTTCTTCTTCATCCTCTTCGTCCTCTTCGTCTTCTTCATCGTCAACTTGTTTATTTTCTTCGCCAACATCTGGACCTTTTTGGCACTCGTCTTGCATGTTCTCTCCCACGTTTTGTTCACCTTTGCTTTCGTCTGGGATTTCCTGTCCCTGCCACAAGTCGAAACAACAAGCCAAATGAGTTAAACGTTTAACCGGTACGGTCAATAAGTGCACTTACATTCATTTTGGATTGTTTGTTGGACTTTTGTTATTTCTTCTGAATCAGACTGAATGTCCCCAATCAATTCTATTTCTACCCACTCTCCGTTAAGTTAACGCAATTGCCGGCGAGGAAAATTGCTCAGGCAATGCAGTGAAGTCCTGCCTTAGTGGAAATAGAATTGAATCTAATGATTATAGGAGTAAATTTATCAAAAAATTAAGTAAATTGTAGTCTAAAACTTACCCCAAAAACTAAGCAATAATAATTTTAATCGAAATCGCAACCTTCATCGAACGAAAGATGTCACTTTGAATAGATTTTCATTCACGAGCAGACAATAACAAACCGGGCCAAAATATACATTCCAAGAAAGTTTCTCAAGAATTTGTTTTTCTTAATTAGCGTCACCTACCGTCGACCAAGAACACTATGCAATCACAATTGGCCAATTTCATTATTACACTGCTTGCATTACACACAGTTGTCTTGTCATTAAATGCAATTTGTTCTCATTAAATTATTCAACGAATCAAAAGTGGGAATTCGACTAAATGGACCGGACTGAGTGCGCCAAAGCCAGTTGTGGCAGGCATGGCAATTTGCACGTGTGTGTGGAGCCACTCCGAGGAAATGTACCTACTTAAAGGTCTAAATCTGTAAATGGCGACGTTGTAACCATCGTTGGGTTCATTCATTACTTTGTCGGTCATCAATAATGCAAATCCACCGGTTTGTCTGTTTGATGTCGGAACAAGTTCACCGGTCCAAAAAGTGAAAATCACTGCAAGGAGAAACAAACAACACTCGGACGCACACCGACAAGCACTCTTTGTTTTGTTTTGGACTGTGTGTAGACAAGTGTGTGCGTTCTGTCTCGACCCGATTGTTTAGATTGGAATTTTTAATTAATTAAACAAGTCCTTTGAATAATTGATCGAATAAATATATTCAATTGTGTGAGGGCCAGTGCACGGGCAAATGAATAATTCAGCCAATTTAAATATGTTAAATAGTGTACCTCCAGTGACGTCCGCCAGCCAATAGGCTTCACAATGTGCTCACTAGTAGTACAGTAATTGTTTTGTACTTGCAAGTACATGACACATTTTGACATTTCGCCCCGATGAACGCTAATTTGACGGCGACCTAGTGCAAAGCAATTTGCATACACGTGTGTCCTTTGTATCGACCACTGTGGCACTGGCCGGTCATGTGATTAGTGCGCATCGCAAATTACATTAAATGGTTAACAAACGTTTAATCATCTTCGATAAGCCTTAAAGCTCTATTGCCGTGAAACAGCACAATCGTTCAATATGGGCCAACTTGGCACACACAACCCACTCACTTTGACTGCTATTTCATTTCAAGTTTAAATTTCCAAATGCACCGCAAATGATATCTATTTGAGAACTATCGATAGAACTATCTATTAACCACTCACTTCTGGTTAGTTAATTTACCTAATTAATATAATCTTTTATAGAATATATATGGCACACTGTGTTCACTTTTCCCAGTGGCAAGCAAATATTCCGTGAATCTAACGAGCAACATTAACGGATCATTAAAAAGGAATTTGCTTTCTAGTTTGATCTTGTTTTATTATTACTTTACATTGATGAACTAAAGCGTCTCTTTTTATTTCATACAGCAGCACACGATTGTGGAAACTCTCTCACAATTGATTTCGATCGAATTCGGGTTCAGGTCAGTCGCCTTGTTATTGTACACTTTATCGATTCTATTCATTTTATACTAAAATTATTATTATATTTATTTATTCTTAGTAAAAAATCAAATACTTATATAAGACCGTTACACCAACTTATCGTTGATCGTTTTTGTTTGGTTGTAGTATTTGCAAATTTAAATGGCTTCAACTTGAGTTCTCCGAACTTTTGGGCGCTGAAACGATCGAGCCAATTTGGTGTTCGACTTGAGTGAAACCTAATTTGGGGCCATTTGTCCGCGTACAACAACACGGGCAACTACTCAATTGTATTATTAGATTGAACTACTACTAATGTGTGCCAGAATGGAATTGAGCAGTGAATTATAGTGCGCGCACATTGGCCACTGGTCAAGTGGCATAGCTTTCTGGCAACAAATCAAATTGAGTTTAATTTGCTTTTTGCTCTTCTAAGTGGCAAGTTGCAAGTGTTGTTGCTGACACACGAACTCACTGGTCCAAGTCTGTGTGCCATCTATCACCCATTATTAATAGTCGTCCAGTCCGACAACTGTTCCGCTGTTCTCAACCTGAAACCGTTTTACTCTATCGCTTACAAGGTGTGCACCGTGTCGAAGCGATCCATTCATCCGAACAAATTCCCACCAAAATCATCTTTATCAGAACTTCTTGTATATATACACTCGCGCCAAGTTTAATTTAACAGCTTCTCAAGATTAATAGTTTAAGCCTTCGCAAAATCATTACTTTACTTTTTTTTCATGTGCAAAATGATGCTCACAAGTTTTGCTTACGCCGTGTACTGTCAGTGGTGCGCAAAGTCACTATGATAAATCGATTCCATTCCTAATTGCACACACACTCACGCACACCATTGCCCAATGGCACATCTCACAAGAAAGATTTTCCATAACGTTTCCAATTTTATATTAAAATCGGTTAACCAATAACAGTTTCCACCAAAAATCAAGTCAAGTGTAAAAATACTTTGGCTTTACTTTGTGTTCACTTTTTTGACAAAGACAAAAGGACAACAAAACAGAAAGTCTGCGATTAAAGTGACGAACAATGATAAAATAAAATGTACAACTTCGTGGATTGTGCAATCAAATTGCTTATACGAACCTTTATATAGATTATTAAATGGTCTTGTTTGTGTGTGGACAATTCGACCGTGTGAGGGGAAAATTCCTTGTGCTATTTCAATCAGTCATTTCAACATGTGTTTCCACGTGTGTCATCAGTGTCAAAAGTGCCATCAGTGCCATATGCACTGTCGACGATGTGTCTTCTTGCAGGCATGTTTGTGTTGTTTGCCTTTCCATGCCCCAGTGCCAGACCATCACCATACTATACCCTTTGATCAAGTGCATCCGTGCGTGTGTGGTTTGTATCTGCAAGTTTGCACTTCCCATCATTCACTGGATCAATGGTCACCATTGGCATTGACTATTTGCGAGAGTGAGTGAGTGAGTCGCTCATTCAATCACTTGAATGAATATTCTTGGTGCACTGTTCGTGACAGCGACCACAACCAATACACAATGTATATAAATATAGCATGAAGTTCAGTGAACGGTGCTTTTAAATGTATACTATTGACTTTTCGAAAAACACCAAAAAAGTACATAAAGTACTCAATTGCAAATGATAATAACTTTATCAAAACTTTTGAAACATTCATCTGAATGAATATAATGGTTCATCAATTTTCATGTAGTAAAATGATAACGCTATTTGAACTAATTTGTAACTAAAAATCGAACTAAATTAATATTATATTAGTACTTATTATTGACAATTTGACAAAACATATTATTAGTTGAATATAATAATATAATACTAAAATGGAGCGCACATTGTTTTCATTGTGGAGATCACATCTTTGTTAGGTGCATTCATGAATAGACTGCTGTGACTCATCACTCAAAATGTTATCATTTAATTATTCTCAAGCATTCTATAACATTTGTTTGCTTATTTAATTTAAATATTTGATTATTCCCAAATAGAATGGCACACTGTGTGTGTGTGCTTAGGTTCCAGACTGTTGACAAACATAGTTTTATATTGCCAATGGACATTGTCTCAAGTTGTGTCTCAGTCTTGCAAACGTGCAATTCAATTTCTTGAAAGTGCACTTCCGAATTTATTACTTCTCTCGTTATTGATCGTTAAGTGTCACTGACGCCTGGCTCAATGTTCCTCAAAGTGAACCCAAAATATCTTCTTCCCAAAATAGCAACCTTTTCTGGTCTCGTTTCTCGTTTCGTCTCATCGCTCATTGGAAGCATTTGTCCCAAAGTGAGTGATTTGTCACAAAAGTACAAACACACGTACACACACACACACAATCACCTAATGAGCAGCGATGGTACTTGAGGCCATGTTCGGATTTGTCATTTTAATTATTCGCTTGATCTGGGAATTGGACTGACAAATGATGCCTCTCTTCCTTATTATCACTACTATTTCCTTACATCACATTCACAATTGATTCAATTGTCATCGCATGACTATGTGAATATATAGCACACTGATAGAGAGAGGACCCAGTTCATGTGTGCAAGGTGCATACATCTGCTCGATTGAGTTCAAATGCGATTGCAGATCTTTTTGCTTGAGTTGAAGTTTAGGGCACAAGTTTTGTTTAGTTTTCGGTGCATCCAATTAGATCAAATGCAACTAACAAGCTTTGTGTGTTTGGGTTAATATGGAGATTTAATTAAGACACACAAGCGCACACTTTATATTGCCATTCTTTTTCTTATATTCAGTTTCACATTTATTGGAATTAATTTTTTCTTTATTATTATTAATAAAAGAACAATGTGAAACGCGCCACATTTGGCGACACGATTACGAATCATTGCATAGTATTATTTTTATTTTATTTTGCTCATTCCAAGTCTCATTTCAAGTGATTCTTTACACTGTGAGAAAGTGAGAGACGCACAGGAAGTACTTTTAACGAGTTGCAAATCGACACCGAGCCTTATTAAATCGTATCCGCTCACATGTCAGTGTGTTCGGTGTGTTTGATTAAAGCCAATTTTCTCAATGCTCAATTCATTCCAATTTAGTTTTTTTTCTATCACTCAGTTAACTTATATAGATCGAGAGTCGATCTTTGCCTGTCAGTGCACAATGAAGAATAATCATCGAAAGTCACTTTGTTGAATTAGTGCAAACATCACATTTGAGAGAAGAGAGTGCAAATCGGTTCGATCCTCTGTGCGCACTGTTTGTCCTTGCAATTGCACACGTTTTGCCATAATATTTGTCATTTGTCGATCGTCCGCACTGCTGTCGACAGTTTGATTTGGCCTTTTCTCAGCCTCGGTGGAATCGAATAATAATTCCAAGTGATCGCATTCTAATTGATCGTATATACTGTTGAGAGCGCTTTGCATTAATAATTACAATTATGAATGCATTAATTATTATGCTCCAGATCGATCGTTGCCCGCAAATCTGTCTACTCAGTTTGAGAATGGTTGATTCAACTAAGAAATCGAATTAATCTCGCCTCAGAGTGGGTTCTGCCTTCTGCTGCTGCTGTCTGGCCTCGTGTGTTGTGCTCATTTTAAAATTTGCCGCAAATTGATTTTTAAGCCTGCCACGACCATCGCCGTCAGTCAGTCTCGAGTAGTGAGAGAGTTGGCCAAATGGGATATATCTCAATTGATGGTGGCCGCATCGATCGAACGCGCCATGTCACTGCCATAGAACATGTCCATTTCGGTTGTGAATTGCATAATTAAACTCGACACTTCACTGGCCATTGATGGCCCGTGAGTGGGTCATATTTGGATGATGCCAATATGGTGGGACATATGTGCCATTGTGCCACACACACCACTTAGTGTCTAATCCGAGTGGAAATTTGATTATTTCGATAAATTAGATTATGTCACCGCACACACTTTACAAGAGCAAATATTTGCTCGTCGTTGTTTGTCTGAATGGCTGTGCTGTGCTGACTGTGTCTGTGTGTGTGTGTGTTATGTGTTGCTGATCGATTTGAGCTAAACATATTCTCTGTTGGATATCTTTTCCGATAATAGCAACACAGTGACGATGTAAATGGAAAGTTTAAATAGAATAAATTGATGGGTAATTGAGGAATTGCTTTCGATATGGTCTCAAATGTGGATCGGCCTAGTATGGATGCACTGGTCATGTGTGCCATATAGAGAGGCAAACCTGCAGCCATGGCTCGGTCTTCGCGGGGCACCGTGCACAATTGGTCACACCAATCGATGTCGATCGCCTCTCGACACAAGTTGCACCACCAGATCAGACACCTTCGGCTGGCAGTGTGTCACTGTGCACTGCATGTCTCACACACACCACACACCGGTCGCGCCTGGTCGTGGATCGCTTTTGCCGGGGAAGGCGCATTCTCGGTGCGCGCATTCGCTTGAACCATTCTCTCTCTCTCTCTCATGATTTCCCAGTGCCCGATAATTTCTATTTTGGCACTGCTTTATTAATGTTTTGTCTCTCGACCAGAAGACATCACTCACTTCGATTCCTTACGCCAACGACCGTCTTGTCAGTGTTCTGTGCCAATGAACACAATTTGTCCCATCACTTGCTAATGTGATCTAGTGTGTTCATAGTGGCACTTGTCAACTGGTGCACACACTCCTCAATGACAATCTCGTTCAATTAATTCATTTGTGATATAACGCCATTGCACACACTACTATTGTGATTTATTATTTTCTTTTGTGAAAGCACTTTGCCCAAATCATTATATCTGCATCTAATTTGGCTCACTCGTGTTCATCATTTTGCAACCAAAGCATCAGCAATGACCAGTCCGTCAGGATGTACATTTGTGTGAGAGCCTGGACCGCGTGCATTAGTGAGTGAGTGCTAATAGAACCACTTGTGATCGAGTGGTGAATCGCTAATTCGATATATCGTCCATTAGCGACCAGAAATCGTCATCATCGTTGCTTCGTACACTTGTTGTTGGGTAATAATTACATTTTTGTGCCTTGTTCCCGAGCAGTCAGCATTCTATGCTACAACAAGTAAACACACACAGATTGCTGTCGATTGAATCTGGTCTATTCTAGTAGTAGTTGTATAGTGCGTATTGTTGACTCGTGCAATTAATTAACGCTTGCTCTAGCTTTAGCTGCCAAATTAGTGACTACAGTCACTTGGTCGCGCGTACATTTGTCCGCTTGTCACTGTACTCCAATTAATATTATTATTGTTATTATTATTATCATTGTGCCAGTAGTGTACGGTGTGTTGTAATTAGCAAACGTGTGTGAACCATCGAACGGTGTGGCACTTTTTCATGTGTTTGCTTGTCGTGTGTCCTCCACCCAGATGGTCTTGCTTTGCTTGTGCCATGCACTTTCATGGTGTGACACACTCACACACTTACACTTACACTCACCGGATCACGTTAATAAAGTTTGCAATAAATTTAAATTATGTTCGCCGACACATCGATCTAATTATAATTCACCTCGACATGTACTCGCATGTTCGCTTATTATTATCGCCTAAATTTGGCATTTTCGCCATTTTTTGGTTTGGTTCGTGATTTCATTTGCAGGGCCTTAACAAACGCGTCTGTATTCTGGTGTCTTGGCCAAACAATTGTTGTTGTTGTTGTTGCTGTGTGCCTCGCTCCAATGACTCGATCTCGAAATTGTCTCCACTTTCCACTGACTCAAAAGATGAGACTTTACACACTTGAGGACTGATTCCGATGCGTGTCAGTGAGACGGTTGGTTGGCAGTCGATTCAGGCCAGGCCAGTACAATACAAATGATGATCACACTAATGGTGGCAATAAAGACCAAGATGGGACCAATTGGTAATTGATGCCTTGTTGCTTGCTGCAGTGCACTAATTTGATTTCATTCACATGGTCTGATTGAGTCACTGCGGATGACATAATCAATTAGCACAGTGTGCAGTGGCACTGTCTGTCTGTCTGGCACAATCAATGAATATACGACTGTCTCAAAGCCATCACAGGCTGCAGTGGTAAAGCTAATAATCACTATTGATATGCTTGTGCACAGTAATATTAATTCCAATCATGTTCGGTTACGCATTGCAGTTTTGCCGCCACATTAAATATTAACGCCCTTTGATGATCATTCCGGTAGTGAGCGAGTGAGTTGGAATGAGCATTGGAGAATTGAGTTCAAATTCAATATTGACAGTTGGCGTGACGCTCGCTCGGTAGTCGAGTGACAGGACAGGACGATAATTTACTTAGCCCAGGCAAATATGTTTTTTACGATTTGTACGAAATTGGTCTTGAATTGGATTGCACTCGACTCAAACGAGTGCTGATGCGAAACCATGACGAGCCATTGCCTATGACGTCGATGGGGGTAATTCAGTGGCACTGGACACTGCCATTTGGGGCATATGGAACCACACACACAGACACTCGTAGGCTCATACACTCACAGGCTCTAATTTGTCCATCTCGATGCGAAAATGACAGTGACCACACTGATCAGTTTGCCTTGGCATCAGTGCAGGACACTTTTGACATTTGTGTGTGGTCTGGTGCGGTCTGTGGCTAAATTGTCACCATCAATTATTGAGTATTGAGTGAATTGACTGGCACACAGGCCAACCAATGAATTAATCATTCAATCATTTGTCCACCACCACCACTCAAAGGTGATATTCTCTGCTGAATTGAAACGCGCAATTGGTCTCCCAATTGGTCAGCCAAAATGTGTGTGTGCTCTCGCAACCGGATAAATGGCTCTTTCGATCATTGGCAATGGGATTGCATTGCATGGCAGCTAGCTTCGAATCGAATCAAATCGAATAATAATTCTGTTAGCGGCAGATTGCATTGTCTTCTCTTCTTCACTGTGTTGTGCTGGCTGGGTGTTAGGCTGTTTGTGTGGTGCGAAAGCTGTGAGGAATTAATTCGGCGACGTAATGCCGTCATCATCGTTGCAACTTTTCTTAGGCAAAACGTTTGATGAATTTCAATGTTGGCAGAAATCCCTCTACTTTTCTTACCGCACTGACTTAGTGCAGTTTAGGATAGCAATGGCGTCTTGTCACACGCGGGCAATGTGTGCCACCACCCAAATTGCATTAAACTAACTTTTCCATCTGAATCGGTGTTGTTGTTGTGCCATCTCAGACGTTCCGCACTGATGTGCACTTGACTGACTGAGAATTGGGTGAGCGAGACACCTTGTGCACGTTCGAACCGAACCACAGCCACCGACGTATTAATAAAGACATTCTCGCACTGCAGAATAATGTTCGTCTCTCACCATGACGAGTTGCATGTTAATGAATTTTTAACCTTCTGTTCTAAGGTTAAGGCTTAACTTTGGAATTATCAATTCCAACTGGGCCCAGTGATGAATTAAGACGTGAAAAATGACACCAACACAAATTAGCCTATGGCTTTGTTCAGTGGACAGCGTTGGCCACCAATGGCAAGGTGGTCCGTGTCTGTCTGCCCCGACTCGTTCACATTGTTGCCATGTACAATGTCACTTGTGTTGTGTTGTGTTGTTGTTGCACTTAGTTTAGATGTGAGTAAAAACACCAATTTAAGTGCATCTCCGCGATGTGCGTTATGCTAATGAGCTATTTTAAATTGTATTATCGTTGGCTAATGTTGCACTCGGCCACAATGCCTCACCACCACTCACGTTCATGTTTGTGCCTTTGCAGTGGCTCGGGCCGACCACGGAATGGATCCGTTTAGCAAGAGTAAGCCTTCACCGGCGACATCAGCCTCGTCCTCTTCGGTGGGCTCGTCTGCGGTCTCCTCGCTCAATTCGCTCTCTTCGCCTCCATCAATAATCGCCAGTCTTGTACTGCAAAATGAGACCAATATTAGTCTGGACAACAGCACTGCCTTCCAGAACCAGTCGGCAGGACAGTTTGCGTCGGAGTCCATTCCAGTCGGGTACCAGACAATAATTGAATGTATCTACATCCTCACCTCCATTCTGGCCCTATTCTTCAACATTTCCGCAATTGTACTCATCTTCTCCCAATTTCGCCATCAACGACGCAACAAGAATCATATCACGTTGAGTCACTCGCCGTCTCACAAAGTGCCAACCAACTCAACCACCACCACCGTGAGCAAAGGCATGTCCAGTCACGTGAAGCTTCGCTCTGGCTCGTCTCAGCTGCGAATCTATCTGGTGAACCTGTTTGTGAATGACATTCTCATTGCACTGTTCACCACTCCCTTCTCCTACCCTGGCTTCATGTACGGATGGATCTATCCGGCTTTCCTATGTCCGGTGAGCAGCTTTATTTCCACTTGTGCAGTGTCGGTCAGCATTTACACTCTGATTGCCATCGGTCTTGAGAGGTGAGTGGGTCTATTCTTATTATTATTTCACAATTTGATCTATTCACTAAAGTTGTGCACAAGTGAACTGTCTCCATTTGTGCATCTAATTTGATAGTTCGTCTTTACGGTCCGTTGCCACAATTGTCTTGTAGTAGTTTGTGGTTTAGCATCCAATTACTCATGTCATCATGTAGTAGTGCACACTTGCATGCCAACAGGCGAACACTTTCCTTTGTAGTGGTTGCTCCAAGTGTACTGCAACGGATTTAATTTTCCTTTTACTCGTGTATTTGTGTGTGCACGAACGAACGAACGCTGCAGGCTTGGTCTATTAATAGAGCACCGAATATATGTTCCCAGTGCAGTCAATAATGCAAATCACTTTGTCCTGTATCGGTGTTTGCACTAATAAATGACAAAGTGAGAGAATGCAACTCTAATGATGACCAATGTCCGCTTCTATGCGTTCGCTCAATGGCTAATCAAACAATTAGCCACTGGGATTGGAGGCGTAAGTGGTCATGGAACGATAGGACAAATTGTCATTTGACCATATTTACATTTACTTCGAGCAAAACTTTTGTTGGGGGCAAATCTGGTGGTGTTGTCTGTCAGTCGCGTCTGGACCAAAAAGTCGAAAGTCCGTCCCATTAGGCCCAAGCGGACACTAAACAGAACTAGTTATATAGCTCACTAGTTGACTTCATTGCTTAACGAAACTATTAATTTAGATTGATTTTCTAGACCAGTTGCCATTAGTGTGAGCAAACAAATATGAAATATTTACTAGATATTGAATGGAAACATACACACCAGACCACACCGAGTGCCATTTGAAATGGTCTAATTGCCTTAACAGACAATACCTACCCGACTACCTTGCTCTTCTCCTTTCCACAGGTTTTCCCTTTTCTTTATGATCGACATGCCAATTTGTCGCCAACTTGTAATGTCGCAATTTAATTAATTTAATTGACGATGCAATTTTGCCACAACAAAACACATTCGCCACTGTCTCTTTGTCTGTGTGTGTTGAAACTTAACCTAACCTGACGACAAGACTGACTTTCAATTAAATTATATTAAACCAGACTGAATCGACCTGTGACAGTGTGCACTGGCGCCAACTGGTCCAGTACGGTGTTGGCCATTGACGGTTTCCACTGTATAGTGCATCCACTCGGTATCAAGTTTGTGCTTTTTTGGCCATATTGCCATTTGCAAATATGAAAATGTCAGAACAAAAATACCAACAAAAACGGTTCGAATGCAGCAGCCAAAAAGCAATTCATTAGGGAGTCTTTATTTGATTACGACACAGGACTTATTTGATTTCCACTTTAGAGTTTATGTTTTATGTTTTAATTTAAAAATTCAGCAACATTCTAAATTCAAGCCATACACTGCAATGTACACTGCAATGCCACTTTCCTGCATTGCATTTTACTGTGCGATCACTACACTAAACAGGGAAGGTCTGTTCGAATCAACTCGATCGATCGAGTTGGCGGATGTCGAACTGATGAGTACAATTCCGAAATATGAAACTAACCCATTTTGCATAATGACACCTTGCCACTCTGACGTGTCGATTGCACTGGCTGACTTGCAATCTAAATTCTGACAATTCAACTTTGCCGGAATAGAGTTCGCTTGTTGTGTTGTGTGGTGGGTATATCTTCTCACAAGTGCCTCAATCTATCCACATTCCTATCTAGTTGGCCAATCTGCTCAACCGCAACCGTTGACGTTTATTCCCCATTGATCCAAAAGAACCAGTTTGGCGAAAATGACTCTCTCAACTCGTGTTGCAATTAAGACACTAATACAGTGATTCCTGTGCCAGTATGGAAACAGAGCAGCCCGAGCGAGATCGCTAATGCCCAAAATCGGTTCAATTGAAACACCATTCAAATTATTCCACTGCCACTTGACAACACCACACACACGCAGTCACTTGCGCTCAATCACATTCCACTTGGCAGTAATTTTTTTGTGTGTTTAATTATTTGGGATTTAAATTTGCCTTCCTAATCGATCGGCCCACAACGGACCGAGTCAGCAGACCAGCCGAGGGACACACGACACACAGAAGACAGACAGACAGACAGCAAATTCCACAATGGCCTACTTTGCAACTGTTGTTGGTGCTTGGTCGGCCGCGAGCGGATCGCTTGTTATTATGCTTCATTTGGTCGCCCACGAATCGCTTTATGTCCGTATATACGCTGCACTAAAAACACCATTACTGATTGATTGAATTTTCGGTGCAAATTTAATTCGGTATAGTCCATTTCAAATTTGGGTGACATTTCAAATGTTTTTCCTGTCCAAACGGATAACAACTTTGTGCCCCGGCGGATCAAAGTCGGGCAATTATTAGTTATCGATTCGAGTGACAGTGTCTGGTCGAGACTGACTGACACATTGTTGTGTGCTGCTTTCCTCTATTCGCTAATCGGACACAAATAAAGCCGACCTGACCAAGTGAGACAATCGAACTGTCATGGTGTCTCTGCTCGATCGGATATTGAA
Source organism: Rhizoglyphus robini (assembly GCA_023373905.1). Classification (NCBI taxonomy): domain Eukaryota; kingdom Metazoa; phylum Arthropoda; class Arachnida; order Sarcoptiformes; family Acaridae; genus Rhizoglyphus; species Rhizoglyphus robini. The sequence continues at coordinate 6,466,365 of JAKIJQ010000003.1, forward strand.
CTCGCTCGGTATAGTGAACCCTGTATACGATCATTGCATGCATTCTCATTTTCTTGATTATCCTGGTCTGAGCCAAGTCGCGTTGCATCACTATTTGTTTAACTGCAATCTCTTTGATGTCTCACACAAAACAAAAGACTTTGTTTAAATGTCTCAATGTGTTTTACAATTAACTGTCGTGTTCCATTCGATCGCCACTGGTATCAGCTTTCATTGTTGTCTTTTGACTTTTAGTTGGAAGTCAATTTAACGCCAGACAATTGCACAAGACAAACGGTTTGTCTGTTTTACGTTGCGAATGTATTATTAATAACCTACCCTTTCGGGCATGAATCATGTCTTCCTAATTGTGTCTGTCTGCATTGTATTATTATTATTATGCATGTATTTTCTTACGCGGCACTAATATTTCCTCTCAATGACTTTTGTTCATTCACTTGTTAGTTGTGCTCGTAGATGGCTTCAAAACGGTGACCACTGGCCAGTTGTCGTGTTTGATCGTCTGCCAATTATAGTGCTATCAATTCTCGTTAATTGACTTAGCTTCTAATTTGTCTTGTTTCTTCTGCCTCCATGCAATCTAAGAATGTCAGTGGCATTACGACAGACAGTGGCCAATTAGTGTTCTATGGCAACTGTGTGGCACACTGAACGACTCGAATGGCATTTAGTGCAACATATCCGGAAAGACGTTTGATCCTCGTTTGTGTCCCCTTTCAAGCAGTGCATCGAGTGATCACTCGCGCCAAGCCGTACTCAAGAGTTAATTGCTCGGAATTAATTTGTAGCAAATTCGCTTGTTTACAGCTTAGAGTTGAATGCTTATTTGCAGACAGTGCCACTCACAATGAATGAACGTCGCCTAGACAGGCTTTACTCAGCCCGACGCTTGGAGATAGTGAACCCTGCTGGGTAGAACTTTCTCAGAGCACTCGTAGTACAAGCCAAAGCTGGTCTGACTCGATTCTTTATTTAGGCATGTAGATAGCGAGATGAGTTTATATAAACTATGGACAAAAATTCATTGTGTCTCCTTATCGCCAAGGCAATTGGCCGGTGGTGATAATAAATTGTGCACACGAGACACGGCCACTAAGGTGGTCACTGGGGGTGCTAATGTGTTTACACTTTCTCACATTGGCACTCACCTCGGTGAGGGTGAGCAAATGTATTGCCGGACAAAGTGAACATCCACAATGTAATAGTGTGCCCAGGCAAATGGTGGCATCTAAGTTAATGGGCCTTCAGTGCCTGGATTAGTGTTCTGTCGTCACTGCAATAGCTGCTGGTCCAGGTTTAATTGCAATGGCATTTATTTATTATTTATCTTTAAGAGTATAAACTTTTCTTGTATGTTTCTCGCATTGCAATGCATGCGCCGAGTTTGCCTATCAATTGGTCTAATCAATTGCCTCGAGTGAATGTTTATTAACAACAGTGAGCAAAATGTGTTGACTCCACTCGATCTATTGATTTGCAGTCATAATGGCATAATTCAATTTGTCACTTGCAATTTGTAATTTTGCAATTTGTAATTTTGTAATTTGTAATTCAATTTATTTTCTATCCCAAATTGCATTTCGATTTTAATTTAAGCTCGTTAACAAATTTTTACAATTCAATCTATCATCTCAGCACAATTATGTCCTGACTTGGTGCTCCAAGTAATAGCTCGTATTTGCCCGGGGTTTAATGAGTTAAGGTGCTTGCCCAAACGCTTAGTGAATACTTTATTTATGTATCGAAAGCACTCTCATTATCATCTACTAATACTTCTGTGTGTCTTGTGCCTACAGATATTTTGCAATTATCTGTCCTTTCAAGAAGCTGGTGCCCTTTGAGCGTCACACCAAGTGGATCATAGCCCTCATCTGGATCATTGGTATGTTCGCCTATAGCCGTTTTGTCTTCTTCATTAAATTAACTCGATTAATTAATTAAATTGACCCTCCTGGACAGGCATTTCACTGGGGTTTCCTGCACTGATACAGAGTCGCGCTGTGCCCATCCAGGACAAAAATCGAACGCGAATCGATTGTCGCGAGTTGTGGGAAGGCGAAATAGGAGGCAAGATCTACACTGGCGTGCTCTTTTCCGCCACATTCCTGGTGCCCTTTGTGCTGCTCACTTATCTCTACGTTTCGATCGCAGTGAAGGCCTTTCGACATGTCATTCCTGGCAACGCAGATGCGTCACGTGACCAAATACAGTTGCGCAACAAGATTCGGGTAAGTTCGTTGTATGCACAATGACCTGACCTTGACATTGACTGATTGCCAAATTGCACTTAGATGGTTAAAATGTTGGTCTTTCTGGTGATCACATTCGCGGTCTGTTGGCTGCCCATTCAGACATTCAGTCTGGTGATGTGGACATGTGACCGGTGTCGCACAATGGCGGGATCCCAGTTCAAACTGTATGTCTACACTTTTCTGGTGTGTCAATGGCTGTCGATCGCTCACTCCCTACTGGACCCAATCATCTACTGCTTCAATAGTCGCAACTTCAAGGTATGTCAAACAAGCAAACAAACACACATTCCACGTCCACACAGTATTATTATTGCACTATCAAGCAGTCATTAATATTCCTAGTGCGTATCGATGATCGATCGATATATCGCCTATTGCCTTTTCGGTCTTCCTTATTATTAGATTACAAGTGTAATTGCTTTCCCGTATTTCCGATACTGCGATATATTTATGTTTACTTATTTATAAGTTTGTGTGCTCAAGTATTCTTTCCAGTGCTTGACTTCTCGAGGAGTTTGCAATTTGAGTATACTACTGTTTGATTCGTATTTCGGTTCAATTTGAATTGAGATGGAAAATGCTCGCACGAGACTGACATTTCAGTGTGCCTCTTTGCATTCATCACATTACAGACAAATGGATTCTTTGAACAGAGATTATTATACATTGGCGAGAGATGTCTTACTTGACGATGAACCAGACAGGCCAATTAGGCTGCCAGTCAGGTGGCGTGCCTCACCTTGTTTGGCCCTGTGCCACTCGTTCAACTCGTTGCACTTACTGTGACCGATTGAACCATCAAATTGGCACATTCGAGTGAATCTAAATAATTCACTTGTTTATCAAATGCATTTCTGCCAACTTGAATGCATTTAATGGTTCTGGCCTCGTCATTATTGGCCCCAATTGATGCTTTCTTTCCACTTGCACTTTCTTTGCCCTTTTCTTCGCTGCTCAATTGCAATTCATCGTTTCATTCATCTTTGCCTTCGTTCGTAGAACTACTTCTTGGCATTTCTGAGTAAGTGAATCAGAAATCATTAATTAATGATCGCAGTAAGTGATATCATATCGAAAGTTTCGATTTTATCCTAATTAATACAAAGTGCAATGAATTAAAAATCTATTAGTAACTTATGAACAAAAAAAGTCGATAATTGAATTAGCGCTTAATTAACTGGCACTGCTACTTTTACTGTCATCAGTTGGACCGTGCACTACTCATTCTGTGCTAGTGATCAATTGAGTGTGGCACACAGTGTACCTCACTGTGTTTTGCAACATTCACTTTGGAACATCTCGTGGAATTATTTGGTGCGTGTTGATGTGGTGCGCCTGTACCGGTATGTGTCGATTCAATTAGCTGATAGACCAGCCAATTGGCTCATTGTCTGGTTGCACTATGTCCACTATGTTTCTTATCTTTCCACTGGCTCATAATTAGCTAATTAAATTTGAGGACAATTTGGTGTGTGCGCCAGCCAGCAAGTCTGTGTCAATTACTCGATTAACGCAATCTGGCCTCTGTGTATTTCTAGATCAGCGAAATATGCGACGAATTGGGCACAATTGGCAAGTTGCTCATATGCTGCTGTCTGGGCCGAAGGCAGGCGGCCTCCTCCGACCTGACATCGAATGCATCGTTTAGCGAGACCGACCCTCACCGTCTAAGTCGTGGCTCAATATCGTCCTCGTTGCCCTCGTCTGGTCGTAACTCGGTGGCCATCCACTCGCCTTCGTACGGGTGCAATCACCGAGCCAACTCTACCCACTCGAAGCATCGCTCACTGAGCGCATTGCCCAGCTCACCAGGTTTGGGCAATTCACGTAGCTGTAGCTTCGGCACAATACGTCACCAGTCGGTTTCTCTGGGCACTCCCAGGAGTCCGTTCAGGACACAGACCGTCGGCCGATCGCCGCCTACCGCCCGAGCTGAGTTCATCAAGGAGGAATGTGAGATGGGCAACGAGTTGACCGTGTTCGGCGATGGCAGAACCTCCATTCATCTCAACTGTTCCAATCACTCGCACATCACTCGGCTGCAAAGTTTGCCTGCCAGTGCCAATCACCACCACCACACTAATGGTCACAATAACAATAAAAGCAACATTAACAACGGCAACACAGGGTCCAACCATCACGTGATGCCTTTACGTGTGCATCACCATCAGAGCAATCACCACCGGTTGGCTCGGTTCAGCAAGTCGGATCGTGTTGATTCGAGCCGCTCAAAGCGTTACGCATTCCTTACTTTGGTCACTCGACTGATGCGAGGCGAACCAAACAAAAAGATTGTGATTGCCAAGACAGAGAATGGCCAAACCTGGCCTGATGTGGCCAGTATCTAGCTCAAGCGGTCTAGCAGTCTGATGATGCAGATCGCGTGCACTGCATGTGACCTGTCAATAATTCATTAAGAACCACAAATATAGAAACGAACACACACATTAATGGGTCTACTACTTGGCTGCACATCTAACACATTGCTGATTCTTGTAAAAAAGAATGGTTAATTGAAGAATTGGTGGCCCATTGCACAATGGAGTGACATGTTTTATTGATAAGGGAAGCATCGAGGTGCAAAATGCCAGTGTGCTAACACTAAGCCAATCTAGTCTGCTCTTTCTGTTGAATTATTTGTACATACACAAACAAGCCAAATATGATCAATAAAATATGAACCCTTTCTATTGTTGGTGGTGTGTGAACGAGGTGTACTTGCCATAATGCAAACATATCCCGGTGGAGGGACTACTACTAATTATGGCCCCAATTGGCACTGCCGTCGTCTGATGAGACACTAATTAATGACATGTGCACATGGTGACCAACGGCAGAGTGGCACTGTTCGGTAGATTGAGTGCACATCGAGCAATAATTAGCAAACGAAACATTCCTTAAGGCTTTAAGACTTTAGTGGCTTACACTAACAGTCCCAACAGTTGTCATATTATGCAGCAAGTCTACTAACTTTGTCCTCACACCTATTGTGATATCATTGTATTGAATTCACCTTTGCAGAGTCATTAGAGTGTCACCTAACCAGCGAGTAATTTGTCATTTTGATCGGCCTTTTCCACCTTTCCTGTTCATTGAAGATATCCTTGATGTGGTTATTATCGTACATTTTCATTATTATTTGTTTCTCGGGATTGTCTTTTCTTTCATTCGATCCATAACCGAGTGTGGGTTGTTCGCTCTGCTGAGCAGACACACTCACAGGCCGGTGTGTGTTTGTGTCTTTCTATGGTTTGAAAATTAAATTGAAAATTATAAATTTTCCACTCAAGTCAATTGGCAAGGAAGGAGGATGATAAGCGCAAGTGAAGTGAGTGAAAACGAGTGCCACCGAATGGGAGGCATGGCATAGCAATAGCCAGACAAGAGGCATATGATGTGCTGAACTTGATATCGAACCAAATGAATACAGCAGTAATGAATGCTGTTTTCAGTGGAAATGTTGATCTTTACCGAATCGATGATTGTCCGTCCACCGAGAGCGAATAACACGAATCACTCATTTACTGAACCAATCAATTAGTGGGCTAAGGTCAAGTTGACTGAACACATACAGAGAGTGGTCGGTTGGGACACTTTTACCCATAAGTGCCATCCTAATTATTGCCAAAGACATGAACTGCCCAATCGACTTTACAATTATAATTAGAGCTAAATTTTCTGCTTAAATTACTAAAAAGCATTTATTTGGCTTGACCGTTTTTTGGTGGCAATGGCGTAGCGTCGTTAATGGGTAAAACATTATTGCCAATTGGGCAATCCATCAAAACACCATGTACTCGTGACTTTCTCTCTGAGATTGACTTGACAGCCAGACACCGACTGCACAGTGGGTACTGTCGTACTAAGCTGACCGAGTGATCCATATTTGAGTTACAAAGCACAATCCAAGCTTGACACACTCTGATTTGTATCCAATATATTGGCTAACAGGCAAGCTAATAGTGGAAAGTTTAAATAGTTTCTGAATTTGGGTCTCTCGGGTTGAGGATTTGAGCCTATTTGCCATTTCGATTACTCAGAGAAGAGTTTATTGTGGTGACACACGTACCTCCAGTAGCTCTTACCACTATTCTCCAACATGTTGTCCTCTTTACCAAACATTGAGTGATCAGTGATCACACACATACATACAATGTACATGGTAACAAGTTTAATGACCAATTGAAACGGATTTATCAGGATTTTGTCGTTGAGTCAATCTGTCTGCAATTTCATCACCAAGCTCAAGTGCATATCACTGCAAATGGCAACTCAGTGAGTGTTTTATTTATTTGTTTTGCCCATCTCTACTAATGGTCCTCGATCGCACTAATTGTCCGAGCTATGTCCAGTGCCGATTGCTCAATCTGGTTTGACTGCTTGACGACAATCTAATTTGGTAAGCACTGACTGACTGAGTGCACTCGGAAATTGTGGACCAAGTGGCGTTCTGCACAAAACGGCAAAGCACACACAAATCGCCGTTAAAGTACATCACCTCGGTGCAATGTCGGTCAGTGGTGCACCATTCATACACCACCACCATGGCGCCATGACGGATGAGAGAAGGCGAGCAAGTGAATGCAATTACGACATTTAGTTGGCCAATCAATTGGTCATCTCCGATTGCACTAAGCCGTCATTCCGAAATTAACTGTGTGCTCTACTCGATTGGGCCCTGTCAGGTTTACAAATAGACACACCAACACCGTGCCAGACCAGTGGCTTTCCACAGACTCGTGGTTGAACACTGCCAAGGAATATTCCATCGGTAATTTGTGGTCTCACAGTAATTGTCCACCAACACAATGGCACACATGTCCGGGCGACGGGCCATTGACTTAGAGTTCTCTGGCTTGACGCGGATCCTTGTCTTTGGTTCATTGGAAATTTTATGTCATTTTAATTCATTGTCTATCGATGTGTGCACATTGTTTGGTGGCACGATCATTTTACTTCAATCAGTGTAATGAGCAATACGTCCAATTTTAGCTCGTGTCTCAATGTACATTCCAAAGCATGCAATCTCGAATAGATCTTCTTTTTGTTCATAATTTCATCAAACCGGCTTCAATGGATAGCAACACAATTGGCGCAATAACACTTTGTTTGGTGCAGACTGCGATTCGCAACAGTGAGAGAAGAGACCACTTGGAAGTGTACCATGGATTGGTCCATTGTATTGGTGGTCGAATTGGCTGCTGCTCATTGGTAAGTTTGATAACGATTACATTCGATTATCATGGCAAGTGAAGGTGAAGCTTTTGGAGAAGTATGCAGTGATAGTTGGCACGACAAGTTAGGTGCCAGGCAAGACAATCGATCATAATCGATTGAATGACGACAATCACAGTGGCGCGCATTGTGCTGTGTTCGGCACCGAGACCAATCAACCAACCAGTGGAGTAGTACCCAAGTTTGGTCTGTCTCAAAGCATCGTCAGCTGTCTCGTTGCACAGTGTTAATCTATGTGCCAGTGCATGTTTGTGTGGCGTGTTTGTGTGTGTGTATTTGCTGTGTGGTATTGCACTCAATTTGGCGAACAAGGCAACGAATTGCACGGTGCTGTCAGTGTCGATGTGTCGATGCGAAACAGTTCGGCTCGCTTGTGTGATTTATCGGAATCTGACACATTTTGTGAACATTCTCCCGTTGCATCACCACCACCACCAGCACCAATGTTTGTCCGCATCAGATCGTTGTGCCAGCACATTCAGCAATGGAAATGCAATACCACAAATTCACAGTTCGACTTGTGCGGCCACAACCTCGCAAAGGGTTCTTTTGTGGGACACTGTTAGTCCTCTATCGATCCATAACTCAGTGAGAATATATTCTTGCACTGTTCTGTGTCAGAGTGTGGGAGCCTCTTCTCAATGCGAGCCCGATCGATCTCCCAAGCCAATTAGAAATTAACTTTTCTAATTGATGTGTACTTACTACTTGGTAACGATGAACTGGGAACCGATGCACCGAAGAAATGAAGTGTACAGTGAAGAACACCCACACAGGAACTTTATTGCCGGAACAGTGGTTACACACCAGACATTGTCGCTAATTGCAAATAACAACAATCGAGCGTTCGTTTAATTAACACACACACACAACTCTTTGGGTGCACTGGGACACTGGGCCACTATTGACAAATCAAACAAAACCAAACCAGACTGTAATCGGCTTTACGTGCAACCGTACTGAAAACTAAGTTTGTACATTGCATCCTATTACTTGCTATATCCTGTCTTACTGATTTGCTCATTTGTTTATTGATTGTCAATCGATTGGTCAGCTATTTTGTCCATTCGCTGAGCAATGTCTATTTTAAGATGATCATTTAGTTTCCGCATTTGAACTCTTTCAACTGACCGAAAACAAGTCTTCTCTCATCGATATCGCTTGAGGGCACTTTCTCTCTGTTGGCGCGCACTCACTCAACTGAACTGTTACGCACAAACACACAAGCGAGTGAACGTTCGTTGAGAGGTGAGCTGCAGTGAGATCAGCCACAGCAATGTCCTTTCAGTGGCACAATGTCCGAAGCCGTCCACTTTGCTCTCTCATGTCAACACACCTGCCCGGTCTGTCTGTCTCAACGACTTTATCACCCGATCACATCATTCTAGTACAATCTAGCAAGTGTGGAGTGTCTAATCTAAGCAAGTGAACTACCCCGACAGTTTCCAAATTTATCACCGGGTGAATCACTCGATCATCAACCCGGAAGAAAAAGTGTTCACTTTGTTGTTAGTGACTTAGTGTGCTCACCCAGTTGTTGAGACACTCAGTCGAATCAGCGAGTGGTCATCACTTTGCAAGAAGACTTCACATCGTTCAGTGGTGATCGCTGTCTCGCAGTAAAATTCCCTCAATTTCAAAGTCTTATATACTCTGTCCTATTGTGTGCGTAAACAATCGCCGGCACGTGTGTCACCCTCTACAACCAACCACTACCTGCCTGCCTTGAATCAACATACAAACGACAATCTAATCAGCATCCCGATTGCTTTGGCCAACTCCTAAAACAAACAAATCACTGCCTCATCCAGTTCATCTGTTGTTGCTTCTTATCGTCGAAGTGATTTGGACCAAATCTAATTAAAAAGTGCCATCGTATCGTAATCCAATTGTGATCTGTCCGCTCCTCTGTTAGGCTCGAAATCGGAAATTTTAAGTCAAAATTGTTTTTGTTGTTGCTGTGCACACAAACAGAAGCCATTTTAGTAACAATGAACGGCGGCCTCACTCTCCGAAGCATTCTGCTCGAAATCGTGGTGTTGGCATTTAGCATGACGCAGAGTTTCTTTATACTCCTTCAACGGAGCACTCTTCAGCCGTGTGTACTGCTTTTCGTATGACACAACACAACCAATTGCAGGGATTGAGTGTGAGGCGCGCCAGTTTGACGCCACTCGGACTGACAATATACTCGACTCGAGTCGACACTGGAGAAGACTTGACATGCCGGACACTTTGAAGCGACATCGTTTACCAAGTGTGAGAAGACGAGATGGTCTCGATTGGAGCCCAAATTAAATTAGCCCAAGTCACTGTCACTGAACAAGTCCGTGTCTGGTTTTCAGTGATTGGCAAGTCTGTCAGCAGTTGGCTGTGCCTGTGTGCCCTTTGCTCAATCCTTTGTGGTATCAGTGTCGAATGTCGTTTTATGCATTATTGTTTGATTGTTCCTCATTTGTGTACAAACAATTGCTCTTCTTATTGTCTCACTGCTAATGTCTTGTCAATAAAGCATCATCATCTCATTCTTCTCCTATTTCTGTATATTCTTTGGTTGTATTAGACAATTTCTTATAAATGCACAGTAATGCATTTATTATTATTACGCCCGTCTTGGTGTCAATCGGTCAGAAAGCGCGTTCGATTATCTCACATTTCAGTGTGTCGGTGCATTGACATTGCCAATCTAGTTGATTAACCTCACGTGCGTACATGCACAATTAACATAATTCACCGAGTGAATGGTGTGCATGGTCAAGGACAACAGCACAACACTGCTCACTGTCAGCATCAGTGGTCACTCGGTCAGTGCATCGAATCACTTCATTCGGTCAATTCAATTTTATCCCTAAAAGAGCACGCCTCTTGGCCTCATGCACCTTTAGAGTATCTCAAACTCAATAATAATCACAGCAAAAAGATCGCACGACAAAACGTTTATCTAACTGAAGTTGTAAACAGTATTTGCCCATTCACAGGTGATGAACAACTTTTTGAACACAAACCATCTCTATATATATTGGCCCAATGCACTTGGGTTGATTGCTGTTTGACGTGTTTGTTGTCTGGCGAGCTGTCATGTTGTGACATGTTTCGATCCACTGTTCGGTAGTGCGATGTTTGGTCAATGCAAACGTGTGTTACAATGTTTTTCCGTGGTGGATATGTTTGTTTGTCGACTGATCAGCATCGAAACATTCGCCAATTTGTTATATACAATGTTGTCGTTATCAATTAACACTTAATAAGGCATTTAATGAGAGAGCAATTGCCATCAAGTGGGCAACACTAATTAGCAGTAATTTATAAATTAGGCAGCAATGTGAGCTGTACGCGCTGTAAGCACATCTTACATGTGCATCATAGTTTCGATCTGCTGAGCGTAGAATCGAACAATGTTGATTCGTTTGATTTTCATGGATGCTGTCAGCAGATCGTTGTTGGGCGACCATTCCTCCTTGCACAAGTAGATGCGCTCGGGAATTTCCACTTTCGACAGGCGAGTCTCTCGTTGACAGAAGTGACCAATGTTGTAGGTGACAAAGCTCACAAACGATGGGTCGGTGCGGAGTTGCTCCAATTTGGAGTTGTCAATCTCGGTCACCGTGCCGTTTGCATTGGTCTGTTCGTTCACGAACTGAAGTGCCAGCTTCATCAATTCGGTCTGATTGGGCATAATGAGTGCCACCACGAATGTGTTGGTCGAGTCACCATACGCACAGACATTGTCCACGACCAGACAGTTCTTCAATTCAACCTCGATCTATACCAAAGATTAATCTAATTAGTGTCATTGAACATTTTTGTTTATGTTGCACTCACCTTGCCCAGTGAGACGTACTCGCCGTTCTGCAGCTTGATAAGATCCTTCTTGCGATCGATAATTCGAAACATTCCGAGTCGGTTCACCTCGGCAATGTCGCCCGTGCGGAACCATTGCACACCATTCTCCACATAGAACGACTCTTTGGTGAGCTCTTCTTGGGCAAAGTAGCCTTTCGAGACTGACTCGCCGCCAATGTGCAATTCGCCGCGCGGGTTTGGCTTGTCATTGCACGTGTAGCCGCCCTCTACCCAGTCGGTTAGTCGAGCCTTGATTCCGAACAAAGGCGCTCCAGTAAAGCCGATGCCTAGATCTTCCAGATCCATAATCAGGTTACCGCCACATGTTTCAGTGGACCCAAAGCCCTAATGAAGAAATCTATTCATAAAATTGCATTATCATAGCAAAATGTAATAACTAACGATGAGAATCTTCACACTGAGCAGTGCTCGCATCATTTTCTGAGTCTCGGCACACAGCGGAGCCCCACCAATGAGCATGTACTCAATGTCTCCACCAAAGAGCTTCTTGAATTTGGTCGAGACGAACTGGTCGAAAAGGGGCGTCTCGTAGCCGTTCTCAATCCAGAAGTGCTTGTATTCCACCAAATAGTTCACCAAGTGTGCTAAGAATGGAGATCGCAGCTTCTCAAAGATGGTTTTGCGAATGCGTTCCAGCACGAGTGGCACACCTGGCATGACAGTGGGCTTTAGTAGGGTGAGATCACCTGGCTGTCCTTTGAGGATTCCAGTGGACAGGTCGGTCATGGTGAAGGGAGTGCCATAGCCAATTTTGATGCCCGAGCAGAACAAAGTGTTCTCGGCAATGAACTCGAGAATGTGAGCCAGTGGAAGGAAGCCATACCAACAGTGGTGGTCGTGTGCGGCAACTATCTCTTCAGTGATGATAGTGAACACTGCCTTCACTGTGGACACAAAATTCTTGTGGGTCAAGATGACTCCTTTTGGCTTGCCACTGGAGCCAGATGTGTAGAGAATCACTGCTGCAGTGTCTCCGTTGATGTTCGAGGTTGCCCGATCGTACACGACCACATTCGCATTCTGACCACGAGTCACCAGTTGACTGTAGCTCAAAAATTGTGCCTTGGTCTTCTGTGAGAGCTGTTGCACTATTTTCGGAGTGGCAGTGAAGGTGGACAGAGTGGGAAAGTAGATGACAAACTTCACCTGCTCTTGCAGTGGCATTGGCAGTCGGCCAAGCAGATCTTCGCTGGTGATCAACACCGTGGCCTTAGTCTCCTCGATGCCATATCGAAGGCCTTCCTCGCCCAAGGTTGAGTACAGAGTGGCAATAGCAGCTCCGATTCGAATGACAGCATGTGCACAGAGAAACCATTCTGAAAGAGAGTAATCAGTCAATATCAAAGTCAAACAAATTGACCATTACCATAGCGAGTCTCTGCATAGATGAGCACTCGTTGGTTCTCACTCACGCCCAGACTGCGAAATCCTTTTTCCAACGTGGTGATGAGCTCATCCACCTCGGCCAGAGTGAGCCACTTGTAGTCGGAAAGAACAAACTTGCGCAAGTTTTTGTTTTCCTTCTGGGAGAAGACACTTTTCAGCTCGAGTACTTCTCTGTAGCCGAGTGCTCGTTTGTTTGGCTCGAGATGAGACAATGCTGCTTTTTGGGCCTCTGGAATGGTGCGGATGTCCTTGAGGTAGAAGGTGTACGGTTGGCCAATTCGGTAGTAGGCTGAATTAGGATCAGCTAGGTTCTCGCGGGTGGCTCGAATTCTTTTGGCCCTTTCGAGCCTAATCCAAGGCTTCTGATTGACGTAGTACATTGGCCAGGCAAGCACCGACAGCAATGCAAAAACCGCCATTGTGAGGAAGGCCGCTGCTTGATAGAAGACTTCCGCCATCTTGTTGCAAATCGACTCGTCATGTTGCACATTGGGTCGAGGGCTGCCTGTTGGAGACGGCATGTTGCGCTCACTTGGTTAATGGTCACTTGCTCGATTCGGGCCAACAAATAAATAAATAAAAAAGAAATAACACCCTAGCTCGGGTCTAAATAATAGTACGGTGAGCGATCGAACTTGCCAATTGGAGTCATAGACATTATGCGAAACATTCGATAATAGAAATTAAAAGTAACAAGGCCAACACACAGACCGACAGTGAGAGTTCGAGTCATACGATCGAACTGGCGACACTCTCTCCCCGTTAACGTTGCCATACTAATGGCATTAGTGTCACTAATTTAGTGAGTATTGATATGCAGTGCAGTATTATGGAGGTAATGACATTTGGTGGACATCCTTTCACAGTAGCGACAGCAACAAACAGTATGCAATGCACTGTGCACTAAATCTGGTAATTAGGTTGATAAATCACTATGACATTGCCCATTTGGTGAATTGCGCGCAAGAACAAGAATGCGGCAGTATATTTCATTGTCATTCGGTGCACTCGCAATATTGATTTGTTCGCAAAGGCAATTTTAAAGAATCATTCTTCTCAATTATTGCTTCAATTCATCTTTGTTAGCACTCATCGACAGAAAAAAGTTGCGATCGCAACTGAAGAGTACTAGAAGAGTTTTGCACCGACAAAAAAACGAAGGAAAGGCGAGTGAGCCGTTTACCAAGAAGAGACTTATTATTAAATTAGCCACTCGAGTGCTAATAATTGGCGAACAGTGTATATACCCCCCACCAGTCCTGTACATATCGGTTATTATATATTTAATATTATTATTAATAATTCAGTACTAAGCTGGAAACGTTTATTTACTTTGCTTGTGCAAGACATCTATTACACGAAAGAAGCATTAACGAACGAACCAACTTTACCAGTCGATCAACCCAATCGATGTGCACTGTTTACGTTCTGCGGTTACGTAACCACACTCGGCGGCCAACAACGAGACTTGCTTGATTAATATTAAGGTGCAATGCCTATCGGTTGTTGCTTAATTAAATTTGCTTCTGTATTCTTACTGAGACGAAATATCGAGACCAGACCAGTGTGTCCAGGACGGACAAGAATGTCACTCAACAGAATGTGAAACGATTTATTATTAGTATCACTGAACATGGTATGTTACATGTGATGTGTGAGTATGTGTGTGAGCATTGGTGCAGATCGAGTGTTGAATATGACTTATTGTTGTTTTGTGTACATCTTCTCAATGTCTGCCGTGTAGAACTTTTGAATATTCCGTCGATTGATCTTCATCGAGGCAGTGAGAAAGCCAGTCTTGACGGACCACTCTTCGTGGCACAGTCTAATCTTCTGTGGAATTTCCATCTTGTTGAGACCTGCCTCTGCGCCAAATTCTTGCAGATCCCTGATGACTAGTTTAATGATTTCTGGATCTTTGCACCACTGTTCGAGTGTTAAGTCGCCTTTGCCCTGCTCCACTGCCAGCCGTTTGATCATGCCAATACTGGGCGAGATGAACGCCACCATGTAGGTGTGCATCGAGTCGCCATACACGCACACGTTCTCAACGTATTTGAAGTTTTTCAGTTCGGCCTCCACCTGTGCAAACAAAAACAAACGGTAATTAGTAGTACACATGAGTGCAACCAGTGCAATGCTCTATATTTACCTTTCCCAGTGAGATGTATTCGCCAAACTGCAGTTTGACCAGATCCTTCTTTCGATCAATAATTTTCACAGTTCCATTCTCGTACACCTCTCCAATGTCGCCCATCTTGAACCACCGCATGCCATATTTATCTTCATACGCCTCTTCTGTCTGTTCTGGCAATTTAAAGTAGCCCTGTGTGATGCAATCGCCACCAACTACCAGTTCTCCTCGAGGATGAGGTTTGTCATGCACCGAGTAGCCACCTTCTGGCCAATCGAGAAGACGAAGTTTGATTCCGTAGAGAGGTGCACCAATTTGGCCAATAGTCATGTCATCAAGGTCAGTGACACAAGCACCGGCACATGTTTCCGTGGAACCGTATCCCTAATGGAGAGAATATATTTTGGTTAGTTCACTTCGGCATTGAATGTGTTGACAGTTGACACTTACAATTAACAATTTAACATTCAAGAAAGCTCGCATCACTTTTTGAGTATCTGGACTGAGTGGCGCGCCACCGATGATCATAAATTGAATATTGCCACCCAATTGGCCTTGCACCTTTTTGCAAATAAACCTGTTGACTAGAGGGGTATCGTATCCGTGTTCAATCCAAAAGTTCTTATAAGCACAAGCATATTTGAACAATTGCTTCCAGAAGGGGTCTTTGCCTTCGAATCGGTCAGTGATAGTCTTGCGAATTCGGTCCAAAATTAGTGGCACACCTGCCATAATGGTTGGTTTGAGCATTTTCAGATCGCCCTTCTGGCCTTTCATGATGGCAGTGCCATTGTCGGTCATCGTGTAAGGACTGCCATAACCGATTCGAATGCCAGCACCAAAGAAGACCAATTCTGCGGCCATTTCGAGAGAGTGAGCCAACGGAAGGAAGGCATAATAGACGTGTGCATCGTCATCGACAATGTCTTCATTGAGCAACGAATAAAGGCCACGCATGGCACCGACAAAGTTGCGATGTGTTTGCACTACTCCTTTCGGGTTGCCAGTGGAACCTGTTTGTACGAGTTAGTAAATAACTAATGAATAAAGCAAGCTAAATAAACCGAGTGTATCTTACCTGAAGTGTAGAGAATAACTGCCACATCGTCAGGCTTGGGTCTGGTGTACTCAAACTTGTCCTCAGGGGTATTAGCACCAATGTCGAGCATTTGCTTGAACGTGGTGAGCTGCACTTTCCGGTCACCGGTCACTTTGTCAAAGTCTGCTTGTGAGGCCTTGCCGAATTTGAGCAATCCTGGGTGCATTTCGATCACATAGATATGGCGAATGTTTGGAATGCGATTGATGATCTTCAACAGATTGGGCAACAAGTCCTCAGTAGTGACGACGTGTTCCACTTCGGTTTCGGTGATGCCAAACACGATTCCATCCAAACCCAAGGTCGCAAACAAGGTAGTCACAGTGGCACCAATGCGAAACAAAGCCTGGGCACTTAAAAACCATTCTATAGTAAAAATTTAATAATCGGTTAATATATTGAGCAATAATACATTTAGAGGGTTACGAACCCATTCTAGTTTCTGCAAATATTAAAACACGTTCTTGGAATTTGACGCCATGGTCGAGGAATGCACGAGAAAGTTGTCCAATCTTTTCATCAACCTGGCCAATAGTAAGCCAATGGTACTCGCCCAAATTATATTTGGTTAGCTTTCTACCATTCTTCTGTACTTCTTGAGTTACACTGATCATGTCTCGGGTTCCGAGCGCTTGCTGGTCTCGATTGTTCAACTTGAGCGACAATTGTTGAAACTCAGGAATGGTCTCGGGTTTGAAGACATAGTGATTCGTGAAGGGCTTGTCCACTCGCACATAGGCCGAGTATGGGTCGTTTGGATCTTGCAGACGAGCTCTCACTCGACGATTCGCCGCTCGATGCTTCCATGGCTGTTGATAAAGGGCGTAGAATGGGAAAGTGATGATGTCAAAAATGAGCACAATTAATTTGATGAAGAAGAGTGCAAATGAAAACTGAGAAAAGTCGATGTGAATGGGAAATGGATGCTTTGTGGATATATCAACGGTCTTTTGAGGAGTACCGCCATTGGCCACGGCACCATTTGTGGCTGTCATTTTGTTTGTGCAAAGGTGACTGGCGGAGGGTGACTGGGCGAGGTTGTGAAACTTGCTACAGTGCACCAATATTTTGCATACTATTTATATGATGTGACCACTGTGGGAATTGGCGTGTAGATGGCACGATGGTGAATGATGAGACACTGATTTGGTGATGATGAGCGTTGGTTGATTGGAGACTTAAATACGTCGATCTAATGAACAAAATAGCGAGTTGTTATTGTGTGCGACGCAACTGGCGGAATATCTCTCTAGGTCGAGGCGATACCGCGAATCAAAACAGTGACAGTTAGAACAGAGAGAGATCACATTGCAAGTAAATCACGATGCTATTGAATGACCAAATATATGTCGAGCGTTCGCTAGTGCCAAGGTTGAGAACACGAGTTGAGAAACGTAACTATCGGCGATAGCAGATTAAACAGAAAAAAACTATGAATGTCTATGAATCGATCAATTTATATCGATCTAACATCGTCCATAATGGCGATTTGTACTCTAGCGTTAGAGTCTGTTGGAAACTCGTGAACTCGTGTGGGGTAACATCGATACTTGTGACGTTTTACAAATGAATGGACTCGATTGTATTCAATAATAACATAAAATGAAAGTTAACGCGCGTTTCAATAAGCCTTGATTGCAGTGCAAACCTTGCTGGAGTACAACTAGACGCAATTGCACACACACTGCCATATGCAGACGATTACTCCTTTCTGCAGTATTCAGCGGAACAGGTAAATTTGAGTATAATTACTGTTTGTTGCATGCTAACAAGCACTATCCACAGTCCAAATCACATCATCCAACAAGCATCATTTGATTTGCCATTGAGCAAATCAACTCAATTGCACAACGCTATACCAATTGGACAATGAGCACTGAAAATGGACATACACACACACAAAACAGACATGCACTTACTTGATTCTGGTTGGATTCAGGTCTAATTACTTATTAATCGATAATTAGCAAAAACGGCCAAGCAATAGAAGAGAGACATCGAGGATGACTGCGAGGCAAGTCAATCAATCAATCACTGGTGACACAAACCACCAACCAACAAGTGTGTGTGTGTGTGTGTTTGCATGCAAAATGCCTTTAACGTTAAATTAGACGAAATGTTTGTTTATATATGACGCGATGCTATTTGGTTGAGTAATGCTGCCGCATGCTGCTGGCTGGCTTATGACGATTAACGGCGATATTGAATTAGTGCCACTAGTGGACTTGGCCAGAACGCGCACCCGAACCAAACTGAAGATTGTACCTTTGTCAGAAGTGATGATGATGACTGTCTCTGCCGTTGATGTTGCTACAGTTGATGATAACTTGGTGATTATGCCCAGAGAGTTCATTGATAGCGCGCGCGATTAGCCTTGTTCACTGTGAACATGTTCACTCACTCAGCCAGTGCACACAGTGTTTCAGTCCGCGCTCAATGAAATATATCATATTGCTGGGTACACGTAAACATTTTACAGTCAAATTGGTCTATTGCATTGGAAATTGTGTTTGTTTTTACACATGCCACTCGATATATCGCGATCTGTTTCTTCAATGAACAGACAGAGGACCGGCCTGACATAGAAACAAACGTACGGACGATGGTTCACGTATTGATTGGTCGACCAGTGCGAAATGCAATGAAAGGTCTCGCCGAGTGTGGAAGTCTATTTTCGTACGATGAGATTAGCTAATCTCTCCGTGCACTGTTAAAGATGAAAATATATTAGCATCGAACGTGGTGATGATCACTAAACACCCACATCACTTACTTGCCTTGGTGGTCTGGTGTCACCAGATTTTTGTTGGCCGTCGCTAATCGCTCAAATGGGTAATTTTGGCCAGTACGTACTAAGCACCTCACTTGTCACAGACTTGTCAACTCAATCTAAATGAAGTGAAAACAGCCGAAACACTTCACCGAAATAAACCTTTGTCCGCGTGACATGTGTGAGCATAAGTGCACAAACACTCACTCCTCGAGCACATGGCGCCATTCATTCAACATATGATATCAAACATGTGACTGTATTGCATGCTGTTCCATTCTAAGACACCAATAATTGGACAATAATTAACTCTTTGTGCCAATCAGCTACTTAAACATTTTTTTGCATTAAAGTGCCACAAAGTGTTTCTCCTGGTTAGCAAAAAGTTGATAACGGATCGTTTAATAGTAGCATTTCCCAATGGAACTATGTACAATGTGCAGTGGGCACGGTAAGTTGTGTGCGATATCGAATTGTTATCATCGAAACGATTGTCATTGGTCTGTGCAGGTTGTGAGTGATCATTGAGGCAGTGATGTGTGTAAAGGCATCATGTAGTGGTCTGATGGTCTGGGCCATCGATTGAGAGGTAGAGCGGAGCACACTTTCACACGAGCAAGTCTCTCATTGATCCAGTTATCGCATCTCTATTTTTGCCTGTCCCGTCTTGATATATTCCAAGTTTAGCGCCAAGTTTTGTCGGTATCACTGAGTGTTCTGTCAAGTGGCGTACTTGAACTTGTTAGTATTATTATTGTTATTACTATTGCTTGTTGTCCGATGCGAACAGTCGACTTAGCAAATAGATCGATCGACTAAATATAACTTGTATCGCTTTGATTATGCTTCCTAGAATTGTCTGTCCTTTAGTGCTCCGATGGTTGCGATGTTTTCGGTTTCGGAATCGATTTCGGCGGAAACCACCGAACCGGTGGCCGTTGTGATTGCCTCGACGGCGTTTGCTCCAAACTCGGCGACGTCTTATTCTTTGGGCTGATGGCTTTCTTCTCATCTGGGAGAATCGCCTTCCCCCGGCGGCAGGTTTCCTCTGAACGGGACTCAATTCCGACTCACTGTAGTAGTTGCCATTCCCGTAGTAATAGTACGGCACTGAACTCGATCCGTTGGTAGTCACTAGAGCAGTTGAAGAAGGGTTACTTGCCACTGACCTGTCAGGTCGGATCACTCAAATCGAGCCTGTCGGTAATTGTCTCTACAAAAGTAGTACCCGAAGTGGGGTCAAGACAGGTTCGTTCGACATGGGTCCGACCGTACATTGAGATGCCATATTAGATTACCGTTTGTACTCGAGGTGGTGGTAGTGCTAGTGGTCGTGCCATTCAGTCGCCAAAAGCAACGAGGCGGTAGCAGCAGTAGAAGATAAGTTCGACGAGGACCGAAGAAAATTTCCGATTTCGACAGATCCAATGAGGAGTTTCGATTGCGCGCTTTGTGTGCGAGTGGCGAGGACGCCACTCGTCGATTGCCACAGATGGCAAATTCACTGTAGTCAAACAGCACCAAGCCGAGCAGTGCGAAGGCAATGAGACAAACATCTCGCCAGTGATAATCAGCAGTAATCGGCATCGTAACAGGAGAGGTTCAGTTAAGTCGTCATCATCGTAAGTGCACAGCACACCAAAACCTTCGAGATGTACAACACTCGAACAACATACACGCGGCC
Source organism: Rhizoglyphus robini (assembly GCA_023373905.1). Lineage (NCBI taxonomy): Eukaryota > Metazoa > Arthropoda > Arachnida > Sarcoptiformes > Acaridae > Rhizoglyphus > Rhizoglyphus robini. The sequence goes on from JAKIJQ010000003.1 coordinate 6,486,789, forward strand.
AAGTGCAATGACGAGCTCCTGGTGGCGACCTGCCATCATCAGCGAGCCACACAAATTGTCAAATTGGGTCACTAATGTTCCGATGTTTGCCTACCGATTGGTCTCGTTGTGTCATCGATCGTCGATGAGGCCAATCGAGTTCTTGTTTATTGACTCATCTCATTGCTCTCTATTCATCACCACAAAGCAATTAATTAACTAATCAACCTGTGTCACACAATAAGCCATTGTCTCGCTAGTGCCACTCTAGGCTATTTTGCACCAACTACAGGCTTTCCGGTTGACTCGGTGGATGAGACAGGCGAAGTGCTAACCGGACTAGTGCTCACTTCGGGTGCACTTTCACTGCTGCTCGGTGCAACCGAACTGGTGATGGATGTACTCTCGCTTTGACCCGTGCTGCTCTCCGACGAACTGACCACAGTTGTCGTTGTTGTCTCGGTTGTGCTCTCCACGGTTGTACTTGCACTGGTGGTGGTGCTCTCGTTGGTGGTCGTTTGGTTAGTGGTGATCTCATTGCTGGCCACAGTGGTCACGGTCTCATTACCACCAGAAATGGTAGTAGCGCTAGTTGCCACTTGTTGACTAGTCAAGCTTGGCCCGACTGTTGCTAAGGTGGTGTTCAACTGTTTAACCACAATCAAATTCAATTGACCACAATTTGTAATGTTCGGAATTTCCAGCGAGGCCGGAATCTTTACATTCAACAACTTCGAGACTTAAAAAAAGATATGTCAGTTCCATAAAACCTATTATTAATTATAAAAATGTACTGACCGGGCACGGCTGCTTTCGTGTAGAATTGACATTTGAACTTGCTCCAGGCCGAGTTTACTTGCACATTTAGTCGATTCAAAAAGGTTCGACCAGAGTTGGGAAGGTTGACAGGCACGTTGTCCACGGTCAAAGTCAAATTCGAGCTTGATTGCCCACTAGTCAGTGCAAACATTAACATTTACACTGATTTATTTATATTATTATATTGGCGATATTACCTGACAATTGAAAGCAAAGCGACTAAAATATGACAAACAACAAGACTCACAGCAACTGATCGATCCATTTTTGGCGAAATCAAAGCTTAACAGAATTGTCAATCAAATGGCTTTATCACTATCATAAATATTGTGGCAATGCTTAATTATGTTCTGCCTTTGTGCGAGTGCAGCTTTTGGGTTTTATGCTCGTTCAGGACGGAAGGCGAAACGAATCGAATCAAGTCGGACAGTTTAAATTTTGTCCATTAATTGCGTGATTGAATGATTTGCCACTCAACAGGTGTGTTTGCTTACAGGTCGACTGGTTCGACATTTTATATTTGAACATATTCGTGTGTGGGATCAAATAGAAAGACTGCGCTGTTTGACCAATCAGACAATCATCATTCAATGCAAATGTTTTGCCAATAATCAATCACAATCGATCGATTCACAATGTTGACTCAACATGTAAAGTGAGGCTTCACTTGGTTACAGCATTTCTACAGCCAATAATCGATTGGCGGTGCTCTTGTTTGAATTCCTTTTCCAGGCGGGCAGGAAATTAGTCTTTTTTATGCGAATTTCGTCAACCACCTTGTTGTCCTGGGAAGAGGAGATTCATGGAAATAACCCGACAAAGTGGCGATGATAGTAAACATCGGCCGAGGTTTGTTGCATGCATGTTTGAATTAATGAATCGCTCTTAAACAGCAGCCGAGTGTAGCTATAGTCGAGAATGCGATGTGCCACCAAGTTCGATTCAATTCAATTGATCAGTTGTGCAGTTCTCGATTTACCTGTACTATCAAACAAATGAGACAAAGTCAAGTCTGGCTACTTTCATACCGCACTGCCAGTGGTGACGTGAATGGGTGCCAATGGGTCGTGGCACTGGCTGTCTGTTTGGTCATCAACAATGATACAATAACGTTGATTTAACATTGACATTAGCATAACTGTGATTGCTTAATTTATTTTTATTTTTATTTAAAATGTATGATGATTGTTGTGTTTGGATTGAATGCTATTTGATTATATATTACACATCGAATGGACAAATGCAAAAATGCATTTATTAATAAATGAATTTATAGATGATGTCACATTTTGTAGACCTTAGTCATCATTTACTTAAGGCATCCACAAGGGCTGGTCTGTATGTTTAATAATGTCAATTTTGTCCACAACCGCACCATTCTATTTAAAAAAATAAAGGTTAATTAAATAATTGCCCATTTATTCAAGTTCAATCATTTGTATGTTCACCTTGTCGTCCGAAGTTTGTTCCAGCACAATATGTTGACGGTCCTTAAAAGTTAATCGAGTATATCCATAGTCCAAATGATGATGGGCAACCCAGTTTTTGAGGGTTGGATTGAATATTGGGTGTTCTTCTTTGTTGCCCTGAAGAAATATTTAAGGACATTTTGATTATAATCAAATTGATTGATTGTCCAAATGGACTTACCGCACTACCAGTGACAATGTGCACTGGTCCGGTTGGATTGTCGTAAGCATTGGCCGAACGAGTTCCGCTCATGATGGTGTTGTTGTACAGCGGCAACAGTCGACCATAGAAGTGTTCATGTCCGTAGAATTGAATGTCCACGCCGTACTTGAAGAATAATTGCTCAAGTCCAAACCGAAGTGGGGCGTGCACATCGTCGTGCATGTGAATGCCCTGACGGATGAGTGGGCGTTCCATGTCTTGGTGATTGCACTCTTTCGTGTCATTGTCGTCATTGCCACCTTTAAGGCAGTACAGTGGTCGATGTGCCATCACGATGATCCATGGTCGTTGTGCGCGATTCTGATTTGCCCGTTTGAGATCTTCCTCTAACCACTGGAATTGACGTTCAATTTGGTCCCAGCCATATTCGGTGAAATAATAAAATTCAGTCGAGTAGAGAATAACATGAGCAGGACCAATGTCCATACTATAAAAGTGATTGTTCAATCGTGTGTTCAAGGGTGCATTATGGTTGGGATGGGCACGATCACCAATCATGGAGAAACGTGCGTCGTAATGGCTAAAATTGTGATGCTTTTCGTGGTTGCCCGGACAGGTCATGTAAGGCACCTGGGAGGAAACGGTCTCAATAGAACGCATGAATTTATTGCCACGTTCGCCGTCTTTCTGTAAAATGATGCAATTCAAAATTGAAATCCAAAAATCAAGAAACACCTCCAATTGAAACTTACACTATGAAGATCATAAGCGATATCACCGATATGAAAGACAACATCGTACATATCGAGATCGTGCACTTCCTTGGTGAGGAAAGGTATCGACACCTCGTTCTGATAGCCAAGGTCGCCATAAATGGCTAATCGAGGGTTCCAGCTTGAACCACTGGGAAGAGATCTAAAATGAAATACTGCAGTCATTCCACTGGCTGCACTGCCTACTCGATAATCTATGGAAAGAACCGACAAATGAGCAAATAGCAATCATCCCAGCCTTATGCATACAATACTTCGAACCAGGCTTGAGACCAGTCAACAGGGCTCGATAAGTGTAAATCTCTGCGAGATCATCTTTGAAATGAGACACTTCGGCTTTGGCTATGCTCTTGAGATCAGTGGCACTAGAGCCATACTCCACATGGGCCACATCGGAGAGGGCCAAATAAGTGGCCCAGGTGACCACCATTTCAGTCTCATCCGCTGTTGAATCAAATATTAATAAATACCACACTTATTGTACCACACTTACTTCCAAGAGAAAGATGAACCTGTTCGGGAAGATTGGTAACTTTTGCATGTGCCAGATGGAACAGGCCCAAGGAAAGCAGCGCTCCTATGAAAAGTTGCAACGTCTTCATTGTGATTGATTACGTGCTAATTGAATGGCTTGGTGCAGACAAAACACTGGACTAGATCAATCGCTTATTTTATAGAGGACAATGGAGAGACAAATTATCTCACTTTATTTCACTGAAATAGACTTACATTTTTAGCACGTACGCATCGAATATCTAACAGTGCGATCTAACCAATCTATTCTGTACTGCAGATCAGTTGTACTATTAGCCAAGTCTTCCGATAACAAAGTGTTATCGTTCAATTAGGTTAAGGTTTGCCTCGCATATTATCTCACTTTATTAAATGTGATTATAATTAGCTATAATAACCAGCCGGGACAATAAGAAAATAATAATAACTGAAAAATGTTAGAATCTGTTCAGATTGTTTGATTAAAAATGCATTACTTGCATCAGTCTAGTAAATCACCATCGATGGGTTTGCGTGCTACGCTGGGTGTTATCGCCATCCTGCCAGATACGAGCCATATCCTTTTGGTTAAGCTAACAAATTACACATATTAGTAGATCAATTTCGAAACTTAACACATGAGAAAGTGAGATTACTTGCCGAGATAAAAGCACATGCAAAGCGGAGATAATTTCTGCAAGGAGGGCGCCAATCTGTGCTGCTCGTTACTTAAATTAAGTAATTTGCACTGAGATAAGCGTAGATCAAAGCAAAGAAGTGAACGTTCATTACCGATTGTGTCAGACATCTCACGTAGCGAACTGATGATATGATTGCTAAATTCTTTACTTTTTCTCTTGATAAACATTTCGACAATGATTGATAGGCAAATTGGCTGTGAATGAGACATTGTTGGTAGTTGTTCTGAAATGAAAGAGACAAATTCAGAAAATTAAACTAAAATCTTTTCAAATAAATTTCTCTTGAACTGAAGCCGCACGTTCTGAACAATTAGGATTCACTTCAAAAAGGCCATATATGGTTATAATGCTGAGTAGAGATAAAATCCAATTAGACTTTCTTGATCATAATTCGTAGCATAACATAATAAATTGAGAGTAAATATAAAAGGTCCCAAAGACTCTGTCAAGCTGAAAAGCTTTGCAGTGAAAATAATTGACATTGAACATGTGTTGCAGTTATCGCCATCTTCCGACGAATGTCAAAACTTCCATGTCAATGTTATCAATGCTACTAATAATTTGTTTATTTGTCATTTTGCAATGCATCTAGTATGATTTGATGAGAATATATTTTTCATCATTTTTAAATTGCCCTCAAGTACAAATCTGGTTTTCTTGTCCTTTTTTGCTCCTAAGGCAACCTATTGATAATGATGACCGAGCTAATTGGTTAAGCAAATCAGTATCTGACAGTTTCGTAATTACTGACATTGTGAGCAGCGTGCACTGTCATGCCATGGCGGTATCAAAATATAACTTATTGGCAATAATTTGAATAAACAATCCACAGAACATTTCAAACAATGTCAAATGTAATGTCAAGTAAGTACACGTCTTTACAATGTTTTTTTTAATAATTTAATCTTAATGTATTACAGTTTATTTTGTATGGTTTGAAGTCGTCATTTTAAGTTTCAGATTCAAGTTCGTTCAATCAAAACATCCACTTTGGGTGATCTGTGTGTTTCACAATTTCGACGTGATCAATCGTCTGGCCACCCTAATGTGAGTACAAATTGAATTAGTATTACAAAATTATTGTTTATATCAGTTGTTTATTACCTTATCATCCGATGTTTGTTCCACGACTATATGTTGTTTATCTTTGAATGTCAATCGAGTATAGCCATAGTCTTGATAGTGACCACCAATCCATTGAGAGGTTTTGACTTGAGGATTGAAAAATGAATGCAATTCTCGGTTGCCCTAAAAGGGTAATTAAAGTATTAATTGAATGCAATAATTAGTTAGAGCTAATTTGCTTACCGCGCTGCCAGTAACAATAATCAATGGCCCACTTGGGTTATCATAAGGATTGGCAGTGTTGTGTCCACTCAAGACAGTATGGTTGTACACGGGCATGCTGCGAGCATACAAGTGCTCATGGCCATAGAATTGAATGTCAACTCCGTACTTGAAGAAAAGGTCTTCCAGTCCATATTGAAGTGGCGAATTCGTGTTTCCGTGCATTTGAATGCCTTGCCGAATTTGTTCTCTCTCCATGTTGGCCATGTCGCACTTGTCATATCTCAGACAGTAGTACGACCGATGGCCCATTACGATGATCCACGGTCGTTCTGCACGACTTGCGTTTGCCCTTTTAAGGTCTTCCTCAAGGAAGTGGAATTGTCGTTCAATCTGGTCCCAGCCGTACTTGGTGTAGAAATAGAACTCGGTGGAGAACATTATAATGTGGGCTGGCCCGATGTCCATGCTGTGGAAGTGATTGTTGATTCTAGTGGCAAGTGGAGAGTCATGTTTTGGTTGATGCCGGTCGCCGAGCATTGAGAAACGAGCATCATAATGACTAAAGTTGCCGTAGTTTTCGTGATTGCCCGGACAGCTCATGTACGGCACTCGTGATGACACTTTCTCAATCGATCGCATAAAATCATTGCCTTGTTCGCCTTCTCTCTGCAATTAGTAGTGTTCATTGGAATCATTCCATTATTTCTTAGTATTGCATTTTATACCTCGTTAAGATTGTATGCAAAGTCCCCAATGTGGAAAATGACATCATACATGTTCTTCTCTACATCTTTAGTTAAGAATGGCAACGATTCTTCATTTTCATATCCTAGATCGCCATAGATGGCAACTCGAGGGTTCCAATTTGGCCCAGTAGGCAAGGACTTGAAGTTACTCACATTGGACCAACTGCTCGCTTTGCTGCCAACGCGGTAATCTATCAACAAGTAATTAATTAGATTAGTATATCAATCCTCCAGCAGCGGCGTATTCATTTACAGTGAACACTGTCTGGTTTGAGTTTGGTCATCAGTGCTCGGTAAGTGAAGAAATCGGCCTTGTCTGTAAAGTGTGTCACTTCAGCCTTGACTTGTGTCTTCAGGTCATCTTCTTTTAAGCCATACTCTACATAGGCAACATCGCTGATTGGCAGAATTGTGGTCCAAGTGATGAGCATTTCGGTTTCGTCCGCTACAAACGATCAAAGACGTAAAGGACAAAGCAACAGTAGAATTCGAATGTGCACTTACTTCCGAGTGAAAGATGCAATTGCTCGGGGTGGTTTGTCCGATTGTCGGCCGACTGTGCCGAATGGCACAGACTCAGCAATACTATTGCCGAACAATAATAAATCCAACCGTGATTCTGTCTCATTGTGAATATATCATTAATCAATAACCGTCGATTGCCATTCTCAGTCCATAGTTATATACAGGACACTTCCACTTATTGTATCGGATCGATATCAATGCCATTCAAATTATCACTGCCAATTGACATTACAAGATACGGTAGCATTATTAATTTACATAAATGATTATTATTTATATCGTGCTATTTTGTCGATACGAAACGATAGTCTCGAGATGTTGATGCAACATTGTCAATGCTCACATCCTTTAGTGATTATAGATAGCAGCACTTCAGCACTATCTCAGTTGGTCAAACAGAGAGTTATGATATCTCAATACGCATCCGGATTGTAATCTCAATTCCAATTGAAGATCTCAACAGTGCTCATCTCTGTAATTGTCAATGTACGTTCGAAATGTTGAAGATCATAATCATAAAACAGGTGAACATGTGTTTGAAGTGCTTAGTGAACATCATTTTTCTGTACTTTATTTGGACTTGAGCTATCTTATCTTATGTACATGTTTTTACAAGTGGAATTACGGTTTTATTGATCTGATCCGTTTTGGGTGAAAGATAGTTTGATTGCTTTATTGATTGGTTGATTGCATACTTACAAATTGAGAATTGAGAACTAAATTGAATCAATTTAATTTATTATATTATATTTATTTATATTATGTTTCGGTCGACATTGAAATGCCTTCTCTGTTCATTTCAGTGTAACTCATCGTGATACATCCATTTGGGCTGAAAAGTACTTTTGGTAATTTCAATTCGATCGATCAGTTCGCCTCCCTGTAGTTGGAAATGGAGTTGCCATTAGACTTTCGGACACTGCCACACTCAACCCCAACAAACCTTATCGTCTGATGTTTGTTCCAGAACCATTTGGAGTCGATCTTTGAATGAGAGTCGTGTGTATCCATAGTCATAGGCACGATCAGCCACCCATTTTTGGTCCTTGGTTATTGGATTGAAAACTGCGTTTAATTCTCGGTTTCCCTAGAAAAATAATAATAATAAATGGTTGTTGTTCGCCATTGTGAAAGCTCGTACCGCACTGCCAGTTGTGATATGAATCGGTCCTTGTGGGTCTTCGTAAGGATTCGACGAATTTGTGGCCCCACTTTTGATGACATAATTGTGCAGAGGCAACAGCCGAGCATAGAAATGTTCGTGACCGAAGAAGGCCAAATCGACTCCGTGTCTGTAGAAAAGGTTCTCCAAGCCATACTGACGTGCAGATTTACTATCGCCTCGCATGTGAACGCCTTGGCGAAGAGTTTCACGCTGCAATGTTTCATAGTCACAGGAGGGGTCACCAATCTTGAGGCAGTACAGTGGTCGATGGCCCATCACGATTATCCATGGCCGCTGGGCTCTGTTCTGGTTAGCTCGTTGGAGATCCTCTTCCAAGAATCGAAATTGGTTCTCAATCTGTTGCCAGCCATAGTCGGTGTAGTAGTAATACTCGGTGGAGAACATGATGATGTGCGCCGGACCTAGATCCATACTGTGGAAGTGATTGTTGATTCTTCGGTTTAGAGGTGATTCGTGCTTTGGGTGGTGCCGGTCACCGATCATCGAAAATCGAGCATCGTAATGACTGAAATTGGCATATCTCTCGTGGTTCCCAGGACAGACCATGTACGGCACTCGAGCTGCCACTTTCTCGATCGATCGCATAAAATCATTGCCTTGTTCTCCATCTCTCTGGTTGAAGCCTCATTAGAATGGTAGTTCTCTGTGAGCAATATCGTTTTACCTCGTACAAGTCGTATGCCAGATCGCCAATGTGGAAAATGGCATCAAACCGATTGTTGTCAACATCTTTGGTGAGAAAGGGCAGTGACTCCTCGTTCTGATAACCGAGATCGCCATAGATGGCCAACGAGGGAAGCCATAAACTGTCGTCAGTGACAGTGCGGAAGCGGAAAGTCTGTGACCAACCAGTGGCATTGCTGCCCACTCGGTAGTCTAGTGACAAATCAAATGATTGTTTTGGTGATTAGACACACCAGATTTGATTGGCAAGGGTTTTTGTGCTTACAGTACGGACTGGTCGGTCTGAGGTTGACCAACAAGGCTCTATAGGTGAACAGGTCAATCTCCTTGAAATGGCTCACTTCTGCCTTGACCGAGTCGGTCAGCTGTCCCTCATGCAGTCCATACTCGACCAGTGGGTCATCCTCAATTGCACGTAATGTACTCCACGTGACCACCATTTCGGTTGCATTTGCTTCAAATAATAGTTGTCCATTGAAATTGATCGTGCATTACCTCAAATACTTACTTCCCAGTGCAATGTGCACTTGCTCGGGACTCGATTTGAGTGAGACGATTATTTGGAACAGTGCCACACTGCCAAAAAGTGCCAAATTGAATTGAAACATTTCTTTTGGTAATTTTCTATTGAGAATTTAAAGATTATTCTGGTTACATGACACAACAACGAGACATTGTAGTAATTGATTTGTCGATTGTTGGATATCACGAGTGACACATGTGGAGGGTTGATGATGTTCAATGAGACACAAACTGACAAACAATGAACTTGTGATTGTGATATCGACCACGGTGTTTGTGTGGTGTGTTTGGTTTGTTGTTTGGGTTGGCCGGTGTGGAAGTGTTTGCTGGACAAAGTTATCGTGCTGGTTGGTTTGTGCATACTCATCAAAGTGCACCAAATACGACATTGACTTTTGTGTGGTATAAATATAGTCAGGCTTGGTGGCTGTTGCAAGGCAATCGTGAGTGGCTGAAACTGGTCGAGATTGATTGGATGTACATTGGCATTGTTTGCACACACACCACACCACTCACCATGTCTAATTGGCAGTCGACACTGACGCACTCCACCATGAGCAAATCGTTCAATAGCAAATCTAATTGACGATCGTAATCGAATATATACAAAATATGGATGGCAATGGATTGTAATATTTATTTAAGACTAATTAGACTGTGATTGGCAATGTGAGTAATCGAACCATTTCGTTCGTTGTTGAACACCTTTCCAACGAGTATATGCTTTATGTTCAGCGACAACTTTATCGCATCCATACAGGATGGTCCGAGTGCTTGATGATGTCGATCTTGTCGATCACTTTTCCACCCTATCAATTACATCATTAGTGACCACTCCCCAAACATTTGCACACAAACCTGATCGTCCGAGACCTGTTCCAGTATGATGTGACTTCGCTCTTTGAACACAAGTCGAGTGTAGCCATAGTCAAAGTGGTGGTCAGCCACCCAACTCTTGAGATGATCACTAAATGGAGGATGTTTCTCACGATTTCCCTAAGCAAACCCGAGTTTGTTATTTTTGGTTGAATCGATTTGGTTTGTTAGACTTACCGCACTGCCAGTTGTAATGTGAATTGGACCTCGTGGATTGTCGTATGGATGAGTGCGAGATGATTCCACAACTGTGAAATTGTAGATTGGCAACAGGCGGCCGTAGAAGTGTTCGTGTCCATAGAACTGAATGTCCACTCCATAGTCAAAGAACAGCTTCTCGAGGCCATATTGGAGTGGCGATTTAGAGTCATCTTTCCAGTGAATACCTTCGCGGATTTTTGGTCTTTCTAGAGTATCATGTTTGCATGATTCATTGTCACCAATTTTAAGGCAATACAACGGTCGGTGGCCCATCACGATGATCCACGGACGTTGTGCTCTATTCGCCTTTGCCCTTTTGAGGTCTTCTTCGAGGAAGGCAAATTGCCGAGCAATTTGGTCCCATCCGTACTCGGTGTAGTAGTAGAACTCGGTTGAGAAGAGAATGATGTGTGCAGGACCAATGTCCACACTGTAGAAATGATTATTGATTCTATGGGTGAGCTGAGCATTATGGTTTGGCTGATGTCGATCACCAATCATCGAGAAGCGAGCATCGTAGTGACTGAAGTTGCTATGTCTCTCGTGGTTGCCCGGACAGACCATGTAAGGCACTTGAGCTGCGACTTTCTCAATCGATCGCATAAAATCGTTGCCTTGTTCTCCATTTCTCTGCATGCATTATTGAGATTAGCCAACCGAACCATATTTAACATAACCTTTGTCTTACCTCGTACAGATCATAGGCCAAATCGCCAATATGAAAGATCACGTCGTACATGTTCTTGTCGACATCCTTCGAAAGGAACGGAAGAGATTCTTCATTTTGAAAGCCCAGATCGCCATAAATAGCGAAACTTGGGTTCCACTCATTGCCCTTTTTAAGTGTTTTGAAGTGGAACACTTTGGTCCAGGCACTGTTTTTGCTTCCCACTCGGTAATCTGTCGAACAGCAATGAACTTATTAACCGCCAACTTAGTAAGTGTACTCACAATATTGAGTGTTGGGTGTGAGGCCCTTCAGCAGTGCTCGGTAGGTGTACAGGTTGGTGCCGTCCGTGAAGTGAGTTGTCTCAGCAGTGACGTGACTCGTCAAACTGCTCTCGCCCAGTCCATATTCCACCTGTGGAGTATCATCAATGTGGTGCACTGTGGCCCAGGTCAACACCATTTCTGTCTCGTCAGCTGTGTCAAAAGTTAGTTCGGTTAGTCAACACGGTTTGGTCATTGCTTGTTGCGTTACTCACTTCCCAGTGCAATGTGCATCTGTTCGGGATGATTGTTGGTGGTGGCTGCATGGCCCAAAAGGACCATATTCAGCAACACCAGACAGATTGCCGAGTTCATCATTCTGTTGCACGGCCACGAGTTGTTCCAATATTGAGTTGAGTGTAATGTCTCCTGTCTCTCGCTGCACCCTCTTTATATTGACATCTATTCTTAGTCATTTGTCCATTATCAATGATACAATTGTGCGTTGTCTAGACTCCTTCAGTGATCTCTGTGCAACCATCTACGCCATAAACCTTGACTTATCATCTAATCTCGAGTGCGCACCCTTTTTGGCTACAAACGCGCGCGCTGTCTACACGGATTTGGTGATTGGCCTGATCAGTGATCATATCATTTGATGATTCTTATGTGACAGTGACAATTAGGCAATTGATTCTAATGACATAATCGAATTTTATTTACAAATCTATCCGAATTCATAACATTTACTTCATCCACCTGGGACGAGGCCCATCTTTGATCAATTCAATTCTGTCGATAATTTGTCCTTCCTATTGCAAAGACAAACATTAACTTTATTGCCCTAAGTTAAATTCAAATACCTTATCGACTGAGATTTGTTCCAGCACAATTTGATGACGACTTTTGAGTCTAATGCGAGTGTAGCCATAGTCGAGCTTATGCACATCAACCCATTCCTTTGGGTGTTTAGTGAAATTTGCAAGCTCCTCCCAACAGCCCTAACGAGACGACAGTTTACTGCCTATAACAAAGCGGTTTCAATTGACGTACCCCATTTCCTGTGGTGATGTGCACTGGGCCATGAGGATTGTTGTACGGCTGGTCCCTTAAAGAATCCGTGGAAGAAAAGTCATAGATGGGCAATAGACGCGCGTAGTAGTGCTCGTGTCCGTACAGTTGCAAGTCCACGCCATATCTATAGAATAACTTTTCAAGGCCATATTCGAGCTTTTTGCCCACACCTTTCCAGTGAATTCCTTTTCGGTGAGCTTTTCGTTCCTGTGTTTGTTCATCGCAGCTTGGATCGCCAGTTTTGAGGCAATACATTGGCCTGTGACCCATTACGATGATCCAGGGACGTTTGTGCCTGTTCGCGTTTGCCTTCTCGAGATCATTCTTCAGGAACTGGTACTGCCGCTTAATTGGTTCCCAGCCGTGCAAGTTACAATAATAATAGTACTCGGTGGAGTACATTATGATGTGAGCTGGACCAATGTCCAGGCTGTAGAAGTGGTTGTTGATTCGACTACTAATTTGAGGTGAGTTGTGCCTTGGCTGGTGCCGATCACCGATCATTGAAAAGCGAGCATCGTAATGACTGAAATTGTCATATCTCTCGTGATTGCCAGGACAGACCATGTACGGCACTTGAGAGGCAACTTTCTCTAGTTTGCTCATAAACTTGTGGCCTGTTTGTCCATTTCCCTGTAAAGTATTCATTCATTAATTCTTCAATTCAAATTCTCTCAGGAGCACACCGATTCGAGATTGTACGCCATATCGCCAATGTGGAAGATGACATCGTACTTGCGATTGCGAACGTCTTTCTTGAGGAATGGCAGTGATCTCGCATTCTCCAGACCCATGTCACCCACCACCGCAATCGACGGGCTCCAATTGACTTTGTCCGAAAGTGTGTACAATTTGAACAGGTCCGACCAGCCACTCTCATGGTTGCCAACACGATAAACTGCAAACAAATAACCAGGTATAAATAATCACCAATCAGTATCAACTGATCAATGCACTCACAATATTTGTATTTAGGCTTCAAATTAGTCATCAAAACTCGATGTGTGTAGAAGTTGGTCTTGTTCTCTTTGAAATGAATTGACTCTCCCTTGGCCACTTGATTCAGCTCTGCTTTGTCTCGGCCGTACTCGACTCGTGGATAACTTTTAATATTGGCCATTGTCACCCACGTGACCATCATTTCGGTTTCATTTGCTGGTGGTTTCATAAAAGAATTGTTTGAAATTGAAATTCACAAATTGTATACTTACTTCCTAGTGCAATGTGCACTTGTTCATGAACATTATGTCTTGCAGTACTGGCCAGTGCCATTAGCACAAATATCGAATACACTTTTGTTATTAGCATTGCTGTGTATGTTGCGTGTGGTGCATTCCACTTCACAATGGATGACTGCTGTGATTGATTATATTGACACAATTGACACACACACGTCGTCTAATGGTCTAATTTAATATCTAATCTAAGGCACCTTCTTAGACAGAGACAAAACAAAAATGTTTAATTGATTTGCATAATAAATTGATGACGTTCTTTAGCAATAATTGAGCAAGTACAAGTGGCAAGTAATACTCTGTGCACATGTGCTCAATGAAAGGTGCACTGATTTGTGTGCACTTGAGCAATTTGTGAGATGTGACATTCGATATGCGGACTTGATGATGCCTTAATCAAGGTTCATTTTACGCAACTTACATTTGAGTTTGAGCAGGATTTAAAAACGACACTCATTTACAATTGTGATCATTTGCCTTCAATCGGACACTTTTTTAATCAAGACCTGCAAATGTGATTGATGTACTTGGTCGCAACAACTTGGACCAACAATAAAAAAAAGTTTTCTGGAACTAGACACTCAGTTTTTTCATGTTCACTAAATATGGATCTTGTAGATACACTATCAATAATGTCATCGTAGTGTTGCACTCATTGAATCGATCAATTTTCCACTGTGCTCAGCTTCTAGCTTAATAGTTCGCAATGTTACAGCTTGCGTTGACGTGCGATTTAACATATTTTAGCATGTTGATCATCTTGTTTTTAATTAAATGTGAAATATTAAAGAATTGCTCATCGATTGATATATATTGAATGATTTATTGCAAAAAATGTTTATATGGTTGCTTTATGCATTATGTTCGCATGACGGGACTCAAAGCAACCACTTTGGCATGTCTGTTGGCTTGATGATGTCAATAGTGTCGGTAACGATTCCTCCCTAAACATTAGAGTTATTAGTCACTATCTGCACACCCACATGCCACTAACCTTATCATCGGAGGTCTGTTCCAGAGTGATGTGGTGACTATCCTTGAACACAATTCGAGTGTATCCATAATCGAAATGATGGTCAGCTACCCAGCTTTTGAGATTATGGTTGAATGCTGGATGCAGTTCACGATTGCCCTGTATATGAGTGAATAATAGTTTGACAAACAATGAATGAATCAATCAAGTCACTTACAGCACTGCCAGTGATGATGTGCACTGGGCCATGTGGATTGTCGTACGGATGGGCACTCGACCCACCCATGACAGTATAGTTGTAGATGGGCAACAGTCGGCCGTAGAAGTGTTCGTGCCCGTACAGTTGAATGTCCACTCCGTACTTGTAGAAGAGATCTTCCAAGCCAAACTTGCGCGCCGAGTGGCTGTCTCCGTGCATGTGAATGCCCGATCGAATGTCTGGCCTTTCGAGTGTGTTCAGGTGACACGAATCGTCGCCAATTTTCAAGCAATACAGTGGCCGATGGCCCATAACAATGATCCACGGACGTTGGGCTCGGTTCTGGTTGGCTCTTTTGAGGTCTTCTTCCAAGAATTGAAATTGCCGCTCAATCTGATCCCAGCCATATTTTGTGTAGTAGTAAAACTCGGTGGAAAACATGAGAATGTGCGCTGGACCAATGTCCATACTGTGGAAATGGTTGTTGAGTCGACTGGTGAGAGGGGCGTTGTGGTTTGGCTGGTGTCGGTCACCGATCATCGAAAAGCGTGCATCGTAGTGACTGAAATTGCCATGTTGTTCGTGATTGCCCGGACATGTCATATACGGCACCACGGCGGCCACTTTCTCAATTGACCTCATGAAGTCGTTGCCTTGTTCGCCACTTCTCTGTGAAACAAATCAAATGTGACAACTTAACACATTGGAGAAATCATTGCCATTACCTCGTTGAGATCGTATGCAAAATCACCAATGTGGAAGATCACATCGTATTCACTCTTCTCGACATCTTTCGTCAGGAATGGTAGCGATTTCTCGTTCTGGAAACCCAAATCTCCATAAATGGCAAACTTGGGATACCATTTGTTGCCAGTAGGCAGTGTTCGAAAGTGAAACACACTCGACCAACTGCTGCCTTTACTGCCCACTCTGTAGTCTATAGGTTGAATGGCGTGTTAATTCAAATGTGTCCTCACAATGTTTGCAATTGCACACTTACAGTACTGAGTTGCCGGCTTCAGTCCGGTCAACAAGGCTCGGTATGTGTAGAAGCTTGCCCCATCGTGTTGGAAATGATTCGTCACTGCATTGGCCACTAAAGTCAAATTGCTCTGTGCGGCACCAAACTCGACATTAGGCGCATCGTCAATGTGATGCATGGTGGCCCATGTTACCACCATCTCTGTCTCGTCCGCTGATGGTCAAATTATTACAATTACGATTGTATAGTAAAGCACTTCACTTCATTTATTTACTTACTTCCGAGAGCAAGATGCACTTGTTGATGATTGTTTGGTGCGGTCTCACCGAACTGGACCACACACGTCAGTGTCACCACAAAGCAACAACACAAAACACTCGCAAAAGTCTTCATTTTGGTGTGCTTTGTCTGCAGTCACTGGCAAAATGCGCGTCGTGTTGTGAGCTAACAAGACCCTATTTATATTTATCTCCAGGAACACATGTGTTTGCAATCTGTCCTATTCTTGGTCAGATGATACATTTTGCGAATTGGCCATCATCGATTAGCCTCAACAGCAGTAACCAACATCTGATCTAATCTTATCTGTGTCAATTGTGTTAGTTTGGGGTTACAAGTTCGATTGATAGACGACGATAGATGTGTTTGATTGGACTGAAGATACTACCATACAGGCTGCTCGTCTATGTGCACGCATTGTGCCTCTTGACACTTGGCTATTTCAAATAGTGCTAACATTGCTTTTATACATTTGAATCAAACAATTCGCTCTCGAAGTCTACAGACTATAGTGCCATTAACCGATAAACATGTTTCGAAACTTCAACTTGATACTTTGATGTCATTTCGATTTGTCGGTTTGTCATTTTTTACGTCATACGACATTGACATTGCAAAGCATGAGGCACATGTCTAGCGCGCTGTATGATTGATTGCTCATTAACCAGAACAAAGTTTGGTTTGTTAACCATCCTAAGTGATTCACAGTTTTTAGCAATATTTTATTTATTTATAATTAGATAGCTTTAATTAATTAAAACAAGTGTTAATGATGTGCGTAAGCATAAATTTATGATGTGTTAAATGCTGTGAAAACTTAGGCATTCTCCACTTGTATTTTCAATTGTCATTTAGCCATTTAGGGCCTAAATTTTAGGCCTCTCGACAATTTTCAAGTGTCAACAGCTGTGGTAAATGAGGCGGATTTGCTCACATTGCTAAATTGTGTTTGAGCATTTGGATAATTGGTAGTGATACATTGGACCAATGACTAATTAGATTTACAATTAAGTAGAAATTGTATTGCGATAAATGTCCTACAATATTGTTAATGAAAGCAACGGACTAACCACGGACCGACTTAAACAGAATTAAGCTTTCACGCACATTTGGTAATATTTTTTGTATTAATAGATTTGTAACAAATTGTTTCACAAATAAATTGGAAATGAACTAAATTCAACATAGCAATTGTAATTAATTGTACAGGTGAGACAATAAAAAGGCAAATGAGAATTGTTCTGCTTTGAGGATTTTGATTAATTCAATGAAATGCTCTAATACATGTGTATGTGTTAAATATTTGTATTACTCTATATATTCTTGTGCAGTATTGCACAATGAATTTGTATTTGAACAGGCATTTTATTTGCAATGAACCTTGATTTGTGGTCCAAGTGGATGCCAATTAGCACGCACATCGCCATTATCCACTCTGGATAGGCCAAGTCCATTTCGACAGATGTACAAGTCCCAGGCTTTATCTCATTATAATATACAATCATAAACGGGCTATGGTGAGATCTCTTCATTATTGATTAATGATGGCGTCATCAGAGATGATAAGTGATAATATTTCCTGATCAAAATCTTTTGGTTAGTCAACCTAAAATGCACTTTTGCGAGTCAATTGACTTAATTATTAACTTGTATAAAATCATTGATTGATAAGTCCGAAGTTGAACAGATGCACAAGTTTAGCTTGAAAATTAGTGTCATGTGAAGTGGTGCATGCAGTGGACAACAATAGATCTTGCCAAATAATAATATTTGAAGTAAGACATAATGAAAACGAAACTAAGTGAATATATTATTCTGGTTAAAAATAGAGCTAATTTTGTTCAATTTGAATAAAAGCTGCGGATGTAAAGAACTTCTTTAATTCAATTGGAAATAGATTTAATTTCTTTTTCTTATTTTCCAGGAAGCTTTGTATCGATAATATGGAATTCTTGAGTAATGGAAATAGGAAAAATAGGAAGCAAAAAAAGTTTCCATAAGTCAGTACCGCTATGTTGTGAGGATTATGCTTCTATGAGGTATAATTCGTCTCATATAACACGAGTGCATTAGCTTAGCAAACAATCAACAACAAACAGACAAAATGCATGACAAACTAGGAATTCTTAAAATAAACACTCGATTTATTGAACAAACATGAAGTAGAGTAATTAATTTACAGAAGATTCTGAAAAATACAAAAAACCAATTAATAAAATCCTTACTAATTCTAAGATTTACTTTTGAAATTACGCAGTTCTTCCTCGAAAGCTGTTAATTTTTTAATCTGCCAGTATGGAATTGCGAATCTGTATCCAGTCATGATGGACACCGCGAGAAGACCAGTCCCAAGGGCGAGGACAGCGTTTCGTTTGTTGAAAGCCATTTTGGTTATTATTGGGCAGTGGTAGATTCCGTTTGACAGACGATTTGTTGATGGTCGATGTTATTTTGATTATTCACAGGAAACAATGGCTTCCAGATGTAGTAACCACTTAATATTCCCCACAACGAAAAGATGGTAATCGATTTAGCGCTGATGCGATACATGTCAACAAAGCAAACATGCTTCCATGGAAAGCCGCTTTCCGAAAACGACAACGCTTGTCAAATGTGAGCAACCCTAATTTGCCTACTGCACCGGCGGCTATTACCACACAAACGGTTCAAAATATGTTTAAATAGAACATTAAATTTCAAATTAACTAGAAGCGCTGTTATTTAGCTTTTTTAACCTTTCAAGCCGATTCTTCAATCTCCACATTTGCACAGAATTTCCTCACATAGATTCTTCTCAATTCTCTTGAATCTTCATTTGCATCACTTGCATTGTGTTTGCAAATCATTTCTTTGGTTACCAATACCAATCTATCCCACAAAGATTGCAGATCTGGCCTCATGCCTCGGCCGATCGCAATTGCAATTTTTGTGGTTTTCTGAATTTGTCCAAGAATATTAGTATCCCAATTCTAGAATCTCACTATCTCGTCAAAATCTTGCGTTCTCGTACAGCCCAGGCGCATTCCTCAATGTCCACACAAGCACAGAGTCTCAGCAATTCCAATGAGTGTCCGAAAATTTATTACGATTCAGTCCTTAACGATTCCGCAAGTATGGGCGCTGCGCGAGCAACCACCGCTGACGCGGTGTTGTTCACAAATTTGGCAGATTTCGATCAGCCCTCGTGGCCTCGGGCGATCGAAATCTTGCCAAATTTGTGCTCTCTTCTGAATTTGTACGACTTTAACTAGCCCAGCGCTAGCTATCTAGTCAAATCCAGTTGCATCCAACAACATAGAGTGACCGAGGATTGTACCACCACCACACCACACCCTGCCCTATTCTGAATTTGTTCAAGGATATTAGTATCCCAATTTAATGATCATTGAATCCCAGTCCTAGCTATTTCGTTAAAATCATGCGTCCTCGTACAGCACAGGCGCATTCCTCAATTTCCACAATTTCATTTAGTCTCCTCACAAATAACAAATCTCCTCAATTTCAAAGAATCTCCTCAATTTCATTGAATCTCCTCACTAGTAACAAATCTCCTCAATTTCAATGAATCTCCTCAATTTCATTTAGTCTCCTCACAAGTAACAAATCTCCTCAATTTCATTGAATCTCCTCACTAGTAACAAATCTCCTCAATTTCCATGAATCTCCTCAAATCGTCAAATCCAGTTGCATACAAACGCAACACGTCTCTAAAGTGTCCACAGACTGCTTCTTACTTGTATTGAGTCCATTCCACCTAACCCAATCAGATCTGACTCGGTTCTATTTTCTCCATTCATTCTTTAAAATCGGGTATAGAAAAGGATGAATCTACATTGTCTAATCAGAATTCATTAACTCGTTTATAGTAATTTAAGAATCTGCCTATAAATCTATAAATACATTGCAAATAAATCAGTGATGTATAAAATAGCCAATCTAATAGTTTGGCTATTTTAACACTTTTTGTGTTGTGTGAGTCACAATAGCCGCCGGTGCAGTAGGCAATTTAGCGCTCGGCGTCAAATGTAACTTCGCCTGAAAGCATTATGCGCCATCTATGTTCTCAGAAATGAACAACTTTATTAGAAAGTTCTTTTTTTTAGTTTTTACAGTTGATTCATTAAATCTTAGGATATTTTCATAAATTGCTATTGAAATAATTCATTGTGCATTCCATAATGGCAAGTTTAAATTCTCTAACAAAAAGAATTTTGTAGACCATATTTGCGCACTTCGCGCTAAAGCTAATAATTTAATATTGTTTTGTCAATTTAATTGTGTAACGTCATTAAAACTTTCAGTAATTCAAAATTAAAAAGAAGTTTTATAAATTTGCCAAAAATGTGTTAGCAAAATTAATTTCGTTTTCATAGCAATCGATTTGTTCCATCAAAGGTGTCACTTCAAGCATTTGTAAGTGCAAACCAACTCTAAGCAACAGTTGCACTCCAAAGCCAAATGAAGCTTAGGCTAAGCAATGAGTCATTGAGCAATTAGATTATGTTTGCATCGCGGCAAGCTCTTAATGATTATCATAAAGCCTAAAAATGTGGCCATTGCCATTGAGACAACGATAATGTACTTTTGGTGGTATGGTATGGGTGCATTGCCAAAAGGCACTCGTTTGTTTGTAACGAGACAGCCAATGTAAAGGTGACTAATGAGTTTCCACTGTCAATGTTCTTGTTTTCTTGTTTTTCTGACTCGTTAAACTTGTGTCATCTAATGAATTCCGCTGTCAAATAATTGCCATTACAACCAAATGATATCGATAATAGACAAAATCAAAATCACCAAATACTATAAACTGTCATAATGGCAACAACATTGCGAACAATCTCATCTCCAAGGGAAAATGTCATCAAACAGCACCTGTTCCTACCTCGACTTTCTCTACCTCAGCTCAGCATAACCACATGTTTGCTGCTCTTTTGTAATGTTTACATTTGCAATGGTCTGTTCTGACATTCGTGTTTGCGGTACTAAATATTTCCAATACTTGACAGGTCTCAGCATTTCCTCAGTACAAATCGACGTTCAATTCGCTCAACATTGCGTCAACCCAATCCAATGTTTCACCTCAATGGTTCAATGTGTCCAAAGTCAAGAAATATTAAATTTAAACCTAGAAATATCTTCATTGACAAATGAAACTTTCAAGCATCCCTCAGGGCTATTCAATTTGTTCACACTGTCTCCGCAGTTACAATTTCGACTTCAAATGGACAAAACAGTGTCTCACTATTCCGTGTGGAAAACGAACACCTTCGGCAATGTATCAATGACCGAAGGCATAACTGACTCGGTTTTCTACAAAAAGGACTACACTTACCCAAATCAGTTCAAGACGATCAACGAATTCTACGGAACAGTGGAAGGCACGAATGGCACTGCGTTTGTGCGAGCAATAGTACAATTTGTCGACTGTGGTCGTTTGCTAGTGTTTGCATTTGTTCGGCATCATGATACACTGTACCAAATTAGACCTTTATTGGAGAATTTAAAAAGCCAATTTGATGGAAAACAAAATATTCATGAAATATACACAGTTACAACTGGAATCGATTCAAACATTTTCAGTGCCAGGTCAAAGGCGCTTTTGAATAGAAAAGAAATGCAGAGAAGAAAACGTGAAAATCCAAATGAAAGTCGCTACTGTCGTAAGCAATGATTTGTTTTGAATATTTTTTCAGAGATTAAATAGCTGCATCAATTTAGTGACCAACATAATCGCGGACAAAAGCTTCTTTAAACGAATGAACAACAACTTCCAACAAGTAGTTATCTACATCAAGACCGAGTTCATGTTGGCCAACGAAATATTTGCAAACTCAGATTGGGAGCATCATAGTCGTAAGTTTATCGAGGCATTATAATGATAAATTGACCAATTGATGATGTACTAGTTAGCAATTACAAAGTGGCACTTCCTCGAATTGACATTGATTTGACTATTGCGGCCGAGTTGGGTCACTTCACTGAGGAAGAAATAGTCAAGACACTGTTGAGTGTTGGCAATCGAACCCACTTTTGTATAATGCACTTGTTCACCGATCGAATGATTCGGCGAGGTGACTTTGGCCGACTGTTGGGAATTAGTGCAGTGGATGGTGCTTTCGAGAGAAATAATGTCGGTGCCACTACCATCAATGAATGCTTGGGCGATCCGTGGAAAATGCGATGCTTGCTTACATTCCCTCACGAGCTAGCCCACAGTTTTGGCTCGAAACATGATGAGAACAGTGTGGTTCGTGATAGTAACTCTTTCTTGATGTCAGTCTTCAATCCGGACACGGACCAAATTTGGCCAACCAATTTGGTAATGTTATTTTTAATTAGATTGATTCATTTGATAAATTTTAACGTTTATACAATCACAGAAACTATCACCAAAATCTATTGAAAATATAACCAAAACTGTATTCGATGAGAAAGGAATGTACTACGTTGCTGCTAAAGGTTGATTTTATTTTATTAATATTAATTTGTTGCTAATTTAATATCAATTGATACATTACATTAGATTGGTCCAAATGTGGCAATTCCATTGTAGAGGAAGGTGAGCAATGTGACGAGGGCAATTACCAACTTTGCTGTGACTCCAAATGTCGACTCAAGCCGTCCGCACAGTGCAGTCCATTCAATTCGTTGTGTTGTAACCAAAACTGTCAATACAAACGGACAAACGAGCAGGCTTGTATGCCTTGGAACTATTGCAATAATGAAGAGCTATTTTGCAAGAACAAACAAGCCTACTGCCAGCATGACAAAATTCATGTCAATTGCGATCTCACCACTACAACTCAAGTTTCGGAGACTTTCACTGAAAGAACCACTTCGACAAAACCAACAATTATTGCGGCTGAAAAGAAAACAAGTGTTGTTCAATATTTCTATGCTTTTGCCGTTGTCATCACAATTGGTTTGTCATTTTTGAATTGCTCTATTAATAATCCGTTTACTAATCAAACTATTTTTTAAAATATTCTAGCCCTTATCCTGGTCGTAACTGGCTTAATTGTATATTTTATTATAATTGAAATTAAACGAAGAAAGAGCAGTGGACAAAGCGCAAAATTAAGTTCTTCGCCACAACTGTCGAGCAAACCAACTTTACAAGTGGATGGTGATTCAAGCGAACCTTTGTTATATGGCAAAATAATTGATGAAGAAAATAAGAGACTCAAACGCCAATTGAAGGAACAAGCAAAATTGATTGAGGCACAGCAATCTCAAATTAACGAATTAAAAGAACAAATCAATTTGAACGAATCAATGGAAAGCGAAGTGCGCGATTTGAAGAATAAATTACGTGAACTTAAATTAGCAATCGAAAAAAGTATTCCTTCCGATATCGAGGATGACGAAGAACAATTGATCGATTCGAATGCTTTTCAGTCTTGTCCAAATTTGAAGCAAAATTAAAATACGACTATTTTATATTTTAAAGCAAATTCTAAAACTGTAACTGAAAATGACCAGAACAATAAACAAAAGTATGCCCAAAACCTAACGAATTTAGGTTATCGCCATTCATTGATTGCAATCCAAAAAATTTCCAAAGTGCAAATATTAACACTTATAATTGCAATCAACTGATTTGTTGTCTTCCTTGCTAACAAGCGTGACAATCACTAGACCAATAAACTATCTGGTTATTGCCATTGAGACAATGATAGCGTACATTGTACAATTGTCAATTGCCCAGTGGATGCTTAATCTCACTTAAAAGTCTGTGTAATAAATATTTCCGTGTGCATGTTGTACACAATCAGTTTTGTTATAAATGTGTGTAAATTGGAGGCATTCCATATATTATCTAACTGTTGATGTTATTAATATACTTTAGATTCAAAGAATCAAATTCCGCCTAATCTCGCAATTTGCTCTGCACTTTGTTCAAAGATACATCCTATCTGAATGGGGAATGTCAGTAAAATGCATTTTCGTTTACGCCTATTGTTGCTTGTCAACACAATCATATGGCTGCTAGTGTTTTGTTCTATTGAGTGCAAAGGTTTGTAGTGTATTTAAATTTGCTTCTGGCTTTTTCATTAATTCAATCCACAGCTATCCCACCTATAAGAATCAACGTTCAATTTGCTCATCATTGTAAAAATGCAATCGAATGTTTCTCATCGATAGTTCAGTGTACCGGAAGTCACGAAATTTTAAATTTAAACCTTAAAGTGTCCTCTGTCCACAATGAAATTTCCGATCGGCAAAATCTGTTCATCTCATCGTCTCATTTACAATTCAAACTACAAATGGACAAAACTGTTCCTCATTATTCGGTGACAAAAACGCACAAGACAAATGCTAAATCAAAAGTACCAATGACCGAAGAGATAACCGATTCTGTCTTCTACAAGAAGGACTACAAATTTTTGAAGCAGTTCAAAACAATCAACGAATTTTATGGAACCATTGAAGGCGCGAATGGCACTGCATTTGTGCGAGCAATAGTACATTTCGTCAATTGTGGTCGTCTACTTTTGTTTGCATTTGTACGGCAAAATGACATTTTGTATCAAATTAGGCCTTCATTGGACAATCTAAATGATTTGGCGGGAAATTTAAAAGATGAAAACATTCATGAAATATTCACAATTACTAGCGGAATTGATTCAGACATATTCAGTTCCAAGTCAAATGCGATTGCGATTGCGAAGGAAATGATAAGAAGAAGACGCGAAAATTCAGGTGATAATTATTATTGTGGTAAGTGATTTTATTATATTATTGGTATTAAAGATTTAATTATATAGATTAATTTTTAATAGTTACCAGCATAATTGCCGATCAAAGTTTCTATAATCAAATGAACAGCAACTTTGAACAAGTGGTCATATACATCAAGGTCGCGTTCATGTTATTTAACGAGATATATGTCAACTCCAATTGGGAATATGAAAACCGTAAGATTATCTTAATTGTCTATTATATTTTTTCACTAAATGTTTTTTTTATAGAAAAGAACTACAAAGTAGTACTGCCTCAAATCGATATCGACCTTACAATTACAAATGAACTGAGCCATTTCAGTGACGATCAAATAGTGAATACTTTGTATAACTTTAAAGACCTAAGTAGTAGTTTCTGTTTGATGCATCTGTTTACAAATCATTCAATCAGTCAAAATGGCTTTTCGCAGCATGGATTCAGTTATCTTGGTTCCTATGCTGGTGGTGCTTTTCATGGCGAGAACAACACTGGCGCTACTTCTATTGGTCTTTGTGGGGATGATCCGTGGAGGATACAATGTTTACTTAATTTTCCACGAGAGATGGCACATAGTTTGGGTTCGAAATATGAACAATATTCATTTTTATTGTCGAATAATGAAGCAGAAGAAATTGAACCAAGCGATTTGGTAATATAAGATATATTTATTTTGATGCAATCTAATTTATTTATAAGTAGAAGTTGTCGCCGAAATCTCTCGATGATATATCTAATCATATATATCATAATTTGAGAAACAGATATTCTTTTCTTCCCGCAAATGGTTTGTATTTTATTATTAAAATTATATTTTCTTATTTAAAATTATATTGTAGAATGGTCTAAATGTGGCAATGCGATTGTTGAAGAAGGCGAACAGTGCGACGAAGGTCCATTCCATCTTTGTTGTGACCCGAAATGTCGTCTTCTAAATAGCAATCAATGCAGTCCACTCAACTCACTTTGTTGCAACCAGGATTGTAAATTTAAGCAAACCAACGAACCAGCTTGTTTGCCCTGGAACTATTGCAATGACGAAAGGGTGTTCTGTCAAGGCAGAGAGTCTTACTGTCAGTTTGAGAAGATTAATATCGATTGTGACGCGACTTCTACCACGATTAACAAGTTTAATGAAACAACGACGATTTACCCGAATTTATCTAATGACGAATTCGATATGAAGATTAAATCTACCCCTTTGGCTGTCATGATTGGTATAATTGGTTTTATAATTGGTTAGTGAATAATTTCATTATTTATTTTATATTAATTATTAATTATATTCTCTAGTTGTTGCTACTGCTATACTTGTATGTGTTTTATTTGGTCGTTTTTCGTTTTCCAAAAAGCCATCGCCTTTATCCAAAGACTCGACTAAAGTGGAAGATGAAGGTACTTTAGAGAAAGATGGCTCTTCAAGTTGCATTCCATCCATTACAATTGAAGAATTTATCGAATTACTCAGTAATAATTTACTTCGACTCAATGATATGAAATCTTTTTCAAATCCAAAGCAAACTGAAGAATTTAAAAATTTATTTAAGAATTTGAAATCTAGACTTCAAAGTGCCAAACCTGCAGATGCCGATGAAAGTAGCCACTTGTTAGAACATTATGACCGTAACTAAATACTTTTGTTTTAACGTTTTAAACGTTTTGAACATAAATTAAATGCATCGAATAATTCGAATGCTTGCTGCTAAATTGCCTCGATAATGTAAATTTAAAACCAAGAAATGAACTTTATTCGACCCTACAGGATCCACGTGTGTTTGAACTGGATCAGTAGTTTTATTGTGGATGGAAAACTTATATTGATAGATTAAACTAGGCTTTTGTAAAGCTAATATTATTATGTTGTCATAGACAGGAACACTAATCAAACAAAACTCCCTTGGCTACTATCACACTTTGTCAATTACAACTTTGCGATTTCTAACGAGGTTGCATACTTTTTTTGATTATTTACAAATACGTCGCATTTGTGTGTGTTTCGAGATATATTCTCAGTTGCAACTTGCAAGTTAAAATGGATTGCAATAATGCGATTACAAATGTGAATACATTTATGCACCAAAGGAACGATTGCCTCAAATCATGGCAGCTCGTGTTTGT
Source organism: Rhizoglyphus robini (assembly GCA_023373905.1). NCBI lineage: Eukaryota > Metazoa > Arthropoda > Arachnida > Sarcoptiformes > Acaridae > Rhizoglyphus > Rhizoglyphus robini. The sequence continues at coordinate 6,513,726 of JAKIJQ010000003.1, forward strand.
CACGTTATTTCTGTGCGTCCTCCTACGTCAGCAAGTCTGTTGTCATGGTAATGTCGCCAGGAGAGTCCATGTCCATTGACAATTTGTATACAATTTAAAACTTGTCTAGATTCAAAATCATCAACCAAAGTGTCAATCGAGGTGGCCACTCCACCGATCAGCTGTACCAACGGGAAAGAAACTTTACATTTACATTTAGACTTGGTCACCAGTAAGGACAAATCCAACCGTAAAATATCTTTATTTTTGGACAATACTCAAATTTCGCTGAATCTGATCTACGACAAGATCAATCCCCATTTCAATGTGTACCAAACCTACCTAAATCAGTACAACATCTCACGAACTGATTACATTTCCGAGTCAATATTCTACAAGCGCGAATCCTCTTACCCGAAACAATTCAAGTCGATATCGGAATTCTACGGAACAGTTGAAGGATACAACAATCAAACCGCTTTCGTTCGTGTAATCGTGCAATTTGTCGATTGTAGTCGTATTTTTCTGTTTGGCTTTATCAATCATAATTCCACTCTGTATCAGATTAGGCCACTGTTGAATAATCTCAAAGAAGATTTCCGATCGCAGAGTTTAAAGCCGATTCATTATTTGCACGAAATCGTAGAAGTAGTGACCAAATTGGACGGTCCTGTGTTTACTACTAAATCGATGGCGATTCAAAACCATTTCGATTTCAACGATCAAATGCTGAGCTTGAAACGAACCGATCCTAGCTTGTATTCCAAAAAGAAATCATTCATTGAAAATAAATACTGTTGTAAGTACATTTCGGCTCAGATTATAAATTTTATTAACAGCAACCACAAAAAGTGATCGATATTAGAACTGACAAAAGTTTCTACCAGCTAATGAACAAAGATTTCCATCAAGTGGTCGTTTATATTCAAAGTGTTTTCATGTTGGCAAATGAAATTCTCAAAAATATCGAATGGGAAAATGAACAACGTAAGTTTCTATTCTCAAAAATATCGACCGATTATCCCACAAACTAAATTTACACGACAGACAATTTGTTCGGTTTTGCATTGCACCACATCAATGTGAACCATTCGTTTGGAGACACTCAAGAATCGAAGAAGGAATTCGACAAAGATAAGCTGCGTGAAGAATTATTAGCAATAGAGCCAGATACGCGCAAAAGTGAATGTCTTTTGCATTTGTTCACTGCCAAACAGATTAAAGATCAGGCTGATGGTAAATATTTGAAAGGAATGAGTAATCCCGGGGCAATGTACAGCATCGGAGACAATGTGGGAGTGACCTCCATATCCGATTGTACAGACGACCCATGGAAATTCAAGTGTATGCTCACTTTTGTGCATGAAATTGCCCATAGCATGGGGGCAGTTGATGATGATGTAGGTGGAGAAGATGATGATGATAATGAACAGTACTTGATGGCACATGACCACAACGAGGACATTGGACATAGCAAACTGACATTGTCAGTTCCTTCGATTGAGGACATAACCGGAAATACGTTTGATCGATCGGAGATTGATCAAAGGTTTATCAATGCAACAGGTTAGTAAGATTAGTAAAAATGTGAATTAAACTTGTTCAAATGTTTTAATTGTTCATTGCCATATGTAGGCTGGTCTCTATGTGGCAACGGAATCGTGGAACAAGGCGAGGAATGCGACGAAGGCGATGCCGAGTTGTGTTGCACAAAGTGTCACCTTAAAGGCTATTCCCAGTGTAGTCCGTACAATGCCCTGTGTTGTGACCAGAAATGTCAATTCAAACAATCTGGCCCGTGCATGCCATGGAACTATTGCAATGACAGAGATTATTTCTGTGCCAATTCGGAAGTGTACTGTCGGCCTGACAGAATCAATGTGAGATGCGAAAAGATATTGCTTGCACCTAATGGCAAGAACAACAAGCAAAATCAAATGGATGAAAATCCATTCTTTCAACTCGATTTAGACCAGTCAATACAGCCCACTGAAAAGATTAATTCTATTAAAACTAAAAACAATAATAATCAAAATGATTCGGTCGATTCGAATCAGTTACTTTCTCAAACCATCGTTATGACATGTAAGTTTTAAATATTTCTTAGGAATTTTTAATTAAATGCACAACTAACTATTTAATTAATTTTTGTAGTATTTTTTATAATAGTTTTTGTAGCTACTATAATAACAATTGCCATGAGGTATCATCTAAACAAATAATTCTATTAATCGATTACTAATTGATTTAATTCGTTAATACAGAAAGTTCACATCTTACAATGCAATTACTTCGAGAAACAAAAGCACTGATAATGCTGAACAAAATTGGGTTGAAATGGAAATTCAACCTCTCAACAATAACAGGTGAATGTAGCTCTACCGTAATTATTCACTTTGTGTCTGTGACTGCCATTTGCTACTTTCAAGTAAATAAACAATAAAGTGTAATCAACCCTCAGCAATTTCAAAGAATGCCATAAATGATGTCTCAAGTCGCGACTTTATTGCGATCGCAAGTAATTCTATTACTCAACCGTTATGGGCCAATTGGCATAAGCAAATGTATTTTATTATTTCTTGGAATTGAACGATAACATCATTTCAATTGGCTATAAGGTGTAATCACCTGTGCTTATCACCTGGTAACAAATATATCACAATTTACCTTTATATCAACATGCCTTCCCCAAAGAGGTGCAGTTCTAACGTCAGTGTATATTGTTGTATCCATTGTTCTTTGTTCTTTGCAAAACCATTGACAAATTCCTGTTAATAAAAATTATAATAATAAATTTCAGCACGAGTTCCAAGAAATAATAACTCCACGCGAGACTATGTCAATTGCTTCATCACAATGATTTTATTCCTGCAACGCGGCAACGAATGTCGCTTGTCACTTGTGTTGTGGTTGTCATTGGCACTCAATTTAATCGATCTCTCCTCTCTGTTTTCTCATGGTTTGGTTAATTCGTTTGTAATCCCAAATAATCTAATAATATATTTGATGATTTTATTACAGAGTCTAGTCACTTGGAATCAGTGAAAGTGACGGTGAATTTTGTTCAGCCTTCAAACAATTATATTCGAGCTTTTCAGTCAAAAATTAAATGTTTCAGAGAGCAAGAAACACTCCAATTGGAGTTGCAGTTTGTCACCAACAGCAACAAAAACACCAGAAATGGCCGAACAGGTCGAAAGCATTTATTATTTGGCTCGGAAGTGGTCACCCTCAATTTACAGTACGACAAAACGGTTCCTCGTTATCGAGTGTTTAGGACCAAACGCAACAAAGCAAACATTCCCATCACAAAAAGTTTCACCGAAAAGTTATTATATAAACGAGAGACTTGTCTGCCTAAGCAATTTCAGTCAATATCAGAATTCTACGGAACAATCGATGGCGAGTCGAGGAATTCGACCTTTGTTCGTGCTATTGTGCAGTTTGTTGACTGCAACAAAGTGTTTCTTTTCGCTTTCGTACGTCGCCAGAACGCATTGTACCAAATCAGACCTTCACTACTCAACTTGGAACTACAGAATGGTCAAATTGATATTGACCAAACTGTAGATTCAATGGCCGACGAGAACGTACACGAAATATTCACTATTCTTCACGACATTGATTCAAATGTTTTTAGTGAAAATTCAATGGCAATTCAGAATGCGATCAAATTTGATTTGGAATTTGTCAAAGATAAGCGATACGACAAAATGCTCGGAAATTTATACGAAAAAAAGAAATCATCAATCGAAGATGGACTTTGCTGTAAGTTGCTAAACAATGCACATATTTTATTATTTTATTGTCAGTTAATAATTACAAGTTCAATCACCTGAGGTAGGCACTAGGCAGTACCACATTTGATTTTTATTTGAATAAAATTGTTTCTTTTTTCTATTTAGTCATTCACGTACTTGCTGATAACAAGTTTTTCAATCGAATGAACAATGACTATTACCAAGTGGTGATTTATATGAAGACAATCCTCATGTTAGCTAATGAAATTGTGAAGAACACAAATTGGCCAGAAGAGCACTGTAAGTAATTAAAAGTTTTTAGTCTTTTTAGTCTAAACCAATTTTCTCCGCCAGACAATCTGTACGGTTTTTCACTGCGTGAAATCGACATCGACATGTTGTTTTCGGAAAAGCTCGATCACTTTGAAAGATCTCAATTGGAATCTATTTTAATTGCCAATTCTGGCAACGATGATAAAATTGATCGGAGTCGCAAGGATAATTGCTTGGTGTTCTTACTAACTGGAAAAGAGATACTCTCAAATGGAACGGCAATACATGGATTGGCAAACACGGCGGCCATGTTTAGTACGAAAAATGACAACGTTGGCGCCACCTCCATAGCCACCTGCAAGGACGACCCATGGCAGTTTGCTTGTTTACTCACATTGAGCCATGAATTGGGACACAGCTTGGGAGCATCGGATGAGAATGACAAAAAAAGTGAAGACTATTTGATGACAGCAGTCAACGATCTGCAAAAAAGTGTTGCATCCAATAGATTGGTAATTCAATGTCATTAATTATTCAGAAATTACTTTGTAAATTTTCATTTATAGAAATTGTCAGCAAGCTCAATTAAGAACATTACAGAAAATACATTTGAAAAATTCAACATGTTGAGATATTTTATCAAAGCAACAGGTTTGTGCATGTTGATTTATTAAATGAATTATTATTTGTTTACCAAACCTGTAGACTGGTCAATTTGCCGCAATGGATTAATGGAACAAGGCGAGGAATGTGACGAGGGACAAAACAGCTTATGTTGCAATGGACAATGTCAACTTCAACCAGGGGCACAATGTTCGCCATACAATTCACTCTGTTGCGATGATCAATGCAAATTCATTACCAACCCACAAAAAGTGCGTCTTCCTTGGAACTATTGTGATGATAAGCAACTTTATTGCCGGAACAAGCAAATTTTCTCTCAGTCCGACACGATTAGCGTTGCCTGTGGTCCGAGAATTACAAATACAGGAAGAATTATTAATCAAAGAGATCTTGCTGGACGTGAACAGACAGAAGTGTCCTCAACTTCGGCCTCGACTACTACAGAAATTGTCGATGAAGAAGATTTTGATTTGGAACCTTTTTTTCGCGGTGATGCAATCAAAGTTGATGATAAAGTAAATGACAAGGTCAAACCATCTGAAAATGTGGTAAAACTTCCAACTGTAACTGCTACTTCATCAAAAAGAAAGGCGAGTTCAAGTACAAGAAAACAAAAACCAAAAACTAAAGCTAAACAAAAGAAAAAACATGTGGCCAGCAAGGAAGATAAAATGAGGAGATTATGGTTTTTGCTCTTGTTTGTACTAATCGGTCAGTAAATTCAATTATGCTTTAAAGTAATAATAATTTAAATTTTATTATTCAAAGTGATCGCGTGCCTGTTGCTCAGAGAAATCGTCCTTCCACTGGTCACTTACATGGTGCCCATTGCAAATGGAGTCATTTCTCAGTGGAGAGCATTTGGAATCTATCGAGTTCAACACGAACAGGAGCGTAATAATAGACAAGTTGTTAATGAAGAAAACGCAGTCGAACTACAAGAAATGACAAAATTGACAAATTCTGAAACTGAAAAAGAGGATCAAACTGAGATGTCATCAGAATCACTCGAAACGTCTGAAGATGAAAATTTTTTGAATACTAGATTATAGTAATTAGAAATCAACATTAATAATTCTAGCAGTGATATCTTGTGATAAGTGGAAATGAAGTGAAGAAGTACATTTTATGTTTGCTCAAATGAACTAATCGATATTTTAAGTACGCCTTAGATGCATTAACTTACTATTTCCGTGCCATTGAAGGTTCAATTAAATTATTAACCAAGCAATCCCAGTGTGTAATGTTATCTCAATAGTCTGGGAAGCAAATTTCACCAGATCTGATAACAAGAGTCTAGTTACCGCTTACCTTTGCCATATGGGAACTTTGCAGCACTCGGGTTGACTATAGTCAGCGTAAGCTTACGAAGTGTCAGTGATTAGTTCGCCATTAAATAAAAAACTGTCAACTTGCCGCCAGAAAATAGGCAAAACTTACAAACAAACAGAACCTTTTGTTTATCTTGTGAAACGCTCAAAGTAATCCACTGTATTAAGGATATAATATGGGGAAAATGAAGACAACCAGACAGGTGATCAGTCATCGTTGACAGGTATGACGTTTTTGCTACGTGACGCGTATAGTTGACGGCTATTTCTCGATGGCGGCGATGATGATGATCACCTGGACAATTGCAAGATGGCCGCCGGTCACTTGTGCATGGCTGCCTCGAAAGTGTATGTGAACTGAGAGTGTTGGCTTTATGTTGTATATATTGTTTGATTAAAATTAGTTTGCACCACATTAAAAAGGTAAAGTCAATAAATCGAAAAGTGTCACACCGGTGAGAACATTTGCAACAATATTGCCGCCATGCCCGTGTGCGGACTGGACAGCGCTGTCCTTTGTCTTTCGGTGTGTCTACGTAGATGGCAGTCTTGAAAGAAGTCGACTTTTGCGTTTCATATTTTGGCTTGTCCAACCAGGAGAGGAACGAATCGATCCGTGTAAAAGTAGCCTGGGAATATTTGCATTTACACTTTGCATAGATTGCACTCGGCATATATTGCTGCATTGCATATTGACTCGACTTGATGTGCCGCCATTTTTGTTTTCCATATGTTCGTAAAGCATGTCCACTGGCTCTCTCTTTTATTCTAATGATAATAAAATATAAAAGGATAGGTACATTTAAAAATTAAATTTCATAAAGCTATCAAAGCGTGAAACAAAATTGCTTTATGAAAAAGAGGAATAAATTAGAAGAAGAAAAGGGCCACAAAAAGAAAGCTTTCACTAAAAGAAAGTTTGCTTGTATAATTGTAAATTGTCTGAGCAAATTCATTTGAAGAATAATCTAAAAATAGAAAAGAAATTAATTACAAAATCAGTAGAGCAAATGTATCAATTAAGACACTATACTAAGCGAAATATAGTACAAAAACCCAAATGATATATTCAGAATGAGCAAAACATGAACAAAACATATGAGTAGAACAGCAGTAAAATGGTCCAATTGGTAATTTGATTAGTGAGCAACACAAACACCCAACAAGTTGTAATTAACCTTTAACATTCGACTGCGAGCAAAACATTGCAATTACATACAAAACATATGTCAGCTGTATTTAGAAGGTGCGCATTTCGTGCTAATGTTCAAGATGGTCGTTAGACTTTTAATTACAATGCAGAAGACACGAACTTCACTGTTCAAACACACTGCTGCAAACAACACATCACCTTTTAAGCCTTTAACAAATGGACTAGTTAACCCTGAAAAAAAAGTTTAACAAATTGCTAATTTTGTGTGTGTGTGTGTGTGTGCGATAATTCACCCAGAAACCTTGAAAATGGCCATAACAAGACTGTACCATTACTGTAAAAAGGTTCATCAATTTTTGCTTGTTAGGACTTTTTGGGTCAGATATATCTTTTTGTGGAATAGAACAATTTCTTGCGTTTCGATGCTTTGCTCACAGTTTAATAATTTATTTATTTATAGCAATTTGATTTAATCAAATCACCCATTCACAGTTTCTAGTGACAAGCATGCCAAAAGTGCATTTGAAGACTGTTGAAATTTGAAAGTGTACAATTCAAACGCAGACAGTCTAATTTGTTGTTTGCGCCACTTGGTCGGGACAACTGTAACTGGACATTGTCACCTGGCGCCCATTGGTCGGTTGTGTCAAGTATGCTATGAATTAGCATATAATCGATAATATCTGGATTTACTCATATATGGGCGCTCATTGGCCATACATGCAATTATCAGATTAAATCAGTCATAGAAATCTATATAATGTGTGCAAATGCGGTTTATTCTGAGAATTGTGAGCTTAAACTGATATTTAAATAAATAAAAAGAACGTGTCACCATTAGTATGCCTCCATTGGTTATCATCGAATATATTGCCAGCTTATCGCTTTTTAATATTAATAGACTTTTTATAATAGACTTGCTACTAATGCATATGCGTCTTACGATAACATTTCGATTGTGACAATGGAGTCACTTTTTCCATAATTCAAACTGTCTCTCAGTAGTGACTTATGGGTGCTCACTCTCTGTCCGAAAGTCGAGAAAACGAACTAGAGTGGACTTTCGTTTATGGTGTAAAGCAGACCACCGCTGTTGGCTATTGGCCACATTTCCACCTTGGATTGTATATATACTGTACTATTTTGGCCATTTTCGCTTGTTCGAGCTTGGTCATGCCGAGTTGGACCGCGATTTAATTTGCGCCAAAGAGGATCTTTGCCCGCACGGTGCAAAGTGCAAAGGAAAGCCATGCATGTGAAGTGAAGCACGAAATGTCACTTCATTGCTTATATTCTTCTTCTGCCGTCAGACCAAGACCGTATGACCACTCGAGCCAGTTATTATTATTATGACACCTTTGACGACGAGAAAACGTTCAGTGCAGATGTCGGTTCCGTGCTGCCCATCGGTTTCGATATAATCTGCACTGTACACAGTTTACGAACAGTCCCGTGCAAATGATTCAGTTTGTGTTTTGTTTGCCGCTTGAACGATTGCGCGGCTGTCTGGCGCGCGCGCGTGTCCTCGTGGGTTTGTCTGCTGCTGCTGCTTTTGTGAGTGGCCACCGAAATGGCTCAATTTAGCTCAATCAAATGGGAGTTAAACAGTTGGAGTTGAAAAATTGGAAAATGAGACGATTTCGCTTCGTGATAATTTGGCACCCAAGCAGGATCTAATACACTTGCAAGTAATGACTCCTGGTTTACGCACCTCTTTCCTTGTGGTCTTTATAAAACGATTAATTCGTGTGTGCTGCGGGCTTAAATGCACCAAAATTGAATGCTTCCACAAAAAAGTAATTTGAAACAATGTCTGCCGAGGTTAATGCAAGCGAGGACCTACTTGAGGTGAGATGACGCTTTTACTGTGGACTGTTATGATTAACTCAAAAGACTTATTACACCAAAAAGGACAATTATCCAACTCACTTACCGACCAAATGTTATTGTTATACTTGCGAGTGACCTGTTGATTGTCTTTGAGTAATATACCTCCGTTTTGTCAATGGCCAACTGCCACCACAACTACCGCGATCAAAACGATTTGCAGCTAAATGTGTCCACGAGAAGTGTGACAATAATACGACATCGACACACACACAATGGAAACATTAATCGCACGAAAAAGACTTTCGTTTTGGTAGTCTGGTTGAATGTTGGTGCCAAATCTGATTGTAGAGAATACTGCACAGATAGATGATGTTATTTCCAGTCTGTTCACATCAATCTGACCAGGTATTCTCTAAGCAGACTTGCACTTGCACTTGCACTAAAGGCGCGATTGTTCACAATTCTATAAATATAAACGTTTTATTAATCACAAAAGTACAATAACTTACCGACAAATACAATTGGTTGGCATTGGTGTTGGGCAAATGAGCCCGATGTTAGAGTGATCATATCTGATATAGAGTAGCCTGATTAGATTGATGATGAATACATTCTATAGAGTACATCAATCCAAACGAGACTACTCTTGCCAAACATGATGATCCAATGTAGTTCCTAATTGAAATTAATAATAATTAATTAATTAACACATTAAGGACTGTAACTTGAATTGTGTAAATGTCAATAACAATTTGTGTATGTGAAATTATAGAATGTAGAATATCGTCAATGAATGCTCACGCTGATTTTCATTTAGAATATATTGCCATGTTGAATTCCATAAGAATTTTCTCTTTCATTCACGAATTGGATTAGTAGGGAGTGAAGTGGTCTCTCCCTCTCTCTCAGCCGACCACCACTTGAGCCCAATTTCCTCCCGTGCCCACTCAATGTCATAATAATAATATCTGCAGTGATAATCATCGAAAGCAAGTGATCTATATAATAAAGTGTGTTTGTCCACTTGAATGATCACTAAGGCGAGACAGTGGGACCACCACAGCACACACACACACACACAAGATCATCACGACCATCAAACAAATGTCACCAAAGTGGAGTAAAGTGGAGTGAGACAAGCCACTGATTCTATTTTGGGGGGTCAGCACACTGGACACGTTGCAATTGAACTGCAAACTCACTTTAAACTTCACTTTATCGTCATCGATTTTATCGCCATTCGGTCAGTTGCGCGCCACTCGTTCAAGAGTAGTACTGTTGGTGTGCAGTGCCCTGGCTCCATTAAGGACTTTGCGTACTTTTGTCGTGTGCTGAACCAGTCTGTGCTGTGCTGTACGTTGTTTGGCTCGAGTCCACCTCTGTGTTCTTGTGTTGATTGTCTTGCTTTGATGCTTTCGATCAGTTTAGATTAACACACAACTCAGCGAGTGCCCACAAATAGACATGCCGACACAAAAGGGTTATGTTCGACCATTAGTATGAAAGTGACACCTGCGAGAGACTTTCTGTTGGACGAATTAATGAATATAGAATATTCTTTCAATTAGACATTTCATTTGGTCATTAATGTCATAGACAAGACAAACACAATGTATATGCAAATGACCTGGTAAATGGTCAAACTTGCAGTGGGCACCAGTGACCGGTCTCGGACACGCACATTCAAACATTTGTCATGTAACAAAATGATTGCCACAACAGTAGTCGTTGCATTATAAAATGGTTTTAAATTGAATTTAAAAGTAACTCAATATTTTTGTCGTGTCCAGGGTGAATGATTACATTTAAATTGAATAATTTAAATAAATATAATAGAGTCTAATAGACTTCAATAAATTAGTGCACTCTAACGGCCGTGCTCTGTGCCTCAGTGTCTGAGTGAGTGCTTATGGCTTATGCCTCCGTCTTGAATTCATTACCTTGAGAAACGGCTGCTAACCTAATTTTAGCCCTTTAAAAAGGTGAAACTAAAAATCATAAAACAAAGCAAAGCAAAGTAGCAGCAGCAGCAAAGCAGCATGCAAATTAGATCTTTATCATTAGAATAATGATTCGGGCCAATTTGAGCAGGCCGACCGAGTGACTGTGCTGTGCAGGTGGCGGGTGTACACTGTCGAACTGGTCTAATATGCGATAGATCAGGTGTACTGCACCGAGCTATGGTAAAACAAACAACAAAATGGCGACACAGGCACAAGAAGAATGGAAGCAAATTAGCCAGTCCGCCACCGAACGGAGCAACAAAACTGTAATGCCAGTTGACGAGTGGAGAGGAGCAAACTGTGAGGAGAGTGTGCATGGCGGTGGTGGTGGTGGCGGCGTTCGGCTTCGCGCCTCGGTGAATTTGGTGGCGCGAGGCAAAATGGTCAACAAGTGGCCTCCTCGCTGCACCAAGACTCTCTTGAGTGTCCGCATGCGTCCACTCGGTGCCATTCGGCTCTCATCATTCATCACCGAAAAACGATTGCCACTCGAGTCAGCAACACACCGACCAAACAGTCATTCGCCATCGAGCAGCCCGAGCGGTCTCAACTGTGTTCTATTCGACCGATTGCCGGTCAGTGTTGTATCAATATATATTTTGTCTTCTGTTCCAACTACACCAAACCAATATCAACCAATCGATTGATTAGTTCAAATCAATAACAGATATTATCGATATTCAACAAACGAGCTTCGCCATTAAACCAAACTCTTCCACTGAACATTATCATCACCATCATGAGAAAAGTATATTTGTGAAACCTGAAAATAGTCCCAAATAATCAAAATCAGTAATATTGCTGAGACAAACTCAACAAAGTTAAGCTCACTGTTTTCAGAAATGTGGTCGAGACTTCTAGTCTTGTGCCTGCTAGGCACTGTTCTTGGCAGGTCACACGGCCAAACCTACCCACGGAATGGACCACTAATTCCGACGTATCACTACCCCTCAGCCACTCCATCCGGTCAAGCCATTCACCCTCAACCGAACACATATCTCGCTTACCACCATCACCACCACCCGAATCCGTCCTATTACCACCAAAATGTCTACCTTGCTCAGTCTGCTCAACCTGCAGGTGTATCACCAGGCACAGGGCCAACAGGACCGGCACAAAGTTCCGTTTACTACGCTTACGGTGCACCATCGGGTTCTGCCAACCTTTACTCAGGCTATGGACCTAGTGGAGGCGCAAACCCAGGCCTGATGGTTGCCTCTTCCTCCTCACAGCCAGTGATGACAGCAATCCCACCGCCAGCAGGTCATCAAGCACCACACGAAACTAAACCAGGCCTTGGCTCTACATTAGCACAGGACTCGCCTCAGGCACAATCGTCCAATTCACCAGGAGACCAGATGACGAGCAGTTCAGGGCCAAACAATGCAAACTCAGCAAGTGCACCCAGTGCTGCAAACAATGGAAATCCTCCATTGGGAATCGTGTTTGGCAGACCAATGTCTGGTTATGACGGCAACTTTTACGTGCCCGTTTTCTAGTAAGTGCAAAGTGCCACTTGGCCTAACCCTAACCCAATTATATAATTCTTCGTCCAAACAGTCCCATCTCTTGGATGATGAACTCTGACCCAATGGCATACGCCTCCACTTCGACTGCCTCTACCATGACTTCGCCATATGCAAGTCAGGTGCCTAGCCCACAGTACGGACCACTTCAAATGGCGGCATACTTCCCTTCGCCTGCCAATCAACCACAGCCCCAATACAACCCTCACCATGCCCACTCTGGAGCTATCTACCGAGTAATGTCAATGGCACCAGGACAAGGCCCACAACCTCCACAGCACCACCACAACAACATAGTCCGGTCGTATCAGTTCAGCGCATCGGGAAAACCGGCCCATTTTTCTCCCTCTGACGAAATGATGCCCGGCGATGTAACGCCCGACTTGAATGGCAATTTTAAGCGATCAGCCGAAGCTGGTGGAGTTGTCTCGCCAGCCGACGATCCAAACTCGTACTTCTTTGCTGATCCGTCCACTTTACTCAACTTTGGCTTTGGAAGTGCTCCACATGCTTCACTTGTTAACACTATGCAACCTGCAAGCCGAAGCAGAGAAGGCCAACTCGGTACCGAGGCAGCAAATTCCTATTATTATCTCTCACCGTACATCAAATTCAGAGATCCTAAAGATGATCTCGATTTAGGTAATGATTCTTAAATGTATTTAACGTTTAATCAAATTAATTACAAATCTAGCAATCGAAGCCGGCAAGGAACAACTGAGTGCACAGAAACGTTTCGAGAAAGAAGTACTAATGGCAGATGACCTCATACCTGGTAGTAGTGTGGAAGGCAAAGAAGGACCATTGTCGGGCCATTCCTCGCAAGAATCCTCTCTCGATGAGACGTCTAATTTTTCTGGATCTAATTTCACCAACGGTCCTTATGGAGGAAGGCATTCATCCATTCGAATCGAATCGCGTTCGTCCAAAGACATTTCCACACCGCCACCAAGTTTATCCAGTTCGGATGTAAAACTACCAAAAGTGAAATCAGTCAGCGATGAACCGCCAATCATGACCAGCATTGAGATTTACGACCTTCCAGGAGCGAACAAATACCTCGGTCTGTCCGGTCCGATTGCGTCACCACTGGTCCAATCATCGCCATCCAATCAGTCGGAGGCATCTTCAGGTGGTGTAATTGCTGGTTCAGTTAGAAGTTTGCCTCAATCATCGCAATCATCTCAGCCAAGCAAATTCTTCAAACGAAAATTGTCGCCACCAAAGGAAGTCAAATCCTAATTTATATTTTTCAAATCTAACTAAATTAACAAATTATTTCACCGATTCAATATATATTTACCGTCTTGTCATCGAATTTTTTCTTATTGTTTCATAATATTATTCTCATTTTCCTCAATTTCACATTCTGTATTTTTTGCATTCATCACTGTATACATTGATTTTAATAATTCTAAATAAATGTAAACAATTTAAAAAAATATTGTCAAGTTCAAATTCACACAAACTTGAAAGTTTAAAGAGACGTTGCCTTTTCCAATTGGAAAATAAGTTGAAAGACCAAAGAAATTGTATTTATCAAAGGAGGAAAGTTCCGAAAAATGAACGATCATCTCAAGACAGTGTCCGGAAATCTGCAATGTACCCTATAGAAGTAACAATTGCCTTGTGCGTCGTCCTTTGCCGTCATGTCATGTGTCAGCACGTGTCAGTGGAAACATGCAATGTGTGGTGTGTGGGCCGAGCCTAGTTGAGCAAGAATCGATTGCCGAGAACGAGTGGCGCATTGCTCTAGCCATGGCCAACGCTACAATATCGATAGGCGTGGAGAAGCTTCCAGAAGAACATTGGCACGCAATGTGTGGCTTGGATCAAGTTGCTGATTGCTGATTCTACTTTAGATTGATTTGAATAAGAGAGAAATTATATAGCCAGTACGATAAGAAGATATGGCACTCAACGAATCGCTTGACGTTCGTACTCAAGAAATGACTTGTTGATTACTATTGTCCTCATTCTGGAAACACTAAATGCCCAACTTGCCATTCGATTCAACTGTTCCAATTGACTCGATTCTATTTTTTTCGACCAATATACACTCAAAAATTGACTCTTGATTACAATAGACTCAGGAAAACACTCCGAACGGTGGTGATTGCAATAAGCAGATATTGAGTTTGCTATCTTCGAATCCTTATCTTATTAGCGAGAACGCTACTTGAAGCCACAAGAGAGCACGAGAGCGCATTCATAAGGAATGCTTCCACAGCGGTCGGAGTCATTTACAACTTTTAGTTACCACGTGCTTGTCAATTTAAGTATTTTCCTGTTCTCCTTTTAACTTTGCAAGACTATATTGCCAATAACTGTCGTTTGCAAATCTGTGAGTTCTTTCAATTGTCATTTAATTCGTTCCTTTTCTTTACTTAACAATTTGTTTATTTCTATTATTCCAGAAAATGCAGAATTTTGGTTCCCGTCCGTATCCACCGTCGGGTACTGTCCCGTCCCAGCAATCTCAATATCAGCTAAAGACGGCTAAGAATATTCAAGCTTCTCTTTTTGGTGACGGAAACGCCACTTCTGGTGGAATCAAATTCAAGTTTGGCACTAAGCCACAGTCAGATGAGCCCACTGTGGTCAGTCCCCCTGAAACCATTCAGCAGCCGATCTCAAAACCCAACCCGATGGAATCTCCAGATTTTGCTAAGTCATTTAGCGTGAATGGCCCTTTTCGGCAGTCTATTCAAGAAAGTGGCAGCCGTTCAAAAACGCTGACGTCACAACTTATTGCTGCTTTGACCGCTAGCCAATCAGGTCAAACCATCTTATCAGAAGGTATTTCTATTTTCTAAAACAATTCTTTATATAGGGGCGTGCACAGCACACTCATCGTGCATTACAACGACATTTCTAATATTTTGTTGTTTTTCTTTATGAGAAGTATCTCCTTTGACGAGACTTAATTCGGAAACTGTTCCGCCCCCTATCAACGGAGGTTTATCATCAACTGATCAAAGTATTTGCACACAAGGTATATTTAATGCGACTATGACTAAAATGTAATGGTTATTAAATCGTTAATCATAATTGTTATTGTTTTAGAAATCAAATCATTAAACTCGACTCAAGCAAATAATCTTTCCGCTTCGATGGAGAATGATGTCTTCCAGGACAGTATCTCACCAAATTCAACCAATGCTTCATACATTCCACCATCGGTTCCGGCTGCTGTTATGGCAAAGCAATTACGAGGTATTTAATTAATCTGTTATGCAGTATTTAATTTTTAAATTTTATAGAAAAACTTAATTTGAATAAAGAAACGAAAACTGCAGCTGTTTCTGTTGGTAATGGAATCGGACCAACTCCTGTTTCACCAGCTACATTTGGTGGGGAAAATAAAACTGAAGCTCCAGTTACCTCTAATGCTGCCTATGATTTCCATTATTCGCAAGACAAGCTTATCGAGATGGGCTTTATGGTATTTCTAAACGATCTTTCGAATCCCGAGGCTTGCAAAGTGTGTGCTGCGGATTTACCTCTGGGACATTGGCACTTTTCTGTTCGGAATATGAGCACTGAGTGGATTCAGCGTGTTCCGGAAATGAAGGAGGAACCACGGAAATGTGGAAATTGTCAATCTGCTGCATCGAAAATGTGTTCTAAATGTGAAGCTGTCTGGTACTGTTCATCAAACTGTCAAACTGCTGCATTGTCCAAACACCAATTTGAATGTGGATGGAAGCCGAACAAATTTGGAAATAGTCTGTTCGGTTATGGCCCAAATTCCGATGCCAATACTTTTGCTGGTTTTTCCTCGACAAATTCTTATGGTGGCCAACAAAATGGCTATGGTTACTACCAAGGTGGTTATCAACGTAGACAGTATCAACCGATGCAACAGGGTCAATATCAGCAAAATCAATATCAACAAAATCAATACCAACAAGACAGAAACCGACAACCCCAACAACGTTTTTTTAATCGTCTTCGAGTGAACGAACAAGTTAGAATGGAAGCGGATGCTGAAGAAAACTCTCCTTCTAATGACAATGCCGACTTTAACGACAATTTCAACGGAAATCCAGGTTTTGCTCAAGCTCAACAAACCCTGATGAACCCTCGCCCTCCGTATTACCATCAACATTCGCAGTACCAGCCTCGTTTTAATCGCTTCAATAATCAACCGTACGGACCTCGTCCAATGCAGCCAAGTTCGATCCAGCCAAATCCTAGATATCAATTGCAACCAATGCCCACTACCAATGGAACTCCTTTTATGAATATTCCAGCGAGCCAACAACAACAATCGCTTCAAGATTCTTCAAAGGAAGGACCTTTCCGCAAAGTATCAAAGGAAGAAAAGCCTGTTCCGACAAAGACTGTTCCTGAGATGCCTCAATTTGCACCATCTCAGGAAGCTCTAATTCAATCTACTCAGCGGGAAGTTTCAATTCAATCTTCTTTATCAGAAGTTTCAATTCAGTCTATTTTGCCAGAAGCTCCAATTGTGGCTGAGCCGCAACTACCGTTACCAAAGGAACCGCTACCTTCGGTTGTTTTATCGGAGGAAGTTGCACCAATTAAGGAGCCAATTGTTCCGGTTGCTCCTATTGAACCGCAAAAGGTTGTCTTTCAAAATGAAATTTCATCCGCAACTTTACCTTCAACATCAACTAAAGATTTCACTTCTCCTACTTTGACGAAACTTTCCATCGAATCCAGCGAATCGACCACTGCTCCCAAATCTTCTCCTGTATCTAGCTCTTCTGGTTCGGAAACCACTAAATTTATTGGCACGCCAGCTTCTAATTTAATTCGTTTTAAATTGAACATAAACCAAGCATATAAACTTATGCCACTTTACTTGGAAGAGGTGCCTGACCGCAAGAAAGTGGTCTTCTACTTGTGTCAAAAAGGTATAAATAAGAAAATACAAATTTTATTGTGATTTTAACCTTAATTCGATTTTTAATGTAGAATATTTGGCTGAAATTTTGGGTAAAACAACTAAACTGGCTAAGACCGCTCCATTGGTGGATGTGTTAAAGTTGGAGGTTGGCGGCGTGTACTTGGTCAAATTTGATGGTAATTATATACTTGAGCGCATCATTTTATATTCACATTTATATTGTCTAGATGAATGGTTTCGAGGACAAGTTCTTCGGATCAGTGATGCGCATTTCTATGTGGACTACTTTGATTTTGGCAATCGCAAGTACATTAGCCGTAAAGAAGCCGAATTCAGCTTTCGTCAAATGGATGTCAGCTTGAGTGCCTCTACGATCTTGCCCGCCTCGATCCGAGTGCAGGTGCGCAATGTTCCAAGCTTTCAGCAGTACAACTTTTTACAGCGACTTATCAAGGAGAGTATCGACAGTTTCGAAAATATAAACATTTACGTGATGGCTTATCTCGATGAGTCTGAGACTTATCAGGTACAACTGGACGAACCATAGAAGGCAATGTGTGTGTGGGTGTGGGTGTGTGGTGATCTTACTTTTACCTATTTTCTATTACATTCATTTATATATTTACGCTTATATTAATTAGAGCATTTTTTGCCAATACATCTTTTGTACCTTCGATGTGTGATGAAAATTTTACAATAAAACATTTTAAAATGCATTTGGCTGTTTATTAGTTTGAAAAAATTTGCAATTCATAAAGTTGATTGCGAACAATGCATTAAATAGTGCAATAAATACTGCAAATAAATGGAGTGTACTTTATGGCCAATGGTCTTAGTCAGCAGTAGTTGCTGAAACACTGTCCTTGTTGCTTTGTTCGCTGTCGACTTTCTTGTTAGACACTTCGACAGTCGACTTTTGATGGGTTCCTTGTTTGGTGCTTGCACCACTGCTTGAGGCACTGCCAACCGGAGAATTGCGCTTGTTCCGCGAAAGCCTCTTGGCAAGTTGGTCCTTTACTTTGGCTAAGTCCTCGTTGGCCTTTCCATGGTGGAAGATGTAATAGATGACGATAGCCACAAAGCAGACCACAAATAGCAATAAGAATACAATCAAAGTAATGCTAAAAATGGCCGAATTGTTGTCTATTTGAAAGAAGGGCGTAGTTCGTGGAGCACCCGGACGGCCCTTATCGTCCATGTTGGATTGAGCGGTTATGTCGCATCGAGCAGGGTCAAGTTTTTCCTCCAAATTGTCGAATATCATACCGGGACAATTGAAGAACTTTTCGTACGGTATGTTGCTTCTTTTGAGAACAATATTTTCGATTTTTTGGTTGAGTGGTTGGGTCAAATTGTGCACCACAAAGACACAGCCTCGGTATGTGTCGAACAGGTACACATTGCCTTCGTGGCGAAATCCTCGAGGCACCTGAGGAAAGAGTTGCACTCGCTGAGAGGACAGTGTGTTTCGCTTCGATCGATGTACAAGAACAAGTTCGTTCGGATTGCCGTTCACATCGAAGTAGTAGTACTTTGCGTTGGCTTTCTTCTTCTCGTCTGATTCCTTCTGAAGCTTCATTTTCATGGACTTGAAGTTAAGCTTCATGTCGTAGATGATCATTTCATTAGTTTGGTCGTACAGATCTATCATTCACAAAATGTATTCAGTCCTAGATGGTCAAACAAGAAATGCACTAACCTCGATGAATGATGTATCCAGTAGCTTGGTTCATATCCACTTGGTCGTGTATGATGGCTAGCTCTGGATAGATTCCGTACATACCATACATAATCCTGGGCTCGTTCGGGTTGTAAATGTCGAAGGTGACAATATGATCCTTGGTGAAGATCAGTGCGCCCAATCGAGTCTTGGCCCAGTAACAATTTCGAAATTTCATAATCCTATAATTAGAATACTCGCACAGTGGAAGTGGAACAGTCCATGCGGTCTCTCCCCAGAAGAGATAGTACACGGCATTGATCTGCACATCGACCAACATTCCTTGATTTCGTGCCTTCGTAACCGAAACATTCAGCTCCTCTTTGTCCCAGTCGACCGAGTTCAGGCTCATCTTGATGCCTTGTGGCTGAATGTTTGTCATTGGAATGTAAATCTTCTTGTTGCTCTCGAAGATTATCAAAGAGTGCTTCAAGTAGTGAAAGGTCATCGACTTGAGGTTTATCTGGTCCAGTCGGCCTGCTTGCACCTTACTGCACAAATGGTCCCATAGAATGTCCTCCACATTCATGGGCTAGACAACAACAAAAAGCATTTAAGCAAGTAAGTGCATAACATGAAGACCTACCTCAGAAGCAGTGACCAATTGGCCAACAAGCACAACCAGAGCAATCATGCAGTGCAATGCAAGCAAAGGCAGACAATAGCTTCCAGTAGGGCGCTCAAAGAGGAAAACTTTCATTTTGCTGGAAAAGAACGATTTAAGCTGGCAAAAAGAAAAAATACTGCTTGCAAACAGTCATATTGCGTTTATGTGTCAACATATTTAGAATTATATAATTCAATTTAAGTGTTTAATTGATTAATTAATTGATCGATTTGCTTATGTGTGTTTGAAATGTGCTCCAAATTCAAATTTGTATATTGGTGAATCATTACCATTGATAATGATTCATTAGAAGAAT
Organism: Rhizoglyphus robini; assembly: GCA_023373905.1. Classification (NCBI taxonomy): domain Eukaryota; kingdom Metazoa; phylum Arthropoda; class Arachnida; order Sarcoptiformes; family Acaridae; genus Rhizoglyphus; species Rhizoglyphus robini. Next base: position 6,533,704 of record JAKIJQ010000003.1, read on the forward strand.
TTCTTCAGACAAATGAAATGTAGCGATGACTCAAATATGTACAATCTGTACAATGCCCACTTCCTTGAAAGTAGCGTTAATTGTCTTGAGGGTATAATTTGATAACAATGTTTGCTTTTGGCACTTTCACTTGTTTGACTTTTGATTTTGCAAGATTATTATTATAAAAGCTTGCATTAGTGCAGACGAAATTTCACTTTAGTTTACAGTCCTAAGAAGTGACTCAAGTTATAACTTTTCGGCAAAATGATGCACATCAACCAACTGCCCGCCAAGTGCCTAGAACACTTGTTTGTCCGCCTAAAGTATTCACTGCCGCAACTGTTGGCACTTCGGGTGATTTGCATTCGTTGGTGTTCGGTTATAGAGCGCACAATTGGGCACAAGACCAAGTCCATCAAACTTTTTGGTTCACTCGACGATTTGGAGACATTCAAGACGGAAACATCGAAACTGGAGCTAAAAGGGCTTCAAAATAGTGGCGAAATATTGCTTATCAATCTACAAGCGCTGAGGCTGGTCAAGTTCTGTGACCTTCTCTGTCGATTGTTTCCGAGACTAGATTCCCTGACGATCTACTTGCAATTTGAGGTCAGATTCTACAAACTGCCGTACCTTTTGAGCAAACTTTCGTCTGTGAGCAGTTTGTCCCTGTTCGGTGCAATCGACCAATTTCTTCAAGTAGATAATTTCTCTCTGGAGCTGTGTAGCGCAATCGAAGAGAACTTGCACTGTCTAAAGCATCTCAATTTGCACGTTCGAAATCTTCATCGTTTCAGTGACTTTCGTGTTGGTTATCCTGCAATTCAAATGCGAAATATATTGCGCCACAAGTTGGAATCGTTCTCGCTGGGTCACTACCAAGGAGATCTGAACAAAGTGCTCGCACAACTTGGACCCAACTGTCAGCAGCTGTCTTTCGGTGAAGGAGTGGACCAACTGAATGGACAGATCATAAGCAAACTGACACTAGAGTTCCAGCCATTCAGTTCATCAGACTCGGATTTGGTTAAGCACGTTAAAAGCAAAAACTTTGTCCACTTGCCAAGTCTTGAAATGACTTTAAAGCAGCCAATCTCGGTAAGTTTATATTCAAATTCGGTTTGATTGTTTCATTTATATATTTTTTTGGTACAGGCAGGTCAGTGTGAACAAACTGTCGCCCGTGCTTACGTGCATATTTCGCATTGAGGATGTTAACCCAAACCAACGAGGAAATGTTAAGCAACAAAATTTGTTTCTCCGACCAGTGCAGATTGCAATTCCAAGATTTTAATCAATATACAACCGTTTTCTTACTTCTTTTCAATAGACAATTAATTTCTTTTTTGAATAAATACTTTATTGGCAATTGTCCACAATATTAAGTAAATAACTAAATAATTAGTAATTTGTAGATTAGATTGATAAAAACATTTCCAAATGGGTGATTGCACAAATAAATAAGTGACTTGAGAAACGATAATTTAGCTTAACTTATGATGATAACAATAGACTGGTTGTGCACAATTTCAGTTTGAAAAGTAAATGTCAATGCACGTTAAACAAGAATAATTAGTTGTCAAATTTCTTCATTTGAATCGATCAAAAATATTTTTGGAAATAATATTTTGAATTGCAGCCGATGTAGCCAATTCTAGCACCTTGTCCATCTGTTCAGTGGAAAGCTCATTTGCCTGTGGGGGAGTAAGTGGCGGCGATAACATTTCACTAGATAAATCGACAGGCTGTTCGGGAAAGAGTGCATTCTTCGAAGAAGTTTTCCTTCGTTTCGAACCTAGTCGTATTGTGCCATTCAATTGACCATTGATATCATTCTCCTGATTGGCTTCATCGATGCAGTCTTGGTTGGCTCTCTTCTTAGCACTCTTCTTTGCAGAAGGTAATTGCAATCCAACTGAGCGCCGAATACGTTTCGATAAAGAACTACGATTGATCATAAAGTGCTGTGCCATGTCGTTGAGCGATGCCTCAGGATTTTCCTGCTGATAATGTCGAATTTGATCGTCAGTAATAGATTCATCAGTCTGAAATTGGCTCGAGTCTTGTTCCGAAAATATCCACTTATCAATTATAAATTTATAACCTGCCAAATGGAGATATTTTAAAATGGTGGTACGGTTGAGGCCGAACTGAGCTTTTAGCTGCCTGACCACCGCATTAGGATTCTCAGTCATATAATTCCGAATACGAACTATGAAATCTGAATTTTCCAAACTTCTTGTATCAAGCTGTTTTTCGTTTTCTTTTTCTTCTAACTTGTCGTCTAAGTATGAATAAGTCCCATCTCGAAAAGTCTCCATTAAGTAATCGAGATTAAATTGAGGTTCGGCAAATTGGCGATAAAATTGTTGAACAGTTGCCATCGAGATGTATTCGGCGCCATAAGTCCGGTTCATTGCTTTCACCACCTGTCTAGGGTATTTGCTTTCTTGAAAGTAATGAAAACAGAGAAGCTGCTTATAGAAATGCTGATTGCGAATACTACTTGCTTCCATTGTGCTGTTAAAGTTTGTATGTTGTTGAAAGTGTTCGTTAATTAACTTTAGTCATAATCATACCTTTAAATTAGTCCCGAGTCTAGCTGTGTCTTGATAAGTCTCACGTAAAAGCAAACTATTTGAGTTTGTTAAAAGCTTCAAATAAAAAAGAGGTTAGAGGGAAAAAACTCAGTAACAATAAAGTAAAACAAAACAGTTTGACAAAAGCTAATCAAGTCATCTCATGTCATGTCAGCCAACATGTGCCGAAGAAAACATGAACGTAAAAATACTTTTGTCCAAAGCCAATGCTGCCATCTATCATGGCAACAAATTCAAACTCTATTCAGTTTTATAAAACTATAGTGATGCAAATTAGTGAAAAAATTAAATTATGCTGATATCATTTGAAAAGTTTATTTATTAAACAAAAATTGATAAAGTTCATAATAACAAAATGAATAAATTTATATTACAAATTTGCTAGATAATAATTAGTCAACGCAAACATGTAATAAGATATATGAATAACAAGAATGCCGTGAGATGATCATGAAAATGTACTATACTAAACAATGAATAACAAACATTTGAAATATTTGAATTGCCCAAAATGCAAAAAAATTGTGACCTAGTAGTTGATAATAGCAGTGGACAGAATCCACAGATTGACAATAAAACGTTTAAGAAAATTGCTTATTTACTAATAAGCGATTGGATGGCACTGAAGCCGATTGATACGTTTGAAGCGATTCGGCGATCAATTGACAGCCATGAGACCAATTACGGTAAATGATAATTGCAAACATTTTCTTGGCTCACATGTAATAGGGATGGAGAATTGATTGAACTTGAACATTGTCCAGTGGTGGATTGTAAGGATCAAATGCCTGCATCAACGGATCGGGCTCATAGTTGCCTGAGGAAGTCTGCGGTGGTCCATTTGTGGGCACTCCATTTGTACTTTGTTGAGGCTGATAAGACATGTTTGATATAGAATTTGATGGCGCACTGGTTGGCACTGATAGGGCGGATGGACCGACGATTACACTGTTGCCCTGTTGGGAGGACACTTGGGACGGTTGTGCATGGTTGTGGTTGTGTGGGTTCGACTGAAGGGTAGTCAGGGCATTGGACAGCGCTTCAGCAGTGGATGACAAATTCTGCAATGGCGACATGCCTGGTGGGCCATACGAGGAGGAATTGTTGGTTTGCACTTTGTGACGAAGAACAGCTGGTAGGATACTGTTCACTGCTTGGCTAGTGGCAAGTTGAAGGATGGTGTTGTACTGCTGATGCGCTGCTTGAGGAACAGATGACATTTGGTCACCAGAATGGTGGCCCCCACCGGGAATGGTCAGTGTCGACGAACTGTCCGAGGTGGAATGGGTCATCAACGATGATGAGTCCTCAAATTGGTGGTGCATGTTGTGGTTGTTATTATTCTGTACATTAATAACCTTAGGCTTTTTCGGATGTTTTCGCTTGATGTACGTTTCATTAGGATTTAATCGAGGCCCTCGATGTGCTGAACCATCGATTGCCTCTCCTTTTTTCTTCTTTGGCCAAGTGGGCCATTTCGGAATATTGAAACCCATCGCCCGAAGTCGTCTAGCTACAACAGCCCGATTAATTTGAAAGTTCTCGGCTATCTCTCGAACTGTCGCCGCAGGATTTGCCAACTTAAATTCGCAAAGATGTTTGTCGGTCACTTCGGGCTTATCAGTGATCCTAACCCAGTGATCAGTGACAAAACGATAACCCAACCTACCTAAACTCCTGATCATAGTCTTCCTATGCACTTGGAAATGTTCGCACAATTTTGGAACAACCGCTTTTGGATTAATCTCCATGTATTCCACCAGTTTCGAGTCGTCCATTGCGGCCCGTCGACCGGATCGAGGTTTATCGACAAGAGTAAAGTTTTTAGAGCGAAACTTTCGATACCATCCACAAACAGATGTTTTCGTACAGAAATTCTCTCCATAAACAGAATTGAGATAACGAGCTGCCTCTGTGGCGGAATATTTGGCTTCAAAACAGTGCAAAAACAGTTGGCGACGTTTCATGTTTCGATTTTCACCAAAAAGAACGTTATTGGCTGAGGATGCGTTCTCGTTTTGACCTTCCCCTTCAACCTCTTCTGTGCTCGATTGACCAATACCAACAGTGCCGTCCTTTCCTGAAGATGTTTTCGAAAAACATGGTCTTTTTGGTCCTTTCTTTCCCTTCTTTGGCTTTTTCTTTTCAATACCTTCTCCATCCTCTGTCTCATCGTCGTCACAATTCTCATCAAATTGCTCAAGTCCAGTACTATCAATACTTAAAGTTGTTTTAGGCGGTTTTGGAGGTAATTGAAAATCAACTTGAAACAATTCATCAAACGAAAAATCAATTCCATCAAATTTTCTATATAATCGTTTCACTGTTTTAGTTGTAATAAAATCATCTCCATAGACTTTGCATAGATAAGTAACAGTTTTGGTGGGTATTTTCCGACCATCACGATAACAGTGATAAGCTAGTAGACGCTTGTATAAATTTTGATTATCGATGGAACATTCGTCCATATTAGTGAGCAGCAAAGCAAAGTTCTTAAAATTCAAAAATAAAACTCCAAATTGGGCTTCTTGGCAAATAGATTCATGAATTTAAATAAATCAGGTAACTTTAATTTAATCAAATTAGGTAACTTTTGAGTAGAAACATTGCACGATATTGCACAGAAAACAAACTCTATAAATAAAGTAAAAAACAAATTATTCAAAAATATATACAAATATTGACAATAATTATTTACCTTGAGATAGCCTTCGAAAGGAAACACAAACACCAGAAGGAAACTAACCTACAAAGTGAAAGCAGGCGATTGTGTCCTAAAAAATTAAAATATAATTATATTATCAATGCAATAAGATTAATAGTGATAAGAATCTTACCATTTCAATTTCGATAAGTTCAGTAATGAAATCAATAAATTCTGAAGACATCAAGTAATAAAACTAAAAACAACAAAAAAGTGTAAACACATCCATTCACGCATTTGTTTGCAAATTATATACAGTTTTACTATTTGGCTAATAATATCGATAACTGGCAAATTGGCATTTTTTGTCGAGTCCCAGAAAAGAACACACACCGCGACACATCAACACACGCTACTCAAAACATCAACAACAACACAGGCACAGTGGCTTACCGAACTTGGGCCAATTCTCTTGAATGAACACACACCAACTCGGTGTTCTGAATACGCGGACATTAAATTATGTATATTTCTTATAATAAGGACATCTATTAAGAAAAATTGCTACTAATGAATTTCAAAATAAAGCATCATTTATTTTTGAAAAATACTGCCAAAAACATAATGAATTTTCTTGTATTATCAAATTGTTGGTAAAACAGTTTGTACAATTCTATTTATAAATTGTTCAATGGATTTAGCGTGAAGAAATCAGCATCAGAGGAACTATTTGGTTGTATTTGAAAGGGATAAGTGTCCACATTAGATGTTCCAGAATTGAATAGACTATAATCATTATGAAACGATTCGCTGATTGGCTGATAAACTGCAATGCTATTTTGCGATAAAAAATTTGAATCCAAAACGATAACTTGTTGCTGTTGTGGAACACTATTCAGTGGAGCAGTGTAAGCGATGGTCGAGTCGTTTGACGTAACTCTTGTCGGCATGACCGTTGATGAAATGTCTTGATTTGGAGTGGCAGCACGAATAAATGAACGATTATTACCTTGAACCAAGGAATCACTTGTATTGTAATTGCAAGTGGTGGTTAACGGGTTATGGCTTGAAGAAGACTGTCCCAAAGACTGATGAGATTCTAAAATGTTAGTGGAAATTTCCTCTTGAATGTGATCACTATTAGTGGAAGGGAGTGTCCTACTTTCGATGACAACAGAATTGGTGGGCAAAATAGAAGAACTTTCTTTTACACTTTGTTTAGGAGGTTTTCTACGGACACGTTTTGGAGCTGAAGGGGCATTTGATTTTTTTGCTATCGCAGAATTAGTAGATTCAGGATGAAGTTGAGCAGCTCGTGAAGTTCGAGAGTTTCGTTGAAAAGTAGGCTTTGGCGGTTGTTCAATCACCTTTGCCTTCAAACGAGGTCTACCAGGACATCTTCCAGGAAGATGAACTTTAGGTGCATGTTTTGGAATATCAAATCCCAACTTTCTGAGTCGGTTAGCGACAATAGCTCTTGGTATTTCAAAGTGCAATGCAACATCCTTCACTTTGGCTTGGGGGTTATCCTCTTTGTACTTTCGAAGCATTTCATCGGAGACCTCATTTCGGCGCGAGTTCACTTTCACCCAGCTGTCGATAACATAATCATAGCCTAGTCTTTGTAACCACCTAGAAATTATCGAACGAGAGAAACCGAATTCCTCTTTTAGTTTTGTAGTTCCAATTTTCGGGTTGGCCTGAATTAGCATTAAAAGTTTATCATCTTGATCATCGGTGGCAATTCGTGCTCGACCGGAACGAGGTTGATCCTTGAGTTCGCAATCGCCCTTTTTAAATAAATCATACCAATGTCTGATTGTACGTCGGGAAAATTCCGATTCGCCATGAAGAGATGTCAAGTAGCTACAAGCTTGCTCATATGTGTGATTACCTTTGAAACAACGAAGTATTAATTTGCGCTTTTGTTTTCTAGAAAGTTGTCCCGTTCTGCCACCTTGCCGTGAAGTGGATGAATTATTTGAAGAGTCGGAATCTTCGTCTGATAAATTAATACTTGAAGATTCGTGGTTATTAGAATTTGCTAACCGTTCGGAATCGATTTCGTCATTATTTTGGTTATCGCAATCTTCATCGTCTTCATCCTCAGAACTGGACGACGAAGGTAACGGAGGCGGCGGTGCTAGTTTACACAGTCTATTCAACTCAAACAGATCGGCGAAAACAAACTTCTTACTGCGAAATGATTGATAGGACCTCTTCAGCGCATCCTGACTTATATAATTTTTGCCATACAGTTCGTTCAGATGTGGCGCTGCTCGGGTAATTGCTAAGCCTTCCCGAAAGCAGTGATACACCACCAAACGACGGTAAAGACTTTTGAGTTCTCGAGGACTGTCTTCCATTTAGTCTCAGAAAAACACTCGACGCGTAGACAATCTAGTGAGTAACAAATTTATAAAAAATGAAGTATGTAATGAAATTAACTAATCAATTTTTAGCAATAATACTGTTAGAGCCGAAGTCAAGTGACACAATCAGAACTGAACCAAAACAAATGCTCACATGTGCGCGATGGTGTCTCCACCTAGTAGACCAAAATTTGTAGACTGAATTTGAATTTTAAAAAAATAAACAAAATGAGCTTCAATTCAAAATCATGCTTTATTATTATCAATCGAAAATATGCGACCAATAAATTGCAAAAAAGATGTTATCAACATAATAAAAATACTGATAATTTTGTCTTATATTTCGTAATAATTAAAATACATGTGTATAATATATAGAATAATATCGATTAGAAGTTGCGAATTGAATCAATTCAATTGATAAACCTGATCAGAGTTGTAGGTGAGAACGTGTGCATAAAATATCAATGAATGCGAGTAAAGTGATTGCATATGTATAAGAATGAAGTGAATCAAGAAGGCCCTGTTGTGCACACATGCATGCTTTTATGGCAAACAGTGAGCCTTCCATTTAAGAACAGAGTATAAATAAAATTGCATTGTGTTGATTATTAAATAATTCACTGAGAAGAATGAAGAATTCTAGATGTCATCTCACATTCTACTGTTCGATGATTCTCTACGATGCTGCTCTATTAGTGTTCGGCTATTGATAGTACGGATGTAGAATGTTCTGTACTTGAATGTTGTCCAGTGGTGGATTGTACGGGTCAAAGTTGTGCAGAGGGTCTGGCTGTTGGTTGTGAGGATTAGATTGTTGTTGTTGTTGCTGCTGTTGTTGTTGTTGCTGCTGCTGTTGCTGTGATGGACCTTGCTGGTGAGGTCCTCCCGAACCAGAGGTTGGAGGGTTGTTTGGATTGTTCGGATGTTGTCCACTATTTACTAAGTTCTGCAACATTCCATACGGATTGCCACCGGGGCCAGACATTAGCGACCCTGGTTGCATATTATGGTAGCCATTTGTGTTGACAATAACTTGCGAATTGGGTCCGCCTTGTTGCGATTGTTCACGATGTTCTCGATGTTCACGATGACGGTCAATTTGGCCTCCTCCGTTTGTGGACAAGTTTTCGGCCATCAGTGGAGGACCTTGTGCACTTGAAACTGGTATACCAGACATTGGATTGCCCATAGAGTTCGGAGGGCCGCCTTTGATGGGCGAGAGAGAGGCCTGTGGAAGAATTGGATTTGCTTTCCGGCGCAGTACTGCCGGCAGAAGAGAGTTGACCGCTGTTGTCGTCGCTAGCTGCATAAGGGTGTTGTACTGATTACTGTGCTGATTATTATTGATATTGTCATTGATTTGTTGCTGGTCATTCATTCGTGGTCCATTCGAATCGGAAGGACCAATACCTGGACCAATACCCGGACCAAGACCTGGACTAAGACCTGGACTGAGACCTGGACTAAGACCTGGCCCAACACCAAGTCCATGTAGTCCAGACATTCCTCCCAGATTAGGAGACATTCCTGGAGGCAAACCACCAATTCCCATTTCGCGATTGACATGGTTGATTATAGGATTAGCGCCAGCAGCACCGCCTCCTCGACCACCCTTTGAAGGCCTTCCTCTCCTTCCAGAACCACCAGGCCCTCCTCCAACATTATTTGGAAGAGGAAGTCCATCAGGCCCCAACATAACTTCGCCTGGCTTTTTCTTCTTTGGCCACTTTGGTATGTCAAAGCCAAGTTTTCTCAGCCTCTGAGCAACTATAATTCGACTAATCATAAAATGTTCAGCAACATCCTTCACCTTAGCCATGGGATTCTGTTCCTTGTATGTTCTCAGCTGCTCGTCAGTCACCTCTGGTCTTTGAATGTCCGTCTTAATCCACTTGTCCACAACATATTGGAATCCAAGTTTTGGCAACAACCGCGACAATGTTCCTGTGGATAGTTTGAATTGCTGTGCAATATTCCGCAGGTTCACTGTTGGATTTGTTTCAATGAATTCAATAATCTCTTTTCCTTTATTTTCGTCCACTTTTTGTGGTCGCCCAGAACGATTTTTATCGCCCAATTTAAAATCTTTCTGTTCAAATCTTTTGTACCAAGTGTAAACGGAGGTCTTGTTGATGAAACCTTTTCCATGAATCGAATTCAAATATCGATTGGTCTCTCCAACGGTGTACTTGGCCTTGTAACATCTCAAAATCAATTTTCTCTTTTCACTTCGATCCAAATTAGTCTTTAATTCTAGATCATTATCTCCATTTTCATCAGCATCTCCCGAACCAGCAGGTTGAGCCACCTTCGGCTTGAAACCAGCAGTTCCACCTTTTTTTCGAGGTTTCTTATCTTTTGGCTCACCATCTTTATTATCTTCTCCATCATCAGATACTCCTCCATTAAGAGCTGCCTCGATATCATCATCCAATGGGGGCGGATCAGCAGGAACAGGCTTTGTTGACCGTTTCTTTTTGTTGGCATACGTCAAACTGCACAGTTCGTCAAAATTCATAGCATCATCTTTGTCTTTGAAAGCTTTGAACCATTTTTGAACCGCTCCTTCAGTGATAAAACTTTTGCCGTATATTTTGTTCAAATAGGTGGAGGTGCCTTTGGCATATTTGTTTTCGCGAAAGCAATGATATACGATTAAACGTTTGAATAGACTTAGACTCTCCTTGCTGGCTGTTTCCATTCTAATTTCAGATGGCTCAGATTTAATTTCTGGCTGATTCAACGATGGCTGAATTAATGGTGGTTGATTTAACGATGGCTGATTTAATGACTCCAGTTTGATGCAGTTGTAGGCTAAGGGCTTAATTTAGAGGTATTTTTTTTATCAAAATGTTAGAGATCAATCTCAGACGAAGAAAAAGCAAATGGAACCAGGAACCGATTACTATAATGTTAAAAAACAATATATTAATAAAAAGGCAACGATAAAGCAGCCAAAACTAAACCTTGTGCTGTAAAGTAGATTACAAAATTTTGATTATATTCAATGATGATTCTAAACAAAATTTAAAAAAATAAATTCAATTAAAATACTTCAGCGTTATTATCGTGATCAACATACCTATTTAGATGTTCAATTTGATACAAATTCACAAAATTTCCCCCATTGAAAATACAATTGAAAAATAAATAAATAATTCTAATTAAAATCGATTGTAAACAAACGATTAGAAAAAGGCTTGCAAATAGCGATTAGCTTACATAATTGTGCATCAATTAGCAAATGTGCTTTTGCAGATCATAGAAAAATAGTGTAAATATCTAAATAAAATAAGAAATGAATTTAATAAGAGTTTTTATTCAGGAATATAATTCAACCTTATAATTCAATATTGCTGCAGTATTTATACAATACATTCAGGAACAAAAGTCGTGTTGTGCTGCACTTGCGAAGAAATGAAATCTGAAATGCAAAACCATTAAATAGCAAAAATGTTTAGAAAACATTGATCAAGGATTGTACCTTCAATGGTAAATACATGAATGCACTAATCTATCCAGTCACAGGGGTAGTAGATGCCAATTCTAAGATGAGACAAATGGAATGTAGATTCCATTGCGGACACTTAAGCTTATATTCCAATGTCACATACCCTTTGAGTGTCTAATTTGTCGATACGGAGATCAAATCGAGGCCCAGAGTGTGGATGAACACTGTTTGTCAGTCTCGAGTCGGTGCCTAGTGACACAAGCAATGACATATCACGGAACGTCGGGCTTGATGTGCACGTTGTCACCCCCTCCCGACCAATCAGCCGGTCAGTGTGGCCCTGGGTGAACGAGGTGTGAATGATAAATGTGTCAATTAGTTAATTCGACCAAGTTGATCAACAAGAAACCTCATTTGAAAATGTGGAAAATACAACAAATCCAACCTGAGGTCTTCACAAAAGTTTCTGTGCTACGGGAGAGGCAGACAAAACAAAGGCAAATTGAGTGACTGCAGGCTCGCTGCTCAACATCAAGAAGGCACGAGCTTGCTGCCATCTGATGATGCGGTGGCACACTCCGCCTGTTCGAAACTGCACGCATCCTCTAAATCGGTTTTATTTTGGCTTACTGGGAATAATCCAAATTCAATCATTTTCATTTTATGATCTCATCTTTAAATAACTTTAACTCATCAGATTTTGAGTGTCCAATTTGTACTTACATTGGAAAACGGTCAGCCAAAAGGTCAATATTTTCTGTATGGCACAGCAGATAAAATCTTCCATTCTCAGACTGTCACTTTGATCCAGTTGGTAAAAATGTGAACATAAATCAGTCGAATGAAGAGTTTGGTTGGTGTTGATTATATGCAAGAAACAACAGAAGCGGTTTATTGTTTTATTACTTATATCCTATATTTACTTTGCCTTATCAATAACTCACAAACCAATGACATGACTCTGACTCATCATAAGTAACCGGCTTATCAACAGGAAAACAAAGCAAACTTTTTTTAACAGTTAAAGCAAATCATTTGCGAAACAGTTTTAGTTGTTCCTCTCTTTATGTTGTTTGACTGTAACTTGTCACACGCGTGCAAAATGGTTCTCGATTGTGCATTCACTTGCATGAATGCAATTGCTTGTCAATTGTTTCATTCAACCAGACGGTCATCATCTGCAGAGCATGCTCAAATTACCGATCTGCCCGACCTGTGCATCCTCGCCATATTCGCCCGCTTGCCTGTGCGAGATCTTCTACTGTTGAATCGAGTCAACACAAGATGGAAACGTCTTCAGGAAGAATCACTTAGAAATGGCAGACATTTGCTGACACTGATGATCGGTGGCCGAGCAGACCGATTGATTGCCAATTCGGGACTGAATTGCTCGCTGTTAACTCATGAAGATATTTTTCGTAAATTGAAAATGTCCCGATTGGACTTTGCCAGAATAGACGATGTGATTGTGAACATTTTGGTGGGTAAACTTCCAAATGTGAGAAAACTTTGCATTTGCATTGATGGAAAAATGTCTTTTACCGTACTTGCCCAAATGAGCAATCTTCTTGCACGTTGGTCTACCAAATTGGTCTCCCTCAAAATATACACATGCTTTCTCGATTTTAATTTTGACATTGGTCCATTGGTGAATTCAATCAATTCATTGCCTTTACTGACACACCTCACACTTGATATGCACGAAATCCTACTGGGCCAGTTGACATTGGATTTGACAATAATCTCTCGACTGAATGAACTTTATTTCAACACTTACAACGATGCGTCCTTACTGTCGCCTTCGTTCAATCAATTTGTGATCGCTGGTAGTGAACGACTACGAAAAATTGCCCTTTTGAATAGAGACTTTGAATCATGCCATAGATATTGCAAAGTAAATGACAGTCTTGCTGACAAGTTTATCATTCTCAACATTAAAGATTCTCAATTGCAAGAATATTGTTCGCTTTTCAAGAACTTACAAAGTCTTTCAATACAAGTCAATCAAATTGTACTTGTAGACAAATTGCTCGAACCATTAGGTGCACTGGTCAATTTGACTCATCTTCATCTGTACCAAATCGATTCGGCGCTTCATCGCACATCGACCGAACTACCTCAGTTGAATTCAATCAAGTCATTAAAATTGCATTTCTTTTTTCGTCTGGAAAAATTCAACAAAGACGACCAACTTGCATTGTTTCGCCTCGAACATACATTTCCCAACATGCAATTACTCAACATTAAGTATGAACATCCGAGACAACGAAAATACCCCGAAAAGACCAAAGAATGGAATCGCGTAAAGATCTTGCCACAAAAATTGACCCAACTCAGACAGATTCTATTGTCAATTCAGCATGATTTGCATGTTACACAATTTCGAATCGACACTGAGAATCGAGTAGAGCACATAGAAAAGTATTCAACCAATTACATATTTAAACTGTCTCAATTTTAATTTTTTTTATATTGTCGTACAATTCGAAACAACGTTATCATTTTCTTTGACAAATCTATGTCCACTTTAATATACTTCTGTTTAATTTGCCATCAATAAAGATTGTCATAATGTCTGTAGGAAAAAGCCAATAGTTTGAATGACAAATCGAAATATTTATTTATGCAACTTGATGTGTCATGTTGATTTACAATTAAATTTTCATGTAAATACTAAAAATGACAATTGAGAAATCTGAGTAATTTGTATATATTAGCAGCCCAATGCAATGCCAATCACTTTCTTCTTGAGATGTCTTTATCTATAAAAAAGAGAAACACAATTTACTTTACCATAACAATCACCACGTTATCATCAGTCGTTTATACAAATACTTGAGTCAATAAGAGGATTGATATCAACCGGATTTATATAAGTTCAATGTGATCTGCTTGTGCGCTAATGCAAATGTACTAATATTTATTAATTTGTGCCATTTTCATAATATTTGAGTCAAATTGAAATGAAGCTCTTTGTTGCCACTTTGATCATTTCTTTTGCTGCCTGTAAGAAATAATTTATAATATTAATAATTTATTTATAAAACAATTAAACTTACAGTTCTTGCCGCATTTCTCTGGGTCATCTCGGTGATCGAAAGTCGAGCCATTCAGGAGGGCAAACGTGAATTGAACATTGCCACTGGCACTCGTGATCTGTACTCAAATCTATTTGAAACATTGAAGCATTTCAAAGTAATCAATAAAAATAGTAACGACAAAGAAAATACACATTCAGAAGGCGAGAAAAATGGAAATATTAAGAAAATGCTGATTGAACGCAGCCAAGAAAATTCAAGGCAGAATTCATTAAAGTAAACTCCCATAGTGGAGTCTACCAAATTAAATAATTAAAGAATAAAATGATCTCATTGCATTAAAAAGAACGTTGTTTCAGGTGAGTTTGGTTTCTCCAATGATGTCAGATCTTGTCAGATGTCACTGAAGACAATTATGGTTTTTAGTCTTTATCGGATAACCAGAACAAACACCATAAATATGGTAAAAAGTGCAGGCCATTTCATAACATTGCAATAATGTCAGTTGATGTCACTTTCGTAAGCTACTTTCGAACCTGAAGTATTATATTCGATGAATATTCTTTACTTACATAGTAACATCCGCCAGTAAATTATATGCAATTTTGCAGTTTAAATTTGTTATGTGTAATTGGCTCAAATTGATGATCCACCATTGTCCATTGAGTAATTTCATACAAAATAGGCAAGTTCCTAGATAATGTCGATTAGTTAGGCAATTAATAAATTGTATAAATAATGTTTTACCAGTTGTGTTTAAACAAGAGCAATCAAACAGAACACCTCACAATTAACAAAGATGATCCTCCAAAGTGATGGGTTCACATGTGAAGGAGGAATAATTGAACAAATGTCGGTTGAATACCAATTTTGATATGCTTTGAGCAAATGCACGGCTAGCATCGAACAGAATTGGTTGCATTGAACACAACTGTGTATTGGTGCACAGGATGGCAGCACAAGCACCAAAATAGTATCGTCAGCTGATGACCACAGTGTTGTGTTCAGTGTTGTCCTGGCTGATTGTGAATGATCTCGCCAGCAGCAGCAGCACAGGCTGCCTGCAGCTCTCACTCTCAAAAGTCCGCGTTTTCCTAATCGTCGCCGTTTTGCCTTATCTCCCGAATCTCATCATCCAATCACCCTCATCTATTGTCATCCCTCAATGCACCTCAAATGAATCCGTCAACTGGCGAATATCACCAACATCATCCCCAGCCCCACTCTCAGGACCATCTTTTTCGTCGTCATGTGGTGTATCACTGCTACCGTGAGCAAAGGACCTCTGAAGATGCATTCCTACACCTGGCACAGATCTACGGCGAGATGTTTGTGCCCTTTCCCATGGTGGAGCAGTGGTACCGCGAGTTCAACAACAGCCACACACTTGGCTACTCGAACCACGACATGAACATGAACAACATGAACAGCCATCAGCATCATCACCCTCATCATCATTTGCATAACCACAACAACCACAACAACCACAATAATAACATTAACCACAACCACAGCCATCATTACTATCACCCGCACCAAACCGAACCAACACACCATTTTCAACCGATGGAATCACTATTCCAGGACCATTCTTCCTCATGCAACGCCTCTCAAGCACCTCAATCACCGTATTGTCCTGACAATGATCTCGTTTCACTTTCCTCACCTCCTGCCCCCAAACGAAGACGCCGTGGTCAAATCATGGAAGAGGAGATCGCCGAATATCTGCGAACTGCCTCAAGCTCAAACACAATTCCTATGGCCATGCATTTCAATGTGGAAGTGGATCAGATGCGAAGTCAATTACGAAAATTCGGTTACCGACTGGACGATGAGGCGGACAAGTGGGTCAAGATGGAACCACTGACCGACGAGAGATTGCGCCAGTTTGTGGAAGACAATCCTGGCAGTGCCTCCATCCGAAAGGTTGCTGCACACTTTCATATTGGCCGCGGTGAGGCCTCCAAGAGGTTGAAGGCCATTGGGCTGTATAATGAGCGCAAAAAGAGGGTCACCACCGATGGCAATTGACATTTACTATTATACTATATTGACATATGATATATTAATAAACCTTTATTGCTATATTACCGAAGCAGTTTGGTGGTGAGTACAGTGTATCGAAGGTACCGAATGGTGAGCTACAACCGAAATTGCCAAATTATTAACAACATTATTTCAATGGTTATGCCCGAATTGACTTTACCTTGGCAAAGAATGCTTTAAACAGAAAGAATGACCCCACTCTAATGCCTTCACTTTTTTCGTCCATTTTGAATCGTTCCATGTAGTTGACCAATTTCCATCGAGTGCCGAATGGAACCGAGTACTGCGACCGATCGAGGAGATCGTAAAGCTGCTTGATGTCCGCATGCATCGAGTGCAACTTTACATTGACACGGGCGGACATGAAAGTGCACAGGAAGAAGACAATGTATTGCATTGCAATGTTGGTCAGCAGTGCTGCCAGGACCAAAGGATCGGCAAGGAGCAACTTTTCAAAGTTCAACAAACTAATGATCAGCGAGGTTTGACTAGCTGGGCCTAGTGTGATAAGACAGAGGAAAAATTTAGACCGGAAAAAAGTCTGCTGATTTCTGCATAGTGATAACCGAGTCGTGAATTCGGTTCAAATTGAGTTTCGTTTCGATTAGCGTTCGGATAAAGTCCTTTTTGTTGGACTTGCGCCGACTAATCTTTCGGTAATGAGTGACCACTTTGTGGAATTTACGCTTGATTGCACTGAGTATCTGTGAGCTGTAGTGCATCAATGTAATACCGAGACCGACCACAAAAGCGGCCATAAATAGGAAAAAATTTAACAAAACCATTTCGATGTACAGCGGAATTATGTAAAAGAGTCGATTGGGCTCGAGGTTGCGTTCCAGAAATAGTCCCACCACAAGATACTGCAATGCAGTTAGACCGATGATGATCACTGGTGAAAATTGGAATTTTTCTTTAGTAATAGTAACATAACAAGCAAATATATCACTTACAATTGAACAGAGCCAACAATTGCAGAACCAAATTGAACCAGACAATATTCAACCTCTTCAGTTTGGCCATCTTTCTAGACAAACAGTACCAGTACGGAATGGCACTCTTCTGCATGCCTCTCTTCTCTCCAAACAAAGAAATATAGATTGCCTGGTTGATTGGATTTGCCTGTCCCAAAATGGCCATACAGAAAGCCATTGTTCCAAGTGCGCCAACCATAGAGATGTTGAAATAAATAATTCTTCTCATTTTGTCATTATTGCCTTGAACAATGATAGTGATGTCACCGAGGCAGTTTCGTGCCCAGTCGGGAATGCCATCGAGATCGATTACGGCCAAACAGGCATAGAACATCACATAGGCAAATACACCACCGATGAGGACATATATTCGAATGGGAAGAGGACAATGGCGTCGATCACGTGACACGATGAAAAGAAAGTACTGCACTACTGACATTTTGTGGCGCCAGTCGATTGGCAGCCAATAGACTCGATAGAACAGATTCATCAGTCGAATGATGTACTCATTGGTCTGGAAGATGTCGATTGCAAGCTCAACCAACTGAAGAAATCTTTGCTGCAAATCATTGCTCACAAACGGAATTTGCATCATCTTGCAAGTACGTTGTTTAATCGTTGTAAATTGTTGTTTTCAAACTAATTATCCTTGAATTGTAATTAAACTTGAAATAAACATCAAATAAATTACAAAAAAAACTTTCTCAGAAGTGAACTTTCAATAGCAAATGTAACGAATAAATTAGGCTCGTTTATAGTGACTTGCTCGGAATATTCATTTTTTAATTAGAGGCAATTAATTATTCAACTACTTTACATTGTATATACTCGCGCATATGTGCGTCAGCATTGACATTCTGTTTATTTTTTTTGCATTCATAAATAATTGAAGTTAATTAAATTTTAAAAATTTGACGTGTTGAAAGGTACTGCTTTTAATTGGCTAACAAATTAATCGTTTGAAAAGCCAAATTTGAAAACCAAATACTGTTCTAGATTTAGCATGTTCACTAAATTGATCAAAACATTTTAGCAAGTATTCTAAGATTAAGATTACGAGACTATATTCGAGTTTCAATTTAAAAGGAGTTATTTAGTTGTCGGTGTACGTGCATATGCTTGTTGCATTTATTACATAAGTATGACAAGTTTGTCATTGACAACTCTCAATCATCACTCGTCGATTGCGGTCATCATTGCAGTGGCCATCTTGGGTGGCGTCACTGCCTCAGTGGACGAGTCGAGCAACGACCCACCGGTGCACGTTTGTGGCAAGGTGATGAGCCGCCGTGTAAAAGACATTCACTTTCGCTCGATGACCTACTACAATCCCCACCAGTTGGTCATTTTCGAAGGTGACCGCAAGTACTTCATCCCCATCAAGGACATCACTCCAGTGTCGATGCTCATGCCGGACAGCTTTCTTCAATGGAGTGACACAGAATTGGCCGAGTCTGCCAAAGATCTTGAACAAACAGAACAATTCAGATCGGCTTACATGATCAATATTGGTAGCAAGTTTGCTCTCATTCTGGCTACGGACAAGTACGAGCGAGTAATGGACATTTACAATCCAGGAAAACCGTTGGAAATTTCCCAAAAGCCCAAAGTTTATCCCGATTATTCGATTGTGCACGATCAGAAGAGCAAGTCCAATGCCTACGGATATGTCATTCACAAAGGTAGTATTTTGCAATTAAATCAATTATATTAAATGTGCTAATTTGAATTTGATTTCTAAAGATCTTTACGACGGAACAGACAACTTCATCATCTACCAGTTATGGCTTGAAGCAGCTAGCCTAACAGTGAACATCCAACAAGCAAGTGCCACGGTGGAGGAAAAGAACAACGCTCATTACTATTATCTGCAACGGACCGAGGATGCATCGAAAGTACGCCTAGTCCGTCGAAACAGCCACAAAGGAGACTTTCACCATCAACTTTTGCACTCACTTCCGGTTGGCTTTATGCTGCAAGATCGAATGTACCTGTTTGATTCGGCACTTGCCTGTGTGTATGTCATCAAGGACATCAGACTCGACCTGTACAAAGAATTCGCCAGCCCTAACGATATTGTACGAGAGAGAATCAACATTCCATACGAACGATTCTTCAACTGTCCCTACAGTCAGTACGCCAAGATGTGGCACTTTCCTGACTCGGAACGATGTAACACCACCATTCACAGTGAGTGGCCATTTGCTGGTAAACCAAACCGGGACGGATTTGGCCCAATGTTTGCCCCTCAAGATACACTTGAAGAAAGCACTTTTACAAGTGTTTTGATCTGTATAGCTGTGGTTTTTGTACTTTTATTGGCTGGTGTTGCTTTCTATTTTATGTATTACATGTCAAATGAGGATGAACAAACAGCCAACAATAACGACACTAAAAAGCACAAGAAAAGATCAAAGAAAAGGAAAAAGAAGAAAATGAAGAAAGTATCGAAAAAGAGCAAATCTCCAAAGCCCATAAGCGATAATTGGCACAGTAATGTCAGTACTGAAAGTAACTTGAGCACATCTTCCCTCCAATTGACTCATGCCTCTGACGAGAGTGGCCACAAGGACGACCACAAGATTAGTGTCGAATTGAGCAGTGCAAAGACACCACAAGACGATGGCAATCAAACTTTGTCCACTGACTCATAGAATCAAAGTCAAAGCAAAAGTAATAATTTCGATTTAATGTTTGCATTTCCTATCGACATTAAAGAGCTTTCAAATTAACTTGAAATTAAATTGCTTAATTAGATTCAGATTAAGTTGCACAACACACCAAATTAGCAAAGCCATTATTTGACACAAAGTAATTAACTCGAATTTGGTTATATTGTACATGAGAAAAGGGGATTGGATCGAAAAGGGAATTTTTAATGTTTGTTTATAAATCAAATGTAAATAGAGCAATTTGATATGATTTACCCGTTCGTTTGTTACATAGCAATCAATGAATGTCGTTTTGTGGTACTTGTTTGTGGTGGGACTCAGTCTGGTTGAATTGATTTATAGCGAAAATGTATGACAATTTTTAATTAATTAACATTAACAATTAACATAATAATGTTTTGTTTCTCTTCTCTAGGACCCTCATCATCTATGCTCAAAAGTGACCAGTGGTCGCTTTGACCTAATCCACCTAAAATCCTTCACATATTACGAGCGCAATCAGTTGGTTATCTTCGAAAGTGACCAAAAGTATTACATTGATCTGAAGTCAATCACCAATTCTGAGTGGATTCCAGTGCCTGTACGCTATGATCAGTGGAATTCCAACGAAATGTCTGTAGCTGTAAGTGAAATGGAACTGACCACTGCACCACAAGCCGTGTACATGATTGCTGCTGCTCATAATCGAATTGGCCTGAGCGTAGTCACACGAGACAAGGAGTACATGTGGAATGTGGTCGATAGCAAACGCCCTCAAAAGATGTGGAAACACGAAAAACGAATCTATCCAAAATACGCGCTACTTATGGAATCGTCTTCTTCAAATGGACATATCATCCATCAAGGTTGGTATTGTCGTGTTATTTGTTATCATTTTAACTTTTTCACCATTCACTAGACATTTACGACAAAAAGGCCGATTTCATCATCTACGATGTGAAATTTGATTCAAATATTGCACTAAAGATGCCCAATGACCAGGAGAAGGAAGTTGAATATTACTACATGGAAAAGACGGACAAATCGAACGAGATTCTCTTTCGGCACAGATTCACTCGTCAAGAGGCGTTTCGAAACGATGCAGACAACCAGGCGAGACAACTGTTCACATCGCATCTGCCAGTTGGATACAAGAATGGCTCGAGCGTCTATCTGTTTGACTCCAAACTTGGCTGTGTCCATGTGATTATGCAGTTGTCAAATGTTCGCACTTCGGCGAATGAACAGAGAGACTTTGTCCGAAAGCGAGTGAACATTCCTTTTGAGCTATTTTTCAAATGTTCGCAAGACTATGTGATTGTGGCCAATTTGGCAGAACGGTTTCCCGCCAATCGATGCGAAACAACCTTTACAAAGTCAGCTAATGAGCCAGCCAAATGGCCACTAACCAAAGAACCGTTCATGACCCCGCTAATGTGGGTAATGGTCGCCATTTTGGTATTGGCTGTGGTGGCACTATTGCTACTGATTGTATTCTTGATTACGCCTCAAAACAAGCAAAAGAAAGCAATTAAGAAAGTAAATGACAAAAAGAAGAAGAAGAAGACTAATGTCTCAAGTCCATTCTCGTCAAATGTGAGCACTACCACTTCGCCGACCAAAACGGTTGCCATGCCAAAGGTGGTCTCACCCGAGTCTAAAACATTGCCTTCACAGGAGGCACCTCGACAAGGTCAGCAAATGACTTCATTTGAGCAACGAGTGGAGCAGTTACAAAAACATCTGGTCACTAAACCACCGAAACAGAAGGCGACCACTTCACCGGATGCAGCATCAACCACCAAGTCGGCATCGAACAGTCGAACGAGACAGCCAGACAAGGTGGCCAGCCCTGCACCAGCAACCATGTCCACCAAATTGAAATGAAGGCTTCAGAGGAGACAAGTTCTATTGAAGTTATATCACAGCACAAGTCTTCTATCGATTGGTCTGAAACATTCGCACAATAATGCGACAAACTCCTATTTTGGACTCTTCTATTTTTGGATAAATTTATTAAATTATTCAAACGAGAATATTATTCGGTCTACTGGTGGCGCTATTGCAGGTTGTTGCTATGTACACACACACACACACCAAATGCCCACAACCGTACCATTTGGTACAGCTTTCTATATAACACTTCCTGTCCGTGGCACACGCACAGACTTGAGCATTGTGAGAATATGACCAAATCGAATGCGTGGCACGTACGTCAGAAGGTCCCTTGGCGCGATTGTCTATATAGTTGGGCGCAAAGCAGTTTCCATCCATTGAGAACTTTCGGTTGATATGTCTACCCACTCACTCTGGGTGACACAGACTGAGTTGAGCTATGAAGTGTGTTTAATGTTTATTTGTGTTTATTATTATTATTATTGATCGACAAGATGTAGGCTGTGTGAACAGTGTGTTCAGTCAGCATCTAGCTGCATCCATTCTAGTGTCCATTACACATTGAACTTTGTGCTGTGCAGTTACTGCAGTGCTCTTGCAGGTGTTTGTCTCGGGCCAACAACGACAATGATGTCCCCAGTGCAAGTGCGGACCTGTGATCTTGAGTCGTGCACGAACAAGTCAATTGACTCTACCATTCTCAACAGTCCGAGTTCATTGCACCGACTGCAAACATTGACCAGAAAGCAACGAACTCCACTTGGCAGCACTCGCTCCACCGCCGAGGTCCACCGGCTTGACTCAATCGATCTCAATGCTACCTCGCCCGACTCGGTATCGGCCGCCACTGGAGCCGGCATTCTGTCCAATTCCTCCTCGATGCTCTATCTGTCCGATTGTTGTCTCACCGATGTTGCTGCCTCATCGGTCTCTGATCAAATCATGAAAGACAAACGATGTCTTTATGGGGACAATCACAATCATCTCAATGGGAGAAGTTCCACTCCGTTTAGTTCCTCAACCTCGACACGACACTCAATAGCGTACTACTTGGCCATGCCTCGACTCGACCAATTCCTCAGTTGGACTCAACTCATCTTTCAGCTGGCGTTTTACATTCTACCTATGGTTTGGATATTCTCAGCCATTGGTTGGATTGTGTACCTTCGAAAGAGGAATAAAGTGTGGCGTGATCAACTGCAAATTGGAGACTCGGAAGTTTTGCTCACAAACGAAGAGACCACCGATTTCATTGATGACCAAACCAGTGACACGAAAGGAGGAGACAACAGTAGCACCATGGTAGAGCATTCGATTGCAGCCGCACTCACACTGTTGGCAGTGTTGCTCACGGTGGCATTTGCGTGCATTTATGTGATCAAATCAAACTGGGCCTACTCGTTCGAGTTTGTGCCCAACGAAGAAGAGTCCACCTCCGACTTTGAATCGACCACAATCACACAAGCCGCTTTCTCTGACATTTCGAGTCACCAGTACAAGAGTGAGTCGGAAGTTATTATTGCCAAAGACATTCACTCCTCTAGTGATAATCTCGTTAATGTGATCAACCAGTGTACAGACTCGGTGAGAGTATGAACATGTACATTCTATAGTGAGACATTACGAACAAACTTTACTTGGTACATTATGTTGCTGTGAATATTTTCTAAACCCAAGCACCAAACAGTACAAATATTTATTGACAAACCCTAGCTAGCTAGGCCTAGGCCACTTTTGCGGACTAGGTTGGCCTAGGTGTACAACCTCAAGCTTTCCCTCTGATTTACCATTTTGAAATGTAGTTTACTCGAAGCAACAACTAACTCGTATTGTGGTCATATTTATAAGTTGTTGGCGATTGTTGATTCATTTTGTTGATATATTTATATTTTAATAAAACCATACCTGAAAAATGCTTTATTGATTTTACTAAAAGCTACTTCAAATAACGTTTTACTTTTGTGAGCTTTCAGCATTCATGTTTTGGCATATATGAATTGATAAAGATTATCGCAAATCGTGACGCATCTTCATTGCACAATAAAGTTAGATAAACCAATTTGCACATTCAATCAATAAAGTACGTCGTTTACTACGAATGGCATAGCAAACGAAATTCTTTCGAAATAATGTCAAGAAAGTTTTTAATTTAAGCAAAATATAATTGAATGTCGAAAATATTATTGCACATCTATTGCTTTATCACACTTTACCAGTTTAATGTATTTGTTGAAACGTTGGCACTTTTTGAAAAAGTGTCAGCCTTGTTGGCACGGACATTTCCAGCGTGGTCACATCGATCAGGTGGATAGAATTGCTCAAAATCTTCGTCAAACTCGTACTCCGGTGGGCAGTGAAAGAACCTTTCGAATGGTATATTTTTTCGAGTGAGATGAATGTTATCTTGACTTTGCTCGAAAGTGTCATTTAGCTGAAATGTCATGCCTTCGATGAGGAACACACATCGTAGGGCCCGATCGAAGAGGTACATGGTAGTGCCGAGTTTGAATCCAATCGGAAGAGATTGAAAGAGAGGATAAGAATGACCTGTCTTGTTCAGGTGATTGTGCCGATTAACGAGAACTATTTCGTCGGGTTTGTCGTTTGTCATTTGCAGGTAGTAAAATCGAGATTGCTCTTTTTCTGATGCAGTGTAATGTGGATATAACTTGTGAACATTGGGAAATGATTGCCACGAGTGGTCGTATATTACATACTCATTCGAGCAAATACTGCTTTCCTGAAAGCAATCTTTAGTAAACCATTAGTTTCAATATTAGAACAATTTATAAACTCACCTTGATTGATCATATAGCCGGCTACATTTGAATCATCGTTATCATCGTCTCTTCGGGTCAATCCTCCAAATGAACTACCAAACACGAGCGCATATTCAGGGTGAATCCTTTCAGAATGTTCACAAATGGCGTTTGTATGTGTGCGAAAGTTTGCTTTGCACGTGTGTTCCGTTTTGTCGGTTGTCAAATAAACTGTAATCAAATCATCTTTTGTTTGTTGTTGAATTACCACCGATTTTATCTGTGCCAAATCGTCGTGATGATTGTCAATGCTATTCCACACCTGAGCAAGTTCATTCTTGTGCCATTCGAAACGCAGTCCAGGAATAGCCACACCGTTCTGAGAGATTCGGCCAATGTCAATGTAATACTTGTGAGCAGTATCAAACAGAATCGCCGTGTCGGAGTATTGACTTATTGAGAGAAGATTGATTGCACCAAACTGGGAGTTCTTTATCTTGCTACACAAATGATCGCGTAAATTGGTTTGAGGTGCTCGCTTCGAAGAAATGCAGACACCACTTGGAAACGAGGTGATCAAAAGAGACAACGTCAATGAAAAAGCGATCGACATTGCATCATAAAATAGTAATTTCATTTACTATTCACTGTATATATCGTTTTGAAACAAAGTGTTAATTCAAATGAAATGAAGCAAACTCGAAAACAACTCAAAGCTTATTTGCCATACCAGTCAATCAATTGCAATCAATCATCGTGCGTCAAGCACGGCTTTTCTCAGTGCAAACAGAACAAGTGTCAGTGACTGTGCCACTAGTGCCACCAATCGTCGAATTTTAACTTGAGATACCAACAAGTGATAAGAAAATTAGCAAAAATCATTTATTAATACACGAACAATTAATTGTGATTATCTACATTGACCAGCACGACAGTGTTTGCCCGGTGCACAATTAGTGTTCTCCATTGCAGGATGTATGGCAATGTTCACTAGCTCGTTAGTGCAAACCAGACGGGCACATATATTCGAGGTACCCTTTATTTGAGCCGTAAATGTCTCACCAAGAGCAAGGGCGCACTGTGCAGAGGGCGATATCGTGGAATATGGCATATCGACATTGGTGGGAAATTCAGCCAACGGACCAGGGTGGTTGGAGTGTCGGAAACAGAATGCTTTTTTACCGTCGGCATCAAAGATTGTCTTGAAATTTTTAATCAATTTGACGAAATTGCACGGAGAAAACGTTGTCTTGCCTGCACCGGTAGAAGCTGACATAATATAGCTACTGCCACAACCTTCATCTTCATCGTGTGCCAAACCAAGACCGTGACCAAGTTCGTGTGCAAAGACCACCGCGGCCAAGTACGACCGAGCCTCTACCATTATGGCACTGTCCGCTCGTCCACCGCATGAGGAATGAGGCACTGCCAAACCTGTAAATAATTACACGATTAGATTTGTCTCTACCAAACCAAATGGTTAATAAACAAACTACCTTTGACGTCAGTTTTGTTGGTGTTGAATCGGTAAACGAATCCAGTAAGAAAGACCAAATTGGAAAATACAGATGGTTTCACTCGTCGGGAGTAGTAATAGCCCAAATCCATTCGGTATGAATTGCCAGTTCGATCGCCATCCATTTGCACATGTTCAGGGTCAATCCAATCGATCGATTGTACAATAAAGTGCCAACTGGCCACCATATTCAGTGGCTTGTTGTTGTAAATTAGTGCAACCGCATTGACCAGGGCAAGCACATAGTCGCGCACTTTGGAATGACTGTTGTGATGCTTGCTGAGAAGTGCGTTGTCGTAGTAAAGGCGAAGATTGATGTAGATGGACTCGTTCCAGAAGGGTGATTCAGGAGACAAGTGCTTTTTGGTAGTAGGCGAACTAGCACAAGAACAGACACCAACACGTAGAAAAATGAAGAGGAGAGCCATTGCCGATAGGCCCACCGGTGACCAGAGCATATCGAGTCACTTTCGAAATGGCCAAATTGCTCTTTATATGCTGTCTCAAATGGAACACTCGAATTTTTATTTCATTTCCAATAATTTTTTAATTGAATGAACTTTGAAATTGAATTTACTTGTGCTTGATACTTTGCTTGTGCTTTACTGTTAGCCATTCTAATTGATTTTGCCATTAAACTTTTTATTGCTTCATTAGGTCGTGAATTTTGCAATCATCTAGCTAGACTTTGTCATGATCACCGTCCGACATATTCGTGTCTCATTCATGCGAACATTTGAAAATGTTTTATGAGTTTATTTCCGAAGCCATTATCATTTATGGCAACTGTAATAAATTGGCGTTCTATAATAATAAAAGTCCGGTATCTATTTCGCAATGACATTAACAATCGTAAACTATTGATCGTAATTGACATAAACATTACCAACACACACCAGGATTAAAGTGGGCCACATAATAATAATCGTCTATGCTACGTCATAATCTCACAAAAACTTTTAATGAGGAACAAAATATAGCTCGAGCTGATCACTGATCAGTGGCATACAATCTCTCTATTGAGTATCTCTATCTCAATATATTGTGAAAGTATTAACATAATTATATCGATCAATATATTATCAAAGTAAACATTGTCTAATAGATAAAGTTTGGACTTTGGAGGTTAGCTAATTAATTATAATTATACAGAGTTGATTAATCAATGATACAATTGAGCTTATCAAGCGGAAAAGTTCCCTCCATGAGAGCTTTCAAGTAGCGACCATATTTTACGTCACATTTTGCCATTCAATTGTTTATTCTTAGACTTTTTTGTTGCAAATATAAGAAAGCGAAATTATACAACTGTAACATTTAATAAAGATGAAGTTCATAGTAACATCGTTCGCCGTTATAGGCGCTCTACTTTGTTGGACGACGATTGGCGCAATTGAAGAGTTGCCCACTGTGGCGGCAAAGGGACACATTGCGGCCTATTTGGACAAATATGCGAAAGACCATCTCATCCCATGCTTTGTTTCTGGTTACCAAGTGTTCACCACCGACAAGAACGGCACCGAAGTGAAAAGCGAAGAAAGATGGCTGCACTCGAACGGTGGTTGGGCAGACATTGAGAATCAGGTCAAGTGCACTGACAACACCATGCTGAGAGTGGCCTCTGTCTCGAAAGCTATTGGCAGTGGTCTGGTGGCTAGTTTGGTTGAGACTGGCAAACTGAACTGGGACGATGAAGTGCACAAATACTTGCCCGACACTGTCTTCCCTCAGAAGACCTGGAATGGTTTGCCTGCTTTGTGCTTGTATGCTAATTTGCTAATTTGTGTTAATTTTATTTATAAAATATAGGCGAGAAAGTGAGCATTACTCTGCGAGAGTTGATTACTCACCTGTCTGGGCTGCGACACTCCACTGACCAGGACCTGTTGCACGACTGGGGCCTACACCTGCACAACTCCACTCAACTTGTGGCCATGTTTGCAAAGGAGCCATTACTGGCCAAGCCAGGCAGCAAGTTCATCTACTCCAACTCTGGCTGGAATCTCATTGGAGCCATTGTGGAAGCTGTCGAAAAGAGGTCTTATCATCTGGTGCTGAACGATTACATGCGAAAGACATTGGGAATGAAACGTGCTCAGTCGGACTCGAGACTCGATCTCATTCCTAACCGTGGTGTGCAGTATCAGGTGCACGCCGACGCGCAAGGAGTGATGCACACTCAGCACGCGCCCATCACCGACCAATTGCGGCCATTCCCCCACTGGCCCTGTGGAGGCGTCATCTCCACTGCGGACGACATTATCACCTATGGCACTCAGATGCTTCGATCCTATCGGGCATGGCCAAATCACTTTTTGAAGCAACAAACTGTCCAATCAATGTGGAACTATCGTCCACCGATCAGTGAGGGACACGGCGGTTTGACTATTAATGGTGTAAAGTATGCCGGTGAGGACCATCGATATGTGCTCGGTTGGGACCGAGTGCAGTTGCCAGTTGAGCCCAAGGATGCCTCACTGTCTCATCTCGAGATGGTGTACCACATTGGTGGCACTGGAGGGGTGAACTCCATCCTGGCCATATTCCCCGAACAGAACATGGTCTTCAGTGCCATTGCGAATCGAGGTGGTGCTGGGGACTTGGCTTCGCTTGCCGCACAAGTCTATCACATGGTCAAGACTGGAAAGTAATCAAATGAGTTGTTTAATGTTAGTTGTCCAATCATTAATAAAACAATGACACATGCACACAATGTCATTAACACTTGGGTAACAATGTTTTAACCTGTTGGCAACAGTGATAATCACTCGATTGTACAATGTACAACCAATTTGGTGCAAGACCAGTCAGTGAAACTAACTACATAGTGCAACACTCGAGGCATTTGATTGATGTTAGACGCAGAGCAAAAACAGTTGAGACAATATTCTGTTTAATTGTTAATTAGATTTTTGAACAACAAATTCCATAATTTACCTTGAAACCACATTTATCGTTTGTGCTTGGTGATGAATCTTATTGCAACAATAATGTTCAACTGTGTTTTGCTCATTTATAACATTAATGTGTTCGTCTCATGATGATTCAATTTGTTGATTGAAATATATTAAAATGTAGATTATTACATTGTGTGTGCGGACATATATCAGTTAATGAATTTTCATTTGAAACATCCAAAACGATTTCTTGCTCATCATGTCACGACTTGTTGCATCACTGTTTATGTGCACATTGTGCCTTTGGTCGCTTTATTATCCAGTTTGTTATTGCTATGGTAATATCGTATATTATAAATCTTCCGCTACCACCAATAATAATTAATTTCCAATGCAGAGCAAAGTGATGTTGAAGTGTCACTGGATCTAGTCGATTCGAATTGTTCCAATCAATACGAATGTTTCCATTCACTGGTGAAATGTGATAAAAATATAGAGATTTTCCGAATTCGTCTTGACTGGTTGTCATCAAGTGAGGCGAGACCATTAACAATTCTCAATTTGACAATCGATAAGACAGTGGCACACTTCAAAGTGTCCCGAACGTCATTGAACGAGTACAAAATTGCCCGAACGGACCAAATTAGCGATTCGGTCTACTACCAACGAGAATCGAGCTTTCCTAGACAATTTAAATCGGTTGTACAATTATTTGGTTCGATTGAAGGCGATAGGAATTCGTTTGTACGAGCAGTGGGCCACTTTACTCAGTGCAATCGTCTTCAGCTGTACGCATTCATTCGCCAGTCAGACCGATTATATCAAATTAGGCCTAAATTGAACAATTCTCAAAATATTCACATAGTTATCACAAACATTCCTCAGCTCGATGAAACATTCCACATCTTTAGTCAAAATTCAAAAGCAATTCGAAATGCACTGGAATTTGATGACCAATTTATGCAAATGCAAAGAGTCAATCAAGAATTGTATGAACAACGGAAGCAGTCAATTGAGAATAAATATTGCCGTGAGTTTTTAGTTTGAGTTGTGGTAAATTATACTAATTAAAATTATCAATTTGTATAGTAATTCACACCGTAGTGGATCAAAGTTTTTATCTACGGATGAACAATAATTCACAACAAGTGATTAGCTATGTGCAATTAGCTTTAATGTTGGCCAATGAGATTCATTCAAATGCAAACTGGCCAAAGGATGAGTGTAAGTGCGAACTAGTGTAACGACATTGAAACCAATTGAACAAATTATTACTATTGCACAGATGGCTTGTATGGCTTCGCACTGAATAGAGTCGATATCGACTTGACATTTGCTCAACATTTGGACAAATTCAACGAATCTTCCATTCGGGACATGTTGCTGCAGACAGATCGAGACATTCGTGGGGACAACTGTTTGGTGTATCTGTTCACAGGGAGGAACATATTCCGAGACAATCACGAAGATGTGATGCACGGCATTAGTCGGACTGGTGGAATATTCACGAGTGACAATGTTGGTGCCATATCAATTGCCAACTGTGTCGACGACCCGTGGAGGCTCAGATGTTTGCTCACATTCGCCCATGAATTGGCGCACAGTTTGGGGGCAAATCACGATGAGGAGGACAATTTAATGAACCAAGTTAATGATATGTACAGTCCAGTAGAGGCGGCCAGTTTGGTGAGTAACTAAGTGAAATTATTTCATTTTTAAAATGACAAATTTAATAATACACAGAAATTATCGAACGCTTCCATAAAGGACATAACACGCAGCACATTCAAACAATTCAAAAACAAAATGTTTATAGGCGCAACAGGTAATACTTATAGAAATTGTGCATTTGGTGCTATTCAAGCGGAACTATTCACTCATTCATTATTATGTAACAAATAGATTGGTCACGTTGTGGCAATTCAGTGGTGGAACAAGGTGAACAGTGTGATGAAGGCAGTACGGAAATGTGTTGCGATTCAAAGTGTCAACTAAAGACAGGCGCCAAGTGTAGTCCACTCAATTCACTGTGCTGCAATGAAAAGTGCCAATTCAAGCAAAGCGCATCGCCCTGTCTTCCTTGGAACTATTGTCCCGACAAGTCACTCTACTGCAAACATAGTCAAATATATTGTAGATTTGAGAGTGTAATTGTCATTTGTGAAGATTCGGTCAAAAGCACTACTGATGCAAGTCCAACGAGAGATGTATCAATCACTAAAGGCAAACCAACAAGTGCAACAAACAAGGAAAATATCTTCCAAAGTGTCGACACTGAGCCTGACTTTGTTTGGCTAATATTTTGGTTTTCAATTCTATTTTTCGTCGGTAAGTGTTGCATTAGACAGGCGTGAGTTTTTTTTATTACTGTTTCTGTTACAGTCGTAATGGTCACTATAATAATGGTATTTTGTCTGATCAATTATTTACAAAGACGGAGAAAATATTCGATGATTGACAACCAAATTGAAATGAATAATGCACAAATTGAGTCATTCCTGCCTGATCATACAACCGACCAAGTGGATTCGGTCAGTATGAGCAGTCAAATTGTATTCAGCCGGTCTCAATCGTCATATTTGCGAGAACTTCCAAAGAAAGTACTTAAAAGGAAAACTAATTAACTTTAATTAATTTGATTAAATAAATGTCAATTGAATTTAATGAAACTTGTCACTCAAATCAAATCATTCTAATAGGTCCTGTAAATAAGTTTTAATTTAATTACACAGATGGCGTAAGTGGTCGCAGCTGTAGTGTTATAGTAAACACAAACAGGCAACATTGTATGTCTGGAATTGTATTGTTGTTTGTCTGTTTGTCTGAGGTGTCTGCAAAATATTCACGTGAACTCGAAATATTTCCTCTTAACCGATCTCAATTTGGTGGCAGTTGCCTTCTAATCTTGACGACATCAACTGGTGGTCTTCAAGTGATTGCCATTTGCGTGATTGGTGGCACATGTCAACTCATATATTGCTACTGCAGCTGAAACGTAAGTGTTTTCAATTGAAATTGGTCAATTTATTTTCACTTTGTTTTGTTTTTATATTTCACTGTAGATGGCTACCAATGATTCGCTTGACACAAATGATCTTCAAGAAGGTGGCGATGATGTGGTGGGTGGTGCTGAACTCGGTTGCTTTCAGCCTGGTCAGTACAAAGATCAGGTCATTCTTGCATCAGGTGGCTATGACCATACTATTCGCTACTGGAACGCTGAAAAAGGTTTTTGTGAAAAGATTATCCAACAACCAGATAATTCACATGTATGACTGTGACATTTTATAATTTAATTTAACTTATATACGCTCTTTACAGATCAATTCTTTGGCCATTACTCCAAACCGAGAAATATTAGCTTCTGCCGGCTTTCAACACATCCGCCTGTATGACATTGAATCCGCCGCACCTACGCCTTTGATTAACTTTGAAGGGTTAACTAAGTATGTTTAACACTTTATATTAATATTGTTTGTTTAATTAATTTTATCTTAATAATATTTAAAGAAATGTGACAACAGTTGGGTTCAATCAACGAGGCAATTGGCTGTATACTGGTGGAGAAGATGGCTTTGCCCGAATTTGGGATGTTCGATGTCGTGCCTTACACTGTCAACGTCAACGTCAATTTCAAACTCCGGTCAATTCGGTTTTTCTCCACCCGAATGGAGCCGAAATTTATGTTGCAGACCAATCTGGTTCTATTTACATTTGGAATCTACATTCTGACCATCTCCAGCGCCTGTTTGTGACCAACGATGGCTTTATTAATTCGATTGCCTATGACAAGGAATGTCGTCTGTTGGCAGCTTCCGACACCAAAGGGCATGTTTACA
This sequence comes from Rhizoglyphus robini, assembly GCA_023373905.1. NCBI lineage: Eukaryota > Metazoa > Arthropoda > Arachnida > Sarcoptiformes > Acaridae > Rhizoglyphus > Rhizoglyphus robini. The sequence continues at coordinate 6,566,372 of JAKIJQ010000003.1, forward strand.
TATATCGCAGTACTCCTTACTATCCAAAAAATGTCCTTGACGAGAAGAACGGAGAAATGACAATGTCGGGCTTCTTATCTCGCCGAATCATGTTCCAGGCCCACAAGAAGCCGACACTGAAATGTGTTTTCAGTCCAGACTCAACCTTACTGGCAACTACCTCAGCTGATCAAACAGTTCGCTTTTGGCGAACAGCTGATCTGACGATTATTAATCCCACCTCGATTGTACACTTCGATGACCCATTCGATACTGTCACTAACGACTCCACTGGACCTGCCTTTTCTCCAGCTTCTAGTTCTACTACCTCTGCAACGTCAGGACCTTCTTCGTCGGCGGCAGCCTCAACTGCGCCTGGATTCAAGAGTGCCTTTTCCAACGCGGATGCAGAAGTTGTGATGCCTTCTTTAGCTGATAATTCGAGAAACCTCATGATGCAATCGCCCTTTGTGATGGCAATGTTTGGTATGCAACATCCTCGACCACCGAAATGTTTTCTTAAGCCCAAAAAGTCGACAAATCGAGCTTGTCCCGTTCATGGAGTCAAAATTAGCTTGACTTCTGGAGATTCATCCAGCAGATCTAGTGGTTACTCCAGCAGTAGCGGTACAGGAAAATCTATGTATCACAGTCCTAGTTGCAAGCAATCGCCTAACTACGGCGGTCATCATGGCTCAACTAGTTTGATTCCATTGCAGCCCAATTTGAATTCATTCAGTCAGTTAACTTGGGATTTTGGCAATTCTAAGAGCGGCTCCACTTCTAAGATAACGGATGGCTCTGGTAAATTATTTATATTTTTTTATTTGTTAGAATTATAACTATTATTTTACTTTAGGAGCATGCAACCACTTTTCGCATTTCCGCTCATCTGCCAGCTCAACAGCATCACCTGCAACTCGTAGCGTTTCAGAATTGAACCAAATTAGTGAATCTCCGTCCCCGTCGGTTTCCTCGAGTCAATCGCATTCTCAATACAGTCGACAGCAACCTCACTACCAACATGTGCCTGGCCATTTGCCTTCGTACTACACCAAATATTTTGATAACAAGTACTATGAAATGAACCTTAGACCGGAAGGTGGCTCCAGTTCGAGTGACCTAAACGAAGAGGAACAAGACGAGGAAGATGAGGAGTTTTATGATATTTTGAAACGGTTGAAATTGGTCGAACATGAAGTAGGTTCAAAGGATTATCGAAGAGACGAAGAGGAAGACTATGAGGAGGACGAGGAGGAAGATGAAGACGATTACGACGAGGAAGATGAAGAAGACGAAGAGGATGAGGAAGATGAGGTTGACTCGCGAATTTCTCGGCCTGCTAGAAATTTTATCACTCGTCGAGGAAGTAAGGCAAGCAGCAAAGCTTCGGCTAAAAGGCGAGGCAGTGGAAAGCGCTTGAGTTTGAGGAAATCGTCTTCGTCGTCGAACGACCAAACGTGCACATGTTCGTCCTGTGAATGTCTTCCCGACGCGCCTGTTTATGTCTCCAAGAAGGATGATATGCCAGGCGGATCTGGAAGTCGTAGTAGACATGCTTCGGGCAATACATCCGCGGGCTTGAATATTTCTCAAGTTGGAAGGGGAAAGAACGAATGGGCATTTACAAACGCAATCGTTCCCATTCGCACACTCACCACCGAGAATCAGAAATGGGTATGGGACTTGGCCTTCAGTGCAGACTCGCAATATGTTTTCACTGGTAAGTGAATGTCACCTTTCGGTCACCTCTAATCAATCTATCATTGTATCTCTAGCATCTTCGGATCAGTACGTTCGCTTGTGGTCGGTGTTTACTGGTGAGCTTACCCGCGAGTACAGTGGCCATCAAAAATCGGTTACCGCATTGGCTTTTTCTGACCTCATCTAATTGGTCACAACAATCTGATCAGATCAGATCTGTGTTTATTTATGTTTATTTCTATTTCAATACTGGCAATAGTACAATCTTGATATATTTTATATGCAGAATGAATGTACCCTTGCAACTGATATCATGTTTTGCAATCAAAATCTTTACATTAATATTTTATACAATCAACAGTTATTAAATTTATACAATTTTGTTACTATCAAATGGTTCAATTTTGTCTTTTCGAATGGCCCAAATCTGATTGTCCATGTGTGAAGTTCGATTTGTTTTATTCATGTGATCCATTTAAACTGGCAAAAAAATCAATTTGACTTTAATCGAAATGTACTTTCAAGTTTTACTGCTTCTCGGTTTGGCGGTTGTTTGCTTGTCACAAGAAGAAGTATATTTATTTACTATGTCAACCAAATTATTCGCTTAACTCATTCTCTTGGGTTTTTAGGTGTACAATGGTGCCCATTTGTGTGCCAAGGTGATGAGCGGTGATTACAGTAGACTGCATTTGCAATCGATCTACTCGTTCGCAAGCAAGTACATTGTCCTGTTGGAGAGTGGCCGCAAGTATTATGTCGAGCTGGCCTACATCAAGCCAACCTCAGTTCGAATCTCCGATCGAAACAACAATGGCTTTCTGTCTTGGGAAAGTCGCGACTTTGTCCAGGCCCGTCACCAAATAGACCCAGCCGACCAAGGCTCCATTTCGAGCATTTACACTTTCTCTGCGAATGATAAAAAATGGTACGAGGGTAGTGGCTACTCGGTGAAGATGTTACTCACTGGGCAGGTGTCGCAGTACTGGCTTGACCTGGGCGATCACGAGGTGAAAACATTATGGAAAGAACCGAGCTCTAAGTACAATTTCAGTATTATCACCGATGGGCAATACCAGGGCGGTTATGTCATTAGTCCAGGTAAGGATAATTCATTTGTTGCACTTTGTTGTTTCAAATTTATCATTGGTAGACTTTGGAACAAAGCATCACGATTTCGCAATGTATGACCTTACGTTTATGTCATCGAACCACAAGAAGCCATTGATCTGGGACGAGCGCATGCCACCGAACATTAGACAACAAATGGCATTCTACTACTTTGAGGCGGGAGAAGATCCGAACCAAGTTGTGCTGGTCAGTGGAATGTCGCGTGATCCCGACCAAGAAGTAGACAAACGATATCGCCTGTTCAACCAACTGCCTGTGGGCTTCATTCACCAGTCGGTGACTTATCTGTTTGATAATGTCTTTGGCTGTGTCTATATCATACCGCAATTGAACCAACCTCTCACGCAGTATATCACTCAGAATGGTGCCAACGAGCCGGTCATTCTTCAACGAGTGAACATTCCCTTTGAACAATTCTTCGAATGTGACCGCGTTTATGAGAACAAAGTGAAACTGCCCAAAGATCGGTGCAATCATACCAATCAGAACAATTCACCTCGTGGTTCATTCGCTGGCTATGAAACTGGTTGGTCAGTGTGGCACTGGATTATACTTGCCATCGGACTGGTTCTTCTTACAACACTTGCTGTTGTAGTTGTTGTGACAGCCAAATACTTAAAGACTGGTAGAAAGAAAACAAGTAAACGAGATCGACGAAATACCAAAGATTCAAAACGCTCAAGACACTCAAAACACTCAAAACGTCGAAGTAGAAGTAAAAAAGAACGAAAGTCCGTCCGCAAGACCACCACCGGAACCGCCAAACAGACAACCGACAAATCCTCATCAGCAAGAACCAAAACGAAGACTTCTCGGTCTTTGAACAAGAAGACCCTACTCTCGCCCTATTTGTCACAGACGAAACACACCAAGCTTTCCTCCAAACGGTCTCCACTTTCGAAGAGAAGCAAAACCAAGCAGAGTAAGTTCAAGAGCAGTGTCAAGCAAAAGAACAAGTCTTTCCTTGCACAGAATCGTCAACAGTTGAAATAGCTTGCACACAAATAAATCATTATTTATAAATTAGCTCATTGAATTAATTTATTAAAATGATGCTAAATAAATTGTTCAAATGGCACTTTAATATAAAATTTATATTATAAATGACACTTCGCCATCGTCGACAATTGTGACTAAAGTGATCAGCGGCAGAGTGTGTGGCAGAGATGGCAATTGGCTCTATAAACTGCAGTCATGACATTGATAAAATGATGTATGACCTATTCAAATGTTCACAATTACTTATTACTGTTTAGAATGAATGAAATAAAAAGTAAATTGCCGAAACCCGGGATCGAACCAGGGACCTTTAGATCTTCAGTCTAACGCTCTCCCAACTGAGCTATTTCGGCCACCTTATTGATTGAAAGTCTTAATTATCAACCTTTATCATATAATGCTGTCTCAAACAAATCTTATCACAAGTGTCACTTGAATTGAGTAAATACACAGCCATTGCGTGCACAAATGTCACAGGTCGCATATACCACTAGACTGCAAACATCGATGATATCAGCAATGATTAGAAATAGTCATTTATTTGTGTCTTTGCATATATGACATAATGGCAGTGAAACAATGCTTCAGTCGATAAATTACTTCTGGTCTTCCTTGAGCACGCCAAAGCGTTCATTGACCGAACCAGTGAGAGACGAGGCAAATGGCGCATCGTGTAAGAATGTCAGCTCGAGCAAAGATCGAATGACCGGATAACGTATTCGATCGGCCTGTGACAGTTTGATGTAGTCGGCCTCGTGCGAGCAAACCAACATCACGCCTAGTCCAGCCCCACTTGCAGCAATCACTTGTTCCATCGAGTGGGACACGAAGACAATTTGCTCTGGTGGAAAGGCGAGCTTCTTGTTAGCGATCATTTTACTATAAGTGGCCGGTGCATTGGGCGAGCCGTCGCACTCGATGTCGTAGTACCGTTCCACTAACATGTCCATGTCCCCATGGACAGTCTTGCCCATCATGCGTTTAGTCAGATACTTTTGATCATCGGAGAAAAGATGCAGTTGAATTCCTTTCGAGTGCCACAAGTTAAAGCTAGTCTTTACGTCCTTGTAAATCCAGGTACTGATCGGTTCAGCTCCGTCAAAGCCATTCATCATCAGTTTAGAACTAGAAAACAATTTATTATTAAACAATGCGCACAATAAAGCCAGCACTTTACCGAAACTTCTTCAATGGCACACTATCACGTTCGTCCAAGTCTTTAAAGCACCAGATGACATAGTCACAGACCGAGTTGATGTACGGTTCGATGTCGAGACATGTGCTGTCGGGCTTGTTTACGATGCTCGGGCCAAACATTCGAAAGGACTGAAGTTGCAATTGCTCAAACACCACATCAAATGAAGTATTGTAATACATGTCGTTGACAAAACGTTGACAGCGTGCTACTACGTACTTGGCGACCATCAGGCGAGTAAAGTCTCGAGTTATCACAGTTCGGTCCACCGACAGAAGAATTGCCCGAGGAGTCCGAACGGTGACTGGCAATTGGTCCTCCATGCTAGGCTCTACCTTGCACATTGTGACTAGACGCTTGAGGTCGACAATGAAGTAAAACTCACAAAGTATATTTGTGCTTGTTTAAATAGAGTCTATTTAATAAACCATTTTATTTGAATTAGAATTCAACAAATTGTCACTCAAATTGGCCGCACAAATCTATTTCGAATTAGCCTCCACCGTTTGCCAAATCCACGAAACGTGTTTGCTAACACGAGAATAGACACTAGGGTGATATGGAATGGCACAAGGATGTCCCCAGCTGACCACACCCTCCAGTGTCCATCGATTATCGTCAACATTGTGACAGACCAGTGGTCCGCCACTATCACCAAAACAGGAGCCTTTGTTGTAATCGCTGCCACAAATCATCGAACCGTCAATGTGATCGCGATAATTCTCATACGATTCCTCACAGTAAGACTGCTCCCACATAGAGAGATTCACTTTTTGTAGAATTCCGGAATATTTCTGTTGTTCTTCAATTGAAAAAAAAACAATAAAACTTATATATAAAACAAACAAACGATTTTTACCGCTATCAATTGTGGAAATTCTACCCCAACCAGAAGTGGTGCATTTCTTCCCGACCCATTTGTCCTCCTTTTGGTCCTGTTCGGGAAGGCAGATTGTGCCAATTCGTTTGTCAGTTTCATCATTCAACACTTCAGACAAGTCACTACTCAGTTTGATAAGTGCAATATCGTTCGAATGATTTGAGGAAATATAATTCGGATGCGGAAAAGCATTCTCAATCTTGACTGCAATCTGCGAATTTTCATCTTTCTGAATATTCCATGCACCTAAATAGTAAATAAATATAACAAAAGGTTAGAAAAACATTTATAAAATTTGTAAAATCATACCAAGAACAACATTATGCCTAGAGGAAAAGGTCTCGCCATCGACACAATGAGCCGCAGTGACAATCCAACGTTCGTTCAACAGCGAGCCACTGCAAAAGTGAAATGAGCCTCGCTGCAATGAAACTTGCCAGGGAAATTCGTTTGGCCAAGCATCTTCACCGCCAATCACTTTGGGCCGAGGAATGGTTCCATTGGAAAAGCCTCTCACGCCACACTTTGAACCATTATTCTTTGCTCCAACATTTGAAATCACAAGGATGGAGATACAAGCCAAGACTTTCACAATCATTTTGGACCAAACTATACATTTCAACGGGCAAATTAGATCAATTTATACGTGAAATCAACTAATAATTCATTTTGTATGGTTGATTTATAATTTCAAGACTATATCATCTAAATCAATTTCAATTTAAAATGCATTTTATGCTAACTACTAATAAGGAATTTGACATTTTATAAAAATGCGTTCAATGAAGGCAATTAATGTAAAAGGGTAGTAAATAGGCCAATAAAGAGCATTTGTAAATGTCAATTTAGCCCAATTTCTAATCGCCTCTTATCTAACAAAACCTTTTTTGAAAATGTAATAGATGAAACAGACAAATAATTTAGTTTCTAAAGATTCTAGTTAATAGAAATTTTATTGTAAAAAACATTGAAATACCGGGCGTGATTAAAGGAAGAATAAATGAATGATTAATGGATTACAAAAGAGAATAATAATATGAGAAAGTAAATGGTGTTTTCATATTTAAGAGAAGTTATAAAATATTTGATAAGATTAAAATTTCGCTTACATTAGCAATGAAGCAATAGTCACAGACTATTTAGTTGATTTAGATTTCTTACTATGTTCAAAAATCTTTTTCGCTGAATTTAATTGGGAAAGCCCTTGTCTTGCCATTGAAAGTAACTGTGGTCGTAATGAGACCTGTCTCAAAATTAACGTCAGTGTTGTGGGAAACGGACAAAGGCTTCAGTCGTTTAGCCACGGTCCCATTTGATGAGGACGACGGAGTTGAGATTTTGGGCCGCTTACCACCAGGCGACGAAGATGAAGTTCCCGGTAATTCGCGAATGGACACCGACGGGCCACGAACTTGCGGCGATGGCGAGTTCTTTTCTTGTTTAGGACTCTGTTTCTTCGAAGGTCTAGGAGGCGAAGTGATAGCTTGTTTTTGTTGTTTTTGTTGTTTCAGTTTTTGTTGTTTTAGTTTTTGTTGTTGTTTCAGTTTTTGTTGTTGTCGCAGTCGTTGTTGTTGTAGTTCTCGTTGTTTTCTTTTTTCTAATCTCTCTTGTTCTTTGGCTCTCTTTGAGGCAACGTATACATCATAGGGAATGCATTCATCGATATTCCCTTCCGGCTCCCAAGTAGTCTCTCTATAGCCTTTCCATTTAACATTGAACTTAATAATACCGTTTACTTTCCGTTCTCCGAGAATTCGCTCAACATCATATTCCTTTTCTACCTTTTCCATAGTAACAAACTAGAATAAATAATGATAAAACAAATTGGTTTAGTATATAGTTATTAAAATAACTTTTTTAATTTTTGTAAACAAACCTTGTGAAGTAAATTGAAAGGTCAAATGCGATGCCAAGAATCGACAAAATACAAGTGATATTTTGCTAACCGAAGCCAACTGCACTTTGAGTGGAACTAACAGCCTTTGTTTGAACGTTAACAAGTGCAGTTGCCGAACTGAACAAATGCAAAAGTGGACTCGTCCAAATATCGCACGCGGTTCACTCACAGCTAGCGACTAACACTGTCAGTGTTACACTGACGTAAAACAACGGACATGTTGTCAGTTGTGACGCATGTGCAATGTCTCCCGACAATGTTTCTGAAATATTAGTTTCCAACAAGAAAATATTCCGAGCAATAAGCAAGTTTAAAAAGACTGGTGTGACCAGTGGTGTCACAGTTTCGCAGTTTGATTGTGGACAAACAATATTTTTGACTCAATATTCACACATTCATTTCATTCATTAAAGTACATATTTAGTTTAAATTTATATACGAACATCATCGTCCGCTTGGTAGATGATAGCATATTTTATTTTGTTTGAACGGAAAACATCCTGCTTGAGTCAATGTTCAATATTAATGTTTCCTGTTCATAGCGCAAACAGTTTTACGTGTGTTCTAATGCTTAAAAATCATGTTGAAATCATTGACCCTCAACAAGACATGTCATTGAGTTAATTGAATTAAATATTACTAATCTTAATGAATTGAGAATGAAGTTCAAAGCATTATTCAATGTCCGTTGCAGTGCGTGCAACTACCGTCCATTGTTTCTACTTTTGATTGTTATTATTTTGTTCAAATGTACATTCATTGAAATTCCACTCGTCGCTAATAATAATAAACAACAAGTGAATCACAATAAATATGAAATTTTGAAATTAACACAAAAACCCATTTTCAAAAATTATCAACATAAGTTAAATTATTATTTCAAAATGTCAACCTCATTTGAAACTTTACTAAACAAAAGTCGACATCATCATATAAATTCATCCACTACCAAACCTGATGATGTAATTAGTAATCAAAAATTATCAAAATTACTTTCAAAAATAAATGTACAATCAAACAGTACACAAATTGTTCAATTGGCTGAAGATGAATCAAACCTGCCAATCTCATATTGGAAATTGTGGCAAAATTTCAAACAATACGAATACATTTTTATGAGACAAAATGTCACATACTGTGACAATGTTCAACTATCCGCGCCAGATCAGCTGAAACACAACAATTTGTACTGGCAACAGTTCAATGACCACTCGAGCAGTGCAATAGTGCCCAACATTTATTTGTACAATGCGTACTATGACAATCGAGTGGAGGGCAAAGCGGTGGTTAGACTGATTGGCATGAATAATCACCAATTAGTCAATGGGAGACCAAAGTGGTGGTGTGTTGTATATTGTCGAGAAAGTTGTCAAACATTCAATTTGTACTTGTATTTGTAGGTGTCTTCTCTGGTTTGACTATTTAAAGCAACCAGCACTGGTGCGTGTGTCCGAGTACGAGAACTTATGGCCATGGAAGCAATATCTCACAAAGGGAGATTACCACCCACAGCTAGTGACCTGTCCAATTCCACTCGAATATGGCACTGAAGTGCCTCGTGCCGTTTCACTTCAATCTCACGGCAATTGTAGTGAAATTGTCCACAAGCCGAGCAATGTATTGCGGGTGATCTATCGCCCGGCCAAACAGACACGAAATCTAAGAAGACGAAGCATTGGAGTCTGCGTTCAAGCGTTTCGATTCGCTACTTACGATGTGAGTGTTCGATTAGTGGAATGGCTCGAAGCGATTCGACTGATGGGCGCAGACAAGGTCTATCTGTACGAGTATGGCAATTCGGGCAATGTGCGAAAGGTGCTTCAGTACTACCAATCTGAGGTAAATTGATTCGTTTATTGATTGTCATTAAATGATGACCACAATAATTGCAATACTTTAGGGATTTGTGCAATGGAGACGAATAACCCTGCCTGGCCGACAAGTAAACATCAACTCATACTATAACCTGCTAGCCCATCAAATGGGTCAACACTTTTGGCCAACCGAATTGTTGGAACTAAACGATTGTCTGTATCGAAATCTATATCAACACGACTATATCGCGGTGATTGACATTGACGAAGTGATTGTGCCACAAAGGCTGCCCAATTGGATTGAGTTGATCAAGTCAATTGAAGTATGATATTAATTATTTGAATGTTGAATAAATCTATTTTCTTTTTAGAATTCATTATCAATAAATGAGCTGAAGAACATCTCCTACTACTCGAACATTCACGCTCACGTCTGTGAAAACATTGAGGAAAGTCATACATTGGAGAATGCGTCCATTCCGGAGTATCTGTACATGATGCGTCACATACAACGAAGCGAGCCATATGGATCGGGTCAAATCGGCAAATGTTTCATTCGAACTGATATGGTCAAAACAGTGCACAACCATTCGCCCTTACTTTGCCTCAGTCCGACCGGTCAAACTCGCAATTGTAATGGACTAACACTGCTGTCGAACAGTAGCTTGCTTATGCATTACCGACGAAATCAATCGAATCCTAAACTTGCACACAGAAATAGAAATTGTCCTGTTCGGGATGTAGCAATGAGAAGACATTATCAGTGGATGGAGACAAATGTTAGGAAACAGTTGACACAAATATTCGTTGACTGATTGATTAAATTACATTTATTTGAGTTTGATCAAATAGAAAATAATTTAAATATAGAGAGAAATGGTGCACGGTGTCGGTGACCAAGTCAGATTCGGTCAAGTCGTCTGCGGCATTGATTCTTTAAAGTGCGACTCATTTCGTTGAGGTATCGCTGAATGTTCGAGAAAGAGTCATTCGAGACGGGCGACAGTCGATCGATGCACGAGCGTTTGGTCTTCTTGTTCGCTGTTTGATTCTTGTAAGCCTGTTTGATTGCATGCTTCACTTGAGCGACTGCGTCTGCTTTGTCCATCGACTCGATCAGTGTTTGGATGGTCGAGTTGAGTTGAGCTATTTGGTGCAATAGCTTTTGGTTCTGCTCGGACTTGCTACCACCAATTTGGTTGTGCACCACTTGTTGACAGTAATTGAGCAGCGCAAACATTGTTCGCACATTGCACTTGTTCATGTGCACTGCCAACCAGTGCAGCACACTCACTTGGTCGGCCACAGTGAAGCTGTTGTGCCAAAGGGTCACATTCTGCACCATCAAGCGAACAAACTCATCGTCTTGGCTGATTTCACTCTGCACATCAATGGTCGATCGACAGAATTGAATCAACACTTGAATGGCTTCGGTTTGGGCTCGGCTTGGCAAGAGAAAGTGTAACTTGCTCAGACATTCCATCCCTTCTCGAGCTATTTCCTTGGTGGCCCAGTTGCCGACACAGACACGGAAGAGTGGTGCCAGCACGCGCCAGTACGAACCGGCACGACCATTTTCTCGGTCCACTTGACCGCCAATACGAGCAAAAATGTATGGAATTTTGTGCAACCAGTATCGTGGGATCAGTGGATAATGTAACTGTTGATTGGAAGATATTTCCCAATTGACTTCCATCGAAATGTCGTTGAGTGGTCGAATGCCTTCCACACGGACCAGGTCAATCTTGAATCCATTTGCTCCGTGGATTTGCTTCTCTTGAATGGTGGCAAGTGGAAGCTCGGACAGAGGCTGGTCATTCGAGTCGTACAGCCACAGATTGAGAGTGAAATCGTGTGATGCATTTGCCTAAAGGAATATAATGATTATATTATATTTTCTACATAGAAAGAAGCATCTTACCTCAATGGGAAACATCAATTCGCATTTGCTGCCTTCCTGGTCAAATTTGACGTCTTTCTCTACTGTGTCGATCACGACTCGAACACGTGAGATCTGCACTTCTTTAGTCATTTGTTGCTCACTGACCATCGGTTCGGGCACAGTCTCACTGTTCTTGTTCGGCTTCGAGTCAACCACCACTCTCAAAAGTCTGTTCACTTTTCGGGCACACTCTCGGGCCACTTGTCGAATGTCACTCAACTGTGTTGGTGTGGCGTCTTGTGGCAAGTTGTACACCACCGCAAAGTCCTCATCCAGTGCCAGGCGTCGTTTCTCGTATTCTTTTTGGTGATGCGCGTCGAGTTCTTGATTCTTGATCCACGACCAGTACAGCGACTGGTGATAGGTGCTCAGACTGAAGTACATGAAGTAACACTCGGACGACATGACCAGACTCCGCACTTGAGACAAAAGTTCGGGAGAGACAGAGTTGTCCGAGCTGGTGGCCGCCATAGCTTACAAAATGCTCACCAAATAAAAGTCGAAAATATGAAGCAAAATATTGATAATGTCGAGTATTGAAATAGATTTAGTGTTAATTAGATAATTAAGAAGTTGTTGTTTCTAGAACTTGCTCATTTAAATTATAGAACTCTAATTTCAATAATACACATTAGTAATACAATATCTGATTAATAGAATATTTCCCAAACTACAGATGGCGACAGTGATAAACAATAACTAAAATATAACAGATTTTGTAATGCTATTATCAGATGATTTGACAAATCATATTAGTAACATGGTAAAATTGAACTAATTGAATCAATGTTTGCTTCACTGTAAGACATTATTTTGAATTGCATTCGAATCATTTTGGCTTTTGTTTATGTTTGCATAGAGCTCATGATCAAATTAGCTTTATTGCTTTGTTTTAGTCAAATTGGTCAAATTACTTTCTATTATTAAAAGCATTCTTAAATCTTTACCTGTAGATGGCGACTTTTGCTAACTTGTGCAAATGGCAATTTACACTTTCTTTGGTGATATCGCCCAATTGTGAGATTGACTTGTGCGAGCACAATTGACTCAACTAGTGGCTTTTTGGGCACAATAACACAAATGATATCACCAATAGAGCGCTATTCTGGTTAGTTGAGTGCACTAATCTGTGTAACCAAGCAATGGCAGTTTCCAAAATTGTAGAAAATATGCAATCCATACGTTTACTTTATGTAACTAACAATGCTTAGCCATTCCAACCGACTAAATAGCGTTGAATCGTAGTTGTTGCATTTTCTTTGCATCACCAGAAGAGAGCAAGGCACAGTGAACGATATCGAACGATACATCTGATGTTGATTCGATCACAAAAAATGGCGCTAAAATTTAAATTCAATTTATATTATATTTGTCTTGCTCAAATTTGTATTTCGCTTATAAATTTCACAGTAATAGAAGCTTCAAGTGCGAATAAAACCGAAGATAATGTGAAGCGATGCAGGCCTGGACTTGTGTACATCAACGAGCCATCCCGTGAAGGATGTTATCCTAAAGGTAATGTAATCGTGTTTGCATATGTGATTCAAGTATAATAATAATGATATAATTCAATTTAGTTGGACTCGATCAAAACTGTCAGTTCGACATTCAATGCAATCTAGTGGTGCCGTACACATTCTGTGCCTGGCGAATGCCCAATTATAAAAGTCCAATCTGTCAGTGCGTGGATGGATTCAATGCCACTGGCAGCAATGACGGTTGTGTGCCACTTCAAAAGTGTTCCATCAGTGGCTTCAATTCGGCACTGGACCGTGCTGACTGTTTGGGAGATAATCAATTCTGTCGCAATTCGTATTGCTTCTGTAAGCCCAACTACCAACTTAACTATCTGGGCGACTGTGAACTACAACCAGCGCGTGATGAGGAATTTGATTACTACGCAATCTTGAGAACACAGACTGGAAAAGGTGGTAAAAGTACAGAAAACGATGATTTAAACAAGGCACTGTTGGCCACCAATACACGTTTGGAAATGATGAGCAAGTCACTTCAAAGCACACAATATGTCATCATTCTATTGTTGATCACTTATATATTGACAGTTGCAATATTCATTTGTGTTTACAAAACTAAAAACAGAAAAGACAATTCAATGCAAACATATAGAAAACAAAATTTATTGTTGAATACAACTAAAACTGGAATATACTAATAATGCATTCTATTCATATATTCTTAATCCGGAATAGTTGATTTAAAATAAGTGCAATACATTTAGCTTAAGATATTAAAATTAAATTATATTTGAATTGTTTTAACAATCTTACTAGAATACAACCAATGTGTTTAACCAAAAGTTACACAACAGACAAAACCAATGCGCATCGGCGCCGAGAGGTTAACCAAGTGCCAATTGGCACTTGGCACACGGCATAATCGAACTCTTTAAATCAAACTTAGTGCATAACCAAATAGTCTCATATCTTTCTTATCTTGTTAGTTGACCACAAAATTAACATTATTTTAGGGTGCGTCCCTTACAATCACAAATGGCGATGAAGAACAGCTTCCTGACAATGTTTGTTGCTCACTAGTGTACTGTGAGCATGAGTATAGGCGTAATACTTTACACGACATGATACAAGTGCATTTATTTTTTTGTCAATGTCTTTAATTCGTGACTGTTGATTCATTGAAGGTAATATGATTTTAGTTAACAATGGCATAGTGTGTCATTCCTAATTTGTATTTATTTATTTACCAATTACGATGATATGAATAAGTAACCTGGCCCAGAAAAGTTGAGATGGTAGTTTCCTGTAACAATGGCGCAACTCATATAGAGTGTGCAAATGTGCAATATATTAATATATAACTCAGTAGCACAAGCTTATTATGAGTGTCTATTCTGAGTGCTACTCAGAGGAGAGTAGTCGATGGAAATGCTACAACGTTGAACTAGTTGAAAACACTGACACTTCATTGAGACAAATTCAAAGCCGACGCAGAGGACAATGTCAAAGATGCACAAACCAAAGCATCTCGACGCATTCTATTTCACAATTCTTCTATGCGTTATATTTCTAATCTTGTCCGAAAACAGCATTGACTCAAGCCCTGTCCAAAATAAGACAACCGAACTAAATTCTTTTGAAGTTCTCTTTTCTCAACCTCTACTTCCGAGGGAAAAAGAAAATTGCAGCCGAACTTTCTTAGTGTACATTAAGGAAACTGGCGAATGTGTGCCGCAAGGTATGTTTTATTGGCAACATTAATGGGAATGATTGTAAATGATTTATTGTCATTTTCAGTGCCAGTGCATTCTATCTGTACATATGATCGACAATGCGAAAGCCTAACACACAACAGCATTTGTGTTCAGGAGCCTTCTGGAAAGACGAAAACATGTCAGTGCAAAGAAAATTACATTCCATCAGGAAAGCTTTCAAGTTGTGTTCCAAAACGATCTTGTCAGCCATCCACAAAAGAAATTAGTGATTCTTTTTTCAATATTGTCGATTCCGATAAAGGTTCTTGTCCACAAAATGGAGTTTGTTTGAGGCAGCTGAACTATTGTGGTTGTAAAAATGGATATGGCTTTGATGATTATGCAAAGTGTGTGATGATGGATAATCCATATCCATATCCAAGTTCATATTCAAACAATCGAGAATTGTCAACAGTTGCCAAGATTGATCAAATCGATGAAGAGCACAACCAAACCGACCTGCCAATGCCACCACAACCATCACAACCAGAAAACAATAACAAAAAGGTAGCTGAAACTGAGATTCGTATTAAAATTCAGAATGATGTTGACGAAGACATTGGAAAATTGAATGAACTGCAAAATTCACACGAGCACAATATCTTTTCACAATGGTACTATCCGATTGGGGTTGTCATATCGCTTGTTCCATTGATTGGTCTTGTGATCTATCTGAAAAGACGCTCTTCAAAGATAGCTGGTTACGAGTTGGGCTCAACTAATGATGAAGAACAAAATTTATAACAAACAATCAAAAGCCGTCAGAAGTACTTACGTTTCATTATTATAATGTGTAATTGCATGTTGTACCTTAAGTTTCCTTTTTTTGTAAATGGCTGAATTCATTTAATTTTCAAAAACAGCCGTTCATAATTTTCACATACATTTCTTGAATGTAATTCCTTGAAAATAAACATTCTGCAAATTACTTTCTGTGCCTATAAATTAAAAAATAAACGTTATTAAAGATGAAAATTCAATTCAATTAAATTATAAATTGACTTATTTAATTGTCATACATGACAATCGATTGTGAGTGTTAAAAAGCCAACTGCGCATTCTCCTATGACTTCAATGGGTTGGTGCCATTGCAATGAGTCATAGTGAGTTGTTTATGGGCTAACGGTAACACAGCAAGCGTGCCTGCAGAAAACCTCAAATCTACTAAAGCTTTTTGATGGCAATATGAAGCACAGAATTGTGTTCATCTATTTAATTTGTAGCGGATTTGCAGCAGTTTTGGATCCATCAAATGTCCAAAAGAAAGGTTTCTACACTTGCAAGAATGGCACTGTCTACGTCGAACGATCCTCGATTCGTTGTCATTCAACAGGTACTGTCAAATTTGACATTGTTTTTAAATAGTAATATGGTTCATTTTAGCCAAATTGGAACAAGAATGCCAATTCAACGAGCAATGCACTGTTCCAAACAGTTTTTGTGGCTTGTCAACTCAGAATGAATTTAGTTCGATCTGTGTTTGCGAGGACGGGCATATATTGAGTCACGACAAATCTGTTTGCTTGGCTAGGCAGAAGTGCTCCAACATGGAATTCAATTCTGCCAACCAACCATCGGCCGAATGTGGGCTAAAGCAATTCTGCCGAGAGGGTCTTTGTCTTTGCATGCCTAAGCACGAATTCAATCATCTTGGAGAGTGTTTTCCCACTGTAGCCGCACTGGAAGATTTAGATTATCGCATTTCAGTTCTCAACATTCGACTGACCACTTTAGCTAACAGAATGGGCGTTCATGAAACGACCGTTTTTGTGCTAGTTGTGGCACTTATAATTTCGGTAGCATCGATCATATATTTGGCTTATCGTTTATGGAGAAAGCCAGAATATGAAGAAATTCAGCCTCCCAAAGAGGAGCATTTTGAGAATTCAAAAATTTATGATAAGCCAAACTAATAATCTTAAACATAGCAAGAATTACACAGCTTATTTTTATTGGTTATCCATAATTCATGAATTAATTCTTGGTAAATTATGCATAAGGCAAATGATTTTTGGAAATCGATTTGTATCTTTATATTTCTTTAAATGTAAGCTAGGGCGCACCATAATGTACCTTGTGGCTTTCTGATATTTTCCTCTCTACTTAGTAATAAAAAGACCAATTATTTGGCGATATATTACCATGTTTTCAAAATAATGATTTTTAAGCAACAGGTGGCACTAAATGCATGCATGTAATGCTTGACAAGTATCTCCTCCCTTTCAGTTTGTGAGTGCTCACTTGACGGCAATCATTGCAACATTATGGCATTACTGGCAATACAAATTACCTAAAAGGTACCACCAAAATGCATGTGTGAACTAACCATTGAAATATTTTTCTGAACACGCGTTGCTCTATAAAGCTCTATCGAGAAGTCTAGAACGGATTCGTCTATAGACGACTGAAGCTACTGTCGACTGAGCACCAGTCTTGCAACTAACCACTCGTTGTTGATTGATCAATACACGTATTGATCATTTTATTTGTTTTCAAATTGTTTTCGTAAAAGTTAAACTAAATTATAATATAACATAATATAATTTACAATGTGCAAATTTGGATTTCTGCTAATCATTTGTCTGACATTGGCCAATTGCCATTTGGCCGTGTGTCAAAAAATTCTAAATTCACCACGTTTTAATGTACAATGGCCACATGCTAACAAAATCGACCCTAACTGCAACTCTAGTCAACCAGTGAACATCAACGGCAAATGTCATCGAAAGGGTTGGATTGTGGAATGGCTAAATTTGACTTGTTTTAATTGAAAGCAATATTTCTCTTTAGTTCCACCACATGGAGCTTGTTTGGATGACGAGCAGTGCAAACGATTCACTGACAATAGTTTTTGTTCGCCGAATAGTATTTGTCAATGTCTAGAACAGTTCCGACTAACAGGACAAACATCAAAGTGCATTCAAAAGAAGCCTTGCACTCGTACTCACTCAACAGTAAAATATGGCTTTAACCCGGTGGACATTGACCGTGGCAGTTGCATTGACAAAGATACTATCTGTCTTATACAAGGCTTTTGCGACTGTAAGCCGGGCTTTGGAATGGACGATAGGGGATATTGCGAAAAGATGTCAAATATCGATACAAGTCATCTTAAAAATGAAAAGACAGTAGAGTCTAGTAAAACTAGTGCAATTTTTCCAATTGACCGTAAACTGAACAAACACAATCTGACTAACATCATTCCTACCAAAGTTTATAACCATTCGGTTGAGCCTTCTATTAATAATAATTATTCTATCGACTATTCTAATTATCCAACAAAGCCTTTCAATGAAGAAATGATTAAAAATATTGAAGAAGACAACAAAAACCAAACTGAACATATAGAGAAAGTTCATGAGCAAAACCAACAGAAAACAATCTGGATAATTATTATAATAACTGCTATTTTCTTCGTAGCCATTTGTGGCTTTACATTTATGATTTTGCATTTTAGACAAAACCGTACTGAACTTATTTCTTTCAGGCAATATAATAAATATGAAAATGTTAGGCAACAAGTAATGCCCAACATATCATCTCAAAAGCTCAATAAAACTACTGTTTTGTAAAAACATTCCAAATGTATTATTTCACAATTCAACAAAGCATTGTAATTTGTCATACTTATTACTATCTTGTAACAATCTAAACTATTAAAATAATTTGAATTGAAAGCAATTGGAACTTGTTTTAAAATGTATTCCTTACTTTAGACAGGCCAATTTTTACACTTGTGCAAATGAACGCAAGACTGCATTGTAAGTCTATAAAGTATAATTAGCCGATAGCTCATTTTATATGGTAGAAATAGCCGTGATGTATCAATCTGGAAATATCTAGAAGAATCTTTTGAGAGCAATCGTCATTACGTCATGTCACATCACCAGCACAAGACAATAGTACTAGTGCAGTTCGCAAGTGCAGTGCACACTCCAATAGTCCTGCATTAATCAGCATTTATTGCACACGAGATGTGCCCTTGTAAACATCAGAAATGACTACCAAAACTGTCAAATGCATTTGCTTTCTACTTTTGATGATCTTTGAACTTTCTATTGTGCACTCAACGGACCTAAGGACTGTTCCAAAAAGAGGTTTCCGCGTTTGCAAACCTGGAACCGTTTACGTTGGTCGACCTGCTTCAGAAGCTGGATGCTATCCATTGGGTATTTAAATTATATTTGTGAAGTTAATTAATCAATTAATTTAAATTATTCTCAGCTCGTCTCAAAGAAGACTGTGTCGATGATTTGCAATGCTTTATTCCTAAAAGCTACTGTTCTATTGGTCTATTGGTTAAGGATGATGACAACGATTACGATGCTGAGACAAGCAAATGCGCCTGTCGAGACGGTCACACTGCCAACAGTGACCAGTCGGCCTGTGTTCCCTTCAGGACTTGCTCCAATCTGGCATTTAATCACAACCCAGCAGAGTCACCCGAGTGTGGCATTAACCAATTCTGTCACCAAACAGTGTGCCAGTGTTTGCCCAAGTTTCAATACAACTCTTTTGGCGAATGTCTGAAAGCACCAATTGCTACTGCTTTTGACGATTTCAATGATCAAATGAGAAAAATACGAACACAAATGGCACTTCAATCAACTCAACTCAAGTCACTCAATAAGCTCAATTCAAAAGTTGCCAATTTGCAAATTTTCGTAATTACTCTTTTGATTGTCATTGTAGCTGTTGTGGTAGCGACTGTTTTCTATCAATATTTACAATTTAGAGATCGAAACTATAATCGTGTCATGATAGAGATGAATTAATTAAGGAAATTGATAATTTAAATCTTCATAACAAACATGCAAGGCACAAGGCTCTGCATTTTGCATTTTGAAACATTTGAAAAGACATTACGAACAAACTAACTGATTAAAATGTGAATTACTAATTTGAATAATATGCTTTACTAAGTAAAGTAAAGTTTACTTGTTGTTATTATCTAGGTCATTTTTTAACACGTCAGCTAGCGACTGTCTACCCTAAACATCACAATAACGTACTCAAAACGTTTGAGAATCATACGAGTAAACACGCTATTGATAAAACGAGGCCATCTCATCAGCAATGCGCGCTTGTTAGCTGTGGCACAGTGCAACTGGCATCACTATAACAAACATCATGCAAAGTAGTGAAAGTAGCTTTTCGGGGGACTTTTGGGGCAGGAGCTAACAAACATAACATGCGCACAGAAGAATGTTGAATTCAAAATAATTTGAACTATAAATGCGCTAGAAAATATTCGCACAAATTTCAAATACCAAATAGTCGAATAAATGAATAGAGTCTAACTTACATTTAAAATTGCACATCACAAGTAAAGTAAAGACAATTGCACAAAGGTTGAACAAAGTAAATATCCCTTAAATTATGTTAATAGTGCAACCCCCAAAACTAACGCAGTTTATATATGTTTCGTTCCTGTACCCGTAATCCCATAAAGTGCAAATCATTGCCAAGTTTGAGAACCTTCTCGTCTATTATAATGATGAAATGCAACGATTATTTAGTGTCGGCAAACGTTTTATGAAGTGAGTAAGCACATATTTTGTGTAACATCTCCATAAAACGCAATCGCATAGCTCACATATTTTAAATCCTTTAATCTCTTTTAATTCACCTCTAAAGGTACCCAATTAGCTAGATTGCGGATTAAATGGGTCCCCTGCTTGGGGGGATTTAAAAATCCAACGCATATCATTTAGAGATAAAGGACATTTGTGGTCGCCAAGCAAACAACCCAAACAGGATATATGAACGAACGCATCTGAGCGTAATGAGTAATGTCAAATGTCTTTCTCATTTGGTATTGCATTTGTTACATCTTTGAAGTAAAACGCCTTTGTTGCATTCTGCCAATCTGTTCTCTCTTAGTTATAAAAATTTATCATTCAAATGAATCTACAATTTCATTCGTCAAACATTAGATCAGTGAATGCATTCAATATTTCAAAACTTGAACGACATAAAATAGTGCCTGACTAACAAGAATTGTTTTTGATAATTTATTAACTAGTTGTGCGATAATCTCAATAATAACAATAATAATAATCTTTAAACATGAATTTGCTACAAACTTCAATTTTTATTGTTTTGAGCGTGGCTCAGTTTATCGAATCGAGTTACGTATTGTCCAATAACTTGATTACATCAACTGAAGATAAAAGAAAACAGTGTAAATCCGACGAAGTTTATATTTCCATAGAAGAAATTTGCTCCAAGAAAGGTTTATTTCCAGTCTGTATAGTACAATTCAATGTGAACTAACGAATGCATTCTTTGTTTAATATAGTCTCGCTCGAATTCGAATGCGAATACAACGAACAATGTGAAGCGGACATAGCCAATTCCTACTGCGGCTATGGAACCGACGAGTTGAACATTCAACGACAATATCCAGTCTGTCTGTGCAAGGATGGCTATCACTGGGTGTCATCGCTGAAGGGAGCAATCGAATGTGTGCCAATTCAGCAGTGCACTAGACCGAAAGGGTTCAATGCACACGAATTGCAAGGCAACTGCCCAAAGAATCAATTCTGTCGAAATGGACTGTGTCTGTGCAAGGCCAACTTTCATTATGACGAAAATGACAAGGCGTGCGTGTTTAGACACAACACATGTCCAACTGGGCGCCCAGTGCTCATTCCTAAAGTTGGCTGCTTCAGACAAGGTTTGGCTATAAATAGTTTCAATCGCATGCGCGCAACATTTCTAACTAAAACCTATATATTTGATTTGATTAGTTCTACCTGGACGAAAGTGCAAGTTTGATCAACAGTGTAATTCACTTACCGAAAATTCGTTCTGTAAAAAAGCCGACCAGAACAATGAAATTGGATTTTGCCAATGTTCACAAGGATTTGCGCCCACACACAATTGGACCAATTGTGAGTCGATTGAGTTGATTTTTGGACAGATCATTGAGGAAAAAATTGACGAGTACGAGAACAATAATGAGACTAAGATCGCAAAAATGAATACACAAGAAGAGGGTGAATTGGTTCAAAATAAAACAACAAATGTCGATGACATTGCCAAAGCAAACAATCGGGCATTTGATGAACTCAATTTGTTGGTTGTCATTTCTCTGATTTTGGTCGCAACAATTATCAATATAATTCATTAATGAGAAACATCCTGGCGATTTACACAACCCATTCAAAATATTGCTCTTTTTAAAATGAGATTAACAATTCTTGGAAACACAATCTACACTCATGAATTCCTTTCTAAGTAGTCGCCATCATAACACTCAAGCACAAAGGAAAAGGATGTGGGCAATAAATGTCGAAGTACATGATATCTGTATAGATTACTAGTTGACATTATAAGTGCCTCGTTGAGATCTCCATAGTTGCTGTATCCATTGTTCGCCACCAATGTTCAACGATAACATTACGCCAAGCTATTGAGTCAATACATGCTAGTCGCAGTTATCAGCTAAGAAATATAGTTTTGAAAGTTATACTTGTTGAGTTATGAGCATGTTAGCACTTACATTCACCAATGGTATCAATTCCAGTATTACCAAACATAATGGAAGACAAATTTGACATAGTTTGCTCAATTGCCTTCTTCAGTTGGATCTTAGATTCAACTGGAGATTTGTGAAGGTGCTGCAGATAACAAATCAACAGTACCAATAGTAGGATTATATAAGACTGAACAAATATTTGAACAAGATATTGCCAATACGACACACGGAACAGCAATATACAACAACACTGCGCACTAGTTAATTTTGTACCAATGTGGATATATCAAACTTGTTCTAGTTGATACCATTTTTGCCTGGATTAATTAAATTTAATGCGACTAACAACAATTTGGTCATATCTAATGTAGACATCTTGGCGCGATCATAAAAGCATGATTACTTTACTACAAAACTACTTTTGCTATTTGTAAATTCGCCCAACAAACAAAACACTCACAGAAAGATTCTAATAAAAGGCAAAACAGATGTACATTGAAACAATAAAGCATTTGTAAATTGCTAAAATGTAAAATGGTTAATAAGTAGAATTAGAAAATTAAAGATTAATGCATTAATCTAAATTAAAAGGCATATTTTGCACTATTTAGAGCAAATCGCATACATTTTTAACAGCATTAAGGTAACAACATATGAATTGCAGAGCGAGAGAAATGCAACAGATTGGAGAAAATGCCTTGTCTATTAGACAATGTCTAAAGTAAATCAACGCCATCTGTGGTCGAAAAAGAAGGATAAGCTCATGCCAATGAAGCCATATCACATGATAAGCACAATGTGCCACAAATATAGACTCAAGAGTGAATTGCAATGCAGAGTAATTTGTTTCTATAAAAATCGTATCGCAAATATCGCGACTTGGACGCGTTTAATTGATTTTAGCGACTTTTTTGCAATCGTTACATCGCTATAACCAAGTCCTCTAAGAGTTTTGCTTTGTTTGCTTGCCAGAATGTCAAATTATGAATTCAATTTATTTCTTCAAATTAGTCTACTTATCATTATTACTTTAGCTGAAGCAATTCCAACGAATCTTAATGTGACACAGAACAAATGTGGCTCAAATCACGTTTGGATCAATCATCCGTCAAGTGAAGGATGTTATCCGAAAGGTATGAATTTGCATAATCGAATATTTACTAAAAATTATTATAATTGATTATAGCCCGTCTCAATCGAGAATGCAATTTCGATCGTCAATGCAATTCAGTGACTCCATATTCGTTTTGTAGTTGGAATTTTAATTTAAATCTGGAAGACTATATCGTCCCAATTTGCCAATGCATTGATGGTTTCACATTTACTAATGACAACGAAGCGTGCATACCGTTTCAGAAGTGCTCGATAAAAACTTTCAATTCTGAGATGGATCAAGCAGACTGTAAAGGTGATAATCAATTCTGCAGAAATGGAATTTGCCTTTGTCAGCCCAATTATGGATTTAATTATGTCGGAGAGTGTGTTTCGCTAGGGACAATTCAAAATATACAAATAGAAGATGCCATCGATAGTGGAAACATCAATTTGAGCAATGTTAAATCTAATTCAGAACTTAAAACCAGACTGGACACTCTCTACCACTCTCTGAGGCATACTCATTTCTTAATGCTTTTTATAATGTTCATTTATGTTTTGACTGTGGCACTGTTCATTTGCATTCACCGAAACAAACGAATGCAACTGGGCGAACAACAATCCAATCGACAAAAAGATTATTTGCTTTTCAGTAATCAAAAGTAGTAAAATTGTAATATAATATCAAATTAAAGCCCTTCCCAAAAGTAAATTTAAAATGAGTTAATTCGGCATTTCATCAAATCAAACATGTCTTGTTAAAGGCGATTTCAAAATGATATTATTATTAATATACACCTTTGATTCGTCATATTTGAAAAGAACGCAAATTGGAGCATGACAATAGGATGCAACTGATAAGGAAAATGACAATGCACATTTCCATAGACAATTCTAGAAGAGTTGATAGCACTCAACAGGTGAGTTTACGCATGCGAGCATCTCACAGACGCATAAAGAGCAAATTATTTACAGACGACTCGCCAAATTACATCATTTCGGTGTGGCTGGTTGCACAAGCTATACTTCCATCCGTAGAAAATTCAAGAATCTACTTGCAAAATACTTAACATATCTATCACTCTACAAGTAGAAAGTCGTTAGAAGATCGTAATGTATTGCCAAAGCAGTTGTACCGTATATTTTGCAATACTCGCTCTGTGGGTTATTGCAGCAAACGGTAAATCTTACCTACCAACTACAACCACATCAGTGCCCGGCATCACCAAAAAGGTAGACACTCGTGCTAATGTGCTTCGGTACATGTCGGCACTTGGGAATGCATACCGAGTGGTGATTCAACCTCATTTGTTGCCGAAATCCAAAGAAAATTGCACCAAACCGTTCCATGTATACATTACACAGGAAGACGAATGTCGACCACAAGGTAATATATTCATTGAAACATTAGTCCTTATTAATTGCCATTTATTGCAGTGGCACTACATGAAGCCTGTCGATATAGGGAACAATGTGATAGCATTGTGCCTAGAAGCGTTTGCAATTGGAAGTCGGACACAGAGAACTACAAGACGTGTCAATGCCCACCGACTCATATGCCCTCTGGCAGATCAACGAGTTGTATTCCTAAGCGAAAATGTCAATCAGACTTTACAGCAACAGTAAAGTATGGATTTAATCCGGTTGAACCTGAAAGGAGTTCATGTCGACCGAATGAAGTTTGCCTGAAAGACAATACTTGCATTTGTACGAAAGGTTATGAGATGGATGATGATGGTTATTGTGTGCAGTTGGAACATTTCGGTGACACAAACAAGAACAATCACAAAGTTTCAGAACCAAAATTTAACAAAAACAAAGACAACATGGAATGCAAAGCCGTTCTTCAGCAAGTGCGGAAAGAAATTCAATCAAAGTATGACAAAGATCTGGAACAAATGGTTGAGATTCGGGTAAAGGAGGCAATCAAGGAAGCGAATGAAAAGCATGACCAAACACTCAAGAATTACACTTGTGTATTCGTTATTCTTATTGTACTTGTTAGTATGGTCACATCTTTCACTGGCTTCATGTTCTACGGCTATCGTAAAAATAAGCAATGGAAGCAAACCAAAGAATACCAAGCCAATTCGCTAGCTGGCAATGCAGACATCGAACTGCAAAGACTGGCTGATAACAGAAACGATGCTGATTTGTAACAAGAATGCATATAATTTATAAACTGATTATTTTACAGATCTTCTCGGTGTGATCGTCCCTTTTTTCTCAATTCAAAATGTTGGGAAAAAGGGGGAGATCATTCCGAGAAGATCTGTAGAGTATGATGCGCATAAATTACTTTGCAATTCTTTTGTGTTCAATTTGTAATGCAATTATTTAATCCAATTAAAAGCTCAGTAAATTAAAACTAATAAAACTAGCAAAAAGCTTACGACACCGAGTGTTCCCAGGTGGTCACCCTCCCAAGTACTGACTCGGCTCGATGCTGCTTAACTTCGGTGATCGGACGAGAACCGGTGTGCTCAGCATGATATGGTCGTAAGCTGAAGGAAACTATTTGTCAGGTGTATTTAAATCAGAACTTCAAAAATAGAAGGAAATTGGAAACATACGAAAATAAGTCTTTCACAAACCGGTTAAATTAAATATTTGAAAAACTTACATTTGTTGCGTATTATTTTAAATTTAAGCCACCATCTCGTTCCAGGTAATTTGTGTCAATTGCAACTAAAGTCAAAAACATTGTTAGTGAGCCAACAATGGTAAAAATGAAAATATTTACACCCACTTACAATTTTAAAATGTGACAATGGAATCTGTATGAAATGAGGATGGTACAATAATTTGTGCAAATATTTGCGTTTTAAAATGTCATATTTAAACAATTTGGCATAACATCAAATTAATTTGGGTCTATTAGGAAACGTTGCTAAATCAAATGATGAATCAGCAATTGGTGGCCGTGCATATGAGAAAATTAATAGACATTTCTAGAAAGCTTGTTAGGATATGGTTTTATCTTAAATACACATATTGTTTAGTTTATCTCTGAAATGCTTTGTCGCTCATTAGTTTAGTAAGAAACAAAATTCTTGGAAATGCTTGCAACCCAAAACGGAATTGTGCTTTACACTAGCATTATACAATAACCCCCAATAAAGGCCTAAAGATATTAGCATATCTTTGCAATGTAGTTTTATTAAAAATTGAATTATATTTTTTCTACAATTAATGAATCGTTTGAATTAAATAAAAAGTCTTTTCCTGTTGCATTTATGGGCTTATTTACTTATGCCACTTATTTATGAAATATTTGTGGCATTGGTTTGCAGTAGATTTATTGGCACACTGAGAAATGGCACTGTGCACAATATTGCTCTAATGATTAGACTAAACATATTTTGCTGTATGATTCTCAATTATTAATTGGAATGTATTTTATCTAATTTGTGCATTTTGTCATTAGTTTTCGATAAATCCAGTCGATAACTTGTCAACTAACTCCATCTTGAGAAGGCAAATGAAAGTATTGCCAATATTGGTGCCTAATGGCATTTTAAAGTGGAATTACTAAACGGCACCGGTGTCGCATAGATACATTGGCAAATTGAGACGAGATAAGCAATGCTTGAGCAATGATCGATTGCATTGCTCTGCTCTTGTAATGCATGGTCTCTGTGCACCTGTGACTCAATTTGTTTGCATGCGGAGTGTTGGGGATTAGGCACTGGTTACATTTTGCTTGTAACACTTTCCACAGGTATTGACAATATATATATTAAATGCACAGTAACGCAGTATTCCATCAATACATACCGTCCAATCAATACAACATTATAACGCCTCGTTGCATTGTTTGTCATCAGTGATTCATCATCATCATCATCATCGCATACATACAGCAAACTTTAAAGTCTTAAGTCCGAGACCTGTAGTTTGTTGTTTTATCAATTAAAGGAGCACCTGAGCACGAGTGTCAAGTTCAAAGCATGTCTCATTTGCAAAATGTTTTGCTCTTCCTAGTCATCTATACTGCCACACTTGTATGTCAAATCAATGCCGCCTTGCCACTGCCTTGGGTGATCAAAGATGAAATAGTTCACATCTCTATAAACGTGGATCATCGTTCTGTGACGACTGGGGACAATCTCATTATACAGTGTCACATAGCTCGAACATGTCGTTCGGACAAGTTGAATCTGTGCAAAGACCCGGCCACTGTCAAATGGTTTCTGCCAAACACACTGCCACCAAAGGACAATACTCAAAGAAAGAACATTACTTTCTACTATAAGATTGTGTCACAAAATATCAACTCAACTACTGGTGCGAACACCACCTCGTTGAATATAACTTCCATTTTGAAGTTGAACCAAATTGGCTTTATACACGAGGGCCACTATGAGTGCACTAGTTTGGCCGAGCAAGTGTTTTTCAATCTTCATGTCAAAGGTTGCGATTGACTTATTGATTAGTCAAATTGATATAATAATAACTTACCCTTTTATTATAGAGAACGATAGACATGCATGCCAGTTTCATGACCAATGTTTGAGCTACAATTGCTATGACGGAACCTGTCGATGCAACCAAACAAATGAAAATTATGTGCCTCTAACAAAGTCTTGTGTGACAAGTAAGTAAATTTCGGTTTAGTGATAGTGCACAAGTGCATAACAAAATTTATTCAACAGGAAAATTACTTGGTGAGGAATGCGATTCAGAAGCCCAGTGTCAACTTGGTAATAACATTGCAATCGAGCCTGAATTCAAGCAACAAATACAGCCCGCCAAATGTGCCAAGTACAATTCGACAGCCAACACGTGCCAATGTGCAGACAATGGTGTTCAAGTGAAGTTGGCTACCGTCACTGTCCAATCTTGTCTGGCCAAAGGTATTGAGATTTGAGTGAACTACTATTGTACTAATTGTTCAATCATTTAGCATCTTACGGCGAAGGGTGCTACTCAAACGCCCAATGTCAACATGCCGCCGACGATGGCTCTTTTTGTGGCATTAATGTGACATCAATTGACATGCAAAACGCTACCAAGTCATTCCAGTTGCTTTGTCAGTGCAAAGATGGATGGCGCCACTCACCCGGCAACGGAGATAAATCCACTTCCAGCTGCACACCATACGCTAAATGTGATTCGTCCAAATTGGGTTTCAATGAACACTTCCAACAAGGCAGCTGTTGGGCGAACCAGTTCTGTCGAAACAATTACTGCCTCTGTGTGCCCAACTATGAATTCAACGCAGCTGGTCAGTGTGTTCCACAACGAGGCCTCGACACGCAAAAGTCCTTTTTGGAGCAATACTTCTACGAAATCATTGGTGGAATTGTGCTGGTCACTATTGTCATTGCCTCACTGGCGATCATTCATTTCATCAAGGCCAAATTTGCCTACCGAACACGGAAACAGCAGTTCATGTCGAATGTGACACTGAATGGGGTCACTCAGAATGGCAATCATCATCGTTACTGACAATTAGTGGCACTTGCCAATTGAGGCGATCGAAGAAGTGATGTGTTGTTGCGGCATGCATGCTCTAATAGAATCTCCATTCTAATTATTTTATTATTTTATGATATTTGTGATTATTGTTGGTTTTTATTTTCATGTTTTTATGTTTATATTATTTAATGTTTTCTAATAAATGTTTGAATTATCATTTTAATCAGATCTTAAAGGCAATCGACTCATAAAGCACCTGAACTTTGTTTGTGCCAATCATCGAACAACTTTTCACATTTGCACAATAGAAATTCACCACCGAGCGCGCGCAGGTTGAGCAGAAAATTGTTCCTCAAACAGGACATCTGTTCTTTTATATTTTCACTTGTCCATTTTCTTTGTGCCATTATTTATAATTTTCCAAATCAATGCACAATTAGACTTTCACAAACTCATCCGTACACACAAGCACAAACACGTGATTCCGCATCGCTGGATGCATAATCAGGGGAAATTTATTAGCAGACAAACAAAGTAGAGTCGGATTTGAGTGGCTCAACTCAAACAGCAAACAAAGTTGGAACAGACTTCAAAAATCTAAATAATAGATTAAATCAAAAGTGAGTCAAACAAGTGAAAAAGTGAGAATCTCACAAGCTCAACCGGATAACACAATGCATCTCACCACACTGTGAGAAGTTTGATCAGGTAAAAGATCAAGTTCAGTAAATATGCAATCGTATTGTCATGGTTTTGTTCGGTTGGATAAGTGAAAAATTATACGAACACAAAAGTACTGTGATTCGTCCGTCTTGATCAAACAGATGTGCGCGCAACAGGTTGAGAGAAGTAAATTGAACGATGATGGATGGAGAAATGAAAATCGAAACCATGAAGAGTGACGAGAGCCAAACTGGGAAAATGGAGCAAGTGTGTGTGTGCATGCATCCAATGCAACCCTGCTCCACTGCTGCACACTTACGCAAGGTCAAAGTTGAAAGGTGCAAAGGCCATTGTCGTCTGCTAGTTGCTGTGACTGTGACTGTGGTCGAGCATGGTTGTGCATGGCCAGACAAAGGCAAATTAAGCATGAAGGCACAGTGAACGAATGAAAAGGACCGATTCGATTCAAAAGAGTGCCAGTCCTGTGCGCTTGTATGTGCATGTGCAAGTGCCTACCGTTTAAGAGTCTAAATCAATCCATTATTATGTCAGCTGTTGTGTGTGTGTGCTGCTGCAAGGAAAGGGAGTCAGGTAAGACATTGAAATAATAATGCATAATAATCCACAAAGCAAGGAAAAGGAACGAGCAAGAACGTCCAGACGAGACAGCTCCAACGAGAGACTCTCCCTTTTGCGTTAAGTGATCGATGCAGATTATAATGTACATGGATGGAAATAGCATTGCACGAAAAGGTTAGGGAAAAAGGAAAGCCTTTCTCACACACACACAAACACAATTGGTCCGGTCACATGGCCGTCATGCTCGGCACATTGTCTGTGCGTGCACTCTTATAAAGATGCTAAGCGAACGGTGAAAAAGAAAGTGAAAGTGAAACATGTCAAGCCGCGACAAACAACACAAATACACACGACTCACGCTTACCCCTAACCTTTGATTCAAAGTGAACGTTTATGCAGAAAAAAGGACACAAGAAAGAAAGAAAGTAGAACAAAGATGCAGTGAAATCAATCAATGACCAGCACCGACCGAGATGTGAGATGCGGCACTAATGTTTGTACTCTGCAGTGCATTTCAAATAAAGGGAAAATTCTCACAAGCCATTATGACATTTGGACTAAACGTGACTTGATTTATTTTTAGATGGATTTAACGCGAACTAATGAATAGCCATTTGGGATTTATCGATAAAAGCAGTTAATGTTGATAAATAAATAAAGGTTTTGGCCATTTGTTGCTGTTGCAAATGCAATTAGCATTCTTCTTGGAAATTATTAATAGTAAACACCACCATGGAATTGTAATGCAGTATACTGTCAATGGCACTGCACACGAACCTGCATATGCCTCGAATCGACCAGTCTACCTCCAGCATCACAATAACAATTCTTTGACCATCATCTTATTAAAATATCATCAGAAGCAATACCAATTTGGAAAGTAATATAATTGAGCATACTCAATACTGACCACTACTGAATCACTTGGTTGGAATGCACTTGAAAGCCATCGATTGCTCCAGTGCTACCATCGCCACCACCAATCAACGACAATCAATGATGATGCCACACAGAGACAAGTCTTTGTCTTTTTTTTGGCGAACATACACAACAGTACACAGACTGGCCACAATGGAGTCGCACAATTTCAACTCGTTCCAGGTAATACATTTTGGCGCGTATTCCTGCAGCAGCACAACACGCACACACAACCACCATAATGGCGCACATTTGCCTTCGCGCGCGGCATACACACAATCAAACCATAGCCAATTATATTATACAATTGAATGCACATCGGAACGTGCAGGTAGTTAGTTAGTCCGGTGTGTGTTCCTATCGCATATTGCCTTTGTCTTTCATTTCGGTGTTCAGTGAACACTGTTCACTCAGTAGTCAGTCTGCTGTCGTCGATAGCATTATGGTTGCGCAATTGACTTGAGTCTCAGTGTGCATTCATTAATATTGTTACGAGTTCATATTACATTGATAATACATTCATGAGCACATTCGTTCACATCACCACACGAGAGATAAGTCCAATTGCTTTTTGCGCCTTTCTAGTCATTTGTCGTTGTCGGTCGGCTTGTCGCTCACTCGATTACTCCAACGCAGAGGAATCATTTTTATTTTTTCCGTCAATTGTCTATCTCATGTCTTTGTCTCTCGCACACATATTGTATTGTGTGCATGCAGTGTGTTATATTGTCTCACTCCAAATTAATACAACTACTTTTGTCTATGGCACTTACCAGTCAGTCAAAGTGGAAGTGTCTGTTTATCTCGATGTTATCTAAGTGAATTTGAATAATTTTCCACTTACTGTTTGCCTGTGAGCTGTTGAGTTGTTCAATCATTTCGTAACAATTTTGAAGAGAATGTGCATATATAAAACGTAAAGCACTATTCCACATTAGCACTAATTGTTATTGGCACTTTTTGGCACTTTTTTAAATGGAAAACTTTAATTGCAATTAACAAAAGTTTAGAAAAAGAAGTAAAGTAAAGAATTCCAAGAACAAAGACAAACTTTGCACTACATTTGCTCTCTCGGTCGAGTCACTCTCACACAGACAATTTCAATTCAACTTTAAAATGAAATTATTATTTTATCTCGCAATATAATAATAAAAAAGAAATAATAATTCGATTTCATGAGAACTTTTAATTGAACCAATGTGAACCAATATCATTTGAGCCTCGTAACCGAAATCTACCAACTCAATAATGGATTTTCCATAATCCAGCGATTGATCATCATAATTATATGGATTGGTGCACTTTAATGCAATGCACTTAACAATTGCTTCAAATGACGTCAGTTTGCAACAGAAAACAATTGAATTGTTAAGGTATTTAAAAGTATATTCAAAATTCTATTGGATTACATCGAGATTATACACCGATTGATATCTACGAATGCACGAACGTGTGGCATTACGTGCAGCATTGCACAACATCGCACCATTATCCAGTGCATTGCTCTTTAAGATCTATTAATAATGTACGATCACTTGAATACATTGTTTCTTAGTGAACACACAGGACCACATCTACCAATTCCGTGGAATTCAAAGTGAGATGAATGATTGTGTGGAACATGTGTTCGGTGTGTAGAGAAAGAGTTAAGTTAAGTCGTGCAACTGGTGAGCGAGGCAATTTTATTATATTATTATTATTAAGAGACAAACGATATGTCTGCTTGATGGAAATACATCTACAGTACAGGAGAGAGAATCAACAGACGCAGAATAGAGCAGCAACACAATACAACAATACAACCAACGAAAAGGAAAAGACCAAAACGACCAAACTAATGTGCATGAGCCACCGAGTGAGGCATATATTGATGATAAGTC
Source organism: Rhizoglyphus robini (assembly GCA_023373905.1). Classification (NCBI taxonomy): domain Eukaryota; kingdom Metazoa; phylum Arthropoda; class Arachnida; order Sarcoptiformes; family Acaridae; genus Rhizoglyphus; species Rhizoglyphus robini. The sequence goes on from JAKIJQ010000003.1 coordinate 6,599,181, forward strand.
TGACAATTCGGTCATATTGACAATCATTGACAGATGAATGGCCTTTCTGGTACACCCTGTCCGTGAAGCATCAGCCTGTTGGTGAGTTCACACACGCACACACACACACACTCAAACATATACACAAAATTGCCATATTAGCTCAATTGTGTGTGTGGCTGCGAACATTGGCAGAAAAGATTGGCCGAGAGACAGACAGACCAACATTACATCGAGACCTGCATTGTTGGCTGCAAAGCTGGAAAGTATATACGCTGACAAAGACACTCGGCACTGGGAGCTTGCAAGCCATCATTGCTTGGTTTGACTGACTGACTGACTCACTGACTCGTTCGTAGTAATTTGGGAAACGAACGAACAAACGAAACTTAGACTCACTGAGAATGTGTGCCTTGCAGAAAGCGATAAAGCGAGAGAATGAAAGCAACAACACAGTGAACGAGAGGGAGAGAGAGCGAGAGAGGAGAAGCCAAATAGACAATTTAAATGATTAGCTGCAATGGTGCAATTTAAAGGGAAGGAGCCACTGATGGAACTGTATACGAGAAAGCAAATGTGAATGGCAACCCAGCGAACAAGCCAAAACAAAGCTGTGCTCACTCTCAGTGATCATGACATTCGATGCCAGTGGAAGAGTAGTCAATACCGAAATGCTGCCATTCACTCCTTCACCGGCACAATCGAACACAACAGAACCAAGTGAAGGTCAAGGCTTCCTTGCACAATGTGTTGATCCTTTGCGAAATGAAACACAACACATGTACATTTGATCATTTGGCCAGAGAGACATTTGAGAAGACACTAATGTAATTCTCTGACTGAAAAGTGTCTATCGAAATGCAATTAACAGGTGAACAGGTACAGAGTAGGAACGAGAGACCGGCGAAAACAACAACAATTCCTTAGAAAAAGAAACTTGGCAGAACACTTGATTACGAGTACAGTACACAAGCACACATTTGTCAATGTAAACTATCATTAGCAGTCACTCACTGACAATTGACTGCCAAACTTTAATTCCATTGTGCAATTGGTGAGAGAATTGACACCAAAAACTAATTAAATTGGCACACCGACACTAACCAACTGCGACATTGTTCAATCCTACTCAATGGGTTAAATAAATAATAATGTCTTTGATTTTAAAAAATTTCTCTCAAACAATCCTCAGAATCGTCAATTTAAATATATTCGAGATTTATTTATCTACTAAATCACAAACACACACACACACACAAGTAAGAAACAGCTTGGGAAATTCCGAATAAAAACAAAACTTCATTCAAAATGAAGCAAACATCAAACAACAAAATGAGCAAAGAATCGATTAATCAAAAGATTATGCAAATGACAATCAACGGAAAGAACAAACAAAGCAAACACAATGCAAAGACAGAAACTCTCCATCTCGATATAAACAATACCAAAAAGTGCATTACAGTGTGATTGCTCAAATAACACACACTTTTAGTGCCATTTATATGAAGCACCACGTATATTTAATTAATTAAACTGTTTTTGGGTGCACAAAGCAAAATTCAATTATATTCTCAAAGCAGTAAAGTAAAGTAGCATTGTGTCAATAAAGTAAGGAAGAAATGAGTGAAAGGAACAGTATACTTTATCATTAGATATATTAATTAACTGTGAAATGTAATTATTAAATGTTTCAATTTAATTTCCCAAATTTTTAGATTGCTACTTTTTTACTAATTAAATTGTGCGAACCAAAATACTTTTGAGTGACATTTAGACAATAAAGCATTTCAGATTGAATTAACTTAATCCAAATTAATTTTATCGAAATAATAAAATGCAGCAATAAAGTGCAAATTGCAAAATTTAACTATTGGGGGTTTAATGAATTCAGCTTACTCTATCAGTGTCAGTGCCAAGTACCATTTGTATGCGTTTTATCTTTTTGGTTTTAGTTTGGTAAACAAAGTCATCGTGGTTATTTTGTTTTTCTGGAATGGCTTGCCAGTCACTCAGTCAGTCAGTCATTCTCTTAATTGGAAGTTAATCACTGCAAGTTAACACTCGAAAACCAGCCAACTCTTTAGTTGACACCGACACCAAAGTTGTGCCTCACTAGCAAAGTCGAAAGTCATTAAAACCTAAAAGTGTTTTGCACCAAAAGATTGTGTGTGAGTGTGAGCGAATGAGAGACTCAATCAAAAAGTCATAATAATTACTCATTTGTTTTTGACTGGCAGGCGCGAGGATATGAATTTAATTATATGAAAGCTAATAAAGAAAGCGAAATATATTATTGCGCCGGATGTTAAAAGTAAAGATTGGAAAATGGTGACACGAAGAAATGAGTAGAAAATAGAAAACTGGGAACACTTAAATGCGTCGACAGGTGGACAATATTGTGCCATGAATAGTGATAATTGCAAATGAACAGATGCAGATGAGATAATCGATAATTGGCTTATATTTTATTGTTGTAATTTGAATATCAGGTGGCCCGACTAATTGTCGCTATTGTCGACCAAATGTTTTCAGTATTATTTTGTAAATTTAAATTCAAATGACCAATTCATTTTAATCATTCCAAGAATTTCTTCCGAATTTCTATATAATTAATTTTAATTTTCTGCTCACCTAAATCCAAACGATTAACTTAATTAATTAATAACTCAAATTAATAACTCAAATTATATTAATTTAAATGCCAGACCAAAGCAATCAATCAAGTCAAACACAAACAACCAACATGCATGCCCAACAGAGACACACACCATGATGATTAAAAGCTCATAAATCACAACGTTGAAAAAAAGTTCTGTCAAAAATTTCCGCCATTTATATATTTACTGGTCCACTAATTACTCGTTGTGTCTATAATTAATACTATGAAATATATACAAATTAATTAACGGACAGAAAATGCATGCACTCTTCCACTGGTGTTGTTATTTAAATATATTCTGAAAATTTGCTCCAAAACAGCAACGAAGTTTGACACAAAGGCGCAAAATGGCGTAACAATGAATGTGAGTCGCAAAAACAAAAAACAAAACGTAACTAGATCAAAATATTGGCTCGATGCACACACAAACACACTGGACGACGTCAATTAATCATTCGGGTAAACATATGAAAGTGTGTCTGCTGCTAAATTCGTGTGTATGTCTGGGATAATGACGGGTCAATTAGCTCATTGGGAGGACAAAATTTGTCAGACAAATGGAAGAAGAATGGACACCTTCTTGTTTGGGAGAGACTGTTCATAAAGACTGTACAAAATAGATTTGCATTTTGAGCACTTTGAAATAAACAATTTAACATAACTAAATAGATTTACAAATCGGCGATTGTCAATTGTGCCATTGTGGCACTTTGTTTTGTAAGTAGCCAGACCATCACTGTAATGTACATTTAGTCCAGTTGTTCGCTGCAGCGTGCACAAATGAAGCATAATTCATATTATGCAGTGGGAGAGCGAGAGCTAATAACATCAATGGCACTATTATGAATATAAATCAAATTGACATATTCCGACAGTGCACGAATGGCTGCCACGCGAATTGAACCACTCAATATTACATCTGTATATATGTATTGGACTGTCTAAATAGACTGGTATCTATTTTTGGTAATGCAAACGAATCAACCCAATGAGTGAGTGTCCAAATATTGTGCAACAACAACAACCACACTCACACGCACAGTATCTCCAAGCCGAAATGAATACATTGCTCATTAGCGTTCGGGCAAAAAGAGAAAAAGTCATTTTCATTTATTATTCAACAGCTTTTCGTAAATGCTTTATTTTCATTAACTGTAACACACAAAGTGAACAGCAATGACAGTTTTTGGTTTGAGCGTTTGCAAGATTGCGAAAAGAAGAAGAGAAAGAAGAAAACCGAAAATAGCTCTGCACACAAGATGCCATTTGCAATATACATTGCAGGGCACAGTGACACACGAAAGTCGGTCGTTGTGCAGAATAATTGTGTCAGTGGAATAGAGCAGCAGCACTGGTGCACTTGGTGACTATGACCGAATAGATTAATGCTTCGAGGTCTGATGAGAAAGGGGAGCAGAAGCAGAAAGGAACTTGTAGAGCTCGCTATGCATCACAAACAGAATTGCTAGACAGTTGAAATGAAGCAAATCGAAATGGTCGATGGTGACAACGAACGCGAGCAAATAAATCAATCAATCGAGCCCAACTCGTATTACAAATACAGACTGTCGCCAAATTATGACCATCGTTGCTGTTGTGTGTTTCACTGATCAAACTGAGTAAATTCAATAAAAATCCACTCAGTAGATGAAATTCACATTGAACCATGTTCTCCACATAAAGTAAAATGTCAAACACTGTCAATCAGCCTTGTCAGTGTGTTTACCGAATTGGTTGAATCATTATTCTTTATTATGCTAGCAAATGTACTAAAATTAAAATGTCAATTATTTGAGCAAAGCCTTTTGTCTTTGTAGTGCCATCATCATCAACACGTCATATGATTTGTAGCAATACAGTAATGAGTGTCTTTTTGCGTGTGTCGCTTGTTGGTGGTTGGTTTGTCTCTCTAATAGGAAACTAACAAGTGCTGTCATGCAGCAATATATATTTCTGGGTCAAGGTGTGTATCGCCATCGCCATCACATACAAACACACACACACACACACACTCCATAATCATTATCAAGCGCAATTCAGTGCGTCTGTTTTGGCATGTGTGTTGTGTGTTGGATAATACTTTCGCTGTGTGTCTGCAATGCACACATGCATACTCATTCATGTCCGCGTTTAGATAACGACTCTTGTCCGGACAGAGAGGCAACACAACACACAACGTGCCTTGTCTTGTTCTATGTCTCGTTCCTTTTCGCCATCTTCTCATGTCTCGTTTCGTTATTTTTTCCTAATCTCTTCCCTAATTTTTTGTCTCTCCTTGTAGTACTATGCTGTACACTGAAATATACAACATTGCCAAAGTTTGCTCACGAATTCTGATTTAGTGGTATTGTGACGTGGTTGCCATATATTTGTTGCATTATCATTTTGTACAATACACCCTGTTTGCTGTATCTGTACAAGAAATATGAACTGACTGTTATTATTATTATTATCATTATTATTATTTATTGTTGTCGTGATTTACCGTATGCAACAAAAAAAGATATATAAAGGCTATTTTAGATTTATTCGTACAAATTATTTAACGTAACAAATTATTATTACTGCTTGCTTGCTTGCATGAAAACTTTTTATAATTTTCTTGACACGAAAATTGTGAGTGTGCTTCCAAAAGCATAGCAATTACGACAATTTTTAATAATTAAAAATAATAGAAAAGATCAAAAGACACACACCGGCCACCATTAGGTTACTACTGTGAATGGGACAGTAGGTGACATTTGCATATTACATTTGATGTTGTTGTTGCTGCTCTTTGTGACACTAGGTGATTATGTCAATGTGGTGGTGGTTGCAATTAGCTTTACTTTGGCTTTGGCTACAACACAACACAACCAAACATCAACAACAAAAACAAAACAAAGACCATCTAAACAGAGCGAGAGAACAGTCGAAAAGCGATTATCTAATTTTAATAACAAGCAAAGGTAGGTGGTGGTGGTGTGGTGTGGTGTGCGATCATTGCCAGAAGGAATGAATAATCATACATACGAAGGTATATATGAGTACAGAGTGGGACAAGATATGGCGCCCAGCTAAGCGACATGAGTCGATAATTAAAAACAGCAGCCAAACTTATAGCAGCGAGCGAGCGAGCACCGAGTCGCTAATGTTCACACACAGTACCGACTGAATGTAATGGACAATCGAATGCAAACACTTGATGATGTTATTATTCACTGTGTGCAGTCGAACCGAGAATCCCAATGAGTCAGTTCAAGAAGAACAAGAAGATGATGACGACGACAACTATAAGCGGCCATTATAACTACAACCTATTAATTTCATTATAATTGCCATTCACTTTTTGGCGTTTTCGCGCCACAATCCGCGCTCTGCATGCAGCATACACTGCAGTGGTATTCAAGGGTAATGCAAGAACATACTATAGTCATCCCAAACAAGTCATTTTCCTTTGGCTCACCAGCACACACACAGCAATCCAAAGTCCTTTCAGACACACTTTTGTATATCATACATTATAAATTCACTCAGTCCAGTCACTTGTAATAATAATAGTAATAGTGCGCGGGGCGTGCTTGCACGAGCCAATTGCCTTTTCGTTCTTCTCCACCAATTGTGTTGTGTTCAGTCTGTGTGTGAGATTTTGCAAAGCGAGAGTAATCAAGTTGCAATTACAATTAAACAAACACACACACTAAACTACTTTTGGCATTTGTGTGTAGTAAATTAGCAATCGCCAAACAGCAATTCTTGGAAGAATCCAAAATGCAAATCTACAAACTAAAAATATGCATTCGAAAATGCATTCATTTCCTTGAGGTAAATGCAGCAGCAGCACACGATGCAGCCAAATGTACAATCCAGCACCGATTTGCACAATGTACATGTGCATCTGTGTGAATAATCAATCGATTAATTATGGTCCGTTCAATGCAGTCTGTGTGTGTGTCATTAACTGGTCTCGGCTTGCAAATTATTATAATATACTGTCGAGTGAAAATGTCGGCGCAGAAAAGGAAAACAGTCGACATCAAAGTCTCGGTCTCCATTATAATAATGTAATAAATGAATTAGCAAAATATATTCATTTTTACCGAAAGTATAAATGTCAATAATTGCAACAATTCAATTGTCTTGCCAAAATGCAGAGACAAATTGAGTTTCTATTCTAATTTACTAAGAATACTAATAATGTAAAGTGATTCCAAGTAATTCAAGTCTTCATTATACAAATCAATAATTGTAATTGTAAATAATACTTCAAATAATTATTCTTATAAGAACACAAAGGTCACCAAGTAATATAATAATTTATTTTAATTTAATTTAATAAATAACGATTTCAATTTCATTTTCACAATTAAACAAAATTTTCCCATCAACGATTTATGAGACTTTGTGTGTGAAGAAAATAGCGAAAGCCAAAGCATCAAGCATTCGAGACATGTTCCAAACAATTTAATGAAAATAGCATCATATCGTATAAATAGTTGAATGGTGGAAAATCCCTTTTGTAAATCATTTCCTCTTTCGACTAGTAGATTCGAATGTACGATTCTTTTAAATCGCTAAATCATTTAATCACGAACACACAAACACAATAATATAAACAAACCGAGAAGAATCGAACGAGCTAAGGCAAATTCTAAAAATGTTAGTACAAAGGTAATAATAATTTGATTAGACTGAACATGATCAGTCATAGTCACGGAATTGAATTCAATTGCAAGAATGGAATGTCTTATATGATGAGGTTGCTATGCGATCAGATGTCAATATTGCAAAGGTGCAATTTAGTGCTTTCGGGGAAATGATGGACAAAGTCCCCTTGCAAAACTCAACGAGCCTGTGTAATTTTCAAAGTAAATATCGCAGACTTGCAATAATGCCCGCATTAATGACTTCCCTGGAAATTTGTTTTGTGTGCTTTCTTGTTTACTATTACAAATTCGAAAATTGAATGCAAATTGGTACGGTCTAATCCAAACATATACAAATCTGCATAAATTGTAAATAAAAAATTAAATTTTGAAAAAGTAAATTGCCGAAACCCGGGATCGAACCAGGGACCTTTAGATCTTCAGTCTAACGCTCTCCCAACTGAGCTATTTCGGCCGCCTTGATATTAGTGTACATGTATTCTTGAGTTATCAATCACTACACATGATATATCTGGTATTTTGTTCATGGATAATTTGTTTTATTTGTTAGTTTCATTTTTTTAAAAAATTCAATCCATTGACTATTGATGCAATTTGCGATGTACATTTACACTCTCAAGTATCCTCATTGATAATTGATCAAAGCATCCTTACCTCTATTGAGTTAGCCGAAATAGCTCAGTTGGGAGAGCGTTAGACTGAAGATCTAAAGGTCCCTGGTTCGATCCCGGGTTTCGGCAAATGGTTACCGCTCTAAAAGGCAATTAACTTTTTTATTTTTGAACATTATTCCAAGTCAGTTTAGTTCAATGCTTCAAAACATTTGTCATTTACACACAACAAGAAAAGTACATTTGTCCATAAATAACCAAATAACAAAAACCCCTTTTATTATTTGACGAAACATTCGTGGAATTTCCCAAATTTTACTTCCAAAATTAGTTCACACACATTATTGTTTTTTGTTCGTCAATTAATTAAATGATGAATAAATGATAAATGAGAATAATATGATGAATACTAATTAAAATATGGCACATTTAAATAAATTAAAATGAAGAGTCAAAATAAAAGTTTGTCAAGTACAGTTCAAGTGCAAGCAAAAAATTCCACATCCCAGGACAGACCAATCTATTTATAGAAAATGACATCATAAAGTAAGCAAAAGTATTCATTCAATACTGTACCGTCCTAAACCCACTATGCCAATTCATATAGTCAAGTATGAAGTAGGTTGATCATCAATTTGAATTGGCACCAAATGAACGTAAAGTATATAATTCACCAGAAATGCAATTCTCGCTTTGACCAAACAAGTCAGCGTATTATATAATAATATAATATAAAATGTGTGCGTGGATAAATAGACTAATGCAAAAGCGTCCATTTTGAATTGAATTGGATGAATGGAAATAATAATATCTCGAAACCCTCAGATGCAGATGTTTGTGCCGAGAATGGAGTCGATTGTAAACATCCGTAAACAAACACAAAACAGCACACACACGAACAGTCCAATAAAGATGGATAAATTTCAACAAACAGCAGCAGCAGCAGTCAACAACTACTGTGTAATGTCCATATTGACAATGGCACAAATCTTCAATTACGTTTCGCTCAAATGTTCACTGGGTGATGCGATGAGGCTCGAAATAGGAAGTCAAACTACATAGAGCAATATCGACCAGGCACATCGTTAACCAATGCCTTTCTCACATAAATTAACACCATCACTAACTGTGGAGAGTGACTCGAAAGGTGTCTTTCACCATATAGAAGTTGCATAATAATCAAAATATTAAATTATGATGAAAAGCAAAACTTGGTGCAAACACAAACTGATTTACTGTGAAAACGAATCACAAATTGACACACATCTAATCTAATATGCAATATATGCATAAAGAATTTTGGCATGGAAATTTTTGTTGATTAAATTGAAAAATATTAATTAATTTTGCATTGCATTAAACAAAATTTCCTAGATTTAATAACAAATGATAATTAATAACGAATTTTAATGATCATGATGACGACGTTGATGACATGTGTGTAATGTGACACTGCCAATTGGAATTCAATTCAATTTCGACAAATTGCTAATTTTAAAAGTACTAATGAATAATTTTCTTAAAGTAGCAATTTACGATCTTCTTATTGAAGAATAAGACTCGATTGTACGCGATACGCGATTTTATTGTCGCTTCATCCGATCAAATTGATTTATGAACGGACATTTTAGATTAAATTAGACTTTGATGATAAAATCGTCTGTTTGGTCTTGGCTCGCTTTATTGCCTCCCACAATTTTATTATTTATTGATCCCTCTATCTTTGTTACATTACATTGTTTCCATCTTCCTCTTCTTTTCCATCATCTCAATCTTTCACTAATTGTTAATTGTGCTTAAGGATTGATTTATGACTGTACTTTTTGTTGTTTCTTCTTTATTGTTCTTTTCTTCACATTGCAAACATAAACGCGCATTTTCATTTGTTTTAATTTTTTGAAATGTAATTTAATCCACACAATAAATCATTTGATCATCATTTTATGATTTGATTGATTGTTTGAATGCATTGAATTGATTTGATAATTCAATTTACATTATTATAAATTAATACACAAAAATGTTTCAAATGATATTTTCTGCAAATTATTTGTGGCCTATCGAGCGTGTGATTGTGTGTGTTTGTCTGCTTGTTTAATACTAGTTTGGTCTGTTGTTATGATTATTATTATTCGTTATAACGATTTTTGGTTGCCTTCAATTTTTCGGCCTCAAAGTCATTAGTCTGTAGTCTAGTTTATGACGATATTACTTTTATTTTGTTATTAGCCGGCGCCGCGATCTCACTTTTAGGTCGTTGCTCAAGCAACGCTCAAAAGAGACACACAAAAGAGCAGAAGAAGATACTAAGTTTAGTGTTAGGCGCACTCGGCGAGAAATAAATAATAAGAACAAGAAATGATCAATTAAACATAAATGAGCTTTTCATTGCCGAGAGAAGAGGACACACACAAATGAATATAAACTCTCGTGTGTCACGCAAACGTTTTGTGACTGCTTCACTGTTTGACTTATGCTTGCCAGACTTTCAATATACCACACAAAATATACACACAAACAAGATCCTAAGAATGAACATTTTTAGGTTAACCAAATTAATATCATTACTACCTTTACTCAATAAAATAAATGTTTAACTGTCCGATGACCGAGTGAAAATAGTCAGTTGAAAGGCCAAGTGGGGTACCTGTAGTTCCCCCAGCAAAGTTTCTCAGATAACGATGAGATAACAACGTATTTTAGTTTTAAATAATTTCTTAATAACAAATTAATTAATTATATGTTAAAAGAAATATAATTTGATACGCTATCTGATTGCCAAACAAAAACAAACAACAACGTTTCCTTCACCTTAAAAGTATCGATTGTGGTATCGATACTAAGTTGTGCAGTGAAAATAGGCAAATACATTACTTTTCACCCAAAATCATTTTTTAAATCTTAGATATGATAAAATTAATTTGCTTGTTCTATGCCAAATTAAAGCAAATACTTTAAAAAGTCAGATAGAGAATTATTCAGATTTTTTGAATATTATGGCTTCATTCTGCGGCATTAAATAGTGACTGGGGTATAAATGTGACCCCACTCGGTCATCGGACAGTTAATAAATAAATAAACAGCAAAAAGCTTACGACACCGAGTGTTCCCAGGTGGTCACCCTCCCAAGTACTGACTCGGCTCGATGCTGCTTAACTTCGGTGATCGGACGAGAACCGGTGTGCTCAGCATGATATGGTCGTAAGCTGAAGTACAACCAACGATTATTGCTATTTAAGACAATTTTAGTTCATTTTTTACTAGATTTATAGTTTTTCATTTTGGAAAAGCAACAACAAAAAATGAATCTTATCTTGACCCAGTGAGGATGTGAGAAATAATTGGACGTTTGCCCAGAATGAGTTGGCACTACCATTTTCCTCCTCATGCATTTGTCTAATTAATTCGCTTCAAATTAATTTCCTCACGTTTAGTTTGCATTTTAATGAGCGCGCACCACCATCACCAACAGCATCTTCATCTTCATCTTCTTTTTCTATTAAATTAATTAGACCAGCTTATACAAATTCTACATTTTCTAATTAAATGCAAAATGTTTTAATCAATTCTTAGGAAAACTGTTACGAAATTTACAAACGAAAAATAAATTGGAAGAAATAGAGATAAAATGTACTCAATAATTAATTGTGTGATGTTCGGGTGGTTCCAAAGAATTATACAAAAATAATAATAATTACTATAACATAAAAAAATGATTTATAAAAATTATCTCTCAATTTATAACCCTCGGACTTTTTTTCTACTTCTTCTTTCTAAAAATGATAAAACTAATTCAATTTCCTTAATTTCAATCTCAAGTGCAAGCATAAGTGCGATAAGTGTTCGACTGTAATTAATTATCAGTTGGACACAAGTGAACACACACACAAAATGTGATATTATATTAATTAAAATAAATAAATAATAAATAAAACAAGATTTCAGGAATGAAAAAGGCAGTAATAAAGTGATAAAGGTCAAGTGAACAGTAGTGGGCTCTATAGAGGTGAAAAGACACCGAACCAAAACATACAGGCAAACATATAACATTTCTCACTAGTACGCTAAATTGTCGAATGCAGTTTGAAATAAATTTGAGTTCAAGTGTAAGTCTTGTTAATGTTTGACAGTGTGCACTGGAAAGTGAAGCAAACTGTGAAGTACTATGTCTTGAAAGCATACACAAATGCGTCGATATAATGCGGCAGTGTAAGTGAGGAAGAGAACAAAATGTGCTGCATAGAGGTGACAAGTGGCAACAGGAAAAGGAGGCCAATGTTAAGACGACGGTGACATACAACATATCATCATCGCACAGTGGGTGCACTTGTGTGTGTGCATTAGTGTCCATACGAACATTGTCGACGAACTGATCTTTATGATGACGATCACTCCAAACAGGAGCGTTCTCATGTTTGTGCTCAATGCTTGGCACCGTCTTGACACTAAACCAACTTATTAACGCGCACACCAAAGTCGAGCATAAAAAGCAGGAACAGAATTCTTAATCGCCGTGATGATGAATAATTATAATTTGTCTGTGCGCCAAAGCTATGAACTGATAGCGCATGAAAAAGCACATGAAAAATCAATCTTCACTCGAATATTAATAAACAACAACAACAACAACAACACTACATAAAAACGTCATTAATTTGTGGTTACACAAATTGGTTGGAGATTATATTATGATTTGTCTGATACTTTCAATGCCTCGCTCTGTGTTGTTGACGAAATCTTCAGTAGAGTCTTGAGGCATTTTGCTGCACGTTTATCGTCGCTTTGCATTATTGATTTTGTGCGTTTGCTCAAATCAAATCACACACTCGGTTTAATTATTAATCGACTATTTTATATATTCAAAAAGTCTAAACTTGAAAATGCGTTCAGCATTTGTAACACACATACACAATTCAGGGTTAATTAATAATGTAGCCTCTAATGATTAGCGTCTAATCGTTATACACATGACAATTAGTGATTCGATCAATTCGAAGTATTCTTTACTAAATTAATGATTTTAAAGTTTGGCTAAATCTTAGTTCTCGTAAAAGTCAATTTAAATTTTTACGCAATTTAAAGTTTTTAATGATGAAATTAAAAAACACAACTCTCGTATTATATTGCCTCGAACGGAATGGCATTTAATAATGTTGTGCAATCACGACAATAATAATGTTTAATGATCATTACTTAAGTAACTTTATTGAATTGATCTACCACAAACACCAAAATCGTTGTGTATCGCACTACTGCACTATGGCTTCATGCAATTCATTAAGACCCAGACAAACTTAAACTGCAAAGTACTAAACGAAAAGGCAATAAGGCACGTTAACATTTACAGTGTACAGTGAAAAGCATGCATTTCCTGAAACAATTGTTATTCCATAGGAAGAAGGAGACGCACAAATGCGCTCGATGACAGGGTCAAAGACACCTAACCACCCACACGGCGTGACATAAGCTCACACACAGCAAGCAAGCAAGCAAGCAAACGCACGTATGTGCGATATATAAACGACTTAACGATCTCCACATGATAACGAACCAGCTAATTCTCAAATATATACTTTTGGCTTAAAACGGTGTAATAAAATTGTAATATACTCGAGAAGAATCATAAAAACTTGTGATGAAGTCGATTTTGTAAATGATGATGATTCAAATTGGCATCAATTGAAGCAATGCATTGAACAGGGCACGTATACGCAATACATGAAATAACCAGCCACTGAGGCAATAATAATAATAATCCAATATTGTTCAATTCAAATCGAATCTCAACATTTTCCCAGCAAATAAAGCACACACAGACATACTTGAGTATAATAATGTTTACTTTCTCAAAGTAACATAACCTTATGACATGACCACTTAATAAGAGAGTGGTATTCGCAATTATTTTCAAAAATGTTTGAAATGAGGAAACAAAAGGTTTGTGGGACTTGAGACTGAAATAATTAATGGCCTTGTTGGTGGTTTGTTTGACACTCAATAATAATGGAGAATTCTTTGGTTAGGTGTGCTGTGCTGTGAATGAATTGGTTCGAGTGTTGAATGTTCACTAAAAAATTAACAATACAAACTGATTCGAATGCTTTGAGCAATTCAATCAACGCACAAATGAGCATCACACGTAACGGTGTGTTAGTGTGTGTGTGTGCTGATTTGATTGACAAATTGATTGATGGAAACGGTAAAGAGAGAATATTGAGCTCTCTTCAACTCATCAAAACAAAACGGTGTAACCCAAGTTACACAAAAGTAATAATAAGTACATAATGAGTTGTATGTACAAGAGTGAGTGAGCAACAAGCTCTAAACGATAACTAACTAACTAGCAAACAATAATAAATACAAATATAATCAAACAATCAATCAACAGTTTGAGTGCATCATTTCGTCATTAGTTTTGGCTCGTTTGTTGTTGTCTTGTTGCGCTACTCACAATCTCTGAGTTGAGCTGAGTCGAGCTGCTTTTTGTTGTTCGCGCGGTGATTAACCGTTATAATAACTTGACCGTGAATTAACTGTTTGCACTGTCTCTCTGTGCTTCTGTGTCTGTTGTCTCGCCGAATGTCTCGCTCGGTTTAGCTTACCTGTTTGAATGTTTGAACCGATCGAATTCGTTCAATTTGATTGCAAATTGATTGGGCTCAATTGTGACAATCGGTTTGTGTGTGTGTAATCGATCGAACCAAGAGAGACCAATCATATGCCAATTAGTAATTAAGCAGATTACAATGATGATGACTGGCTTCAAGCATATGAAATTAAATACGAACACGCCATTTTGGACCACCGCTAATAATTTCGGTTGAAGCTTTTCTTGGAAAGAACAATTTTGACATTGAATAATTAATGGCTATTAAGGAAATTATAGTATAATTTTGCCATAAGATAGACTGCAGCAACAAGCAAACCAACAACACTCAACCATGTGACTCTTTGGTTTCCAATTTCAAAGTGCGTTCTTATCTGATCAGAAGGAATAACAAGTAGACCATTTGGAAACATCCTGTATTAGATGGAATCAGTACTTGGCGGCAGGACATGCCACTTGATCGTATGATGATTAATACTACCAAGAGTGTCTTCTTCTCTCTGTGTGCATGTGCATCTGTGAGAAATCTTGACTCAATCCACACAAGCCGTTAGTTATTTTAGCTGACTATTATGCAATTCATTTGCATTTGATTATATAATAATGTTATTTCAATAAATTATTTACCCTTTTTGGGCACAGACGCGCGCGCGCGAGTTCAAATCGTATGCACAGAGATTGGCTTTGCAAGATAAAATTCACAATCAATCAATTGATCAGTGACCATAATACGAAATGCTTATTTGGTTTGTTTATCAATTATTTAATTTTCCTTCTTTATTAAGTTTCAATTTCAAGTTTACGCATGAATTTGCATTTACGTTTCTATTTACTAATTGAGAGTATTCAGGAAAAAAAGTTTACAATTCTAAATAACAATCATTTACTGTTATACGATTTAATAATGAAAATGAAACTAGAGAAACTATTTGGAAAATGTTTGTGTCTGTGTGTGTCATTGGTAGTGCAAATGTGTAATAGACAAGACAATATAAGTGCACAACACGGCCAGAGCAAAAAAAGTGATAATGACGAGGACAGGGCAATAATGGAAGACACTCAACACAGGACAGTGCCATATTGTCTTGTCATTAGCCAATCGACTTTGTTGCAATTGTGTGCTGCAGTTGGAACACTACTACAAGTACTCCACCAGTAGAATGAAAGTCTGTTCTGGCACAAAGTAATGACAATTTAGAGGTTCATTTTGACGTTTACTCAAATGGGGGCAAAGTAGAGGAGAACGAATGGAGAGAGAAGAGGGGAGAGAACCGTTCTTTTTTGCCCAAACGACGATTGGTCGATTTGTAAGGTGAATTCTATTGTGTATTGCCTGTAGGCGAGCTGTATATACTGCGAGACAAGTAAAGAACGTCGGAATGGACGTTTTGCAATCTCATCCAAAGGTAATCTTGTTTGTTGTTGGCACAGCAGCCGAGCACAGCACCTTGTGTCTGCACCTCGGCACCAACACACACACACAAAACCACCGATGGTGACCGGCGCCGATATCACCGTATGCCGTACTTGTTTGCTTACTTACTTACTTTTTTTTGCTGGCGCGTTTCCCAATTTGTGAATTTACATACAAAACTCGAATCGAATGTGAGCGCAAATATATACAACAAACTGTGACTAGACTAGACACCAACTGGACAGTCGCATTTTGACTGACAGACAAACAAGTGCACACAGCACACACATTGACTAACCATTCAATTGGCAATGCATCAACACACACTCAACAGCACACACACACAGGACACTCAACCAATTCGAAAGCCTTTTGTCGGATTTGTCTGTGAAAAGAACTGCATGAATAATAGAATTGATCGCATTATTTGAGCCACACACGGCAAGCGAGAACCCTTGCGAGATTGCTGCAGAGCAATAGTAATTCCATCGTATACTGACAATAATAAGTGCACACTGTGCCATGTTGTGTACTGTACATGATGTATTCTTCAGAGAATTGCTTACTAGATGCATTAAATGAGAATGAAAATAGAAGGAAGGATGGAACGGGCAACAAATTCGTGACTTATTGTCTGGCACTTGAGAGAGATGGGAAACAGTCCGCCTAGCCTGGCCATCCAGCACCTGTAGGTAATCATTTCCAAGTGGCTAAAATGGTGCTTCCAACTAATATTTTAATGCTGGTGGGTTGATGTGTCCATTGGACAGAATGTGCACACACACACGCGCGAACATACTCATGCACGGCCCTCATATAAAACAATTGACTAATTTAGCAGTTTGCGTGAATTGGTAGGAAAACAAGAAGAAGATGATGAAGAAGAAAAAGATGAAATGGTTTGCACGAACAAAGCACAAGCAAAGTGAGCCAACCAACAAGAACAACAACCCAGCAAACGATTATATCATCGAATTGGTCATATTATGCTCCATGCAGTTTACGGTGGCAATGTGGCAGGTCTCAACAATAATTTGTGGTTCTCTCACTCACTCTACTCGACATCTGGTCTGCTCATTCTAGCTCAGTGCTATTAGCATAATTTCACTACTACTAATAATACAATTAAATTGCCCTGTTCCATTGTTGTTGTTTTTTTCTTTTCCTCAATATCCTCGACTTCACTTCTGTGTACATTGCGTATATAACGTAATAAGCAGTATTATTGATAGATTAATTCTCACAGCATGACTCACAGGATGACCTTAGACCTTTATTATTATTCTTATGCCGCTCTTGTTAAGTGATAATTAAATTATATCGAAATCCCTAATGAAATGTTCACTTTGGTCACCCTCCCAAGAAGGCATCCCACTCGAATGTGCCTAACTTAAGTCGATCATAATCGATTGTGCTCAGCACGAAATTGAACATAAGTCCGTTGAGTTATGCACTCGATTGTGTGTTTGGGTCTTTGTCAGTTTTATTCGCAATAAATTTATAGATCACATGGGAAGGGTTCTTCTTTTTGGCCATGGCCACTGCATTTCCTCGCCAAAGGCATGCATTCGAATTTAACGGCCAAATGCATGTCATAAATATTTTCAAAAATTCCGTTATTTTATTTTATTTGCATAAGAATAATATAATTTATGTCTCATAATGCTAATAACTAATTTATTTGTCATTGTTCTCGGTAAATATTGCAAGCCTTGCAGATTTTATTTTAAAATATTAAATTGATCAATATTCAAAATTCCAGTGAATTCATTTGCTTCATAAGAAATTTATGATGATTTTGCTTAGTCAAATATAATGAAATGAAATTGTGCAATAGATGGAAAAAATAGCGGAAATTTCTCGTGAAACAGAACAACACAGGAGAATAATAATAATATTAATTAACATAACACAATTCCTTTTCCACGAGTAGACAATGTAAAATCAAAATTAATTTTAAATCTCAAAATTCCAATTAGAATCACAAAATTGCGTGTGTACGTTTTTAATTGGGACACACGAACACGAAAGTAGAGAAGTAGAAGAGAATTGAAATTGGAATATAGAGATTAAGTAGGTCAGGTCTAGAAACGTACCCTCAATGCACTGTACAGGGTAGTTCAATATATGTTCAATTATGGTTTGACGTGAGAGAGAAAGAGAGGTAGAAATGATTGACCTTCCTGTGTTGATTAAAATATTAATTAAAAATTGGCAATTATTATTTTAGAATTGGTCCAATTTAAATTGAATTTCAAAATGGAATTATTATTAAATGTCAAACTCACAAATGCAATTTGTTTTATGTTGTTCTGATGTTGTGATTATAGTATTACTCGGAAAGTACAGACAAATGGCAAACTGTTTGAGAAAGAGAGAACTCAAAGTGGACCATTTCATAATGCCAGTTTTTTCGATTGAAACTGTCGTGGACAACCATTTTGTGTGTGTTCGATATCGAAACCAATTGTGTTGACCTAGTTTCGGCCCATTTCGGTCTATTACAGTCCAATGTATGTATATTAGATCGATTTTGGAATGCAATTTTCTAGTTCACCAGTGCAGAATGCAATGCTAAATTCAATCAACATCATTGTATTCGAATGATGTCTGTCAATGAATGAGTGGAACACCAGTTGTGTTGTTCTGATAGTGGAATATTCCTCGATGCTTGTTGCATCTTACATCTCTCGATTGTGTGTTTGTTCTTGGCACTCTGTCCGTGTGCATTGAGTGCCATTTGTGCCATTCCGCTCGAGCATTCATCCGTTCAGTTGAACGGTGTCCGATTCTGTCCGCTTTATTATTCCCCTCGCCTAAGTCTGCAGTGTACGTACAGTGGCAATTGTCCATTCAACTTGGCTCATCGCATCATCATCCTCATTAGTGTTGACTTTGCAATTGGCGTTGCATGCTGCATGCAGGACAACTAACCAAGTCCGCTAGCAACCAGACTGCATCGAGACAGAGCGAATTGAATTGAACGAGCGACTATGCATTCGGAAATGAAGTGTTGTGTCAAGTGGTGTGTGTGTGTGCCGAATACTGTGCCACTACCGTAGTGACGAAATCACTTTTCTTTTTCTTCTTGTTGCCTTCCTTTGTGTTGTGTCCAAATTGCCGTCTGTGTCTTCTCTCTCCTCTCGTTTCTCGATTTCAAACGCGCCAAATGTGCGATTTCTTTGCATGTGCCACACAGTGCACTGCAGCAGCAGTGGCCGCAATGATTTCTCGTTTGGAGCAGGTGTGTGTATGTGGTCCATGTGTGCACACACATGCGTGCTGAGGTATCGACCAAGTTTGCCTATCTCTCCCAGTGGCTCCTCTTAGAGCGATGTGCACTGCACCGCACTTGCAACTTGCAATGCACCGCACTGCGCGAATTCATACGGTTCAAGTAAAAAATAACTAATGCTGCCTTAAATTGGTGTTAATTTTATCAATCGTATTGTCATCGGTTGCAGATAAAGGTTAGTTCAGATAAGAGTTAGTGAAGGTAAGTGTTAATGCAGCCGATGAGTCAACGACAATGACAATATTTATGATTGATTAAAAGAACCAAGTCAATAAATGCATAGTTATTGTTGTTACTTGCACGGTGTTCATTCGCGTCAGATGTGCAAAGTGACAAGCAACGAGTGACCAAGTGCAGTGCAGTGCACGTCGCTCTAAGAGGAGCCAGTGCTGGCACTAGTGCCAGTGCTCATCGTCGCTGCATCATGAGACTGAGGCAATTGCAAAGGCAAACGCATGCGTGTCCAGCCATTGGGTCAATTGCCCTCTGTTTTGGCGTGGTTTCCAAAGTGATCTCAATGCGGCATGCCTCTACTCACAAGTGAGTGGTACTCGGTCTGTTTGAATCTCCTTTCGGCGTGTTCAAGTCGAGTCTTGCCAGTGTCGAGTTTGCCGGGCTGTGCAGCAGCGCCACTCTCACAAGAAGGTCTTCTTTGCTGCGTAGAGCACTGTGTTTGGATGCATCCATATCATACCAGTGCCGCTGCTCAAACTTGTGGCCTGGATGCTGTTGCTGGTGTGCATTTGTATCTCCAATGTGAACACTATACTCCTTTCTGGCTCCAACACGGACACAACACAACATACACAGTCATACATACACAGACACACACACACACGATCTCGCCGATTGACCGCCATGTTATTGGTGGCGAAATACATTCTCTGTATATTGTTGGTTGTTGGAGACTCTGAGAGAGACAAACTAAACAGTGTGTGACACTCCAATTGGCCACAGACATACACACACACACGCTGCACACATTACCCCTAATCAGTGTGATGTGAAATATCAATTTGGCCTTTTAAATTCGGTGTGTGTTGTGTTAGTGCATGCATGTCTACCTCCGTCGGCGAACAATCCCCACAACACACATCTTCCTTCATCAGATCGACTGTGCATGTTATGGCTGTCCGGTGCAAGCAATCACCAACACAACTGTCACCTTTCTCACCGTCACAAGAACGAGCCCAGTCACCGATCAGACAACGCCATCGACCGCTCACTCTACTCAAGAATCGATTCGGCATATACAACAAACTAGCAAACAGCACAAATTTGGCGCCGGGCGGCACTTGTTCGATTCTGCCAACACCGCACCGCACATTCGCCGGCAATCAACAATCTGAACTCTGAACACCTGAAACCCAATCTAACCGGAATGGCAACCTAAAAGTCCTGTAAATCTGGATCTCTCTCACTCACTCACTCTCGCTCGCCTCTGCAACAACACACACCAAACTGCAACAAACCCAATCTTGGAGGAAAGAAAAAAGAAGTCCTACAAGTCATTGGAAGCAGTAGAAGAAGAACACTTCTACACACATAACACGAACTGCAATTTGTCGTCATCAACGTTAGTTTCGTCTTGTGCGCACAGACACTCCTTGAAGAGAGTAGTGAGAGGCTTCGAGAGGCACAAGAAACGATTCGTCAAACGCGACTCAACTCGGCACTCGATTCTGCAAACAATCAGCAAACCAAATTGCAATCTACCTATTCCCACAACGTGTTGCCTGTGTGCACTTTTGTTCCTTTCCTCGTCCTCTGCTTGTTTGTGTCTTATTGTGCCATCAATCGCCTAAACAACGTGTTGTGTTCCTTTATCTGCTTAATGCTTTCTCATACTTGCACCAAAGCCCCCAATAACAACAAGAATCATCAATAACCACTGGATGGGATAATATGATCGTCGTTCTGTTTGGCCCATAATCGATGCATTGTTGCGTTGTCATTCAACCTTAATTTGTTTACATTCAGCGAGCCCATGAAGCCATCATCCCAATAGATCAGTTCGTCTATCTACCTCTTCTCTATATATTCGGTTCGAGACACGGCTCGTGTGGGATTTATGTGTCTGTGTGTCTCGTTTGGTTCATGTGTCATCAAGCACACTATTATTCTCTTCTACGATTATTGATGACTATCATCGATGCTGATCTCCCCAACAACAACAACCACATCAGTCCCTGTCCACTCACTCAACTCGGCTCATCCACTGTGTGTTGTTGTTTAATGAATGAACAAAATTAATCTATTTGCTCGTACTACATAACAAACATTGGACTCATTGAATTGATCATCATCGAGTTTTGTTTTGTCTACACTCTCTCCAAGCGGCATTAGCTAATGACCTCGATGGGCCACCATGATCTAGTAGTGTCTCAATCAATTTGTAATCAAGCCACAACGACGACATTTCTCCGCTAGCGAAGACCAAACTCACTTAGCCAGTCAGTCTGTATTTAATTCACTGTGTCTCCATATAATTTGTCACCAATCCAAGACGGCAAACCCAAAAGAAGTGGAACTTTCATTGAGCGGAATATTCCATTTCACCCGAAGAGAGAATTTATGTTCTTCATTTGTACTTGGTTGGGCTTTGATCGCTTTGTCCTCTCCATCTCTCATTCGAGTCTACTTCAGTCAATTGTTCCACTTCAAGCCACTTCTCACAAGTTTTGATTGATTCGATTTGTGTTTGAGTGTGCGTTCAATCAGATTAAATCTAATAAATAAAACAATAACCTTTCCAATGTTGTGATCTCAAATTTCCTAATTGCAAGCACGTGAATTAGTGTTTGAATTATATGTTTGTTTAACTTTTGAATGAACTTCAATGCTTTACAAATGCATTTGTACATTCAAAATCGGCTCATGTGACATTTGTCAACTGTTTCTTCAATAATAATTTCATTGCTAATGCCATTTGTGTTGTTTTGCTCTCTGGTCGATATTTACTTTCGCTTTCTGCATCTCGACCAGTCAAGTCTAGAGTGATGGATTGGTGTGTTTTGCTTGCCACTCGTGCCACTCTCCGTATGTCTCAATAAATTGTGTATGGTCTGCATATGCACATGCAACCTTTATCGGCCATCTCACAATATATTGTCAGTCGACTGCATCTATTCGAGCGATATTATGCCCAACTAGTTACAGTCTGGTCGTGTAGCGATCGCAACCTAATCGCAGTCCCACTTGATCATCATCGCCATATATCGCTCTCGTTCGTGTCGATGCTTTGTGCACACCATCACACGATCATCATCAATAAATGAGTCTCACTTTTTGGGACACAACAGTGTTCTCCTCTCTCTCTCTCTAACTCATCTCTCTACTCATCTCCACACACAACAACTTGATCGCAACTATCTTCCAGGGAAGTGAGAGTTAATGAAAGGAGAAGAGTTCAATGTTGCTTTGTTGTGTATGTGCTCGCATCACTTATTATCATCATCAGCATCCCATCCAGCAGCAAAACAAAAACATAACAAGTAAGTTTCGTTACTCTGTTCTTGTTTCTCCAGTTTTCCTTTTGATCTTCAATTTTTGTTCGTTTCTCTCTTTCTGTGTGTGCACTTTATGTTTCTCACTCACAACTCGATTGCCAATGCCGCGTGTGTCAAATCGTGGTCGTTTTGTTGTTGTTTTGCCTTTTCCTTCTTTCGTTCCGACTCAAACGTTCGTTGCCACTTACTTTGTTTACTGTTTTTAATTTCATAATAAATAAACGTCACATTAATTGGATTATACAATTTGTGTGTGTGTGTGCTTGTGTGCAAATGTGCAGTCTTTTTGTTGTGCAGTAATTAGAATCATCATCATTGTTATATCGGGGAATATATTTAATATATGAATCGCATCTTCTTCTTCTTTTAGCTCATCATCAGGAAAGTGGTCTGAGGCAGTCAATTTTTCCATGCTTCTCAATTACTACATCAGGATCGATAATAATAAGCACAATTTTGGCTGGTTGTCTTCCTCACAAAGTGAAACACGACACTTTGCCTCCTTACATTTGACGATGTACATTGCCAACTTATTATTTTGTTTCATTCTCATAATCGCAGGATTATTATTTTTTGTGTCTGCTGCCTTTTTGTTTCGCAGAGATCAAATTTAGTGAATGTAGTATAGGAATGTGCTCGATTCTTAACATAAGAACCATTTGTCATTTCGTTTGCTTTGTGTTTAATCGCACAAAGTTGACAATCGTATTGCATCGATGTCATCATCATTTACTACTCAGAATTGAGATTTTGATTATACCTGTCTAATTGGGTTTAAGGGACTTTTTCGCTTAGAGATGAATTTCCCTTGAACTGTTCAGGTTTTTGACCTTATTTAAAGCAAACAAACTGCAACTTTTAAACAAGCATTTAGATTTTATCTTGTGGACGACACTTCACACAGAACGCTCTCTCTAATTGTCGCACACACGCAACAAACTTGTTGAAACAGTTGAAATATTCTTGTTTCTTTTCAATTTTTTTACTTTTTGCTTTAAAACGGAATGAACGAGTGAGTTTGTGTGAATGACAGAGCGAGAGCGTCAATGACGTATTGGTGTGTTGCAGCCTGGTTTGGTGTGCTTGTGAGTGTCGTGCCAGAGTGTATTTGCCTTCGACTTGGACTACTGTTTGTTTTGGGTGCATGGCTGCAGGCTGTTGATGATGCTTTTCGTTTTGTTCTTGTGGAAATCATCACCTCATCTGTATGTTTATCTACTCCTTTTTCTGAGGCTCATATTGCTTAATGGAATTGCGTTCTACTACCAAGAGTAGCATCCTCTATGTTTTGTTATTATTATTATTTATATTGCAATATATACTCCGGTTTATTTCTATTGTGAATACGAGTCGTTTGATATATTAAAAGAAAAGAAGACATTGAACAAGCAACTGAAAAGAGCAGCAATCTAGTAGTAATTGCGAGACTGAAAACTTTGTTCAATTGTTCATTGATATAGAAAACAAAAGGCAATATATTGGAGGGGTAGTGCATCGTGCAATGTGCCACTACCAACTTCTACCCACCCTCCGAGTTGTTTAGTTGCAGCAATCAACTTTTGGCATTGCAGCAGCGAGGCAATCGCGCCCAATTTTGCATGCTTCGAGAGTACTAGTATATTATAGCTGGCGCTGTATGGTCCAAACTAGTTGTGTGTCGATGTACGCGTAGTGCAACCAATGCCCTCTCCACTGCTTTCATATGCTTGCACGAGCTCATATGTCTGTGTGTGTGTGCGAATGTATTGGGTCTACACACCCGAAAATAGAGGAAGATCATATGAGGCATAAGAATGCATTGCATTGCTACTGGATAGAATGTATTGGATAGTCTCTGGTTGGATCATCTCGTTGTGCGTTGTGCACTGTGTGAACATTGGACATTGTATGCCTCGCTCGGTGCACATAACCCGGCGGTAACTTGCCTTCCGTTTGTCTCACTGTGCCAGATATTTATGGGTGTTCGGTACAGGCACTGGTGTAAATGTAATATGTGCTCTACAATATTGTGAGAATGACCGTTGTCTTATTCGCTTTCAGGCAGGACTTGCACTGTCTGTTTCCATGCAGATGCATTTTGCAATGCGTTGGTTGTGTGTGCGCCGGCAAAGGCATTGGCACTCGAAGGCAAATCCAACTCGGTAGCTTCGAAGCTCCTTCACGGCACTCTGCACTAGCACCAGTATTGACCATTTTTGTCCACCGTGCCACTAATGACTATCATTTCGGTCAATCTCCCATATGAATACTACTACTGTGCATTTGCTGCTTAATTAGACACAACACCAATTGATGTATATGCTTGTGGGCACTGTAGACACACGCACACAGGACACTTGAACAAAGCTGTTGGCGTTTTTAGTTTCTTATTGCTTTCTAATGACTTTTTCGCATAGAACCGCCATGAGATGTAAATTATAAATTGGAAAAATGTGTTGCCCAGTGGAGTATGATACAGTTTCACCAAATATTGCGGTATGGTAAATGCCATTTTGGACATGTATCTTATACTTAAATATCGTAGTCGTTTTTGGCTCCACCCGTACCGTACCTATTTAGTTTACACAGAAACTCCTCCTTAATCTGAATCTGCGTTTTATGAAGCCAATCAGGAGAGTCTACAGTTTGATTTGAATCGCGCGGTTAGTGTTGTGTGAGCGTGTGTGCTGATGTGATGAGTGTGCAGGAAAGCAGTGACTAAATGACACAGCCTCAAGTGCGCGTTTTTGTTTACGTCTGTGAACAGCTGTGATTACCTCCTCAGACGCGTTGTTTTGTGTTTATTACAATCCTTTGCCACCATCGACACTGTAGATTGTAGATGTAGATTGTAGATGTAGATTGCATCTGTACCTCTATAAATCTCCTGGAATTCACTGTGACAATCACATAACAACAACAACAAACCAACACACTGACAGTGTGAGTGTGAGGCTTAATGAGGCTATCTTTTCTTCTCGCAATTCACCTCATACTCGCCAAATTGAAACTCGTTACTTTGTGGAAGACGGTGTTTTAGAAGAAGATGAACAACTTATTGTACAACAAAATGTTACAGACTGTTTTTACTAAATTGGAGGTGCACAAGTTGATTGTGTTTGCTGACAGTGGCATTGTAAGATAACGAGCATTGTCAATGCTGATTTAGTCGAGAGAAGAGGTTCCTGAAGATTGGGTTTGGATCTGCAGATGGCAATGGAGACGAATTTTGGACAATACTCTACATATCCACCCTTTTGACTTTTACAAGAATAGTTCAGTTCCCACTTGCCATTGAAATTGAATTGAATTGAAAACCAACTTGCCATGACTATAATTTTGTATGTTACTATATTTAGATAAAAGATATTGGAAAATCTAGTTATCAAGGCATCTCTTGGCTTCACTTCTCTCATCATACTCAACTAATGGTCTTCAACTATAAGTTCTATATTTCTTAAATCATACTATTTCCAGATTCTCATAACGTGGCATTGTTTGACCGCCTCAAAAGTTGTGTCTTAAGCTACTTTCTTTCCAAGGTGTTCATCTTTTCAAACCACTTTAGCTTGACTTTGGCCTTATTCTTTAAGTATCGAAAATGTACTCTATTTGCTGCCTCATCTTTGATCTATTTGCACCATGGTGCAGTTAGTACATGCATAGACATCACTTAATTGCCTCAACACAATGCTCGAGTTTAAACATCGCAAATGAATGATCGTACAACAACATATACACTTCATGAATTGTTGATAAAGAGCACCGATCACATGTAAGTATAGTTTGTATCCAGAAGCAAAAGTTTCTTTTTACGGACCCCCTCAACTTTATCTTAGTGTCATCAGCATTTAATCAAAATGTATCCGATTGAATGTGCTTCAAACAACAAGATATTTAAATGAATGTGAATGACAATTTGGCAAACATCAAATGAAACAATGAATTGCCTTTCTGTCAAATGATTTCAATTTGCAGAAGAATCTAATTAAGAGCAAGTTGATAAGTGCCATGTGCAAATGAAACCGATTTCTAAGTGTACTCAAGTATTGGGAAAGTTGAGAAGTGAAGTCAAAAATTGTTTATGCGTCAAATTGAAGCACATTGCGAGGGAAATTGATTTCGGGAATATGATCAATGTATTGGCTTTGGGACACCCGAACGGACTCGATGATCAAGTCTCACAAGTCAGTTGACATATTTCTTCAATTGCCTCGACCAATGCCCAAAATGCTTAAACGTTCTCACAAATCTTTAGTCCCAAACATTTATGATATTTCAAGTTCAAGTTTACTAATGAAAATATACTAAATCTCACCAATGGTATCAAGTTGACAGACATTTCGCCGATATTCACCTATTCGTATTATCAAATTGGAATTTGACTTCCAACGAAATGCCCCAAAATGACACTCAAATCTTTCTTGGCACAATTGATTTTCCATGTTTTAATTGATTGTTGTAACAGTTTGTTCAATGCATTATTTATGTAGTTTGTTTCCAAATCCAATTTCGTCAGCCAAATCACAACATATTGGTTGAAAATGTACCCAATCAATTCCACACTTGCACTGGCACAATTAATCACACCCTAATCAATTCTTTTAATTCATTTCTAATGTTTACTGAATTTGATATTAAATTGATTTTTTTACTTGAATCCACCCGAAGGGTATTTTTTACAAGGAGAACAAACCGGAGCGCAGCGGAGGTTTCGCAAGAGCGTGAAGCTAGGCTTTAGCCGCTTCACGCCTTGCGGTTTTCCTTGTAAAAAAATATGTTATAAGAAATATTGTCCACAAAAAGTCCTTTTGCATCTCTCGGTTATGTGTGGGGCAAATGAAGTGTGAACACATTCGAACCAACCAACCAATCAGCATCAGCAGCAAACAGCAATCAAGCCAATGTTTTTACTAATGTGTTGAACATATTTTATCAATCAACATGCCGCGTTGATGGCATTTGCATTTGGATAAATCAAATGAGCGCTCGTTTATTGCCAAGTGCTCTTGTGTGTGTATGTTTGTGTTAGTGTGAGGCACTGCTTGCGGTAATTAGAAACTGAAATTGCATATTAGCATGTCATTACACCATTAATGTCTTAATGTGTGGATGTGCACACAGGCACACTACACTTTGTGACACTCTCGACCACTTTAGCACTGTTGGCCAAATTTGTACACATCAAACTCACAGTGCCACGATATCGCCATTTGGTCAACGGTGCAGCAGCCAAATTGTGCTCCATTGGACGACACTATTAATTTCACTAACGATGCACACACACAAACACACACACACGGACACTTAATCTAATTGCGCCCACTCGATGCATTGGATTAATTTGGCCAATCAATTCTAATTACTTTTATTGCCTTCAATCGAATCATGATAGTTTATTATTATTGTTTTATATTGAGTGGCCATTTATATTATTTCTATTGACACTTTACGATTGTGTGTGCACTCTTTGTTTTGATATTATTATATTAGACATTACTGAGCACTGTCGAAATGTGTGCAAAGTGCCATTAAGTGATTTTAAGTTTCATTTTCAAAATAATAAATCCACTTGAAACTACAACTCACTTAGTTTGATCCATTTATTAGTTTATAGTTGAGTTGCGCCATTTTGGAAAGATCCACTTTTATCTACTTTTATCAGTTTATATGTTCTTCCTTTGAAAATGTCACAACAAATCGATTGTCAGATCGAGCTTTGGCTGGTTTTACCTTTTTTCCTTCTTAAGTGGAATTACATTATTCTCACTTAGTCATTCTGTACAGTGCATTGCATTTTACTTTGCAGTTTGTTTTTGGTTTAAACCTCTTATCGTGCCACTTTGACGCGCGCGGCACACTTCACTACAAGACTTTTCTTCTCCCACTTGAATGGCTTTGATTGGATTCGCGAGAATGCATCTTTCATCAATGCCAGATCGATGACGTCCATTCCAGATGTTGACTGGCAATTATTATTATTTTGTTGTTTTTATATATATCCAAATTTATGTGAATATTCTTTTTATTTGGAATTTAGCTTGTGAATATTAACGAACTATATGAACTGTGTGTGTGTGGCAATGCAGTGAGAATGTTGTTGATCTGTTTGGTCTAGCTGGCAAACCGGCCACTCGGTCCGACCTATTGCCATACACACGTCATTTCACACGAAATGCGACAAACATGTTTCGAGCTTGTGTGTGTTAATCAAATCATATATCAAGACTAAATATACTACTTATTAAGTCCATTAGCCTGTTTGGCTTTGCTTTGCTTGCTTTGGTACTAGATGTATTGACTCGATTACATTTCGGTTCGATATTATTTGATTACTTTTTGGTGTATTTGGTTATATTTGGTTGGGTTGTGCCTTTTTGGTTTGGTTGCCTTTTTGGTGTTTGTGGTGGAATACACTTGGTGGCCAGCCACGTAAACAAGTTCACATTTGACCGAATGCATATATGCACATTAGCGATATTGCAACTTTATCAATTCTCGTGTTCACATTATCCTCGGCCCAATTCCGGCTGAATATGTTTTATGTATTGTGTGTGCTAGAATGGTAACACTGATAACGATTCCTATTAGGCAATTTGTATGTGCAAGTGTTCGTGTGTGCTCGGTGCGTGTGCTTGGATCATGATCAAATAGCAATGCCGGTCATGTTGGCCAAGTTTGTCTGGTATTTGGGTATTGAGGTCAACTGGTGTACATGTGTTGGCTATTTTCTGGTGCAGTTTGCACATGTGTCCACTATGCGCACTTGTGTACAGCTGTCACAGTGTGATGAATGCCAGTGCCCAAGCACCTTTTTGGTTTTGCTTTGTACGCCTCGAACCCATCTTTCTCTTCTCGAGACAACAACTTTTGTGTACCATTGGACATTCATGGACATTGGCATTCGATAAACTGTCAAATCCTGAGGGCATTCGCATTCGTTTTTTGTTTTTATTGCTTTTCACCAAGATAGGAATCTTTGTGAGTGTGTGTTTTGGATTGAAGACTTCAAGTTCAGGTACGACTTGAATTGGACACGATGATGTGTCTCACGATGTCTCGAAATGTGATCGAATCAGATCTGTCGATCTGTGAGTTGTCAATCGTTTGTACTAACTGTTCCTGCTTTCATTGCTGTTCGCTGTGTTAAGCCGCTTTGCTCGCTTTTTCACTGTCTGCTTTTGTTGTCTGTGTGTGCTGTGTTGATGTCTTGATTGACTTGTGTGTTGAGCAGATAAAATGATTTGATGAGTTTGAACAAGCTACTGATTGAATTGTGAGTGTGTGTGCAAAGGCAAAGTCGCCTCACTCGTTGCCGGTAATGGCAACTCAACTAGTGTGTGCTTCTGTTTGCGCCATTCGAAATGGTTCATTTCATTTCGGCTCTTTTTATTGCCTTCAAACGGCAATTGCGATGAGTGGAGAACTCATTACGATTCAGGCGGTTAATTCTAATTTTAATTTATTCATTTGCTTTGTCTGTTTAAAGTGTCCATTAGTGTCATGTTCAGTTAGCGCAATGTTGTGGTGCTTTCAATTGGACAAGAACAAACTAGACGTCGAGTGACCATTGCATGCAATGAGAATCGTCATTTGTCTTTCTTATGGCACACTTTGGTTTGTGATGCTTCGCACTTTGATTCTTGATTGAGTGCACTTGTAAGTGCAATTGCAAGTGCGAATACTTTGAATACATGGCCCAGCACATTTGGTAGTTCCACCGTTCGTGCTGCGATACCTCCATGAAGGTGCACAGTCTGTGACTTGAGCAAACAGATGGTTCCGCGCGCACTGCAACAATGTTTCCTCATGTCGTCTCAGTCACCCATTTGTGGCCATTCAAAACGTCAACGAGACGACACATCGAACACGTTTTGACGAACATTGACGATGACTTGCTGCTGCCGCATATGAAGCAAATTGCAATTTATTGAGAAGACAGGCACCTTTGTGAATGTGTGTGACGAACTGCTAACGAAATGCGTCTGTTTGATGTGTGCAAATAAGCAAATAGCACACAAACCAATTGAGTTTTGGTTTGTCGAGTCCTGTGTGTCATGTCAAGTCGAATGTGGTCGATCCTCACGAGTCAAGTCGTCATTGTGGACAGTCACACCAGCCAAAGCACAGTCCTTCCATTTTGCATTCACACCTAAATTACCTGTTGCATGTTACACGGAGGGCTCTGTGCTCTGTACAAAGGTGAGTGACATGTGCCGGTGTGCTCAGTGTGCGGTGCAACATACTTTGGGGTATGACAAGTTGCATCCATTTTGCCGTCATGCCGCCACACATGCGCATTCTCATTAAATTGGACAGGACAGATCTGGGGAGGATTTTGGTGCAGCACCGAATGCGAGCGAATGAATCAAAAATATTCGCGCACATTACATATTAAATACATTCGCTAATGGCTGTGATCTTATCGCTGTGGCACTGTTACAGTATGTACACTTTCCTTGTTCGAGTTGTGTGTAATCTCTCATGCAATTATCCCTGAGAGTAGTGCGATAACATCTCTGTACCGAGGGAAACCCTCATTTTTTGGGCTATTATTTTTGTTTGTGTGAACGTTTTTGATCGTTCACTTTTTATAAACATTTTGTTGTCTCACTTGGAGAATGTTCTCATTGCGAAATGTTGGCCAGTTGAATGAGACGATATTAACTGTTGCTATTATTATTTGATGATGACAATGAATGTAGACTGGCGGCGAGGATGACGCCGGCACATGAAATGGCATGATTTTGTGTGTCTGTCTGAATGTGTTGAACACTTTTCCTGTGTTGTGTCTCCTGTCTCTGTCTGTGTGTCTCTATCTGATCTATCAAAAAGTGTCGACAAAGTGTCTGCAATATATTTTATGTGCGTGCACAGTGCCATATTGCCGATATATTCACCAGTTGTATTATACCATACCTGTTGCATACTGCCAACTTGTACTGGCATAATCGAGTTATGGATGCAACACTCGAACGAACTCGAAAGGTTAATTAAATACACTTGGATTGTACCCAAACTGAACTTGCAAATTTGTTGTTTTTCCTGTTGTTCCAAACCACACAAGTTTGTTTAACACTAAAGGCTAATTGTCCCACAATATCATCGACAAATGTTCACATCTCTTCAACACCTTGTGTACTGTTTGTCAAATTTCCAATTTCAATGTGCACGGCTTTTAGTGAGGTTTTTCCACAGTGCACTGAACAGAAAGTCCAGAGCAATTCAGTTCGGTAGCAGCTCTCTGTCAGAGTGGGCCAGTTCATTTATAAGCTCTAAATCATCATCATCATCAGCTCTCTCCCTTTTCTTAGACTTTCTCCTCGGTCCATTGTGGTCCGTGTGCGTGTCACCATGTGCCCAATTACCGTGAGCATGCTTCGGTGGAGGGCCTGCTGGTCTTGGGCCTCAATTGTGCCATCAGGGCTTCAGTGTTGAATCTAATCTCGAGCCTACACAGCAATGTGTACTGCACAGTGGCACACTAAGCTTGGGTCAATGCTGCATGCACTGGCCCTCACTGCACTTGAAAGAACCATTCTTTTTTCGTTTTATACGATGAAAGACAAGGAAGTTTACTTTGTCTGGTCTGGTCCTAATCATTCGAACCTCTCAGAGCATTTCACTTTCAGTGCGCACACTGACCCATTGTGTTGAGTGTCGTCCGTGGTCTGTCGATCTCTATAGATCTACCTAGAGCAATGTGCCCAAATCCTTCCATCCATTATGTTGATCCATATAATTTGATCCGAACGAGGCTTATGTCAACCATCCTGTAGCTGTGTGCAGGACAGTGTCAGCCACTGGCACACGCGTACATTACACTGCTGGACAGAAGGAGGAGATCGTGCCAGAGGATAATGGCGCTAATGATGAAACCTGCCAGCAAGAGAGCAGCAACATGCGGCGACATGCGATTTATGAAAAATGTATGTCGACCCTGTGTAATACCTTTGGCAGGCCTCTCTACTTGTCTCGATCGACCTACCAACCGAACCGCTTGAGACGAGTGCCATATGTCGAGCCTGTTGCTTGTGCCGCACCGAGGAGATGTGCATTTGCATGTGCGCCTCAACTCAACTGGATCTCTGTACTCTCAGTGGACGTGACAAATGTTGCACTTCTTAATTGAACACGTTTCTCTCCTCCTCCTCCTTCGTCTTCATTTACCTTTTCTATACTTTTTAAAGAGACTCTGATTTGTTGTTCTAACCCGACTAAAACCGATGGTTGGTTAGACCGGCACACTGGTTGGCCGGTCGATGGCAATAAATCTTCGATAATAATAAAACACACAAAAGGGTTAAGACGTGCGTGGAGAGAGACAGACAGACGACGACGACGAATGCTTGGCTGGAGAAAGTATAAGGCTGCTCAGATGTAAATGATTTAGATGGTGCGACTGAGTGAGCGACTGAGTGAGTGAGTGAGTGAATGAATGAATGAATGACTCGGCCGACTAACTCAAGAAGGAAGTCGAGATTGTTATCAAAGGCATGTGAGAATGCCACTGAACACAGAGCAAAGAGTTGATGATGGCTGTGTGAGCACTGAGCACTGTTTGTGCACGTTGTGAAAACGAATCCAACAGATTGTGACTGTGTGGCACACAAGGACGGAAATGGTTGTTGCGATACCAAATAGTTTTGTGTGACTGTGTGTGCCGGTGGTGGTGGTGGTGGTGCTCGGGTTGGTGACATTCTCTCACTCTGCACCAACCACCTTAATCGTCACATGTCTTTGTGTTGTTTCGGCTACAAAATCGTTCAAAGGGTTCAATTGTCTTGCCACCGATGACGCAATCGATCTGTTACATTCTTCTTGACAATTGGATGGAGGTAAGGGATCATCTCTGAACTGGAACTGTGAGTGTTTCGCGTGTTCAGTGTTTGATGCGATTTGAAGTGCAGTGAGGCATCCTTTCGCGCCCACCTACTAATGAATATATTTCAACGCGTCTATGATGCATTATTATTATCTGATTTAAAATTGCAAATCACAACATGCAAAGACAGAGTAGTAGATGCACACAAGTGCAACGACTTCTGCCTCAAGTGCAAAGTCAGAAGACTATTCGAATGTGTCGTACAGAGAGAGTGAGACATGACTGCTGTCATGTGACCGCACAGTATCGGTTTGTTTAATCTAGCGATTTACAGTGAAGCATTATATAACTTGTACTTGGCATTACAATGTACTCTCAATGTGTACACTCTCTCCCAATGGACACATATCAGATGAATCGTTTATATAAACGTTACCCACTGTTGATTTCACATGTATGCATTATGAGAAGATATCAACATTGATTAATAGAGACAACAACGCTTGGCGCCGTGCACACATTGTGAGTCATTAGGTGAGTGCAGTGAGGTGCACTGCAACGGTGACACAAATGTGACTCGTTACAATTGCAATATTGTTACATTGTTATACATTGGTACTTGTTGAGTGCTCTCGATTTAGCATATTAAACTGCCCATTTCATTTCGTATAGTGACACAAACGCAAACCAGAGAATTGAACAATTCATTAAATGAACGATCATTTCGATTATCGATTTGTGAGCACAATAGTCAATTTTGTTTGTGCATTTGGTACCACTGATTGCAGAATTTGTATTACATTTTGAATTATTGATGCTTTTATGCCATTTGGCCGTCCGTCATAATACGCGTCCATTAGCGGATGTGTGTGTGTGTGCATGCTTCCCTGGAGGGTTGACGGCTCTTTAAGTAGTCATAAAAGGGTTTAGCGCACAATGGAAGAATTGTTTCGTTCGAGTAAGCATAACCATAAATCATACAGCACACGCTGCATTCCTCTCTATTCAATACCGCCAGAACTGGGTGCATATTGCTTAAATGTGTCAGTGGCGTGAGCATTGATTCGTAATCGACTCAACTGCACCGAACACACACACACAATCACTCAATCTGCACAATCTTATGGCCAATAGTCAGTTTTGGTTACGTTTGTAATTGCATCTTTGTTGAAATGGTCTTTGATCACTTTAGTCCGTCATTCATTCATCACTTGTGATGCTTTTCTATCCTAATGAATCGACATTGTCCATTTGGTATGGTGAGTGGAGCCCACTCGCGGTAGTCGTTAATGTGCCAAGGTGCTACTAGGCGCACTCGTTCAATGCCAATCCACTTCATTAGTCTTGTCTCTCGATAATTAATAGCCCTTAAATTGATTTCTATTTCTCTCTATCTAAGTCTGCCACAATCGAATTCAATTCGTTAATCCTTTGTTTACGTCTCGCCTTTCAGTTGCGCTCCGCACTGTTGGTTGGGTTATGTGATTGCTGCTTGCTGTGATTGTGTGTCGATAAGGGCGCACACTGTGCTCTGATTGATTTGGCCAATTGCACTTGTGAATGTCATTTGCAAATTCTTTTCAGTTAAAAATATCTAATCAGAATCATCAGCGCGATATCAATCAAATACGAATCATTTGGCGAAAATTCTGTCACAAGTCACCGAGAGAGTTGACTTGCAGCGGGCACACATACCACTTAGTGAGTAATTAACGAGCAGCCAATATTGTCTCAGTGACTTATTAGCTGCTATACTGTGCTCTGTCCAATGTAGAATGCAATGTGTCATTCGCCAATGGCAGCGTTCACTCATTTGCTTCATCTCACTTCGTCATCAAAAGTGACATTTACGCTTGACCGAGAAACTTTGACCTCTTTATTTTGCTCTCGTTGAATGCACTGCATTGCAACTGTTGGTGTCGTTGTCGTGTCTAAATGTATGACATTTTTTGTTGTTTTCTTT
The DNA here is from genome assembly GCA_023373905.1 of Rhizoglyphus robini. Classification (NCBI taxonomy): domain Eukaryota; kingdom Metazoa; phylum Arthropoda; class Arachnida; order Sarcoptiformes; family Acaridae; genus Rhizoglyphus; species Rhizoglyphus robini. Next base: position 6,634,668 of record JAKIJQ010000003.1, read on the forward strand.
CGACTGCAGTCTGTGTGGCAGTGGTGTGTGCAAGTGTAGAGTCTGCAGCGGGACCATTAGGCAACCAATCTCGTGAGACTTGTGCAGTGCAGTGCACAGTTACATTGTGGAGAGTGGCATGGAGAGCACATTTACCGAAGGACTTGTTGCAGTGGCACTGTCAGGCCATTGCGGAAAGATATGTCTGCAGACTCTATTTACTACCTGTCCGTCTGTCTACCTGTCTACTGCATACCTGTCGAGCTCGAGCCTGCCGCACACATTTACCTGCACGCACATTGTTTGATTTGCTTGTTGGAATTGCTCTGTTTCGTCACCAGCGTTTGAGTCATCCAGTCGAATGAGCGTTAATTGTCCACAAACAGACCTTCCTCACTTTATTATTCTCACCTAAACAGTCTCTCAATTGTTGCGTTCACTCGTTAAGGAATTTAAAGTTTTAGATGAATTTCCTTCTTCATCTTTTTGTCTTTCGTCTACTTCATCGCGACTTGAATAATTCAGGAAGCACAAGTCAACCATAATTACAACAAGCACAGACAATGGAATCTTGCTTTTGGCTGTCATTTAGGAATGGTCCGACCAAGACAAAGCGGATTAGACAAATACGATTGCATTAGGTTTAGCATTTTGTTGAGATTTGAGTTTGTTAAGTTGCCTTTTCGGAATTAAAATTTTTGTTTTGCGGAAGAGAGGCTTTTTTGTTTTGCTTATCACAATTTATAATTCAAATCTTCCAACAGAATCTTCTTTTGGCTTCTTTCTTTCTTTTTATTTCCAATGAATTATGGAAAAGCCTCTCATTATTATGCACAATCATAATCACAATCAATGTGTGTGCATGCTGTTGTTTTATTAGCCCATTAAAATTATAATAATTTGCAAATAATTTCCCGCAAACTTTAAAACTTAAAACTCTAATCTTGTTTGATGCTTTGAATGTCTGTTGTATCTAATTTGGTTTGGTAATACGATTCTCTCTTGGCCACATCAATCGGCTCGAACCATCAAACGTTATCAGTGCAAGCGTGTGTGTATATATAGACACTAACTACTAAGTGTATATTCGTTAGAGGCTGATAAGAAGAAAAGGCAAATTGAATTAAGAATCATTAGGAATTCAAGCCGGCGGTAATTGGATTCGATGGTCCATGGCGCCAATCAAATTCAATTTCGGTCAATGCTCATCATCACTCTGTATCAATGTGTGTGTGTTGTGTCCAGAGGCAGTGCTCGATCGAGCCAGTCAGCACCATCATCGCCATTCATTCTCAGCCATTCGCCATCATCATCATCTCAACTCTTAATTTCGACCACGCGTTTTGTAAAGTTTCTCGCCTTGTGTGAGCTCGCGCCGGTCTGTCGAGTTGTGAGTCGTAATATGAAATGATTATGATGATTGTCGTATTGCTCCTTGATGGTTGATGATGATGGTGTGCTGTGTGTTGTGTGCATTGGTTAGCACGTTCAATGAGCGGCACACACAATCACAGCAGTTCCCGGCTTGGTTCACTATTACTATTTGATTACTTTGACATCATGATTGATCGATTGATTTGTGCGACTGAGTCTTCAGTCACTCGAACTCAGTGCCTCGCTCACACCGACTCACTTCTCTGCCTGTCCTCTCTACTCACTACTCATTTGCTCCTTCTACCACTTCTTGCTTGGTTTTGTCTTCTTAGTTCTGCCTCTTGCCTTTCATCTTGATCTTGACTCACTAACTCACTGGCACTGGCAGTGCTGGTGCTGGCAGTGAGTCTAATTTATAATAGGATTTGTCTTGCTCCTTTTGCTGCTGCTGCTGTTGGATGTTGATGTTACTCTGTGTGCTGTGCCTCGAATTGACTGAACACTCTCTGCCTCACTGACTGACTGACGAATGTTGATGTTGTTGTTGTTGTTGTTTTTGTCGGCTGTGTGTCTTTGACATTGTAACTACTTTTATACCAAATTGGAATATACACTCACAGGAGATATATGCGCACACTGCACTACATTCATAATGACACAATGTGCACACAAGTGGAGTGACTCTGCCGGACTTATTAGGAAGACACATAAGCTGTACTGCACTGCTCTGGCCCAACTTAATAAATCCAGAGTGTCACACTTTTTTCTTTAATTTAAAACTGATCTTCATTTATACGTGATTAGTTTTTCTTTGAGATTTTCGCTAAAGAACACTTTTGAGAAGCTTTTCTTGGCAGATAAATTTTGGGATTATTGGGAGGCAAAATTGGACATGCCAATTTAAACAGGATTTTCGCTGAAAAAAAAACATTGATATATAATAAATTAAGGCTGTTGTGAAGGTCAAAATGGAGGAACATTTATATATTTAGGTTAGATTCGAATCTGGCCATTTGAATATACATTTGAATGAATGGCTACAAAATTAGTGCGAATTGTGGTCATTATAACATTTTTGGTACGATCGCATAATAATAGTACAACAAAGTGCATTCCAAAACTAGACTGACACAAGCGAATCTGCAAAACTTTCTCACAATCGACACATTCAATGAGGAGGTCATTACTGAGCGAGCTGAAGCGAACTTCCGAGTTGTTGAATGTTGTGGCCGTTTAGGCAGAGAGACCTCCGACAAAGTGGTCAATCGAATCAATGTTCCCTTTATATTATTCGATTCGGATTGGACTTATTTTGGTGTGTTTGTGTGTGGGTGAAACGAGAGTGAGTGAGAGTTTGTATCCATTTGTGGCAATTGCACATTAGGTTGTACTCACTTTTTGTTGTATTCACTTTTCGATTGTAGTGATCACTTTCAATGATCGATTCATTATTAATGATTTCACTTTTTGCGATTCGAGTGCAAACTGTGCCACTGTTCATGGCTCTATTTTGGCTTATTACATCAGTGGATGGCATTTTTATTATTTCTGGATTTATACATTCTCGGTGCAGAGTTGATTTTGTGAAATACCAGGAAATAAGAGAGTGCACATTTGAAATGGAAATCATATAAATATGATAATTTGGGTTATTATGGTCTCATAAATATATATTGATGCTATTTTGGTTGTTGCTGCCATATTGATGTCGCATATACTTTCAGTGATGGGTCAATCACACAATCACACCGACAATCGTCACCGACAATGACTCATAACAGTTGACTTTCGCCCATCGATTGTGTCGCATTGGGGTACCCTCACTAAAGGCAATAGTAGAGCAGTATCACCGAGTCATTGGATTGGGGTGGATATTTTTAGGTTATTGACAATGACACTTTATAACGTTAATGACTTCCATGTGTGTCTGTTTGTGTGTGTGCAATAGGTGAGTGAGTTGTACATGTCATATGCATCGAGGGTCAGTAACACATCAGCACAGGTGAGGTTAATATACCTTTCAATATGCCGTACCTGTGCACTTGCACATTATGCACTTCCTATACTTGCCAATAATAATGAAAGCGATCATGATCCATGAGGCACTTGTACACAAGAATAGGTCCGGTAGGTTTGCCTGCATGTTATAGTCGATATTACTGCCATTATCAAGCCTTATTACTCTATTACTATTCTCTCTCTCTGTTGCATTCTCATTTCATCTATCTCCATTCGGTCCACCTGTTTAAATATGCAACGAGCGAGTTGCACACACACACTCTCCACTCACTAACTAACTAACCAACTAACTAGCTATGTGCACTAATCGTTCTGTATGTGAGAGCACATGCATTTTGAGTGCTCTCTCAACTCTCGCTCAATGTATTGCATGAAATAATAATAATTTGGTAGTGAAACATATCAAATCATTATTAGTATATACTGTTTGGCCAGCATATTACCTGTGAGTGGCTTGTGTGCATGCACTTGCACTTGTGAGTGCGCCCTGTCAGTCAGTGGCCACTGACAGTAATAATTGTCGTAATTGTTTGATCACGATCATCATATATATGCACACACGTATAGAAAGCTATCGTCAGTTCGGCTCACGAACACCTCTTTACTGCCAAATAGGCAGTGATGATGTTGATGGTAATGGTGAACGCTGTCAGAATTAATACAGCACACACACACAGGCATGATGATGATGCCACTCATTGGATTGATGAGCAGTGCAGTTAGTAGTGCTTTCCGATTGCGCAATCTAATTGGACCGCAAATCTTGACTGCATCATTCTTGGTGCCATTGGCAATTCAAGTGTAGATTTGTAGAATTCAGAAATTCAAACGTTGTCTATTCAAGTTCATTATCGAATAGATCCATCTATGCAGTAGACCTCAATTTGACTATCAATTAAAGTCACAATTTAATTAATTGAATTAACAGTTAGTCCATTCAACAAGTCTCTCACCATTCACTGTCCATTGAGTAGTACTCGAAAATTGAACGACTTGTTTATGTCATGTATTTATCGGTAATAATTTATCACTTCTACACACTATCTGTCTATTATCTGTATTCGAATTTAATTATACGTCCGTTCACAGATATCGTGTGTGTGTGGCTTTGATTTTGGCTTCCCCCTTCGTGTGTGTGTTATTAATAATCAATTAATTAAGATTTATTAATTGTTGTTGTGTCTCCTTTCTGGTTGTTATTAAGAGAATGCAAGAGAGAACAGAACACTGTAGTGTGAGATAAGGTTTCATTGGTTGGTTGTTGCTTTGTTTTGTTAGTTTCATTGTTTTTCTGCTTTGTGTTTTGGTTGGCTCGGTTAGATGGACGAATAGATAGAATAGATAGGACACACAGACACTGGAAGCTGTGTAGATGTGGCATCGAGATTGAGTTGGCGTGCACTGTCATTGAGATAATAATATTAATTGCGCTATAAATTATCAGGCCCTCTGTTGTCACATGTGCTAATTATTATTGTCGCAAAGAGAGAGATTGTTCTGCCTTGTATCTGTCTATCTGTCTGCCGCCTTGGGCCAATTCCATTGTCACTGTCGATAAGTGACATCATGTGGACAGACCGGGTGCTTCCACAAACAAAGTGCCATTAATACAATTATGTCTTACTTTTGAACTAGACACAAAATTGCGGTTTGCCACTTTGCCGCCAAAACAAAAATATGAACCGGGTTAAGTTGATTATTATTTCTGTATTCAAGTGCCGATTTAATTCATAGAATTATCTATTTTGTGCAACACTCTGTATATACAATAATAGTAATGTGTCTTTTTATAACAGCAATTTTACAATAATAATTTCGTGAGTGTCCACACACACAAAAAACAAGTTGCAAGGGTTTGGCGGCTAATAAATCAGTGAGGCCCTTATCGACGTGCAAGGAAATGCATAAATGCATTTTGTGAGCACATATGAAAAGTTATGATGACGACGATTATATTATATTATTATTAAATATATCTAATCCACTTTTGGGTATATTTATAGAAATGGAAACATCATTATAACAATTAAACACCATAAAAATGTACCTTCACCAAATTGGACACTAATTGCGCCAATATTAGTTTAGTATTTAGTGCACTTGTTAGTTTCACTACAGTTATCCTGCATTTGCACTTGATTTCACCTGAGCTCACACGTTCGATCAATGTTGTGCTTATAACTTTCTTATACAGTTTCTTATTATTATTTCCGTAAACGGTTACGCGCCGTTAGGCATACAAAGACATACACACACATTCACTTGCATTAAAGTGATAATGAACTTACACTGAACATACAGACACACACGAGTGCTATTGTTGTTGTTGTCTCCATGTTGCATTATAAAATTCATTATTATTTTGCAATCTAATAATAATATGTCTATACTACTAATGCTATACTGTGAGTGGTAACTGGTATAAGTAAGTAAGTAGTGTGTAATTACTGGCCATGCTTGTGCTTAGTAAAGCATTAAGTACAAGTGCAACAAGCTAAAGTGGTTAAAAAGTGTCTACTACATCTACTTTTGCTTGTCTAGTAGTGTGCCTCAATTGTGGTCTCTTTAATTGTGGCCATTTGGCACTTTTGGTACATGGCTTGGGTTATGTCATGTTTTGGTTTGGTCGTTTCTTTGTATTTAAATTGAGATATTATATAAAATGTTGTATAATTCCACTTTGTTCTGTCTGTGTGTAATTCACATTATGATCATTGCTGTTTAATTCAGTGTCGAGTGCAGAGACCAAATGTGCACTGAACGCGGTTCGGACAAATGAAGTACGGAAATGTGTGAGTGCGTGTGTTTGTGTGCTGCTCTGCATTACTCGTGGTCATTGTGGCCAGTGTTTTGTTGCGTGGGAAAATGGATTCAACTCGTCGACTTTTGTATTCTCTTCAGTATATTAGTAGTAAACTCTCAATGTCGTTATTGTAATTTAGTAAATCATTATTAATTACATTAGTCAGTTATTATAATAATTGTTTGATTATTATTTAATCTTCTAAGAAACAGTTGTGGTTTGCACTTGATTGCTTGTATTGATCAACATTAGTAATCAAAGTGGCATCACATTACGGACTATTACATTTCCTTTTCTACCACTGAACAAATTCAACAAAAGCAAATTCAAGTACACGACAAATGTTGTTTTGTGAGTGTGCCGTAATGAATGCAAATGATCATTTGCAGCTTTAGTCTGTTGTTGTTGTTGTTCCAACTAGTTTCGATTATCACTGATGTACTCTCACTTTTGTGTTTGTTTGTTTGACTGAATGACTTTTGTATTTATTTATTTGTTTGTTGTTGATGTTGTTTGTTGTTTGGTTGAGTTAGTTGCTTGTTTGTTTGGTTCACTCTCTCGGGTACAATCCTATTAAATAGTACTACCGTTGCTTCGATTAAGTCTTGTTTAATGTTGTTGGCCTTCTCGCACTCTACCAACTGTGCCATCGAATTGGACCAGATTCTTGTTTTCTGTGTGCAATTTGGGTGAACGTTGCTCGAATATATATTGATTCACTCTAATTGGTGTGTGCCATAAAGAAGACGGCTGCATGGTGTACTAGAATTTGTCGTGTACATTAGGCCGAGTAGGCGAGTGATCAGTAACAGGCTCGAATCGGCAACTTTTGGGATTAATCTGCATCGGAGACATGGACGGACTCGGTGGGTCAGACAAATTGCTCGGCAACTGTAACTGACACGCCATTTACTCTGTGATCTGTCAACACTTACTTATTTCCAATATACCAAACAGATTAGTTTTGTGTATTTTCTTGTGATTCAGGAGGGGGTTTTCTCGTTTCACAACAAACTCAAATTTGTCGATCACTAATTAATGTGTAAGAGACTGTGTACTGTAACATTCATTAAGAGCATGTACTCGCACAGATTGGATTCACTTGAAAGCATTGAAAGGAAGCATTGAGCAAAGGAACGCATTCTCCAATTAAGGCACACACATATGTTGGTGTCCGTGTTGATGCAGTAATAATGATGTTTCCATAATTTGTTCCTTTCACACAATGCACAACTTTAGTGTGTTGTGTTTTCATTGTATATTTTCATTTCTTTTGATGATCTCGTTAACTGTACAGCAATGTCATGGAACGCCCTGTATTGTGTGTGCAAGTGCTGCTCAATTGAGTGGCTCATTTGTGTGTTCAATTGTTTTGTTGTGCTTGTGCCTTGTGTCGATTGTGTTACGCGAGTTGCGCGTTAGTAATCCATACATTGCAAATTGAGTTGTGTGTTGTGTTGTTTGTTGTGTTATGGTTGCGATGTGTGCGGCTTAATTGCAATTAATTGTTGTTATACACCATCAATGAATGAATGAACACTGACAATGACTGACAAATACTAAAGGTTGATGTGATGCATAATTATAATGTGAGAAACAGTACATACTGTGACCCACCAATGTTTTGCCATTTGCAAATTTCTTTGCTTTCTTTTCTTGATCTTGACTTGATTTGATCAAACATTTCGAAAGTAGATTTTGATTCAATTTGACAACTTTCACTTGACGTCTGATTGTCAATTTGTGCTACTAATTTAATTTCCTTAAGTAAAGTGCTCAATCGATATATAATGAAAATGTGAACTTTAATGTATTTGCTCAATCAATTCAAATTTAATTATATTTATGGAAAATTACTGTGTGATTTAATTATTAATGAATTTTAAATTAGAATTATTTTCGGTAGAATTTTGAAATTTTCACTTTTTTTTGACCAAATTAATTTCAAAATTAGCACTAATTAGCAATTCCAATTAATTGGTTAATTTGTGTGCACATACACATACACAAATGAGCCATCAATAATTGATCATTTTGACTTTTGAAAATAAATAATTAATTAATATGAACTTTAATATTATTATATTATATTTGAATTTTCAATTTTCAAACCTCCGCCTGTTTGTCAATCAAGTTTGAGTTGCAAGTTTGGTCATAATTATAATTATCATTATTATTATTTCATGTGTACGATCGATGGATTGCATTTTCAATTTGAGACAATTTGAATTGTTTGACTATTCAATTTGAGTGTTATTCTTAGCATTCAATGCAGAAGAAGTGCACTTGAGGATCATCTCTCTCGCTGTTTGTCTTATTCGGTCCGCCATTTAGTGTGCCCAGCTAATGTATCATTGTTCATTGCTTGATTGCATTATTAACACACACAGCACAGCAAAGTTTGCTAATTTGGAGCTCTTCTTGGTTTGTTTGTTTAATTTACTCTCTGTTTTTAACGGTGCCATTGAACTTTCTTCATTTAATATAATAATAATAAAATTGGGATCGTTGTCAATTTAATTTCGTTGAAAGTTTTTTTTAATTCTATAGCTGCAGCTCCTTCTCTCGTTATTCGTTAAATTATTGATGATTGGGACACACTCTGGAGTGAATGAGTGAGTGAGTGAATAGTCTCGGTTTTAGTGGTTCGAGTGAATTTTGAAATTCAATTCAAAGTGCGCTTTTGCAAAATGGTTGCTTGGTTGCAGGTGTTGATGGTGTACAGTGAGTTCAAGGTCAATTGGAGAGTGCGACACAAGTGCAGTTTAGTGGTGGGTTCCATTACTAATCGAATCGACCATTGAAGGGATTCCTTTTCAATTCGTTTGAGCCTTGAATGTTTGGTTGTGTTGTTAGTTTGTTGCAAGATGCGTCTCCGAATCTGCCACTTTCCGTTCGTGTGGGAGTTCCGTTCCAATACAGGTTGGCACTCATTGATTAATTCGCCTATTTTACATTGCACTCTCAATTGCACTCGTTCATTGATTATTCAATCCACCCAGTAGACATGTGTGCTGTGTGTTTGTTTACGATTATGATGTCTATGTTGTTGCTTTTTTGTTAAATTTTAAATTAAGTTTTTATTATGAGTGCACAGTTTGATCGATCTATTTTTGGGTCCATTTTTGTCTCGTTAGTGTGTCTCATATGGCTAATTTTATTATTACTTTCGTTCACGTTGTGTGCGTCTGTATTGCGTTACTGTGTTGGCCTGCCTGAATTGATCCCTTTTTGACGCTCACTACTAATTGAGTGTTTAGTTTCGTTTTATGTTTCGAAAAGGAAACTCAAAGAGTTCATATATTTATTCTTGATTTAGTGGATCGAGAAAAGTGTGTGTTTGCGTCACATTTTGTTTGTTTGTTTTTGTTAATAATATTCACATTGAAATTCGAGTTGTGGGGTTTGGTGGAAATTTTTAGTTTTGATTCAAAATTGAGAATCTTTGTTGATTCGAGATTGATTGTTTCAACTGGTTTGGCCATCATTTGTGTTGATGTTTTCCGGCTGGCTTTCAATGCAAGAATTAATCTAGAGAATTGGCACACACACACAATCGAGTCGATTTGAAATTGAAATTAGTTGGCTATAGCTTAAATCGATTTCCACTGGGACATTCAGACATTTGTACATGTATTCATTCCGACCGGACTTGGAGAAACTGATTGACTTTGAATTTCAAGAAATCTCAAATTTTCCGTTTAGATTTTCTGTATTTGAAAAATTCCAACTTCCGGCAAAGTGTAGAGTTTGGGATTTTTGATTTGACACAGACACACAATTGATTGGTACATTGGACAAACACTCTGTGTCCTGTGCACAGAACAGAAAGTTATATATATAGTTCACTTGTTTAATCATCGATAATTTGTGTGGATAATCCAAAACTAAAACTAAATCGGTGTGTCCGTTGTTTGAACTACTCTTTTCCGCTGATTATACTTTGATTCAAGTGATAGATACGAGATGATACAATTAGAATAATAACTTTGTGTGTGTGTGTTCAATTATAAATTATTACTGAATGAGCCCTAATTATATAGTGTGCTCAAAGGTGAAATGAAATGCATTATATAACATTGAATGGTGGGATAACTGTGCCCAAAGGGCGAATGATCCTGTTGCCTCTCAATGGATCAGTCAATCCTACGTGTGCGCACTCCTTCCTTAATGGCCAATTGAATAGTGAATTGTCTTAATTTGGTGCACTTGCTATTACTCGATATATAAATCTAATAATCAATATAATTGAAATGAACGACGACCTGAATTAATGAAATGTTTGTTTAATCCATTGCAGATTGTGTGCCACTGTGTGACACTCGTCGGCCGATCATCCTCACTTTGACACTACACACGGACCGTTCTTCTTCTGGTTGTCATTAACCTTTGTTGGACATACACTCCTCTCTCGGTGCACGTCATCGTCCGAAGTCGGCTATATAACCAGCACATACACCACACACCTTCCACCATACTCTGACGTCCTTCTGGTTGTGTGTGTGTTGCTGTGGTAGGAGTTGATCAGTTGATCACTGCACTCAATGTCTGTCTGGTGAGGAGAAGATGCAGCAGCAGCAAACTCGGTAGTGGCAACACCATTCACTCGCTTGGGAAATAGTGAAAGAGACACCACTTCACCAGCAAACCTGTCCACAACAAAAAGAAAGAAGCATAAAGCGCGATTCTTTATTATTCTTGCTCTCTCAATTCGGAAAACGTGTGCAAAGAAGTTGTGTGCGGTTCTTCTTTTTCGGTTTGCTTCATTCGGTTCGATCTCGTATTATGATTGATTGTGGTAATAGAGTCTCCTACTAGTCGACTACTACTTCATACTTGCACTACTGTCAACTCTTGACAACTGAATATAACTAAACAGTGCACTACGCAATCGGTACAGTACAACCAACATTCAACAAGAGAGCATCATCATCATTTGTTGCATCCATTGCAAACAAACAAACAACACAAACCACAGTCAACAAACGATGCAACCACGTTTGTGTTGAACATTGATCAAACAAGCGACCAATGCGAGATGCGACCAGCACCGGACAAACTTCACCACCAAGTGAAGAGTACTACTAATAGACGTGAATGCAATCACAATCGAATCAATTGGTTCAACATCAAGCCGAATGCTTATCATACCAAAATGAATAGAATAGTCGCATCGTCAAATAGCAACTTGCAAATAACAAGTCGAATTGAATATTCAATATTTGAGCAGAATCTGTTTTGAGCGCACCGTTATCATCCGGTAACGGTCACCCGGTAGCGTGTGCATCATCATCATCACTAGTTGCATCGTCTGAAGTAAGTCATTAGCAACTAGGTGACCAAAAAAGGTCGTGCCCATCGTGTGCACCTTTTGTTGTATTACATTCTGTGCGATTTGTATTGTTGAGGATCGCGCTCGCCTGGAGGCACTTAGCACACAGAGTGCACACCGGGCCACACACCAAAACAAATTATCAACCTCTACAGCAGTGGACGAGAGTAGTAGTCGATTTGCATCACTAATTATCGTACTCGGCACTACTCTCCACTCGACTAGTCATTTGGTGTCTGGTGTTGGGCACACACAGCGCACACCATTCATTCATTCATTCCTCTGTCTTAGTCTTCTGCTTCATTTCGAAGCAGCAACAGCAGCAGTCATCTTCATTTTCTTCTCTTCTCTGGTCCTTCTCGTTTTGTTCATAATCATCATTAATACAGCATCATTATCATCATCTGCAAGTAATACCACAACACACACAGTCCCCTCTCCACTGATCTTCTCTACTCATCATCATCGCAATCATTAGTCGGACAGACACGACGCCGTCTGATGAACGCCATCACCACCACCACCACCAGCAGCAGTCAGTCTGTCACACTACCCACTTAATAGTGCCCTTCTTTTGTTTTGTCGTGTGTCTGTGTGTCTCTGTGCCATTGTGTGGCATTGTCCATTTCAATTGCACTCATCACCATTATCATCATCACCTGCAGAATCGTGGTCGCCAATCTCTTTAATATTCATAATATTATTGCTCGTTTGGTGTCATTGGCGCGCGCGTGCCCTCTCTGTCGCGCCATCTCCTTTGGGCGCCTCTCTCTCACTCAATTTGGGTTCAATGTTTAGCCGGTGGAATTGGTTGGTCGTGTGAGCACGTCATTGCACCCTCGTGTTCGATGCAATTCTCAGGAAGATGAATGTTGTGCCTAATGACATTGGCCGCAAGACCAATAGCACCACTGGCAGTGGCACCAACAACACCAACATCAACATCAACCTCAACAACATCGGCACCGGTGGTTCCACAGCAAATGTGAGTGCGGTTGCTGCCGCCACTGCCGCTATTGGAGCATCCACTGGTGCAAACACTCGAGGTAGCACCAAGTCCGAAGCCAACAAGCAACACATTCAACTGTAAGTGGCACCTTTTCAGTCTTGTCTTTCATACATATTGCAGTGTTCATACCATTCATCTTGTGGCAATGTGTCACAAGCTCACATGAGACACAATCAGAGCACCTTCTTCTCTTTCTCTGTGTCGAGTCGACTGTTGCATTCTAGTCTAGTTCGATGTTGTGTTGTGTATGTCAAAGTCGGTGAGACAATTCTGCAAAGAAAAGCACTAATGTTTATTATGATCACTGCAAAGTGAAGTAAGTCTGTGTGCCATTAGCGAATTGCGCTTACTTCACCATACCATGCAGACTTGTTGTATTGCTGTGTATAGATTGTGTCTTGGTGTCTTGGTGGTCGTGATGTGTCGCCCTTTTGCAAGTGTGGCCATGTGTGCAAGCAAAGCTAGCTGAGCACTACTTTTTTATGTTACTGTTGAGGCTCGTCAGTGTGGTACTGTTCTGTTTGATATAAATTCTCTTAATTGAAGCTGTATATATCGTACTAAGCTGCTTAGTCTTCTAGTCTGCCATCGTTATACGACATAAAGCAATAATAATTGCCATTTTGCTTCCGTAAACTAGACTGTGCAGTCAGTCAGTTAGTCAGTCACACACTTGACACTTTCAGCAATTATATCTCGTTTATGCTTTTAGGCTCAGTTTATTTTATGCTGCGCTAACGGACAGACAGTTTAGCACCACACAGCTCTACTCGAGTTGAGCACTTTTTCGAGGTTTTCTTTGTGTTGTTCTTTGTGTGTGTATTTAGGACAATTTTTGCTTAATCATTTGCTTTTTAGTCTTTTCTTCTTATTATTTGATATATTTTGATGATGATGACACGTTACCGTTATGTGTGTGCCTGTCTGTCTTGTAGTAGGCCTAGCAGACAGTGACGATGATGATGACTCAAACCAAAAAGATGACTAGACATTCAGACACTTGTGATCAGTCTCTACTCGACTAGACGACGATGTTCGTGTACCTTGCATGATATTTGTCCTGTGGCGAGACTGTTCGTATATGTTCATGCCTCCAATGAGCAATCACTATTATTCTTGCCTGAACACAATGTCAACCCAATTTGGCCTGGCCTGGGCCCATTCATGAGCACCACTTGATGATCGCAATCAAACGCACTTGGCAACAGGCGAAATCGTTTCTGAAGGTCAATTTGGGTTTTTTATGTTATTCTTTTGTTTTTTTGTCAAATGAAGTATTTTATATGAAGTTTATTGCGTTTGCCTACTGTCCAGGTGGTTCAAAGTTTAGGCCGCACCAATAGAACCACAACTAATTAAGGTCATGATCATTATCATCATCATCATTTGGCAATAGTTTAATATAATTTGTTACATGAACATGATATTTGAGACATCATTTCGGTGCATATATCTCTCCACAGAATGTGCAATTCAGTTTTTATATTTAGCCACTGAAAATTATTGCCACACCAATTTTGATTATTTCCTTGTATGCATATAAAGGTTACTATTGATTGTACAAATTGAGGGTAATGTGAAGGCAATGTATAATATTTTCGCCGAACAAATAATAAAACAAATATATGAATAAAATGAAGTCGTTTAGAAGGTAATTTGGTCGGGAAATGTCGACCGGCGTGTGCGTGTGCGTGTTCGTATTGGCTCAATGACCCATTCCAGTAAATTTGACATATTTTAAAGTTTAATTTTTGCATATTTAGCAAGTTAATTAGTGTGTGCGTGTGTGTGTGCCTAATGTCGAACAATATATATAATGACAATGAATTGGGCAACATTGTTTGATTGGTATACATGTACGGTTGTGACCTGGACAACCAATGCAACAAAGGCACACACTCACGCGCGCCAAACTGATCCTGTCAATGCTGGTTGCGACAAGGGCAAACCGTGTACTTGTGACCACTGGTGTGGTGTGACAGTCTTGTGACACATGCACACACAACCAACCAACCTGCTGCCTCAACTAGACCAACACTTTTGCATCATTTCGGTGGTTTTGTAGTTTTGGTTTAGTATTTTATTACATTTCATTTCATTTATTTTGCATTCAAACCACCGATCAAAAGAAAAGCTCACTTGAGGCAGGCAATCATCTCTGTGCATATGTGCACACAGGCACTCAAATACATCTTAATTTTCTTCTTCTACTTGTTCATCTTCATTTTGCGTATATTTCGGTTTTTATCGGTTTTGTCGGCAAAGTGTCTCTTGCTCTTGTGGTGACTGTGTCGACTGTGTAAGTGAAGTATACCGCAAGTAAAAAAGAAGAAGAAGACACAGACTAACTGACTAAACTAACTGACACTAGTCACCAGTTAGTTCGTTATATCGTTTGGTGGTTGCCAATTGCCATGGCCAAACACCAATTCGAACTGAACCCACAGGCTAGCACTCTAAACTAAACTAAACTGCTAACTAACTAACCGACCAACACACAAACGCACAAGACACATTCAGTCAACACTTTAGTCTGATATCAAGATATCTCTCCTCTCTCGGTGACTCTTGTTTTATATATAGACTGTATATAAACATAGAGTGTCCTTTATACTTCTGATAGGGTATGTGTGTGTGTATGTGTGTGTACATGTGAAGAAAGGGGAAAAACACCCAAAACATATCACACTGTGATCTTGGATCTTAGCACACTGTCCGATACAGTAGTCATTGAACTTGCCGTCGTCAATCAAACCAATTGTTGTTGCACAAATCACAGTCACTTGACTCTTTCTTCACTCTTTATCTCACACAAGTTTGTGCATCTAATTGAAGTTGTGCTTCTGTGCTCTGCTTCATATCGTCGACACAAATGAATATATTTGAATTGTTCTGGACACTTGCATGCCTAACTTGTCACTTTGGGTGACTCTGTTTTGTCTCATCATCATCATCAGTGGCGCGATCTATTTGACGTTTCGCCTGTATTCATGCGACATTATGTCCAATGTACGAGTGTTCCCCTCAGTTTCTCATATTGCTTTATCCATATGGTTGTGAGAGGCGCGAGCACTCATAGGCATCACTGCCGATGAGTATATGTACGATCTGCGACTGATGAGAGTTGTTGACCTAAATATCGTCAACACCGACGACGATGACGACAACGACGACAATCGGAGGCCTGTGCACAACCACAGAGTGAGCATGGCACACCAGCACACGACACCAGTTCAGTAGTGGTCGTCCCTGCAAACCAAACACCAAACCATAATACACTTCCACTAGTCGGTGTCTGTCTCTAACTCTCTCTCCCTCTCCTTGCATTGACCTTGCGCTTAATTTTTGGCGCACTTTAGATCACCACTCTCTGGCTCACTATTCAATATTTTTGTGTCGGCTTTGGCGCAACACTTTTGTGTGGTGACCAGCCATTTCTTTCTTTCTTTCTTTTTCGCTTGATCTCATCATCCAACAAGTGAGACGTTGGGGATACATACGAGATTTGATAAATCGATTGATGAGTTTGCACTTGAATGGCCCCTAACTGTTTCACTGTTGCTCTTTGCCACCGCTATCGCTCACTCGCATCACACTGGCACATGCCTTCAAGGTTAACTCACTCACTGACAAGGTGTAATGGCCGTGAGGGACACAGTTGGTGCCACAGGCCAGAGGAAGGTGCATCGATGTGTTGAGTGCACTTCCGTGTATAGCACCAGTGTGACTCATTGGCGCTCACCTTACCTTATTAGCTGATTGCACCGGGGACCTATATCGATACTTGATAGAAGACACTTGTGGTCTTTAATTAACCACAGCCGAGCACATCATCTAATTAAGCTAATTGATGTGTTATTTATAGCCGTGATCAGCTCGCTCTCAGATCACTAATCATAAGTGTGTTCCACCAATTGTGTGTGTTGATGTTGCAATCGAATATATCGATCACACACACACACAATATCAACAATATCGACGTCGACATGTAGACCACGACAGACTCTACTGATTGACTCTCTGCAATAACACACACAACACAACACACTAATGAACATGCATTAATCGCACTAATCACGGTGATGTTGGTGATGATGATGGCGAAATGATGAAGTCGAGTAGTGTTAGCTCCAGCTCAGCGCTCTCGTCTAGTCATCTGCATATACGATCTATTGCTATTGTTGTGTGTGATGTGCAATTGGTGTAGTTAATTAGACTTGTTTGCATTGGAAATGGCTTGTACTAACTCGGTATCTAGGCTTTGTGTGCAGCTCTCAAGCCAGTGAGACACACTGGTGATGGTGTACACTGTGGCGCGCACTGGGTTTGTATGCCATTTGCTGCAGACCATTGATTGTGATTGTGTGCTCTGTGTCCCACTCGACAAGCCACAATCATCATCATCATCGCCATCCAATCAATGACATTGTGGTAATAGTAAACAACATTTGTCTTCTTCCATTCTTGCATTCACTCATCATCATCATTCTTGTGGTGGTAGCACCTTTGCATTGGCTTGTCATTCCTTCTCCATCTGTTTGCTGTTGTCTTGGGCCAATTCTGTCAAGACTGCTCAATTGAATTATTCTTTTGATTTGATTTTGCTTCTAATGCAATTGAATGTGTATGTTCTTTCATTATTATTATTATATTGGCACATAATAGGCCAAAGTAGTAGAACACAGGTCTTGATGTTGTTCTTTTGCCTCTTGCCGCACGGTGGTTTTTTGTTCTTATTCTTCTTTGTTGTGTCTATGTTCTTTGTCTTGTTGGCTTGAGGGTTAGGACTTTGAAGTGTGCTGCTGCTGCTGCTGGTTGCTGTCTAGAGACGACGCACCCAGGTAACCCAATTCTATTGGCTGTTGCCTTTTAATGACACAAAAATGATTTGGTGCCGTTTTGTGGGGCTCAATAGATTATGCAATTAATTGACTCTGACTGGGGGTAGTTGTGATTCGGCACCGGTTTGAGTCCTTTCTCAGATTGGTTCGATTCCGGCGAATTTAGAGGAAGCCGTACAGTGAAGCAGTCATTTGATTGGTGCTTGCTTGTTATTATGCGTTGAACTGTTTTGGTTGAAGGGATTGTCAAAGACTGTTGTGTTCGGTTGTGGACAAGTCAAGCCAAGCCAAACCTGCAAACCGTTTTCCATGTAATACAATTTGAATGTATATCTTCTATTATTGTTGTTGTTGTGTTGCATTAAACAGAGATTTGTGTGTGTGCTTGTGTCACAGTACCGCACTGGGCTTTGTTTGTTTGTGTATTGTCGCTAATGCTTGTTTGATGATTTGATTTGTTCGCTCGCTCACTTGATGGCTTGTTGATGATGATGACGATGACGATGACTTGAGTGCTGTTTGTTTGTTATGCAATAATTTAATTACCACATTTGCTTCGTTTTGTTTTTGTGTTCATTTGTTTGTATTTTCGTTTCAATCGGAGTGGGAGTATTCTCGTAGGAATGTGATGGATTCACTAGGTCCTGTGATGTAATTCGGTTTGGTTTGAATAAGATCATTCCAGGAATATATAGACACAACCACATGATCATGATCACATGATATATACAATTCACTACTTGTTAAGTAATGAACATTGTATAGAACATAATCTTAGTACATAATCTTGCCCAGTTGTGTTAATCATAATTTTTTTCTCTGAATCTATTTGGTGAATGTGACTTGACGTGTAATTGAATTTGGCATTCTGTTTGGGTGAAGTGGCTTCCACTTGATTAACACTGAACACTTATTATAACAATTGAACAGAATGAAAGAAGAGTGAGATTTAGATTGAATGTTGATTTGAATTATTTAAAGATGGTTTGTTCAAATGGTTATTATCATTGCCAATGTCAGTAGTGTCAATACTATCACCAAAAGGAGTGAGTCTTCTCTTCATTGAGTCTCAACATATGTTTTACTTACTTTGGCTTAACGGTAATAACATCCGCACGCAATTTGCACGCTTTCACTCCCTTCCATACAAAACACCATTTCGCAACACACCACAACACAACACACAGTGCACAAACTGTTATTAAACTTGATTTTGAAAAGTCTGTTCTCTTTACTCTCTTTATTTTATTTTCTTGCTTCTTGCTAATCTCAATCGGTTTGCTTTCAATTTCGACTGTGGCGTGAAAGGCTTGTATACGATCTGTCAGTGATCACACACACTCACTCGAATGTATAACATTTGACGATAATCATTGCCTACACACACGATCATCACAATAGATGGACACGTAGGTGTTTAATAATAACGTCCGGACTGGTCTGGGACTGCTGCTTTGGTTAGAATGGCACATGCCACACTCGCGAGTCTTCTATTAATGGGCATCGTTATGATTCGCAATTATTCGTTCGCGCCACTCGACACTGACGATAATCAATTCGGAATTGGCCTTTGTTTGTTTGTTCACTGCTGTGCCTTCCCTTTCCAATTGGACCGAATAATTGAATAATAATACTAACACTCGAGTAGTGGTAATTGACTGTGCAACGATGACTTTTGTTTGTCTGTCTTGATTCGACTAATTGGATTAGAAGACCAACATGGATGGAGATGTATTTTTAGAGTGAGGTAAGGTGAGCTGTGTTATGTCATGAGCTGTGCTGGACTGCTTGACCGTGCGCTTCTGTTCAGTGTTTCGTGGCACATGCTGCCTCGTGGGCCATTTTGCCTTGAGGCCCAGGCTAAAGGGTGTTGGCCAGGTATTTGGTGGCCAAGTTGCCTGCTAGGACCTCGTCTGACGAGTGTCTCATGTCACTTGCCCTCTCACAGCCACACTCTGTACCATGTGTGCACATGTCTCTTTGTCCCCTTGTCGGACGTCCTTTCCTTGCACGGAGTCACTTTGCGACAAGACCTTGCCGTGCAAGGCTCGATCGCTACAAGGTTCGCTAGTCACAACAACAGTTTTTTGCTTCCTTTGGTTTTTACTTTCACTTTCGTTTGTGTGTGTTCCAATGTTTCGCTCGTCTTTGTGTGTCCCACAACAAACCAACAATCAAAATGCTACCATTTCGTACAATATTATCGTAAGTTTGTTTATTTTCGATTATTACTTTGTGTGTGACAGTTGCAATGGTGCAAACAGATGGTGCTGCTGGTTGGTTGAATGCTCGGTTGAAGATGATCATTGCAGCTATACATGTACATGTGACACTGTGGTTTGTTGAATTGTGACCAAATGATTGCATGACTGTCTCTCCAATCGATCCATCGATCGGTCAAGGTGGTGGTCATCGATGTTGGTTGGTGTGATAATTGTTGGGTGTACGGTGTGTTGTGTATTGCAAGTGCAACCTGGACAGGCCAGGGAGTGTTGTTGGAGACCTGCTCAGTCTTGGCAGTCATACACCAGAGCCACTTGACCAGTGCTGTGCATTGCGGACAGACATACTACCACACCAACTCCCTTTCATTGGGGCTAATAAACTCTCGAGTGCGTGTGTGTCAGTGTAGAAATGGCTGGTTGGCATCGACTCTCGAGCAGCAACAGCGTGTTAGAGTCCAGTGTAAATGTGTTCCCTCTGTGCACTGTGCACATCTCACTCGTCCATCCGACCAGCAAGCCAGAAAAGAAGCAGAAGGGTCATAAACCCTCTCTCTGGTTGTGTGCCTTCATGCCTACTTCTCACTCACTCACTCGCCACTGTATCGAGTTGATCAATCTACAGTCCAGTGATAGGCAAAGATATATCGAAGTGGGAAAGGCTGTGTGGATCGATGTATCTTCACATCGTGCACTGACTATCGAGATGGCCATTTGCGCCAGTTCTTGTGGCTAATATGAACAGGCACAAGTCGATGATTGCACCAGTGTTCAACGGGGTGCCGAGTACAGTCACGTCACATCGCACCATGTCAAGTCCACTTTGGGGGACTTAACTAAGCCTGTGCACCTAGGTGGTGGTGTATACGTGCGGCATGTGCGCAATTTGGCCATTGCCGCGCAATGGACAGTGGTCCGCAGTGGACACCGGCCGGCAAGCATGTGCGCATGTCTAGTCTAGTCTCTAGTTGATGTTCGCTTCCTTGCCGCGCAAGTTGTTTCCTTTGCTTTCGAGTTCATTTCACCACGACGCGCCAAGTGGACCCAAAGGGTTTGTGACCCCCTTAGTAGTCGATGGCAACTGGCTGGAGACTCGAGTCGAGCGGAGAGAGAGGAAGCATGCACAAGTTTGCACAGTGGTGGTGGTGGAAGGAGCAGCTGTTCGCCAGCACGATCCTTTGTCTGTCATATGGAGACAGACAGACAGTCTGACCGAGTGCTGCTTGTGTGCAGTGGTAAGGGGACTCGCTGGCTAGGGCGGTAGTGTGACTAGTCACTAGTGGCCAATGCATCCACTTGGTCACTGCAGCAACAAAGTGCAGCACATGCCGACACAGACACCGATTCGCTGCTGGAGCATGCATTGGAGTATGCATGAGTGTTGTGTGTGCATTGGACACTGCTCAATGGAGCAATCGCATCGGACAAGTTGAATGAGTTTTGTGTAGCAGCTCGAGTAGCACACATAGTATTACATGCCGAGTCGGCCACAGCGCGCCACATGCAATCCACTGCTCTGTTCTCGGCACATTATCCACCAGTGCCTCTACCACGGACCATTTGTTGTCGTCGTCTTCGTTGCGACTCTCGACGTCGTCCATCGTGGAAATGCTCTCCGAATAGAGAGAACGAGCAGAAAGAGGAGAGGACAAGAAAGCTGCCGTCCGAGGCACCGATCGGATCAGGACGACGAGCAATGCACCAGCGCGACAAACCACCACCACTGCACTGCACTCAGGCAATACTTGCATCAACTCAGTCTGTGAGTGTTGTGTGTTGTTGTATGGTCGTGTCCATAAATGGCGGCTCGTGTAGATTCATGTGAGTGCTCCTGGTCTGGCCTCTTCTGCCACTAGAAGCGATCCGAAGAACTGAACCGAACTATTCCTCTCTGCCCGAGACACATCACTCGGGTCGATCCAAATGTTGTTGCATGCCTCAATCGAGTCCACATCACATCACATCAACACGACCAACTCGGTCTATAGCCGACAAGAGCGAGAGTGATTTGTCCTATTTGTGTGTGTGTGTGCAGTGCTGTGTTTGGTTTGTTGTGTCTCCCTTTGCATCTCTCTCCTCATTGCTCATCTTCAATTATACAATTACGATGATCCAACTCAGTGTGACTTAGTGTGCCGGACATAGCGAGTGTGAGCGCGCTGTCCCGCAAGGGGGTCGAAGAACCTTGCGCCTTTAATGCGTGGCCCATGCCTTCAAGATCAATCCCAAAGAAGAAGTTGTCTTGTCTTGCTTTCACGTGACGACGCATTTACTCAACGAAGCCTTTCCTCTCTCTCCCTCACTCCCATTATCTCCAGTAGGAGATATCAATTTCTGTGCTTTTGTGCCGATATGATATTATATTATATTCTCTACAAGCCTCATTCCCCAACTGCATCAATTTGCTTTGATTTGGTTATCGAATCGATTACATCACATCACCACCACAAGGCTTCTTCTTTCAACGGCACAGAAGAAACCCTAGCCTAATAATAATAATAATAACTGCATACAAACACGCACCCATTACCCACTGCACACTACCTGGTAATAATAAGGCAATTTTGGTGGTGGATTATTGCACTTAAGATAGGTCATTTGCTTCAATGTGCACCTTTGGACCACTCTTAGGCTTACTCGGCATTGTATTTAGTGTGGCTCAGTACATTTGTGCAAATGCAAATGCAATTTGTGGTGAATCTGTGTGAGATGATCGAATCAAATAAACAATGTCACTCGATAAATATCTGAATGTCATTCGAGGATTGTGAGTGATTTACCAAGTTCAACTTTGATTGTGTCTTCAATTGGATCTGTATTTGATCCTTTTTGGTGTCGTCTAATTTAAAAATCAAAATAGTGCCTTTGTTTTTGTAGTCTATATAAATCAATTAACAAATGAAAACATTTGATCGTGTGTTTGTGCTTTGTTGGCAAGCTCAATTCTCTCTCTCACTCTCAGTGGCCTAACCCATATTCGGCTTTGTAACCCATTTTTATATAGATAGATTTTGGTTGCTTTTGTTGTGTTGTCTTTGTAATGTGAGAATTGTGTGTTTCACTTGCTCAATGTGTGTGCGTGTGTGTGTGCTGTGCCTGTGATCCGACTCGAGTCTAGAGTCTCGTGTGGTTTGGATTACTTGTGTTTGCTTGTTTTGGAAATAGTAGATGGCCTTTGAGTTAGTGCCACACTGGTGCGATGTTTTGTTTTTGTGTTTGTTGTTTGTTTGACTTTTTCTGGTTCATTGCATCATTTGTTTACTAACTCTTTCCGCTTTCTGTCTCTTCCCTCAACCAGAAACAAGTGCCTCAATGAGAAACGCCGCCGGGAACAGGAGAATTTTTATATTGAAGAACTGGCAGCGTTGATCACCGCTGGCACTGGACTAGATGAGATGAACTCACTATCGGTGAAGCCGGACAAGTGTGCCATACTGCAGGAGACGGTGAAACAGATCCAGAGCATCAACCAGCAGAGTAAGTAGTGCCGTAATGGCTGTGCCAATTGATTCATTGTTCAAACTTTGCCTGACCATTAGATCAAGCCGATGATCTGCAAGCATCTGAAGTCTCCTCGTCACGACCCAATTTAATGGTCTCTGGCGACATCAGCTCATTGCTGCTGGACGCTCTCAACTGTTTTCTCTTTACCCTTAACACTGACGGCCAGGTCGATTATGTGAGTGAAAATGTGACTAAATTTCTCAAATATTCAACGGTAAGTCTTGTTTTGCTTGTCTGTGTATCATAATAATGCTTACAATTTATTTTTCGTTTTGGTGAATTGTCTCAGAATGAACTAACAAACAAATCGATATTCGAAATTCTTCATCCCGAAGACCATCCCCGATTCTCTTCAGTGCTCCTGTCAATGGCAGCCATTGGCAATGGATTATCCTCTAATTGGTCATCGAACACTTCCTCGTCTTCATCCTCCTCGTCCTCAAACGATCATCAGATGAATACTTCATCGACCACTTCCTCTTCGACCACCACTTCGTCTAGTTTGTTTCACAATTCCTCCTCGGCCAACAATTCGGCAATCGGTGGCTCATCCGGCTCGTCGAGCACCAATCCGAACGGGGCCACCTCACTCAGCACCTCGAACAATTCGTTTTCGTTTAATTCACGCTTTCTGGTCAAGTCAGATGCGGCTGCAATCTCAAGCACCGGCGGTGGCCTTGACGGCGGCCTCGACGAGGACGGCGACGATATTTGCCTAGATGAGCTTGATGGTGATACCACTGGTACGGGTGATGTCGATTGTGAGCTGGATGGCGCACTTCTGGGCACGTCCTCCAAGACCGATCCCAATGATAACGAAGTGCTATCCAACCAAAATGACGACGACGACTGTCTTCTCGACTCTGATCTCGCTGCGGTTCTTGATCAAACCAGTTCCGCCAACAATGAAGCCACCTCGGGCTCGGGTGGGCCCTCTTCCTCCTCGAGTTCGTCTTCGAAGGACGCCTTGAAAGCAAAACGAAGACGACTGCTGTTGATGAAGAAAAAGAGGCTCAAAGATGGCCTCGACCCGCTTCAAGTACCTCAGTATGAAACGATGCACGTCTCCACCCGACTCATTGGCGACAATGAATCCCTTCGGCAACAGTTGGAATCGGGTGGTTCGGCATCGGGCAGCTCTAATACCACGACTGGCGGCGCAAATAACGCCTCCGGTTCGGGTAATTCCTCGGGACCAGGTTCCACCGGTGGGACAGCATCAAGCTCGTCCAACAACACTGGAGTGTCTGGTTCGGCCGCATCCACGAGTAGTCACATTCATCACGATTCAACTAGTTCCTCATCGTCTTTCCCAGACGAAGCGAGATTGTTGTGCATTGCACGTCGACTGCCCAACAGTGAGAAGATGCTGAGCAATGTTCAGATTGAACAGTTCACTACGAGACTGGACACTGCGGGACGTGTGGTGGCTGTGGACACGACTGGCATCTCTTCCACCTACAAGGACTATCTCGACAAAGCACTGGTCAATCAGTTGATCTTCAACTTTGCTCATCCGGACGATTTGATGAAAGTGCAAAGTCATCTGCGGGATGCACTCAAACAGGACACTGCCGTTTCGCCTGTTTATCGGTTTAAGGTGAGTTTGATTTGAGTTGCTTGGTGGGCTATAGTTTGACATATGATTTGCATCTGGCACAGATCTCCAATGACAAGTACATCAACGTGTTGACGAAATCGAAATTCTTCAAGCTCAACGGCAATATTACCGCAACTCATTCCATTATTTGCGATGGGGACAATGCTGCTGCGAAAGCTGCGTTCTCCGTCGCCAATGCCTCTAACCCAAATCGATCCTCAACTGTAGCTTCATCCTCGACCGCCACCCTCACCTTGGTCCCATCGGGCATTCTCGCCACCCAACAACCAAACACAATCACAGTGTTGGACAATTCTGAACTGCACCATTCGGGCGCCACTGGAACTAATCCGATGATCATTTCCACTTCGTCAATGATGGGCCTCGGTGGCTCGACCATTGCCACTAAGTCAGGAATTGGAATGCCTCAATTGGTGGCTGTCTCCTCAGTGGGTGCAGTGAATCAGAATTCGTGGGCAGCAGTGAGCAACATTGCCGCACTTCAGCATCAGCAACAACAACAGCTGAATCAAATGTTGCTGGCCAATTCGATGGCAGGTTCCAATGGTAAGTTGTTGTGTTGTGTTGTGTTGGCGAGAGTGTTGTGCACATTGTACCGTGATGAGCATTTCGAACGAAATCTGTTCGGTGTGTTTGTTTAGAGTATTGATTAGACTCACTTTCGTATTCATGCTTCGGTTTTGCTCATTATCATGACATTATCATTTGTTTTGTTATTTATAGCATCGCTTTCCTCGAACATCTACAGCACCGCCAACAGTACGCCTTCCTCTGTCGGTGGTCAGCAACAACAGCAGCAGAGTTCTAGTTCATCCTCATCCTTAGCCGCCTCATCGTCTACATTGACATCGTTGACAAGTTCTTCACTGACATCGTCGAATAGCAATCATCATCACAACACTACCACCAGCAGCACTAACCCAACCAGCAGTGCCAGTAATGCCAACACCAACAGCAGCAGTCACCTCTACAATCCTAGTTCACCCACATTCGACGACCTGGGCATTGATGACCTCATGGGCACCGGGTGGGATGATTTGACGTTTAGTCACGAGGAGCCAACCACCACTGTGGACAGTCTCAGTCTTTCCTCCATCTCGTCGCCTTCCTTGAGTCACACCAACATGAACGCTCATCAGCACAATGGACCAGGTCCAGGTGGTGGTGGTTACGGGCTGGATCATCAAGTCACCTTCGGATCATCGAACTTGACCACAACTACAACATCGTCACCTAGTTCGGCAATGGCCACACTGCTCTGCAGTCCTTCCAATGCGAACGATGACAAGTTGCGGAATTTGCTCACTGGTGGACTGTTAGGTGGTCCGCCGTCTGAGGAACCCGATTCGTTGAGTGCGATGAATAGTCAATCGGCAAGTGGGCCAATAGTCAGTCAGCAGCAGCAATCGGCCACTGCCAGTCGTCTTCTGTCGAATAATTCCAACTCGAATTCGAGTAGTGATAACATCTTGCGAGAACTTCTCGACAACGAAGACATGAACGACATCGGAGTTGGCTCCAATCCGAGTGAATTCAACGATATTCTCAATCCTCCCAGCGACAACATCTCAGGCATCAAGACTTCGTCTGGCAATGAGCGTGGAATCGGTTCTGCCTCGTTTGTTCATCTTCTCGGTCCGGATGCACGAAGTGTAAATTCGTCCAGCCATGGCCCCACAAGTAGTGTTCCTTTTAGTGGCAATCATCTAATGAAGCCTCAGTCCATTTCCACTTCGTCCATGATGAATTCAATGAACAGCAACAGTTCTAACAACCAGGCCAACAGTAGTAACAACTCTTCAAATAACATGTTGCGAATGTTGTTGAATGTGGACGACGAGACCATCAAGGGTCAGCCTGTGTCGAGTGGTTCTTTGACTGGTGGTGGACCGCCTGGTGGTGCACATCGCAAGGGCTCCACTGTCATGTCCAATGATGACCTTATTCATGTGTTCAAGCAAGAGGATCCTAACAACAACAATTTAGGTATGTTTGTTGGTCAGTTGGTCGTTATTGTTTCTATTACTAAACTCGCTTTACCTTCTCTGTAGAATGTGGCAAACGTAAATCGTCATTTGACCAAAGCATGTTTGGCTTGGAGCCCGACTCAAAGCGTCTGGCGATTTCAATTCCCTCAGGTTCTGTTGGTGGTGCGGGTATGGGTTCGAATTACAATTACAATCCCGCCACTGGCAACTCTCAGCAAAGGGCCCAACTGCCTCACATGCAGGCCCAAGTAAATCCTCAACAACCACAACAACAGCAGCAACAACAACAACAACAACAACAGCAGCAGCAACAACCCCCACAGCAACAACTAGCCACTGCGAATCCAATGTTGGCCAAAATGTTGGCCGTAACGCCCACCGTGGCTGAGGAGAACATCGAACTCAACCAGCCGTCAATCAATCAACTCATCACCGATACTCCCGACAAGAAGTTGCCACCGAATTTGGACAAGATGATTCTGCCCACACCACATCCGCCTCATCAGCAGCACCTCAACCAGTCACCACAAGTCACCTCTCACCCCCTCAACCCAGCACAAGCCAACCAACAACAGCAACAGGTGTCTCACATGCAACAGCAACCACCTCAGTCAGGCATAATGCCTAATCACCAGCCACAACCCAATGCTCAACCTCCCCAAATGCATCCTTTAAGTCAACAGCAGTTGCATCAACTACTTCAATTGCAGAAGCAACAACAACAGCAGCAGCAACAGCATCACCAATCGCAACAATCGCATCACATGTTATCGTCCTCATCCGTTCCTGGTCAACCGACATTACCTCAGCAATCTCAACAGCAAGCACCACAGCACGTGCAACAGCAGCAGCAGCAGCAACCAATTGCAATCAAAACGTCTGTCATGCCAAATGCGAACTCGCAAAATGTGATCAATGTTCAATTGAGGCCAAACCAAACGGTACGTGCTTGCCAATTGACCAATTGAGCTCATTTCTCAACCAGACTAATTGTCTCTCTTTTTATCTCTTTAGATGTTTCAGAACCGCGGCATGCAAGGCCACCAGATGCGTCTGGTACAACATGCACCAACCAATTCGGACTTGCAGGTTCCAGGTCAGCAGCAGTCGACACAGCCAATACTTCAGCAAACTCCGACAATGACCGTTGGTCAGCAGACACTGGTCCACCAGCAGCAACTTCGCCAGCAAGCGCAGCAGCAGCAGCACCAGCAGAGTAGTGGCCAACTGTTGACACAAATATTGACCCCTACTTCGTCTACGGGCGCTCCGGTTTCGGTTGGCGGGCTGTCCACAGGCGCCATTGGCAACAGTGGAATGGTCGGAGTCACAGCCAGTGGCGGAGTCACTTCTGCCGCTTCACAGATCAACATGCACCAACAAGGTCAACCATTGAATTCAATAGCTGTGCAGAGAGCAAGGTTGTTGGCGTTACATCAGCAGCAGCAGCAGCAGCAGCAGCAAAAACAGGCTCAACTCGGCAATCCGAATGCAGTGGCGACCCAACAGCAGCAGCAGCAACAGGCTCAGTCGAACTCGTCACAGTCGACACAAGTGTTGGCAAACGTTAACGGGCCAAGTCAGCTGCAGTCACAACTGCTGGTCAACCAACCACCGGGTCAATCCATTCAGATCCATTCTCTGGTGAACCATCCGCATTCGTTGAATGCACAAAGCAACCAGTCCACCTATGTCTCACTGAACTCAATGGCACCAACTACTATGCAAGGCCAAGCACAGCAACTGCCCCAATCACAGTCACCTGCACAGCAAGTCGCAATGATGCCTTCACTTCCTACGCCACCTCAACAGTCGCTCTCCCTAATGGACTTTGAGACAGATCCAGAGTTGGGCCCACTGCTCGACGAAGTGATGGATCTACAAGATTTTAGTTCTGCCATTGCCTCGGGAGGAGGAGGAGGACAAGGACTTTCTTCTGGTCCTGGCTCGGGACTGTCTTCTCAAAGTCTCAATTCACTACTGTCCAATGTGTCCTCGGCTAATCATCGTCGGCCTAATGACGAATTAAGTCTCAGTGGTATGAGCACACCCGATTCTGTGCTCTCTGCAGACCAACAAGCCATCAGTGAGATTCGTAAACAGCTGATGATGATGGAGCAAAGTGTTTCACCGAACCCGAACTCTAAACAAGGACCCAACTCGATGTTTGGTGGCAATTCTGGCCCAATGACACCTCAGTCGCCTATGTTTGGTCAATCACAAACACAAAATCTAGGCCCTCCACCGAACTATCAAAGCTCAATGACCAACCAACAGCAAGCACCACCACCCAGTTATCCGTCCAATTTCAATTCTCAGGTACGAACGGCCAGCTATAACTATTCAAACTTCTTTCTTCTTATTAACAATATTTCATTTTGACTAATTCGCTTTTGTGTTTGCCTTTCTCGTGTAGGTATCGAATCAAGCTCAATTCCAGACAAACTTAAATCGAATGCCACAACAACAGACTCAGCAGCCAGGTGGCAATGGCGGTCCTACGATGATCATGAACATTGGCACCAGAGGGCCAATGGCTCGCCAGCAACTGCAACAAAGGCCACAGGCTGGTCAAATGACTGCACAAGCATACCAACAGCAACTCCAACAGCAAGCTCAGTCGCAGGGTGGCCAGCAAATGCTCGTTTCGGGCATTCGTGTGACCAAGACTGGCCCTGGCATGCAAATTGGACCTGCTGGAGTGGGCATTCCGGGCAACAAGCAACTGTCCGAACAGCAGAGGCGACTTCTGCTGCAGCAGCAGCAGCAACAGATGATCCAGCTGACCCAGCAACCATCGGACAACATGTACAACTTCTCCGACTCGAACATCAACGACCTACTTAACTCAACCCTGCCGGCACCGAATGTGGGCATTCAGATGAAGCCTCGATCGGTGGTGAGTTCGATTAGCAACGACGGCAACATGGTCGCCAATCAACTCTCTCCTCGATATGCCACTGCTGTGGTCGGTGCCAGTGGCAATGGTCCCAATGGCGGACCACAAGCATCCGGAATGCAAGTGCCTTCCACCGTCTCCGTTCTACCTCAATCGCCGGCACCAGGCTCTGTGAGTCAGCTAAGTCCCGGCCCACAAGGTGCTCCACCGCCCTCACTCCGTGCCCCTCCATCCTTCTCTCCCGCCTCGACTGGCGGTGTTCAAGTGTATCCTAGTCCCAGTCCAGCTGGTCCCAACTCAGTGCCCAGTCCGTTCGCGCCCAACTCTGTGAATCGAATGTCGCCAGGTCATTTTGTGGGCAACTCAGCAGTGGCAGCCACGGTTGCGAACTCTTCAATCGGTGCGCGGGCTTCGCCATCTCCTGCGCCACCAGTATCGCCGCTCGTTGCCTCGTCACCGCAACAACCGGCTCCGGCAGTCAGTGGCACAATGACACCAATCAGCTGGCAACAGCAACAATCGCCTGCCAATGCAGCGGCATCGAGGTTGTCCGGGCAGGTTCCTTCGCCTGCTCAGGTAATGTCGCCTTCCTCCACCTCGACTCCCTCGGGCGGTGTTGCGACCGGCGCCATGACACCTCAGTCACAGGCAGGCAACGCCAATGTGCCTCAACAGGCGCAGGGTTCAGCAACCCAACTACAGCAGCAATCCAACATGATCACCATACAGCAAAAGTCGAACCCAATGTTGAATGCTCAGCTTGCAGGTGCGTGCTTTGCCCATTTGAAACTACCTTCACTTCCATTCACTTGCTCACTCACTAACAATGCACTTTCTTTTACACAGCTGGCGTACAACGTTTTGCGCACTCTGGTGGTAGGACTATTCGTCTTCAAACGGCGCCAAACCAGCAAACCGTTCAGATGATTCGAACAGGAAATCAAATTAGACCTGGACAACAACAACAGACCTACAATCTGCAGCAGGACCAATTCTCTGGACCTCAGAATCAAATGCTTTTACAGCAACAGCAGCAGCAACAACAACAGCAACAGTCAATCCAAGTACAACGAACTCAAGGTGGTTCTATCGGAGCACGAATGATTATCACTCAGGGCGGACAACGAATGTACATTGGACAACCACATCAAGTGCCTGGACAGGGCAACCAAAATTCGTTCAATCCAGGCAATATGAATACTCAATCGCTAAAACTTGAGCCCAATCAGGGTCCTGGCCAACAGTTTGGCGGTGGTCCCTCGCCAGTGCCCAACTCGACCATGTTTCAGCAGCAAGGTCAATCACAGAACAACCAACAACAGCAATCAAACCAGGTGCAGATGAACTCAAATGACCCAGGCTCACTCTTGTCTGGCTTTGATCAATCATCGGGCCAGCCGTTCTCGCTGCAAGACATTACATCCTCTTCTTCGGGTCAGGCAACCAACCAAATGGACCGCTCGAAGAATGCTTCAGACTATGTGAAACAAGAGTTGCGTTCGTTGGTGAGTGGCCGAACGAACATGCACCACCAACAGCAGCAGGCCCAGTCGATGATGGGCCAACAGCAACAGCAGCAACAACAACACCAACAACAGCCACAGTCTCAAGCCAGTCAGAATCAGTCTCAACTGTTACACCAGCAACAGTCGTCACCTTCGCCCCAAATGTCAATGTCAACCTCGAACCTATCGAACACGACCACCTCTGCTGCCTCACTACTCGACAGTTCCATCGACCTGACCACCTTTGACCTGGACGACTTTGATTTGGATTTGGATTCAATCACGGGCACCGGTGGCTCCACTCCGCCCTCCGGACTCATGGGCAACAGTATTAATAGTTCGCTGATGGGTGGCGGTCTAGGCGGTGGTTCAATGGTGCTCGGTGTGCCATCACAGATGACAGGTGCTGGAGGACCTGGCTCACTCAGTCGTACCAATTCGATGGTAAGTTTGTGTGCACTCATTCCATTCGTATGGTCTCAATATAATGTTTTGTTACTTTTCAGGAGAACCAAAAACCAAACCAAGAGAATCAAAGTTTACTGCAGAGGCTTCTTTCCGAAGGTTAAACGAGAACAACTGCTTTACTCGAACTAGCATCACTCAATCTCACCACCCACCATCAAAGCAACCATCTGCCCCCTTTGCATCACTAAAGCCCACAACACACGCCCCCGCCCACCTCCCATCAACCTCCTCATTACCCTTTTTGTTGGTTTGGTTGATTGTCTTGATTTGGCCTTATTTTTTGTATACCATTCAGAAAATGTATTGTTTCCGTTGTGCTTATGTTATTATACTGTTTCGTTTCGTTTTTTATTGTTAAATATCTATTTTGCAACTGATTTGTGATATATTCTCATCATTTCTCGTTCTCACTTCTCTCTCTCCATCATCATCATCATCTTCACCCCATCCTTACACATCCCCATCCTCTTCTTATTATTATTATGACCTGTACACAATCAATAATAGTTTTTCTAATTTATTATTATTATTATTCTCATCATTTTGTATCTATTTTTCTATGTATATGTCTACATCATTGCCTGTTCATTACTGACCCATACACAATTTCCCTCAAACCACCCTAACACAAACACAACCAATTGACAGTTATTATTCGTTTTGTTGTTTCTTCTGGTTAATTTGATTTTCTTGGTTTTTCTTTGCTGATTTTTGTTTGTTTTCTCTCTCTCCTTCTCTCTTGTAATCAGAATTACTAATTAGTAAATCTATAATAATAATAGTAAAGTATATAATATGCACCCGATAAAGCTGTTTGTGTTTGTTCACTGTGCCCCAAGTCTGAGTCCGTGCCACTTTTGGTGAGCTTCAGGTCCCAGCTTCTCCCTTTCGATGGTTGCTCATTATACACAATTCAAAGTCAATCGTTATTCGATTCCTTGTTTCACTCAATCTTGTCACTTCCACCTCTCTCTTCACTCCACTCCATCTCTCAACTCATCATCGATCGTCAATTGTTTTCTCATTATCTCCTTGTTGGCTCTAAACTGATCTTTCACACATCACTAACAGACAGACAGACAGACACATAATGTTTCGAAGTTTATTTTGTGACAAGTCTTGACTGACTTGTGTCCTATATTATATATAATCCTATTATTATTGTACACTGCATATGTCTATTTGTTTTATATAATCGAATCTATATTTATACACACAAACACACACATTATCCTACACATATATTGTCTATATCTGATTATTATTATTATTACTATTATTACTTCTTGATATATATTTGATGATAATTACGATAACGTTGAATATTTTAATTTTGAGAATATATATATAAAATGATTTATAAATATTTATCTCACGTTTGATCATTTTCGCTGATGATTATTGTTCTCTCTCCTTCATTACCTCTATTATATATCTCTATCTGCTCTTCTTCTTCTTCTTCTCCATTACCTTAATTACAATAATAACTTCCAATATATTATATTATTAAATGTCATCATATGAACACATATATTTTCGAAATAAAAGTTTAACTTTATTCTCTATTTTGGCTCTTGTGTTGAACACTTCAGTGCGAGGCAAACTTTGATGTGTTCGATGTTTGGCAAGAAATAAACAAGTTATTGGATATTTCACTTAAATGGCCATGACATGGCGTCATATGATTAAGAAGTGGCTCAGTGGTCTAGGGGTATGATTCTCGCTTTGGGTGCGAGAGGTCCCGGGTTCAAATCCCGGCTGAGCCCAAATATTCTTTTTTTATTTTATTTATTGCAAATATTTCTAAACGCACAATTAGAATTAATACAATCCTTTATGGTGGTAAATACAAATCATAAATATAAAACTTTAATAAAATTAAAAAATACATAATCAATAATAATTAAATATAATAATAGATTTAAACAAAAAATTTTAAACAAAAAATGCAAAAATATGATCATAATAAATGTCGGTCAAGAAAACAAGGCAATTGGGGATAGAATTTTCTCGGTAAAAGGAAAACTGAAAAATAGAACTGAAAATTATTAAAAAATAATTGTGATAATTTGTGTATTGGTTGTTTGTGTGGATGGTCAATTTGTCCTAGAAGGGCACACTGATTGGCTGATAATGGCCAAATGAGTGCAAAAGGGAATGGTTTTGTTGTTGGCATTGTGTCGATAGTTGGATAAATGCATTGCACCAGACAGATGAAGATATTCTAACAATAACTCTAGTGAACTTGTACTCGCGGGGTTATGGACTTTTTAGCACGTTCGGGGTTGGGGCATTCGGATATGAATGAGCATGCGTGTGTTGTGATGATGATTGGTTCCGTTTGGGGGTTGTTGGGGGACAGAGTGATTTTGGAGAGGGTTGGTTTGGTAGTTGTAGACAAGCATTTTAGATATATATTAGAGTAAAGAGAAGGAAAGCCAATGTTTATGTGTTTATTATTTGGTTTTCAGTTTGTTCTTAGAAGCCTTCTTGCTAGCAGCTGGTGAAGGAGTGGGAGTAGACTGCTGCTGGTCAACTTCGGGCAGTTCATCCAGTTCCTCGTCGTTTTCGGACTTTTTCTGGGCGGCAGCCTTTGCCGCTTGGTTCTTCTTGCGTCGGGCGACCTCAGCTGCCTTCTCACGCAGACGGCGCAAATGGAAGGTAATAAAGTTCCACATCATCCAGGCTTGGAGCAAGCCAATTCCTACCAGGGAAATCAATCTGAAACATTAAAGAGAATAATCATTAATCCATTTACTAAGCAGTATAACAATGAATAATACCGAATGAAAGGAGTGTTGAAGTTGCCATCAGCAATGGAAACAGTGGACACGGAAGAAGCTGCCAGACCGTACCAGAAAGCCAACACTGACAGTGAGATCGAGGCCAATCGAGCCACCGGAAATAGAACATTCCATACGTTGAAACTGAATGACAAGAATGAAAAAAGGACATTTACGATTAGTCAAACCATAAACTGAGCACTCACGTATATTTGTACACTTTAGTTTTGTTGGAGAAGTACAACAGACGAGACACGTGGAAGAGTGCTTCGGCAATGTAGTGGAACACCGACAGGCAAACTGCAATTCGGGTAAAGCTGTTTTGGAGGGGGCACAAAAATGGTAATACAATCAACTAAATGAATTCAGACAATTTCGACAACTTACTTCAAAGCATAAGCAGCGGAAAAGAAGACCAAGTAGAGGGAAGCATAGGTCATTCGGGAGCCCATCTCGTCGCGTTTCACTTTCTGGAAGTACAATTCCGGGAAAGAGTGCGCCCAGTAGGCAATCTGTACCACAAAGTAGAACTTCAACAAATAGGACATCTCAGCATGACGAGCCGGATAATCTGTCCACAGGCGCGAGATCGAGAACAAATAGCCTTCACGGCGGATAATTTCGCCGGCCCAAACCAATGAGATTGCGATAAAAGTAAGCAGTTGGCCACTTTCGTTGAATTTCGAGTGTTTCGTTTTCGAGAGGTGAAGTTTGCGATTGATTTTCTGTAACAAACAAACCAAATAAGAAAAATGTTCATTGAATAAAAAACAACAAAACAAACTCACATCAAGAAGATATTCCTGGACCACTGCGTGAATCACAATCGAAATGAGAAAGTAGAAAACAATGATGGCCAAGTCCTTTGGTCCGTTGGTGTACGAGACGAATGTTCCCAGAGGAGTAGAAATTGCTAATTGGGTAGAGAGTGTGGGAATTAGTTTTGGGCCAATTGGCATTTAAATGGCACAGAGAGAAGAAAACTTACGTTCGGATGAATTATGCTGTAACGCAACAAAAGTGCTGGCCAATGGAGCGGTCACCTGGAAGAGCAGTCCAATGACGATCAACATGGCCACACAGGACACAATGTCCGCGTGGTTCTGGATGATGAACTCATGGGACAGAATTGGCGGCGATTTGCCAGTGCCAGTCCGGCGCTTCAGTGCCATCGTGGTTGACTTGAGTGAGGACTTGCTAACTGACTAAGGGGACACGCAGATATGGACTGGGGAAGACAACCAAAGGACAAACCAAAGTTGCCTCGGAAGTGGACACTGAAGATGATGGCTAAATGAGGATTCGATTTGATTTGGCAATCGTGGCGGCGTCGGCGTCGGCACAGCGGCAAATGTATATCACTGGTCGTGCTGATGCTGATGACGTGTACTGGCACAGCGCGTGCTCCTCCACTCGATGTTGTTGTCAGCTGGTGTTGATGTGTCAGCAGTCTGCCACTAACCACATACCGAGACAATGCACATTAGCCGGTCATTGACTAGGCCCCAAGAATGACACATACCTCGCATGGATCGGAATCGACGATTGTTGTGTGCACAGTGCACAGAATTACAATGCCACTTGCAAACACAGTCCAACCGTGAATAGCTCTCTCGCCAGTCGAGCTCAGGCCTGCCTTCCCTCAAATGCACAGTCTCCTCCGACACAGTATTCTCTCACTTGGTCTATGTGTTGGTTAGCCTGCTACTGCTTGCCCAGTTGTCTATGTGTCCTGGCTGTGTTGATGTGTTGGCAATAGACTCGTTTATTGACGTGTCTGTTCTGTTCTGTTCTGTTGGCCAGCACTGCCACTTCTCTGCTCCTTCTCGCCGAATCCGATGATGATGATGTCGCCTGGTTGCTGTTACTAAAGCAGAGCACTCATCTCTTTCCATGGATCTCGATGCTTCAGTGCTGGCCAGAAAAGACTTGCTCGACAGCTCCAGATGGTTTGCCTGCTTAGAGACACATTGGGATCACTTCACTACAATCTCAAAAGCACTTTTGTTGTTGTTTGGTCATCATCTCGGTTAGGGAATACCTCCTCCTCCTTTGCCACTTGTTTGTTTGACCTGATTTCGAGATAAGAGAGAGAATGCACCTCTGCACACTTGAAAGGAGAAAAGGAACCTCAATTCAAATCAAGGTCAATGGTGTTGAGGTGCAAGGACTGTGGCATATTCTTCATGTGCAAACTGTGTGTTGATTGATTCGCGCAATTGTCACTTCAGGTCAGGGGACAAAAAGGGTTCACTTTTTTCCCATTGTTCGCTTAATGACAACTAGCTAACTGAACGATAGTCATTTTAGTACTACCAACCAACTTTGCGTGATCTTTTTTATTGAGCAAGTTAATTGCCATTTTTATAGACCGATAAGTGCTCTATGATCACATTTTATTGTCTACTTAAATCACTACTTTACACTGTTTGGTTTGTTTGTGCCATATTCTATTGACCTTCAAACTGAATTAAGGTCATTTGGGCAATCAAGAAGAAGCTCAATTCGATTGAGTTATAAATAATAGTTGTATTATATAAATTGAATTGATTCCGAGAAAGCACTATTGAAAATGGCAATTATTCAATCAAATGAAAGTCATGTATAACTCACAGACTAATTGTCAATTGTTCAGTTATAATTATTTTGCTAAATTCCAACCCAAATCATGCTTATCACTCAGTTTTGATTGTTCCAGATTGGCTTAAATCTGAGATTCCAATCTATCTCGTTTCTGTTCATCATTGGCCAAAAATGTTAGGCTACATGAGGTAGTTTGGAAGGAAACTAGTTTAGTCGGCCATTGAAATATTTCAAAGTGTGGCCCGATCATCAGTAATAGTGATCACTAAACGAGTTACCGCAGTAAAGATGTATAACTCACTTGCTTGCTTACTTGCTCGATTGCTTGATTACATCACAGACAGACCAGTATTTAGTGATTTTGGCCGATTGCAAAGTCGCTTAAAACTTTAAGAAGATCGACTTTGAGGACGTGTTCACTGTTGAGAGTGTGCTTGTTGTTGCTTGTTATCTTCTCACCGGCGGCCATTAAGACTGAAAGGAAGGAAGAATGCTTTTTACATGTTAGGATATACTCACAGACTGATATGCACTGATCACGTTTATGCCATAATAATAATAATAATGATCGGAGTAAAGTGTTGCATTTCTTTTTCCTTTTCTTTTCTTTTTTTTATTTTGCGCGCACACATGTACAAAATGAATAACTCGGTGACAACGATCACGATGGCATCAAGTGTCATTGTCAACGTTTACGTTTAATGGACACACAATTGTGCATTGAATGTTTGAAATATTAATACAACTAGACAAAGATAGTAATGCTTTGGCAATAGCACAAATGTTTCGAATGGTCTTTATTTGGCATTGATAAAACAAAGTGAGCTGCAACATCGATGACAGAGTTTTTTCTGGCAAGCTTTGAACTGAAACGACACCAACAAGTGGTGCACGTCTTGTGGGATGCGTAGAATCGTTATCATCTTTAGGCCATTTAGTGCTGCTAATCATAAGGTTAATTATTCTTTCAGCTCGAAATATTTCAATTAAATTTAGTAAATCTCACAGTTTGTCAAAGGTTGAAAAGAATTTTATTATTTTTTAAATGAAAGGGTAATTTGTAATTTGTCAATTGTGATGTGTAATTGCAGCGGGACACACTTCTGTTTTGTCATTATTCAAGCGAGTTGAAGTGGCCCAATGGGATGATTGCTATAGAGGGCTGTTTGGCAGACTTTATGGAGAGCGTATTCCTCGAAATCGAGGTCCTTGAAATGGAGGACTAGTAGGAGGATAATGATCTTGACCCCTAATAAAGATCGTACGCGGACGCTGACTAGGAGGTGCCATGTACATTGCATGGAGAGGAAGTTCAGGTTCAGGAGGTGAAGGCAGACGCGGATTCTGCAACTCATAAAGTTGGGCCTTCTCCTTCTGTGAGATGTCCACCAGTGGCCAAATGATGATTCCGGAATAGTCTCGTCGACACGTGGGACAGCGAGCGCCACCTTCAGGTTGTGTTCTGGTCCACTGGTCCAAGCAGTTGGCACAGAACAAGTGAGGACAGTCGCGAAGAAGGCCATATCGACCAGGACTTGAGGTACCGAGTGGCTCCAAACAGATGCTACACGAGCACTCAGAATCTTGAACCAGAAACTTGATATATGCAGCGGGACACACTTCTGTTTTGTCATTATTCAAGCGAGTTGAAGTGGCCCAATGGGATGATTGCTATAGAGGGCTGTTTGGCAGACTTTATGGAGAGCGTATTCCTCGAAATCGAGGTCCTTGAAATGGAGGACTAGTAGGAGGATAATGATCTTGACCCCTAATAAAGATCGTACGCGGACGCTGACTAGGAGGTGCCATGTACATTGCATGGAGAGGAAGTTCAGGTTCAGGAGGTGAAGGCAGACGCGGATTCTGCAACTCATAAAGTTGGGCCTTCTCCTTCTGTGAGATGTCCACCAGTGGCCAAATGATGATTCCGGAATAGTCTCGTCGACACGTGGGACAGCGAGCGCCACCTTCAGGTTGTGTTCTGGTCCACTGGTCCAAGCAGTTGGCACAGAACAAGTGAGGACAGTCGCGAAGAAGGCCATATCGACCAGGACTTGAGGTACCGAGTGGCTCCAAACAGATGCTACACGAGCACTCAGAATCTTGAACCAGAAACTTGATATAGCTTGACCAGCTCAACTGCATCCGTTGGTGCAGTTCATAGAACAACACTGTGGTAGTGTCCTCTAGGTTGCGCTTCAAGTCGTGATCCAGTTGGGGGTGGACACCGTCGGTACAGGTCGTTACTTGCCTTCCTGACACCACCAGTGACAGCACGTGCACAGGCTTGGTGCATTGACCGAACAGGTATTCGGTGCAGACGAACTTGGGCACTGGAATGTTACTTTTGGTGTGACACCACCATGATGAGCTCTGATTGTGAGCAAAGGAACAGACTTGTTGACTATGCTCGGCACTTGACTCAAGACCATCGCGGAAGTAGGGACACTCGAAGCTGCCAAATGGAGGTGCACTTGAACGGGAACAAGTGGAACCCATCGTGGGATGATGCAGAAAGAAGTTGCAATAAAAAAAATGTTCCAAATGACAGTTGACAAATGTTAAAGGTTTTATAGTGACTAAATTGGCTATTGGAATGTTGAAGATTTGATAGAACAAAAGATATGAATGAACAAATTGGAAATGGTCACTAATTGACTAATTGAAATAAGAAGAAATGGTCTATAATTGCTTTTTTGGCAGATTGGTTCATGCACAATCATAACCCAAATTATTTAT
This sequence comes from Rhizoglyphus robini, assembly GCA_023373905.1. Lineage (NCBI taxonomy): Eukaryota > Metazoa > Arthropoda > Arachnida > Sarcoptiformes > Acaridae > Rhizoglyphus > Rhizoglyphus robini. The sequence goes on from JAKIJQ010000003.1 coordinate 6,674,337, forward strand.
GAATTGAACATTCAATTGCCCAAATTCAAGATGTAATTGCCAAACGTCAGATTATTTAAATGTTTGTTACTTTGATAAGCTTTAATATATGGTTTTGCAACAGTCCAGTTTAGATGAACATTACAATGCACATTAGACTACCAAAATTGAACTGAATAGCACAATAGGAAAGCATTCATTGTATTGCATGTACGAACGTACAAGCCCTGCACTGGTATTATTACTTTTCAATGCCTAATCAGTTGGCCATTGCACGAACACATCACACGGTCACAGTGAGAGCTCACTGCAACCACATAATCGGACATCAATAGTGCAGCAGTGCTTATTCGTTGACAGGACATTTTCGTCGAATAAAGACATCAATTAGTGGTGCACAATGCACGAAATGAAACATGATAGTCTGCCTGCATTCGCTTCGATGTGGTACTCGGGTTCAAATGTACTCAGTTGCGAAGATGAATTTGTTCGAAGCCATTTCGAGTCACTCAAATAACCAATATTTGGTTGAGTGCAAAATAAGTATTTGCTAAATTTGTACAACAAGTGATTAGATATTATTATTATTAAGCAACACTAATCACAATGAACACAATGAACGTCATTTGACTTTCACTTTGTTCGGTTGCTCAGCGATGATGATGAAGATTCACCGCACAAAAAATGGTTGAACCAATCTGGTGCAATCATGTGCACAGTGAGCATTGACTTGGTTATCAAGCAGTTTCGAAAGCATATAAATCAAGACAATTGTACCTCAAGGAACAAGTCAATATTTTGTTTGAGTTTCATTTAAGTATCTGAATAATCATATTTACCCAGCAAAAACCATGATTTTCCTAATTGCCTTTTTGCTCTTGTTTGCACTGTATGTCTATCAGCGCTATCGTCGTCTGTCCATTCTGACTCGCAATGGAATTCCCGGTCCGAGGCCAAGTTTGATATCGGGCAATTTGTTTGATTACATGGGCAGTCCAAATGTGCCCAAAATATCCGAATACTTTGCCAAGTACGGGCCAATAATGGGCTTCTACATGGGCTCACGACCAGTGGTGCTAATCAACGATTTGGAGCTTGTGAAGCAAATTCAAATTAAAGATTTTGCTAAATTTTCCGACCGACAAAAGACTGGCCTCAAGTATGGACTGTATCCCGATCCAAAATATTTCCACAACATCGTCACCGCTGAGGGGCCACACTGGAAGCAGTTGAGAACAATTCTCAATCCAACATTCAGTGCAATGAAGCTGAAGACAATGACACCGATCATGGCCAGTTGCATTGACATTATGATGGGCAAGATTGAGGCCAACTCAAGGGCAGACAGTGAGTTTGACATTTACATGGACTTTCAGCTGCTCACCACTGATGTCATTGCCAAGTGTGCCCTGGGAATTGACACAAATGTGCAGACCAATCCAGAGGACGAATTCATGAAAGCGGCTAAAACTGTGTTTGACGTACCGAGTATATTCATTGCCTTCTTCACCTGCTTTCCCGAGCTGGACACGTTTCTGTACCCTCTTAGACGAGCAATCCAAATATACAAAGAGAATCAAGGACTGTCTGCAGTGACAGTTCTGTCCAAATTGGTTCGTGCCGCTATTGAGCTTCGATTCGCAAACAGTTCGCCATCATCGAAATCGCCAAAGAAGAAACAAGATCTACTTCAAATGATGCTAGATGCTAAAATGTCAGAAGACGAAATTGAACACACAAAGGCACTGAATTTGACCATCGATCTTAGTAGCACTGAACAGAATGATGAAAACGTTAATGAATTAACAGGAATCAGCAATGGACATACGAATCGAAACGTTAAATCGCTTACACATGAGGAGATTGTTTCGACAGCTATTGTTTTCTATGAAGCTGGCTTTGAGACTACAAGTACGACACTTGGCTTTATTGCGCACGTGCTTGTGAATAACCAGGATATTCAAGAAAAGGTAAACTTGTTGCAATTGTCAATTTATAAAGATTATTGATTTTAAATGTATAATCTTCTAGATTCGTCAAGAAGTGATCGATCTGCATCGAGAGGAAGGCAAATTCGACTACAACACAGTGAACAAGTTAACATACATGCAATGTGTAATCAATGAAACAATGCGATTCTATCCACCAGTGACCACTTTTGTCACCAGAACGGCGAACGAAGACTACGATTACAAAGACATTACAATTCCAAAAGGTGCCTCAGTCCGAATTCCTACCTATCAACTACACCACAACGAACAGTACTGGCCACAGCATGATCGATTCGATCCGGAACGATTTCGAGACAAGTCCGCCATTGATTCGGTCGCCTTTCAGCCATTTGGCACTGGTCCGCGCAATTGCATTGGAATGCGTTTCGCACTGTATGAGATTAAATTGGCACTGGCCAAGTTGCTGTTCAAGTATCGACTAGTGCCAGGACCGAGCACTGAGAAGGAGTTGACTATTGACTACAAGATTATTACTGAGACGCCTAGGCATGGCGTCTTTGTGAGGGCAATGAGGCTGGAGAGTTGAATTGAAGTCAAATAAATAAGTTAATTCAATACAAATCTTAAATAAACTTTAATAAAATTCCCATATTTACGATTGCTATTACAAAGTGTCATAAAACAGTTTTCCATTCATGTTATCAATTAATATTACAAAGGTAAAGCCCTAACAAACACTCCATTCTTAGGCGATTGTGAGGAAATCTTGTACTCGATAGTCAACTCCTTTTCAGTGCTCGGCCCAGGCACCAGTCTGTACTTGAACAGCAGCTTAGCCAGCGTTAACTTCATCTCGTAATAGGCAAAGCGCATTCCAATGCAATTTCGTGGACCAGTGCCAAATGGCTGAAAGGTGACCGAGTCAATGGCAGACTTGTCACGAAATCGTTCGGGATCGAATTGATCATGGCGCGGCCAGTATTGTTCGTTGTGGTGCAACTGTTCCGTCGGTATACGAACTGTGGCACCTTTCGGAATTGTAATGTTCTTGTAGTGATAGTCCTCGTTGGCTGTTCTGCTCACAAAGGTGGTCACTGGTGGATAGAATCGCATCGTTTCATCAATCACACATTGCATATATTTGAGCTGGTTCACTGTGTTGTAGTCGAATTTGCTTTCCACTCGATGCAGATCGATCACTTCTTGTCGGATCTATAATACAACATTATTATTATTATTAATGCTCAATGATTGTTAATAATTAATATACGCCTACCTTTTCCTGTATGTCTTGGTTGTTCACGAGAATGTGTCCAATGAATCCCAAAGCCGTGCTCGTTGTCTCTAAACCAGCCTCATAAAAAATACATGCAGTTGAGACTATTTCCTCGTGAGTAAGTGAAACTGTGGCACCACTTTTACCAATTGCGCGGCCATTGAGTTGTGCTCCATCTTTACTGGTCACATCATCAATTTGTTCCGCACTGGAAAGATCAATAGTCAAATTTGATGTATTGATATGTTCAATTTTGTCTCTGGACAGCTTAGCGTCAAGCATCATTTGAAGTAAGTCATGTCGCTTTTTTGAGTCTTTCGCACTTGATCGTAAATTGATTGCAGCTTCAACCATTTTAGACAGTGTGAAAGCTGTCGACAATCCACGATATTCTCTGTAAATCTGAATGGCTCTTCTCAGTGGATACAAGATAAAATCAAATTCGGGAAAGCACGTGAAAAAGGCAATGATTCGATTGGGCACTGCGAAATCGTGCTGTGCTGCTTTGAAGAATTCATCATTGGGATTTGTTTGCACATTTGTGTCAATGCCCAGTGCGCACTTGGTGATCACATCAGTGGTGAGCAGTTGGAAACACAGGTAAATGTCAAATTCTTCATCACCTTTTGAGTACGCCTCAATTTTGGCCATCATAATGTCGACCGAGTTGTCAATAATGGGACTCATCGTTTTCATCTTCACTGCACTGAACGATGGATTCAGAATTGCTCTCATCTGTTTCCAGTGCTTCCCCTCGGCAGTGAGAATATTGTAGAAGTACTTTGGATTTGGCCGTGAGCCATACTTGAGATTGCTCCTCTGTCGGTCACTGAATTTGGCGAAATCTTTAATTTGAATCAATTTGATCAGCTCCAGATCGTTAATCAACACAATTGGCCGCTCGCCCAAGTAGAAGCCCATTATTGGTCCGTATTTATCAAAATATTGCCATATTTTCGAAACATGCGGAGTGGCCATGTAGTCAAACAGATTGCCCGTTATAAGACTTGCACGAGGGCCTGGAATTCCGTTGCGGGAGAGGATGGTCATACGACGGTAACGCGCGTACAGATACAATCCAAAGAGAAAGAGAAATACAACTATAAGTAGCATAATTGCAAATGACTGTTCTACACAAACTATTTATGAAATAAAATGAATGCCTTCACTTAAACACAATCTGTAGTATTTAATTTTGTGGTTATGCCAACCGACAAGACACTTGGGCAATGCACAAGTCAATAGAAAACGTCAATTCGACTTCGTTCAATGAATTATCAAGCTGAACTCGTTTTATCCAGTTGCAGTTTGTTTATGTTTATCTTACGCTTATCATATATGATGATCACACAGCCGAATTTGTTTGTTCCGTATTTAGGCAAACATTGGAAACAGTTATTCCACTTATGTGTGATCACTTTAATAACAAAGTATCACTTCATCATCACAAATGCACTAAATGAACTAATTCGGTTTTCTTATTACGCCCATAAATTGGAGAGTTGGTTTAAAAGTATTTCACCACAATCGAACCACGTAAATGCTTTTCGATACAAAGCTTATCAGTGATTTATTGCTTTGCACTATGGTCAAGACGATAAACACTGGTGGGTGATTAGACAATATATGTTCATGTGATTCGCGGAAGTGTTCCAAAAGGATAACCTAAAATGATATCAAACTAATTCGATTTATTATTTTAATTATAGCAAATAACATTAATTCAATGGATGGAATTGCTTTCACAGACATTCTGTTTTGGCACTGGTGCGACTGGTTCGACTGAATTACATTGCTTACTCTATTTGTGCGAAACAATTTCTTTCAACAAATATGATGCATCTCACAGGCAACATTCCAGTGCCACATCGTGGACGAACGCCAGTTGGTAGGGGACATTCGTAATGAGATCTACGCTCATTTGCAGCGATGCAACAAACATCAACCCGATACTCGAGTCCTATGTGATCAATGTTCGTTTTATTTTGGCCAGCCAAGCCAAACTGAACGCTCCCTCGCACAAGCTGCACACTCGCTTCAAACCATTGCCACAGTGCCTCCACCATCAAACCAAATGGCGCTGTTCGATGGTCGCACGCATTCGAGGGCAACATTTTGGTTTACCGGCCTCTTTGAAAGGCCAAATTGGGGTGAAAATCGTTGATGATCGTGGCCCGAGTGATTTCTTCGAAGAGGTCACTGAACAAGCGAATTAGCTTTGAGATGTTATGGGATTATGTTTATTTTGCTTAATTTGCACACGTGTATTCAATGTAAAACAACTGATATTGTGGCATTGGAAATTGACTAATAAATTGGCATAACCTTGATATAATAACATTCTATAAATTTTTTACCTTTTAATATTCTTTTTAATAAGACATGCTTTGCATCGTCACTTTCGTGAGCACCATTCCCACTCGATCGGGCTTGTTTAACAATTGTCCTAAATGGATCAATATCAACTTGATACACCAAGACTAGGAAAAAAAGTCTTGCAATATTAAATTCGATAGATCATTGCATCAGTGTATTGAAGTGAATCGTCATTAAACTTGTCTACTTGAACACGACTGCAATTGATCATGATTTGCAAAGAGAACAACCGATATTTGAAACGTTGCTTAACACAAACAAATTCGAATGGCGTCTTGTCCATTTTGCCTACAAATGCAGTGATGCCAGTTGACTTTGGTCATTCTCGTTTTGGTTTTCCCTTCTGCCTCTCACTTCTCTCGTCATGAAGATAGACAGAGGAAAAATCAAGAAAACCCCTTACGAACTGGTAAGTGACTTGTTCTATTGTTGATTGCCTAATTGACAACTTATCACTGACATTGTTTTCTCTCTTCTGCAGCCGTTCGGGTCGAAAGTGTTAATTGGCAAGTTGATGTCGTGCAGTGATGACAACCAACTGACCGCTCTTTTGACCAGTATCGCATGGGAGTATGAAGCGGTAAGTGCTTTCTTGGTGGTGGTCACTTTCTCATATTGTAACTTTTCAGACTGACTTGTACCACTGGGCGGATGTGTTGGACAAGTTCGACACTGTCCTGGAGGAATGTTGCACTCGTGATGGGCCAAATCTGTGGTCCACATTGGCAGTGGACTTGCCATCCAACTCAAAAGTATGTGTAATTACACTTTTGAAAGTCGATTAAACTTTGACGTTTTTCATTTCACAGAAAAAGGACCTCGTGATGTCCATTCTGTCTTTCCTGTCACTTTTAGCAGAATGCACTTATAGTGGCTCGATTTTTAATTCAACCGAGGTAAGAGTATATACACTTGATCGTTTGTTTATAGTGTTTAATACGAATGACACATTGCTTTGCAGCACTTGACCACCTTAATTTGGTCTGTGGACCTGAAGCTTGTCTCACAGGCCCTCTACACCATGTGCATCTTTGGCAATCGAAGCAGCGGCTTCTTCAAAAGTCCTGGCGGTGACAAGTGGCTCAATTTGCGCAAGCATGTTCTCACTGTGGCCAAGTCTTGGGGTGGCAAAGAGGCAGACGTGGCACTGGTCGATTGCATGAAAGATGATGTGCCACTGCCAGTCTTGACTGCGTCACTCAATTTCGAATGTCTTACTGATGGCAAAGATGACTTGGTCAAGCAGTCTATTCGAATTAGACTGGACAAGGCACAGCTAGTGAGCAAGCAAATTGGCACCATCATGACCGAACTGATCGATGCGCATCACGTGCCAAGCGAGTACCAATTTGAGCTGTTCAACAAGATTCGACTTATTCAGTGCTTTGCACAGTACGACACTCGACTCGAGTATGTCCGTGCACGAGTATATGCTTTGGCCTTTGTTGGTGAGTGCTCACTAGATGCATTCGATTATTTAGATTGCTAATCACTAACAACATTGCCATTTGGCATATACAGCCTGTTGGCGTGATGACACCTCGGCTTTCTATACGGCACTGGTGAAAGAGTTGGTCGACACACTTTCGGTTACGCATCTCGACAAATATGACCTCACCAGAATTCAGCTTCCCGTGGTATATGCCCTTTCGGCACTAATGGTCTTCGAGGACGGTACACGTGAGAAGGCAATCCTCAAGGCCACAGGCATTGACTCTCCCACTGGGCCACTGTCAATTCTGGTGCGCAAGACCATTCACGAGTTGACTGCCAACTCGGACAAAGATCCAACCTTCTTTCATGTGAATTTGCTCTTTCTACTTGTGGACATTGCCTACAGCAAAACTGGTGAGTGCACATACATGTATTCACATTGTGAATATATTAAAAAGTTTCTTCTTAATCGTTACTTATCACTTACTTCGTTCATTCATTCATTTCTATAGGCCAAAAAGTCATCACTCAAAGTGGCCTATTGGACTCTCTACTTCAACTAGTCAAGTGGGAAGGACCAACGATGAAGCATTTGCTGGTAATTGGTCAATTGATTTTCTTTACTATTTGTACTATATAATTTTGTTCAATTCTCTCGCTAGACTGTTCAATGCGCAATGAGAGTCATATCGAAATGGACCAACTTGGATCCAAACTCAATGAGAACTAGTAATGGACTAAATATTATTGCCAAACGACTCGAGGTTTGTTATCTGTTTCCATTGTTTGTTTGATTGAGTAATTTTGCATTTTTTAGTCCGAATTAGACAATTGTCGTTCGATGCTGCCCGACGGTATTACCGATCCGCCATCAAAGCCGTACCATAGCCTCCACACGATGCACTGGGCGTTATACATCCTGCGGAATCGCATCAAACAGTCCTCGTTTACAGACTTGTTGCGTCGACTCATGAGTGGCTCAAGCCTTCCACAAACTCTTGAGAACATTTTCCGCTATGGTCACTTCTATGAAGGCTATTTGTTTTCTGAAGCACTTAAGTTCATTACCGATTACATCCAGCAAAATCCATTCAATCTCACTTCCATTCAAGACTATGGCTTTTCGGATCTAATTCTGAACGTGTTGCTCAAGATGAACTTTCCAATCAGCAAGGACGTTGTCACCACTATACCTGGTGTGTTTGGCGCTTTGTGTATCAATCGCCGTGGAATGGAATCATTCTTGGCCATGAAGCCATTCGAACGAACCTTTACACTATTCACTTCGGTCAAATTTATTCGTGAATTTCGCAAACAGCGTAAAGAATCGGCTCTGGAGACTGCAGATAGATTTGGTACTGCCATGGCCTTGCTCATTCGACACCACTCAAACCTTCTACCAATGACAGTAAAGGCAATGATCGGTCTGTTGAATGAAGTTTGTCGACTGGGCACTGAGCCAAAGTACATTTGTTCGGGCAAGTTTGACTTGACTGGAGACGAGCCAGATGACTTTGAAGACCATCAAACGCTCACTCAGCCATGGATTGATGCCAACAACAAAGAAGTGCTCATGACTGCACTGGCCACTCTCAATGGCGAGTATCGAGTCAATTTGACCGAACGACGAATTCGTATTCCTCTACACGATTATATCAAAAACTCTGTAAGTATACTGTATGGATGCTGTACTGATGTATTTATTATTATTTTTTGTTGCAGACCAAGTTTATCAACACATTTCTTCGGTCTACCTCTGCTGAAAGCAGCAAAGAATTTCTACGAAGTGGAGGACTGGATTCATTGTTGAATGTGCTCAACCTGCCAAATGCTTCGCCGACCGAACATTACGTGTCGACCTATTCAAGCGCTACGACAATATACGACACTGTACAGCAACTCACAGTGGATAATTCTGTGCTTCGAGACTGTCTGGTCAAGTTCGATAGCCACCTTGCACATTTCAATGAATTGATGAATCAAATGAATTGTTGCTCTACTGGCAGTGCCCTCTTCGAAGACTTGTGCCTCTGCATCAAATCTGACCAAGACTTTTATCAAGCTCCATTTGTGGTTACTCCCACTGTGCAGGCTCTGTCCGGTTTGTTCAAATATCTCCTGGTTGTGAACAATAGCTTCACCAACGGCAGTTCCGTCATGTTACTCAAGACTATTTTCATTCGACAATGCATTTCACCACTCGGCTTGAGCGTCATTGAGCGACTGTCTAAATGTTACAAGACTCTTATTTGGGAGAGACTTATTCTGAACAAGGTCCTAGTTGAATTGGCCACTGAACTGTCCTCCAATGACCAATCGATCACAAAGGCTCAATTCTTACTGAATACCCTACCACCATCACCATTCGATGTCAAAGAATTTGTTCGCCAACACACTCACAAGACTATTCATTTAATTGATCAAATTGATTTGCAATTCAAAGATCTGTTCTCTCATTTGGTGCAGGTATTTATTTATTATAATTCCTATGTTTTGAGATTAACTGAAAATTGTCACTATTTAGTTTTCACTCACTTCACTAAGTGATACTGTCCTACAGTCCACCTCACCCACAGTGCTTGCATCTGCACTGATGAAACTGATCAAATCAGCTTTCCACTGGCAGACATCAATGAACGATGTAGACATGAGGTTAGACACATTCTTGTTCTCAACAATTAGCATTCTTATCTGATCTCAACTTTCAATTTTCAATGTAGATCCAAATTCTGCGTCTCATTTATTAAGATCATTTTGATTCTATTTGACAAGACTAAAGAAAAGTCCAATCGCAATCTATACTATCGCGATCAAAGTGTTCAAGACGCTTTCTTTGACTTGCCCGAACAGATGACAGGCGACATGGATTCGTGCGAGAAAAGTGGCCGCAAATTATCAAACGATACTATGAACCTTCTCGACTCGTGGCTGGAACTACTCGAACTACAGACCAACGAGTTCACTGTTGACCATTCTTTGTTGAAATTTTTATTGGTTGGCAGTCAAGCAATTACTGACCCGACTGAGTACATTAGCTTAACTCTAAAGGTATGTCTGGCACTGGCTAATTCTTCTGAGATTATAACATTTTGTTTGTTATTTGTTGTAGAAAGTACTGAACTCTCTCACCAAATTGTGGAATGTTGATTTGCTTCGACAATTTCGAAATGAAACTTTCAGTCGTTTTCTTAATGTGATCTCAAATGTGTTCAAAAGTTCCGGTTACGTGGCTAAGAAGGTCCAAGTTCGGTGCTTGCTGTTTGATTTGGATCTGCTGGCTATGAACATTCAGAATGCAGCTCTGTGCCTTCTCGAGCAAAGTCCTTCCATGGTGTGTGAATTGGCTCGATTGCTTTGTACAATAGCCCAGCACAATGCATCCCTTGGCATTGGTGGATTTATTCGGGCATTGATAGACGTGGTGACCAAAAATGCTACTTCCATTGTGAACTTGGCCCAAGTTGTGCCAAACGATGACAAAGAGAAGATCAAACTGTGGGCCTCGAATCCTGAGACAACCAAACTGGCCAATCAAGTGCATTTGTTGGCAGTGCTCTCCGCAGAAATGCCATTTGCTTGTGCCAAAGAGATGTGTTCGGACAAGAAATGTCATCTTATGCCCAAACTTTACAGCCTCCTTGAGCTAACCGTTCAATTGGTGTCAATGGCTGGTGACTCAATGACATCGATGCCCCAGTGGCTTTGTCCTCTCATTCTACTAATCGAACAAAACGAGAAGAACGCCATTGCATACAGCCAACGCCAACAGATTACGATTCAGCATTCTAAGCGGACTTGGTATATATTTAATTGGTACATGAGAATGTCACTCAAATTCGATGATAACGAATTTCATCAACTCGACATGGCTTACCAAAACGGTCATCCTTATTATCGCTACAAATTTGGATCTAGGCATTATTTGGTGCACTTTGGCAGTATGAATTTGTACTGTGAAGAAACTGGTAAAGTTGAACCAATTTTCATCGAAATGAAGGCCAAACAGTCGAACGGTCAAGTGTCTCAGCTGACTCAGTGCACTGAACAGCCATCTCGTGCCAAGTCGACAATCGAAACGATGGTCACTCTACTGAAGCTGGCCTCGATCGATGCCAGCACTGTGGAAGCTGCCATTCGCACTTGTCTCCGATTGACCCGAAACCATTCTACTGCATGTCACTTTGCACAGTTGGGTGGCATCACTGCCCTGCTCAAATTCACCATCAACATGCAATTCGATGGACTAGTGCCAATGACCACTCTGCTCATTCGGCATGTCTACGAGAACGAGAACGTGTTGCGATGCTCAATGAACAACGAAGCACTGGCTTTCTTCCGACAGTCCACCTACACCAAGTATCCTTTCTCTTTTCTCTTTCAATTTGCACATTCGATTGCGTGCAGAGACCAGACTCTCACCGCTGAATGGATCAAATCTCTGGTCAACTGGCAGGGCATGATTTGCTTCTGTTCTCAATGTGTTGTGGTTCGGCGCCAGCTAAAGCCTGAACAACAAAGTGAACAGTCGAAAGAATTGACCAAAGAGATGTTGAATGTTCTGGCAGATAGATTGGCCAACGAGCAGGACACCACCAGACCGAGGATGGACTTTGTCTTTACCACCACCAAACTGTTGGCCATTTTAGCAGAGATGTCTTACTTGTGCAAACCCAACTATGAAGTGATACTTGAACATAAGTACAAACAAGGTGAGCTAACTTGAATGGACTTTTAAGTTGTTTATTTACTCAAACCTCATTGCTTTACTTCTAGGTCGCACTGAACAAATTACCAAGGACTGCGGTGCACTCGATTTTATTCTCGACAATATGTTGCGCGCATCCAAATCTAAAAATGTATCGAGTTTCACTGAAAATGTGCTAATCAAGCTAATGAGAACGTCCGCACAAACATTCCGCAAAGTGTTTGGGGATATTGATGCAGCCTTGAGTCGTGCCCTGGCCTGTGCTGATTCGGCCGACAAGCATCGGAAAATTGAATCAATCTGTTCACTAATTGAGAAGACCACTGAACACTTTGCCAAAGTGTCTCCTTCATTAGCCGCTGAACTATTCAAAATGATCGAACAGAGTGGACTTATTTTCAAATTGGCATCCGCTACTGACTCGTTGGATCTATCTTCTGCCTACATTTCCACAAGTGTCAACGCCTCACTCAACACCATTGACAGTTTGATTGGTTTTATAAACAAAATGAAATCAACCAATTCTGCAATGGCCGACAAGTCTAATGGCAGTGATGGCAATAGTCAGCAGCCTGTACAAGAGCTTCAATTGGCCACTTCATCCGATCTAATCCCGAACCTGTACTCTCGATCACCAGCCAACCTTCGTCAAACTTTGATAGACATAAGCTACCGACAAGTAAGCTCAACAAAGTGTATGTTCCAATGTTCTGGAAAATCGGATAATACCCTCAAAGATTGGCTAATCGATGAAGACAGTGAAAGCAAAGAGGCCAGGAGTTGTCAATATATAGAAAACACTTTCTGTCCACTAATGCATCCTTATTTGCTGGTCGGCAAATGCTCACCTGCAAGCAATCCTGTCAATGTTGTCTTGCACTATCAAAACTGTCGAGTGCCGCTCACTGCCAAGGAGAACAAGTTTGCTTTGCAGAAAGATCAAATCACTGGCCCCTCGTACTCCTGTGGAAATACTGTTGCCATATTCCATGGTCTAAGTTGCATGTGCTCTGTGGCTAAACAAGTGGCGCCATGTTCAATGTGCCAATGGTTCCTGGAGTGCTGTCTGGTGGATGGACAATTTCAGTTTGATTCAATCGACTTGGTCAAGGCACAACTATTGGCACACAGGCAAAAGATTATTGAGCAAACTGTGAAAGAGCTAGAAAAGTCACTTTTGTCATCAAGCAAAGAGACCTCGAATGCTTCTCCCAACGATCCTGAAGCCAAAGCAAACAAGACAAATGATGCCGTGAGTTCAGCCGTGCCAATCCAGTCCGAGCAGACCAAAGAATCAAAATTGAATGAAGCCGAGCAACAGTCCGAGTTGAATGAAGCACAGTCGAGCAATGATCAAGACACCAGTGAGATGACAAAAGTGCCAACCAACAAACAAGCTGTAAGCAAGGTGCCATCCGAGCCAGAACCACAACAACAAGAAAATGCCAAACAGCAGATCGTTGAAATTAGTGAAAAGTCAATTGTGAACGTTTCTGGCAAATTTGACACTATCAAAGAGGATTTGGCCACTCCGAAGCAAACTACTTTGGAGCAAGCGAAAGTAGACGTTGTTGTGAAAGTAACTGAAACAATATCAAAGGAAGCCATTTCTTTTGCATCTCTTCAGTTGGCACTTAAGTCAATTGATACTGCCTTGGCCCCTAATGACGACGAACAAATTGACACAGTAATTTTGGATTTTGCGGGCAAGTTGAATACTTTGAAAGAAACTGTCAAAGAGAGCCAACCTATCGAACCAGTCCCACTTGAACAGTCGAAAGATTCGCCAGCAAAAGAGTCGCTAATCACCAACTTGGACCTCACTGCCGAGCAAAGAGCCATTCTCGGAAATGAGCCAATCCCTGAAGGACTCGATCCGGCTGTTTTGGTGGAATTGCCTGATGACCTCCGAATGGAAGCGATTGAGCAACAAAGACAGATCAACAGCCATAAACAACAACAGGCACAAATGAAGCAACAAGATGCCACTGTTGGTGCTGCCACTGGTTCGAATGTCACTCCACAAGTGGCTTCACCAATCATTCCAGCAGTCGGTCAAGGCCAACAAGAGCAGCAGCAGCAGCCCCCAACGAATGATGCCACAAACCCAGCTGCACAAATAGTCAGCTTCATTCAGTCACTGGAACCAATGGTGCGACAGCAAGTGCTGGCAGAAATGGACGACAGTCAATTGCGATACTTGCCTGCCGAAATGGTCACCGAAGTGAGAGTTCTCCGACAGGAAGCAGCTCGAAGGTTGCAAGAACTTGAAAATGCTGCAAACACCAATGCAACCACTGCTGCGATCACTGCTGCAACCACTAACCAACAAGTCAACTCACCAACTCGAGACTATCCTGACGATGATGATGATAGTCCTCCTGAGCTTAGTCCAACCGAACCGAACTCAAACATGTCTTCTGTGCCAATGAATGGACCGCAATTGATCGAAACTAAGCATCTTTCCTCACTTCTATTGCTGCTCTTTGTCAAGAACGACTCGATCGATCGGGCTCGCTTCCATTCAGTGGTGGCATCTTTCTGCAGTCACCAGCCAACTCGCAAGTGGATGGTCTACTCGCTTCTCGACACTTTGGAGAAGGCCAATCCACTGACCAATCCATTGCTGAAAGATCCAGTCGCGCTTGATCATGCAACCCAGTCCACTCCGGGCAGCACGTCCTGGAAGTCCGTGACCATTGAGTCGACCTTTGGCGCACGATTGAAAGTGCTCTCATTCGATTCGACCACCAACTCGCTTCTCATACTGCCACAAGCGGCCAATTCGGTCTACGGCAATGTGCTCGACCTGTTCCTCTTTCTCACAAAGACTTTTCCGGACTTTTGTTTGGAAACGGACGAACCAAGCAACTCCGAGCAGAAGCCATCTACTTAATGCTCCCATCTTGGATAGCCAATCGGCCAAGTCCAACTTTAATGCAAAATGCAGTCAATTTTGCTGCTACATTATTATTATTATACATTGATATATATTTTTAGTATTTTATTATTAAATTAAAAGTTTGAAACACTTGAACAGTAGACTTTGATTCAAGGTAATGAATTGTTTATGTTTAATTAGGCGAATTTGATTTGTCAAATAATGTGACCAGTACGTGCACGTCCAATGAAGCCAAGTGCCGTGCCGTGGTTGTCACAAAGCTCGCTTCGTAGAAAAACCATATGGCCATAGTTCACTATTTCTTCATGAGTGAGCGAAAAAACTTATGTTCCTCGAAATTGCCTCTCTTTGGTTGAGTTTTATCTTATGCATTGACATCATTCTGTTGAATTGAACTGATTACTAATCAGCGATTAGATCAATGGTTAAATTGGACATTTTAGTGCGTTCAATATCGTAAGATGCGTCTTTCGAGACAACAAGCATAATTTGAAGTAAGTCTTGTTTCTTTCTTTCTTGATCGCAGATTGATTGGCGCGTGAATCCACTTTGAGACTACTATGAATGTCAAATGTCCAAATGCTTCTTTGTAAATCTGAAAGACTCACCTGAGAGGATACGCAGAAACACGTTCAATCCTGGAAAGCAACTGAAAAACATTGTCAAACCAAACAAATTCTAAAACTCCTAATCGAGAATGACTTGTGACTCACAAGTTGTGAGAGACAGAGTTAGACAAAACCCGAGGAAAAAGCTTGAGTCTATATATTTGAGACAAATATATTTGAGATTGAAGACAATCGCCTTCTTTGAAGGACTGAGCAAAAGCGATCAACTAGATCGATCGACTGGGTTTGCTCCTCGGGTTGTCATGCCACCACAAGTCCTCTGATGTTCTTGGCCAGTGCACTTAATGAATTCTTGGAAAAGCTATACAGATTAGACAAGAATCACGCGGAGACTGTGCCTGGCAATTGGCCAGGCAATCATCGCTAGACCAGTCTTGTCCATGGAGTGCACTCCATTGGTCTCTACGAGCTCATGCCCGCAAAGGGACCGGCCGACCAGTCAGTATGGAATATATCGTCTTGGGATGGTCGCACAGTTGGTTTACCTCTGTGAGCACATTTATGACCAACGGCCATTGCTAACCAACAACCATAAACCCTGTGGCCTCGTATCTTGCCTCGTCAGGCCAATGCAACTCATTGTCTCAACCACTCGAGTGCTGTAGAGTCTAGCAATTAGATCGATATATCAATATATCGGCGTTAATTGATCTGCGATACCATCTAGCCAACCAGGTCAACTGGTGCAAATGCACCACAAGAAATAATAACGAAATATTGAGGAAATGACCGTGAAAGCATTTGAAATGAAAATAAAACCAAAATAGTTTATGGCTAAAATGATTATTATAACGGAGATACTCGAGTACTGATCAGTAAACAAATACAAGTAGCTCCAGAGTGGCTCCGATCAGTCTATTCATATATTGATGATTATCGAAATATAAACTCAAGATTTGTCTGGGTTTACTTGATCAATTTCTGATTAAACAAAATGTGAACTCGATCGTGTAAACATTGATTTATATAGCCCACGAAAATTGATATCAAACTGGACTCGATTCGAGTAAAAAGAAGAAGTTTGTTTACATAATATAGTGCATCGATGCAATCGAATCCATTTAATAAACGAGATTTTGAGAAAATAGTTTAATAGATTGACATCCCTAAATGTATTTAGAGTAATAAAAGAAAACTTACTATTTATAGATTATTGGAGAGAGAATTGTCGCAACCAGCGGCTATTGGTTGTTGTCAAAAATTATTGATGTAGTCATCGATATCAAACAGGCGAGATGCATTGTTAAATGGCATCAAAGAGGCAATATCGACAGAGAATATCATGACAAGTTGCATTTTGGTGACAAATTAAAATTTTATAAATTATAAATTACATTTCATATATTATAATTTCTCTCTACCCCTGAATATATTCACTTTCGGTGCGCAATCGTTCCACTCGATCACTAACCTGTTGAACAATCTTATTGTACAACTCCTTGAGTGTGGCCACCTGGTTCCACTTGTCGGGCATGTGTGGATTGTCCAGGGCGTCTTGTTTGGCAATCTGCAACTTGGCACACAGCTGTAGACGGGTCTCTTCATCTCGTTGAAGCAAACCAATCGAACTGGCAATCGAGTGGTGATTCTCTGCGAGCAGCTCTTGTTCTGCTTTGGAAATTCCGGCCGAAATGCGTTTGAAATCTTTGGTGACGCTCTTGACCAGTTTGCGGAATTTGACCACATTCGGAATGTTGTTGGTCATGTGAATATTGAATCCTCTATGGAAGGAATTGGGAGTTTGTTACAAAAACTAATAATCTACTACAAAATGCTAAACTTACTCTTCAAATAACTTGAAAGTGTGCACTCGTTCTTCTTGCAGTTGAAACATCGTTTGGATCGTCTGAAGTGCAGTCGATTCGTTGTCCATTGTCGAGGATTGATTTGATGTGAGCAAATCAAATATGAAAATAAATAGACACGAAAGTCTCAAAATAAGTGTTGAGAATTATTGTAAAATTCAAAGGCGCGGCAATCGGTTAAGGCACACCAAATCAGTTTATAAGCGAATCACCAAATTGTAATCTCGGGATGTATATCACTTTACAGATGCACTTAGAGACCCAAATTGTGCTGAGCAAGCAAACTTGTGATATCACAGACTACACAAACTTTGTAGTGAAAAGGCACGAACAATTTGTTATGATATCAACACACACACCTGATGACACACTAACATGCAATTGCAGCAGGCGGGCAGCGCTGTCTACTGCAGTCTAGTCTAGACTATCGATAGCCAACAATGGTTCAAAGGTTAGCACGAAAAGGGTCATACTAAGTACATAACAGTGCCACATATATTATTTGACTTCAAATCTTATCTTTATTATTCCAAAATTACCCACAAAATAAAACCTCATAACTACTAACCCAATTTCGAGTACATGTCGTATTATTTGTTTTAAGATGATAACAAGAATTAAAGTAATCATTTGAGAATTAAAATAAATAAATAATAGAATTTTGTATCTTAATATTTTATATAATTGTTTCAGTATCTTCCCTATTTTATAGTCAGAATTACCAATAGCGAATTCATAATTTAATTAGATTAATTAATTAATTGGATTATTTATGCTTTCCGTTGGAATTTAATATTTAACTTTAGTCGTAAACGTTTAGGTTAAGTTTGAGTAAAAGAATGCAATGAGAACATGTACAGTTAGCAAACTCTACGTCTACAGTTGTGTTGTTTCAACCTGTACACTAGTCGTGATGCGTTCTGCAGTCGCTTGAGAAATCGTCATCATCAGTAAGCGAGTGTGCGCTTTTGTGTGAATCAGACAATCATCAGTTAGCCATCAAGAATCATCAAGTGAATTGAGTGAATTGTAAAAAGTGAGATCTGCTACTGCAGTGTGTTTTGATATTCTTCATAACACTCCAGTCATCGGTGACATGTCATGACCTGACCTTGTCACACATCTCTCTCTTCTCTTGGATGCGTGCGCTGCTATATAGAACCCAAAGCTGCGTGTGCACTGGTGTTTGGTTTACACTGGTGCGATTCGCTGTGTGTGTCTTAACTCGCATCAGTGGTCCTGTCTCTCACTCTCCTCAATGATTGCCTTTCTCTCACTCATATCTTTCCTCTACTCAACTCAATGTCGACCAGGATGGTAATGTACTAATGTGAATTGCATATGTGATTCTGCGTGTGTCCAAGTTGTCATCCTTTACACCCTTTACGCCCTCTATTATTGGATCCTGTACGTGATCATGAATATGTTTGTCTCTCTCTCTCTCTCTCTCTCTCTCTCTCTCTCTCTCTCTCTCATTATGTCAATTATTATTCTTATATCTCCCAGTCTATTTTATCCCCTCCACATTAGGACGCCTCATCCAACCTTGCATCAATTCTGGTCATAAATGGCTGGTTTGATCCGGTTCTTTGACGCAAGTCCCTCTTCCCCTTCATTCTCTGTTTTTCCCCTTTACCTAATCACAAACATAGTACACGATCATTCGGTTTGTCTCGTCGCCCTCTTCACCCAGTCGAAGCTGTACGCCCAGTCTGATGTCTGTCGCCTTCTATGGACCTCTTCCGCCGACGTTTTGTTTTTGATGTCTCGAAGCGTGGATATAAGCAGCCGTAATCCTGTCAATCAATCGTGTGGTTACCCCGGGTGTGGTTATCGCGTGTGGTTATCGTGTGGTTATCGCGTGTGGTTATCGCGTGTGGTTATCGTGTGGAATCTTTGCAGCAATTCCTGTGCTGACTTGTGTGGTGCTCAACCGTGATGCCTCAAGATGTGACCTCGTTCTGAACTCCCGGACGGCCCTAGGCTCGCTTCCGGTCGACTGTCGCTCGTCTTCATGTTTAGCATCTCAGTTGTCCATTCCACTCAGTCAATCCCCCAGTTTTATTTGTATATTATTATCTAAATTATGCTTAGTTTTCCGTTTTCACCTTTCATACTTAATTAATGAAAAAATCAAATAAAAAGCAGCAAAATATTTATAAAAGCCCAGCCACCGCCTATTTTAGTTATTTATTTCCCAATTAGTATTCCAAAGTCATGTCTGCAAACCAGTGAGCTAGTTCAGGTTGATTTTCCCCTCTACCAAAGTCCTTGGCAATGATATGCCAACGGACACTCACTGGTCAATAATAACAATACCGTCGATATTCAATAATACCGTCAATAGATAGTACCCATTCAATATCTCATTATATTGATGATTCACCTCAACGGTGAATCATCAGCTTTTTATCGACATACATTTGCTTTGAAGTGAAAAGCCAGGAAGTGCATAATTCAATTAAGTGGATTGACAAAATATTTAGCAATTTGTTCAATAATTAAATCAATAGTGTGGACTTTAAGCATCAAAATAATGTTACATGTTTTCAGTTTATTGCTGGTTTACAAATTATTAAATGTTATTAATTAGGTAAGAAAGTATAATTATAATGATTAGTAATAATAAAAACAAAAATGAAATCACAATTATCGTAATTAGCGTAATAAAATAGCAAAACTTAACAAGAAAATATTACAAATGAAATTAATATAAATATGATGGTGACGATTCTATTGTAGAAGACTTGCGCTTGGTGGTAAATAAAAGATTCGTTCGTTTCGTTAATGTTTCGATCACAAGTTTTGTTGGATGGTCTTGTCATCTTGTAGATCATGTGGCGCCATATTTAGACATTTTCTCTGACACTGATTCCTGTATTCTCGGTGGACCTTCTCGTTGGTGGTAATTTCGGTATAAAGGAATCTTCTTTGGTGTGAGTTCACCATCAACTTTGCCCTCCTTGCCCGGCTTTCCAGATGGTCTTCCTTCGGGCTTGAACACCAAAGGCAGTCCAAATATCATTGCCGCCGCAATGCAATGACCAAAAACCATCAACTCCTTATAGACTCGAACCGCGGATATAAATTCAAGCAGAATAAAGGGAAACACCAAGTAGGCAATCGCAATTCTAGATGTGATCCAAGTCAACAAGTGATAGAAGGTGAACATAGTTTGGCTTCGTTGTTGGAATCGATATCGAAGACAGCGGCGACCGGTTCGTGCGGCAGCCGTGAAAATTGCTCCCGTGAGAAAGGTCAAATAGTAGCCCGGATGGAAGCCATGCCAAATAGCGGACACAACATAGGTGAGCAGCAGTTTGTACTGAGAAGGGGCACGTTCATAAACAGTGCGACGAAGCCATACTTGAGTGGTCTTGTTCCAGTTTTCCAAAGCATCACGTTGGGACAATGCATTCTAAGAACATTATTATACATTAAAAACAAAAACCGAAAACACTCACCTCAAACGTAAAAATATCAATATTATTCATGAGATCCCATTTGGGCTGTCCGGTCTTTTCGTCCATTCCGTTGAAGCCCAAGCCGGAAGCATTCGAGACAGCTTCACTCAGTGTCCAAGCAAAGTAATACTTTAACCGTGCGGCCAGTGCAATCCAATACATGAGCATCAATTTCGATAGGAAAGTGCTCTCCACAAATGCTTGTGCTAATAATAACAAAAAGAAAATAATTAAAAATATAGTTTTTTCAAAAAGAGTATATATATCATTTACCTTTCAACAAAGAGACTGGATACATTGGAGTAAAGGTGACTATCAATATGCCACAGACAGTAGTGGCGGCCAACTTGGACAATACAGCAAACTATATGAATAATATAATTTAATTAAATTGTTATTATAAGTTTCTCTACTGGTTTACCTTAGCAGAAGGATATCTTTTGAGGCCAGCTTTTCTCAACTTGCCCCCATCGACAAACTCGACCCAATCGGCATAGTACACTAGTGGGCCACAGATCACAGTTTGAAAGTTGAGAATGTATGCCGCATACTCGAACACTGTCGGCACTCGTGTCAATGAGTGGAATTTTTGTTCCTCGGTAAATTTTGCATCAGTCTTCTTTGCACGGTATTTGCCATCGTGTATACCAAAGGCAACTGTTGTCACCTTTTGCACAAGTACCATTACAGGTCTAATGAAAATTAAAACGAATTTGAATTAAAACAAAACAACATCAACATCAAGAAGCGCGCGTGTCACACATACACTGTAATGTCTACCGTGTAGACAGAGTAATCGTTGACTAGTCGATCCACGTGCAGATAAGACAGATGAACAATCGCAACAAACAATGTGACAAGATGTACCCATTGGGGCGAGACGTACAACAACAACAGATAAGACAACAAGGCTAACAGAAGAATGTGAAATATTTGACTAAATAAAAAATAGAGCAATTACTTGATGAAACTCAAAAGAGAAACATTACCTTCCATAACAAATGAAAGCAAGCACTAGACCAGGAATTATTAAAAATAAAAATTTGTTAGTTCTGCTGCGAGAGGACGAGTCTGATCTGTCGGGATCAGGGTCGTAGAATCGATACAACAGGGCACAACTGAGTGCACTCAATTGAGCTAATATGAAGTAGATCTAAATGAGGAAATCATGTAATAATTCAAAATAGTACAACAAAGATAGAAAATAAAATAATAAATATACTAAACAAATATTCAAACTTACTTGATCTAATGGCACCGAATCGAGTAGACCCATGATGATGTTGAGAATATTATTAAGGTTAATTTGTGAATAGCAATTGAAAGAGAATCATAAATCACAGATATTTGAAAAAAGACTTGATCAATTTGTTGTTCGTGGTTGAGTTTATAAAATAATATTTTCTGGCTTAAGAGTTCATCAAAAGTGCGTGTGGTTTTGTGTGCAATTGAGAATTTCCCACATGATGCAGTTAAACCCGGAATGGGTACAAAAAACTCACAAAAAGGTACGACAAGACTCGAATAGTTTCATCGATTTGTTGCTTCAACAAAAGATTTCAAGGATACATGAGTTGCCGTTTTGGTTCATTTCAAACAGTTGACAAAAAGTCTTGAGCTAAATCAATAAAATAATAATGACTTGTCGATTTGTTGATAAACTTTCTGCTGATTTGGCTTGATTAGAACAAAACTAGAGTTTATGATGTGGCCCTGATTATAACAGATATTATTACTGGGCAAGTCTAGATGAGCATTTGAATTTGAGGGTGATTAGGCAAAAAATCAGGAGAGTGAAAGTTGTGAGGTTGTTGCTGTTTGATCTGGGTGAGGTTGTTGAGCTTATCAGAGGAGGGGACTTTCTTGTTCGCGAGAAAAAAACTGGTGATGTTTGATCGGGCGATGCTGATAAAGGCGCAAATATGTGCTGTCGTAAACGGTTTCTGTGTGGATGAGAAAGATAGAGATAAATAAATACATTTTGTGATGAAAGAGAAAATATTATTTGATAAGATGAAAAGACTCAATGGGGTTTGCCGGTTATTTTGGTGACATAAACAATGAAATCTATTGAAATGTTGCTAATTAGGGCATAATTAGTGCGGTTTTTATTCGTTTCAAAATTATTCATATTTTAAAAATAAACCTTACTTTGACAGAAAACAAACAATCTATAAATATAGTTTTTTTTGAGGCAAATCCCCTAATAAAACACAACACTAAAAATAACCTACAAAAGTACAAGACACCAAAAAGACTACTACAAGAAACTGGAAAAATCAATGTAAAAATCGATTCTTACCTAAAGGGCGAAGAGTTGTGCGCTTAGCGCTAATCATCCGATTATTGAAGGGAATTTCGAAAAGTTGTTGTTCAAAGACATTTGGCTTGAGAATTGGCTGTAGAAGTGAATGCCTTTGCCTCCAAAAGGGAATGTTTGCTTTTGATGCAGTCGATGTGTTGTGTTGTGCGATGTTGATTTGTTTTCTAGTGAGCTCATTCATAGAAAGTGCAGTAGTGAAAGCAAATAGATTTTCTCTTTCTCTCTCGCATCGCTCGAGCTTGACTCGATTTGACGTGACATCAGTCTCACCACCAATTGCAGCACGAGTTGATGAGTTGACTATTAACTCTCTTCTCGGCTTTGCCTTGATCTTCTTCTAACTGCAAAATACATTTGTCTTGTCTTGTTTGTCTCATTCGTTGTTGACTTGGGAAACTGCTCATCAAAATTGGGCTATTGCCGTCTTTGTCTACGTCATCCTGTCATAGAGTGAGAATGCGGAGAAAACCAATCTCAAAGTCAATCTCAATTTCTGAAAAAAGGAAACGGCTCAAGAACACACACTCAACAGTGTAGCTGTAGTTTTGCAGTGCGCAGTGACGCCTTTGGTATTATTATTATTCCGTTGCCCATGATAGGAAGGGCAGCAGTGCACACGATGGTTTGCAGTGCGATATCAAAAAGCACACAAATGTGTTAGTGTGGAATTGATCCGACTGGTCGGTGGCGTCCAAAATTGACTCCTCTGAACACGCTGTCCAGTAGACCGCAAAGGGCGAGTCTTGCCGGGGATAAGACAACACATGTGTGCTGATGACTCATGTGGAGAGATGCAACTAACAGCACTGCAATATGTGTTGCACTGGTATTGCATTGATTGATTGCGCAATGTGACTTGTGTTCAATCCAACAGATGGCGAGACATTTCGAGTTTAAATTCAAAATTAACCAATTTTAAAAGGAGGGATTTTGAAAATTCAACAAAAAATATTAAAAGAAAAAAACATAATAAAATAAACTCAAATACATTATCTTGGCCGATAATTGGCCAAATATAATTAAGTTAATTTATTTTTCCAATTAAAAAATTAATGATTTAGAATAATTAATTAGAATATATAAGGGCAATGGTTCGTAGGTAGTTTTCCTCGAATGTGTACTATACACAGTGATACAAATGACCGACTGTTCCAATTATCAAAACGTCCTATATGAAGGGTCACCCTGTAGACAAACTTTCAAACCAAATTGATATATTTCTGTCTCTTTGGACACTTGGTTCCAACACACAGTTCCATCTGTGCCCATAAACTTTGGAGTGCGATCAGTAAAGCATGACTAATTAGCACAACTCACGATTCGTAATTTATATTAGACACTCACAAACTCATTCTATGACTCTTGGCCTATGAGATAGAGGGACACTACCTGGACAGGTAAATCGAATGCAGGATGGTGAAATATAGACAATTCTCGAATTCAACAAAGCGAAAGTCATTTGTGCTTGAGCTCACCCTGTAAGGTCATCTCTACCAGCATAATATGATGCATGATCAACGGTAATGAGTTCGTTTTAGTCAAATGGAATATTCTCGAATTTTGTATAGAGCTAATTTAATTTACGATTATTATTGTGAAAATTGTATAAATTAATATAT
Organism: Rhizoglyphus robini; assembly: GCA_023373905.1. Taxonomy (NCBI): domain Eukaryota; kingdom Metazoa; phylum Arthropoda; class Arachnida; order Sarcoptiformes; family Acaridae; genus Rhizoglyphus; species Rhizoglyphus robini. Next base: position 6,698,801 of record JAKIJQ010000003.1, read on the forward strand.
TTTTGATAGATTTATAGTTTAAATTTATATTTGTTTATCACAAGTGGCTCAATAAATTTATCTGGGTTCAATTTAAGCATAATTAATCATATTTTTAATTTAAATATTTTGTAAATTAACTTTTTTCTATTATATATTAATTAGGTCCTAATTATTAAAAGACAGTATTGATTAGCTTTGAATGTTTTAATTGTTATATTATAATAATATTTTATAATATTTGCAATCTTGTTGGAGTGTTTCGAAACTTTGTGGCCAATTGCAAATTAAGAAGTTTCATCATCGTGTTCACCATATTTCTAAAAATAGAAAGTTTTAATAACTTTAATTTAGGTCAACTTGAATTGATTATCTCATGTTTGATTTGACAATTTTGATTTTAAATTATTAAAATTGTTTGAACATAAAAAATGTGTCAATCAAATAATAATAAAGAATACATTCCACAATGTCTGTCTGTGTAATTGGAATTTCGTCTTTATTTTTCTCTCGATCGAGCACAGAAAAAAATCAATGATTAAGATCTGAAAACAAACAAACAACAAAAATCTCGAAGAAATTCCAATTTCCCTATAAATATTTACATTACAACATGCACCAGAATTTGTGCATACGATTTGTGCATATATATTCATTGCCAACGAATTTTGGCCCAAAACTCACGAATTACGTCAAACGTGTGTGCGCGTTCCATTTGTAAACTAAATAAATCACAATATTTTTTCTTTGCTTACTTTTTCTACCGAAATTCTCATGCTTACCTCTACTGTGTATTATTATTGATCGATAGCGATAAAATTCTCTACTGATTTATTATTAACTTTCGTCCAAAGAATAAAAACAAAAATAATAATAAACGTTTTACGTTTTAAATGTGACATTATAAGCTCAAATTGGTTTGAGTGAAATTAAGCAAACCAAAAAACCAATGCACCAATTTGAAATAATATAATATCATCAAACAGCTAATCAATCTGAATTCAACATATTCATTTCATTTCAATATTCGAATTCATTAAATTAAATCGAGTCAACATTATCGAATCAATATCAAATCAAGTTTGAAAAATTAATATATCAAATACTCAAATCAATGATTATTTCGCCGAATATATTTCGATCATTAAATTGTCGAGCCAATAATTCTACCCAAGTCAATGTAAACATATGCCTGGCGTGTGTGTGCTGTACTGTATCAGAACCATATGGAGAACTATTCGTGGAGAACAATAATCGACAACCGTTAATGCTCTAAGATCCAAAGCTACAGTTCTTGTTCTTGTTTTAGTGCAGCAAGCAGTCAGATGTGTGTTATGCATTCGAATGTATCTCACTCGTCAGTTTGCACGTCTCTCGCTTCTTGTGTTTGTGTGTCACTCCTCGTCTCAGCCCCCACTGAGGAACATTAATAATTTGCATTCGTGCAAACTTTAGTTCTTCTTTTTCGTCTTCGTCTTCACTTTGTGTTGGTCTTGTTTGTCTCAGTGACTTGTCTAATTTGCTTAATTGTTATTTGTTTGCTCGTTCTCGGATCGTTCTCGTGTGTTTGTGAGCCAAGTATAAAGAAACACACACACACACACACACACACACCTATGCACTGAAACAAGAAGACAATGACATTTGTGTTCAATTGTTGTTCAATAACACACGATAGCGTATATGAACCAATCCACCATCTGCCCTTCGATATCAATATTCGTAATATATTATTCGACCGGGCAAATTATTATTTACCCAACCCAGCGCGTTATTTGCTCAAATTGTGCTCTCCTTCATAATAATCAAACTGTTTTTGCATTTATTCATTTGACCCTCACCATCTTTGTCACCAACACGAAAACTAATTACTCTATTGTTGTTTCTATTATTTGAGTGTTGCACTCGATTCATTTGCATATGTGTCCACTAGTGCTGTCCAGCTTGATTATTATTTTGTGTCCAATGATGATGGCGATGATGATGGCCAGTTAATCTGGTGATAAGTGAGTGATCATTAGCTAATGATTTTATATGAGAGACGTGAGAACTTTCACATTGAATATATTCATTTCAGTACATGTATTAATATTAATACAACCAGTTATTGGTGAAACCATTGTGCATAAATTAAATTGCGATTATATTGCAGTCATATTGAATCTACTATGTCTTGTACATTGATGATGCGATTGGCATTAGATTTTATTGGGCCTTAATCATGGCTATGATTTGAACACATTTTGAAACTCAACTTTTTCAGCCAATGACCAATTCGCTAAACGAAAACATGTACAAAACACCGAAAGTGGCAAACCTTAGTTCAATCAGCACCTCATCGCCCCATCGTAATAACCAAACTCAAGATTCACTCAAGAATCAACAATCTACCGATTCACGTTGTTCGCCTGGTTGTTGTTCTTCTTCCACCACCACCAATACTGTCAAGTATCACGATAATGGATTGAGAAATTTGTTTTTTGGTTAGTAAACTTGTTGTTGTAATAATCGAGTAATATTTGATTGTACAGTGCACCGACTTATGGGCATATCCTACTTTGGAGCTTCTGTGCCATCGAAGAAAATGTCAATCATCATGCAGATTGTGCTAATCATGTGGAACATGGCCGCTTTCGCCTTCTCGTATTACACTTTTTATGTGTCCATCTCGGACACGCCCGAAGTGCCCGCAGCTGAGCACGAAGATAATCCCGAGGAAAGTTTTTTGGGCAAGAATGCACTCGCTCCACTGGTGAACTACATTCGATTCAGCTCACTGCTCGTGTACTACATCTTCAGTTATGTGCTCAATCTGTACAATGGACTGGTGGCACGGGCACTGGTGGCACTGATTGCCACTGAAATATTGCCACTCATGGACTCAGATGTGGAGTGCAAAATTGGTACTGCAATTGCAATGGTGCAAACAGTGATCATCACCTTTCTCACCATTGTCTTTCAACTGCTGCTCTATGCAAAGTTCAAACAAATTCTCTGGATTCGATGGGCGGAGAATGTTCTCAATCTATTTTCGCTGTCGTGCACAGTGGCACTGATTGCCTACATCAACCTCAGTCTGGGCCATGTGATTAGGACCACTGGTGAGCAGGGCAACATTTCTGTGTACATTCAACGACTGCTTCAAATTGGTCCAGCACTGGGCAAGGTGACCTATCTGTTGAGTCCCGCCATAATGATACTCATTTTGAATGCCACCATCGTGTGTGTGGCCTCACTGACACTGCTGGTCGCTGACTTTCAGTCCACTTTCTTCATATCGATCATTGGCTTTCTCGATTATGGAACTGTGTTGATATCGCTAGTGTTGGTGTCCAGTTACGCGTACGAAACCACAAAACGAACCAATTCAATGTACAAAGTTCAACTGTCCTTAGCAATTTGTCAGTACAATAACCAAATGGCCACTAGTATTTCCTCAGTGCAGCGAACGAGCCGAGTCTATTCGAACAACAATCATTACCCAACCAGTCAATCGCCTCTGTCCTCCTCCTCATCATTCGAACCAATCGACTGTCCACTGATCACCAATCAATTGGCCATTCTGTGCAATCTCGAGCAGGACATTCAAATGCAGCCATTCGGTCTGTTTCACCTCACACGTCATTATGTGGTCACCTTTTTTGCCTTTATGCTTTCGTATTCGGTCATTCTAATTCAAACAAGTGAAAGCTCAGTGCCCGTTGGTGTGCCTGCACATTCAGTGCCCAAGAACTATTCCGAGTATGTTCATTGATACAAACAACAGACAAGACATGCTCAATAAATTGGAATTAGAAACGAATTACAAAACACATTTACGAAACATAATTACACAAAGGAAAGATTAATTAAAATAGAATTAAAAGCCTATTTATGAATTTGTACAAACACTATATATTGACATTCACTTGAAACATTGCAGACACATTTGTGATTTAATATTAATATATTATTATTAATAAACGATGGAACGCGTTGAGAGCAATCCCAAATTAATTAATATTACTCAAGCACTTGTTTATGAGGTCAGATATGAAGTGCTTCACTGCACTGCATTAATTTGCTGAATATATTGTGTTGCCTTTTTGTGTCAATCGTTTTCTTTGCTTTGCTTTGATATATTATAATTCTGTTGAATACATTGACATTTCTTAAAATGGAATTAAAATTTACAAAATTTAATTTGTCTCAAACTAAAATTTCTCCTAATGAGCAGTTTTTTGTATTTTAATTTATAATAATTTACTTCAATTATTCCATCAACTGTCATCGCAGTAACAGATTCAATAATAATTGGCTTCTATTTTTGTTTTCATCAATGCATCGCTCAAATAATTATCATTAAAAATATATTTCATAACAATTAATTAAACATTAATTAGTGAGTATTGAAAATAATCATAATATTTACCCGTGTCAATAGTGTGCTTCGAAATTGTGCTAATAAAAATATTAACTAAAACTATTGTTTTGAAAAATATATTCAATTTTAATGTATTAGCACACTCGGTAATAACGATAATAATATTAATTTATTTTTTAATGCAAAGTTTTAATCTGAAAATTTAACAAATAAAATAATCCTCACTCATCACAATTATCAATTAAAAATTCCAATTAATATTTTGTTGTTGTTTTTTTTCCTTCAATAATTAACACAATAATTAATTTAATGCAATTTAGCCAACGAAAAAGTCAAATTTTAAATAAATATAAATAAAATGAATAATAAACATTGAACGAATGAACGAGAATGTGATTGGCTAAGTGTTCAATGGACCAATAGTTCAACAATGAATTATTATTTGATGATTGCTTTATGAAAATTGAATATTTCATCTTTTTATCCAGTGTGGTACGGTTCAATTGAATAATTGAATAGAGAGGGAAAATGCTTATTCCAATTGGAAAAGTGATGATCTCTGATGCATCGCGCGCCAATTGAAGTAAGTGGTCAGATTCAGTGATTTGGACATTGGCGCTTGATCTGTGTTGTGTACTGGTACATTGCTTTACTGCACTACACACCACTACATTTCAAATAAGGTTTTACAGGATGATTCGTATTACACATAAATCAATGTCATTGTATGTTCATTCAATTATCAATCATATATTACTATCACCCAATGTTCGTAAATTTCCTACGAAAAAATCGATATAATTTTGGTTGCAGTGCACAGTCGGCTAGGCACGTACAAAACGTTCAACATTTTGTGGATGGACGAATTCGAATGGTGAGGTGAGTGAATGACCACTAACATCCTATTGGTCTCTATGGTACAGCCAAATTTTTTGATGAAATTAATATCATATATAAAGAACCTCGAGAAGAGTTCGCTAACCTGTTTTGGTGCGCCAGTTCTTTTCAGGAACAAAGATCTAAAAGTTCAAAAGTAAAAAAATGCACGAACCTCTATACGTGCATTACAGCGACACATTCTAGGAATTGGGCATTGTCGTTTTGTGTACTTCTGGTATGGATTGTTTCCTCCAAATTGTTGAATTTGCTTTCGATTGATTTATTTGTTTACAAATTTTGTAATATTCGCCATTACCAGTTACCAAAGTGCTTAAATAGATCTTTAATTTGATGCACTTGGTACAAATAGTTTTGCTTTGGTCACTTTTCAATAAATCCGGAGATGGTAAATGTCACTATTCTATTTGTAAAAATGATGTTGAGATTTTAAAATTTCATATTCACGATAATACATGTCTGAATATGTCAAACAAACGAGATAATAAACCAAATCAATAGTACCATACCTCAGTAAAGCATATGCCGTATGCTTTGTCACAAGCATGAATACCTACTCGCGCATTATTTTTTATGTTTTTTGAATCTGATTATTTTTGTTCTAAGAACGAACTGGCAAACCAAAACAGGTTAGCGAACTCTTCTCGAGGTTCTTTATATATAACACAAATTTCATCAAAAAATATAGCTGTACCACAGAGACCATGCGGTAGTAAGTGACTAACTGCTCGTATTGGTCGGTCTCCTTCTTTCAAACTGTGTGCCTCTCCATATGTGTTTAACAATCAGTTTGGCCATACTTACTGTGACTGTGCCACACAGAATATAATCATTTCGATGCACAGGACACAGGATGGACCATAGTTGGCGCCATCTAATCAATCTATTGGGCATAGATGCACACATTCGAATACGACACACAAAGTAGTGAGAGCAATCATCAAACTTTGTAGTTTGTGTGTGATTTCAACAATTTGAACATTTCGATACTTTTTGATCGATTTGTATTATTAGGGAGAGAGCAAGCCCCTTTTTATTGCTTTTTCAACCAATTACTCGAGATTGCACTTGAACTGGTAATATACTAAACCAAAGTTGTGTTGTACAATTGAACATTACATCAATTACAATTCAAGAATGGTTCTTGAGGTTTGTGTGAAATGATAATTCAATTTAAAGAACATCCTATACATTATATGTAAGTAATATAAAAATTCGCAATAGTTTTATTCTTATTGAAGTTTTAAAAAATTTATGATTTTCCACCAAACAGTGCAATGATAAATCGAGCAAAGCAAAATAATAATAATAATTTCTGAGAAATGAGTTGGATAATTTAATAATAACGAGAAAAGAAATAAAAAAAAGAAAATAGATTTATATAAATTATTGATTTGTACGAGGTGAGGTGCAAATTGTGCTTTTCGATATATAATTTGTGCCATTTTGTTAGTATGCTTGTAGTATCACCCTGTTGGTTTATATATGATTCAGGATTATTATTCGATTTTATATTGAAACAAAAAATTTCACAGAATATTATTTTTAGCATTCGGTCATAATTGGAACTGGACGTAAAGATAATTGGCAAGACTTTAAGATTTAAATTAAATATGACAATTAATGAGAGTGGACCAATTTTGTGTTTTTATTGTCTAATCAAAAGTTCAGGTTTAAATGAAGTAATTTCTTTGGATTTTACATTAATGTATAATAATATAAATATAATATTATAATGTATACATTTTGAATTAAACATTTCTAAAAATGTCAATATCGAGAATCGACCCGAATATATTGACCAAATCAATTAAAGGTGCAATCAATTAGCTATCTCCCTCTCTGCCTCCCTGCAAAGGTTAATACACTTTACTTCACGTGTGTGTGTCGAATCCAATTCCGAATCGATTCTAATTGAAATGGTCACAAATGCACACACAGCATTAACTTAATTGTCGTACACATGCGAGCACACATTTGTCCGAATAAGTGCCAAATTGCTTATACGATTATGCACATAAGACTGGTCACATTCAGAAGTGGACACATTCTCCGTGTGCGCTCGTGAATTAATTTGCATTCTCATTAGAGAGTGGCACCAATTCTCACAGTGCTAACTGTCCCTTAGCGTACATTCATTTGAGTAAATCTTTGTTTATAAATAATTTAATTTAATGAAAAAGAAATGCATTTCATTCTCTGTGTGTGTGCCAACAAAATAGTAGTCTTAAAAATTTATGAATATATTCACAGGATTTTTATTGCTCAATTCCACCTTATAGTAGGATCGTTAAATTCTGTTTTGTTTTGCTTGGGTGCGCTTTGTGCTGCTGTAAATTAGGTCACAGTTTTTTGTTTAGATAAAATAAAATATTTAAATAATAAAAGCGTGAATGAATTGATGATGCAAATCTGTTAGAACAGCTTAGAGCATTGAATTGAATTATTATTTTGGCAAAGGTAAGTGCCTCTTTCAAATATCAATTAGTTATACCCAGTGTCAGTAAAGCGTACCCAATTTGACCGTGCCAATATTACTACTGAATGTGTCACCCTCAGTGAGACTCGGCCAATGTTCACATATCTTCAGTTCATTTATCCAATTAGTTCCAAGTCAATAGTTTTCCTCTCTACCCTCCCGTGTCTGTCCGTGTCTGTGTGTGTGCATCGACAGTTCACTTCAAATCAAGCGCATAGCGCATACCTTAGTCCCAGTAAATCTCTCTTTATTTCAAATATTTACAATTTAGTGGGACATGCGTGCACCGAGACTCGCCATATGTTGCAAAAGCAGTCGGCACTCTCACTTTGGACCACTACCCTCGGTGTGTCAGACAGGCAGAGGCATGTGTTGTGTATTGGCGTAAAGGTATCCGCGTGAATCAAACAACGTGAGGACCAGTCCCCAAAGCGTGAGACAAATTCAAATTGAGTGTCATTTGTTGGTAATGCGGCAAACCACACACAAACACCAAACAAGCAGCAGCACCAGAAGCCAAACAGCAATTTGATCAATTTTGTAGTGTTTATGGCAAATCGCTCCATTTCACCAGCACACATCACGAGTGATGTCATCGTTCGATCGGTCAGCTTATTATCATCATCATCATATACCTTTTTATAATCGCACAATCACAACAAACCAATCAGTGAGAAAATGCCTTTTTCTATTCGTGGTGTGGAGCACACTATTATTAGCATTGACTAACCACAATCGGACCTATGCCTGGTCCTCCATTCTGCACCGAAATCATCAATTCAATTCGCACCATTCGCACAGGTTTTCGCCTAATTCACATTCACATTCATCACAATCATCTTTGTCTTCATCATCATCATTCGAACCACTCCCCCAACCACTTGCATATGAACTCAATGATGAGTTGCCTTCTGCATCTGACAACACAATAGACAACACTGACAACAATGCCGACGACGACGATGGACCAAGATCGAATGCCATCTCACTTGAAGGCAAGTACACTCGTAATTGTGCATCTCTTTAGTAATTGCTATAATATTATAATGATAATTAATTTAATTAATTCATAAATCATGAAATTTTAAATTCAATTTTAAATTTAATTTCAATAATAAGTGTAGAAAAAAGCGTAAAAAGATTAGTTAAAACAAAAGCACTTGCAATTGAAGTAACTTAAGTTCCAGACTAATTAAGAATCCAAATAAGAACGAGACAATTTCAATGTATTAATTAGTTGTGGAACACACACTTGAAACATCTCGAAACATTAATTAAGCTTTCTTTTTGTATTTTTTCTGCTGCTAATTGCAATTTAAAAGTATATTTTCTTTTTAAAATATATTATTATTAAAAGTTGTTCTTTTCAATTTGTCTGTTTTACTACTAATTATAATCATTTCTTTGACTGTTCCTTGAGGTGAATTCGGCGGGGCTGGCTAGGACCAAAAGGAAGACATTTTTAATTGACTTTCCTTTTTCGCCTTGCTATTATATTTAAAGTACATTTAAAAATCAAAATTTCAATTTGACATAAAAGAAGATGGGTATAGAGTGAGACAAAATAGTCTTATTTGAATTGTTATTATATTTGTGAAATTGTCAATCTTCAAACCACCTTGTACTGAGAATTCGATAACAATAGTAGTAGAGATTGTAGTGCATTCCCGAAAGGTCCCTGGGGCATTTTTAAGAAATTATATTTATTATGAAAATTATAAAGAAATGTGCTTCGATATATTTATATAAATTGGAAATTAATTTAGTAGTACTTTCTAGTGAAAATCAAGTGGCTCGAGTTTGATAGTAAAATGAAGGCAATGGCGATTCGATAGCACGACTCAATGCATAACCGAGTTATGCAATCGTCCATCATATTCTACCCCTATGCACACTCTACTAATGTCACTATTACCTTGCGCAAACATATCAAAAGATCTTAAACTTTAAATGTAATTGAAAAATGTAACTTCAAAGAGAAAGCCAACTTTTCAAAAGATCAAAAGCTTCACAGGCAGACTTAGTTTGCTGTGTCACTGTCTCTCACCAATTTGTGCCACAACATTATCACTAACTAACTGAATGTGCCCTTAAGTGATTTTAATTGACAAGCGCGCCAATCCAAAGTCGACACACAACAACATTGGACAGTGAAGTAACACTTCTTTTTGTGAACTTTCTTTTATGTAACATAATAATAATAAGTAATAATAAGTAAGTAGAAAGTTTTCTAATTTAAAATCAAGAAAAGAGAATCACTCACACAAGAATGTAGTGTAGCTTCCACAGGACACGAAGACAAAAGAAAAAAGAAAAAAGAGAAAGAGCCAAAAATCAATTCCAAATTAAATTATAGTCAAAGGGCTTTTAAAAGGTTTGCAAGATGAAGAAGAAAAGTTGAACTAAATAAAATAATAATAAATTTTGAAATCTAACAAAAATAATAAACTCAGGGATTGTAATGTTCGATAGGACACAGTGACACAATCGATTGGTCCATTCCTGTCGGTGTGTAGGTTGAGAGCAAAATATATTCAACATATTCGAGTACATCTCAATGTGCACTTTATTAATTTTACACTCGTATGGCTCCATTGTTGTCGTTTTCCTTGACTTTTGGTGTGGTGTGGGAAATTGAAATTGTATATTCTCTTGTCGCATTATTGTTATTAAGGAATATATTTACAAAAAGAGTATTCTTTTTTCACCATTCTCTAACTTTTTTTTGTGTGCGTAATGAAGCCCGAACTTAATAATAATTGAGCGGTAACAAAAATATTTTCTGTTGACTTCAAAAGAGAATATCTTCGAAATAGGTTGATCTGCATCGTATTTTGTTGTTGAAATACAAGGTGCAATTGTATTGAACATTTTATTCAACCATGCAGTTTTGTTACTATTATGGAACGCCCGGCAATTGATTTTGCTTATTTACACAGATGCACACTCACTGATAAAGAAAAGATGTATCGGAAATATTATATTAGAGAGCGAATGAATCGAAAACTTTCTACTTACTCACTTGTGTGCGACTGATTACATTTAGCCAAATGAGTGGAGACATCCTGTATCGATGTATTCTTTTCCTTCTTCTTGGATATGGTTTAATTAAAATGATTTGGGTCTTTTCCATTTGTGCTTTTTAGGCTTGAGGAAAGAGAGAAAATGCCTACAAACAGACGAGCTATGAATTTTCAATTTAATTTGTTTACAACAATTCAAAACAACCAATTCAACAAAGACTTTGAAATTCAAAGTAGACAAATTATAATTTGAGTACCTCATTTGTGAGCATTCCAAAATGGAAAATCAAATTGCAAATCAAGTACAAATCTCTCTTTGAGATTATTCTCGTTTATTCTCGATTATTAACTTTGTTATTCAACGAATTTTGTCACTATTATTCGTATTATTGTTTTTATTATTATTCAATAATGAGCAGATAATGGAGAAGATAATGCAGACAAAATTCCGATGAGGAAGAAAGGCAACGAAAAAGACAATATAATAAAGACACAAAAAAGCACTTTAAGAATTAATTAAGAAAGAGACGAGTGAGGAAAGATGTTACCAAAAAGTATATATTTTTACCCAATCACAATAAAGCAAGCAAGACAAACACTCAATGTATTGTGACCAATCACAGATTAGTGATAATAAATCAATACTTGCCAATGGCTAATTGAAATTGACATTGCACACCGCCACTACCAATCAAAACTGCGAGATGCTTTCAAGCAGTATTGTCCAATTGAAGTGCTCTGATTGGTTGATTTTTTAGTGATTGCAATCACTCTGTATATGTACAGCAAAATAGTACAATAAATTAAATCATTTCCAAATCTGTTTCAAATTATTTCCCAAGTGTAAAATTGCTACACATTTTGCACAGCACTGCTCCATTACTCTTTCTCCTCTCTTGACTATTATTTTCGCTTCGTTTAATTTCACTTTATTTTTTTTATTTTTCGATTTGGTGGTTCAACTAAAATGTGTCTGTGTAATTATTATTTAAAACTTTGATTAACACTTTCAAGCCCCGAACTAATCGAAATGTTTGATTGGGGCAGTGTGTACGTGACCTTGCGAGGGTTATCTTTTGAATTAGTGTCTCACCCTGTACTGACAGTGACCAAAACCTCAAATAAACCGCATTCTTTATTTGTCAATTCTGGTCAATTTGCCTCGTTCGCCAAATCCTGCAAATTATTTATTTCTTTTATTTATATTTCTATTTTAAATTTCCAAATCACGAAATGAGGAAATTAAATTTTCGCGGTCGTTTTTGAGTTGTGTGTGGGTGATTGTGGTTGAGTGACTTGTGAAGGGGAAAAACTTGTGACAAACTGTGCGATAAAGTTTGCTCAACAGAAAGTTTGAACAAATGGTTTCACTAATTTATTCGCATTTTATTGACTTTTTGCTTGTATTATATGCGAATTCGTTTCTGGTTTGACATGTGTTGTAAATAGTAATAGTAATTTTCATACTAAAAGTTTAATAAGTTAAATTAATGCATTCGTGAATAGTTGAATGTGTTGAAATGTATTCCAAGTTGTTATTATTAAGTCAAGCAAATTCAAAGTGATTTTCGGGTAACTAAATATAGAAACCAAATGTTTTTCGAGATTCGGTTTGAATTGATTTAAATAAATACAATAAATAATGATTTACCTTTTTTTTGGTGTGCAATATATTCACAACAACAAATGTCACATAACCCTTCAACGAGAGAATTCATTAACAAACTCAGTCAGCAATTTATTTATTTATTTATATTATTATTATTAATATATTAATAATACTAGTAGAAATCTTTTCGTGCTCGTGCTGTGCAAAATTAATATTACAAGGTGAATTATTAATTGTTACAAGTGTACTTTGTGATGATGAATTAATATTTTGTTTTGGTTCAATTTGGAACACTCTGTTTATTTATTATTATTTCTAAACATCATTTAGCTCTACGGTATACACATTTTGTAACATTTAGTGAAACAGTGTAATAAAAATATATATCGTATAAAAGGCATTGCAAGCAGCAAGCAGCAGAAAACACGCCAAATCACCACGTCCACAAATTTGAATTGCAAATTTTTAAGGAGGGGAGAAGAGGTGTTTGTGAGTTGATACATTCGGCAGGAGGGGTCAGTCATGTTAAAGGGTGACTCGAATATTTGCTTTTATAGTGTGCCACATCGATTGAAGTGCCATTTATGGTTCGCCCTGTTATTGCATGTATATGCAAAGGTCCGAACAAAAAAAAGTTTTGCCCTTTTGCATTGTTGGTTGTATGAGACACACACACACACACACCGGGCGCCATACGGTCAACACGGTTCACACAGCACAGTAGTGAGAAGTATTGACAAGTAAACAGGCAATAACCGACACGACATCTGTTTACCGTCTACTGACTATGTGGCGCCAGGATGGCGCCCAATTTGGCACCACCGAGAGAGAGAGGCATGCAGTCACACATTGGCTGCCATACCTTCGATGTTTTCTATTTGAATTTTTAAACATTCAGAGGTTGTTGTCCCACATTGCAACGAGCACAGACAGACAGACATACTTAACATTATTCTCAAGCAACAACAACAGAAGTGATCCAACTTTGCTACTACTAACCAAGAAATCTACTTTATATTAGAACACAGGGTGACAACACTAGTTCAGTAGTTCAGTGGCACAGTTTGCGATTATTATTTAACTTAACTTGATTGATCACTCGACACTTTTTGGCTGGTAGACACATCGTTTCAATCATCATCGATTTTTCAGTAGTTCATTCTTTTGTACAATTTCAGACAATTTAATAATTTGATTGTTGTTGTTTTTAATAATATAGATTCGATAGTGTCGATTATGTTACACAAGTACAAAAGTACATTTACAAAGTGGTCCATAGTGGGGACAAATTGTGTGTGTGTGTGTGCAAATTATTAATAATTGATCCATTTCAGGGCGATTCTAATCGAACCCTCTCTGTATATTTGCCTGTTTGAGTTGTGCTCTAGTGATTATTGATTATGATTGAATACTACTAGTGCAGCAATGAGTGGCTAACCTCATACACACTAGTTTGACTATAGTTTGAGACAGGGTGAGATGCGACGATGAAGATGTTTGCATAGTAATATTAGATATTTGAACAGGAGCAATATTCGCCCTGTAGAGTGAACCTTCACTAAAACAACAAACAATATGCAAATATTATCTTTTCCTATTTGGCCTGCTTAATGGAATAATCTGATTGGTCATGTACGTAATAGTAATGCTTATGTGCCTTTGTGTGCTGCGAATTATTATTGTTTAATTTTTTGAAATTGTAATACAGAGTGCACTTTAATAGGTTTTGACTGTTTACTTTTGGTGTGTTTGGTTGGTTCAGAAGGTAAATAAATTCTGATGTAAGGTTTGTAAAGTTATTTACTGATGAATGTGGACAGTCTGTAAATTTGTCAACAATTTGGGTCAAACTGTTGTTTGAAAATATATTTATTTATAAATGCAAATGTAAATATTTGCCTTTTGGATTGGTCATTTTTGTATTTCAGTAATAAAGCAATGAAAATGTTATTTGGTAGCACTCTGTAATATGAAAAGGAGACTTGCGCACTTTGAATTGGACTTATCAATTCAATTTGATGTGATTAGACTTGTGCTGAATGAGTCGTACAATAAGTTTGAGTGAGTTTTGCCTTTGGTAAATTGTGATTTGAGTTGTGTTTGAATCTGTTTGAATATCTTTACTCAAATTGCCACCACCCAAAAATGTCCTCAACCCTACCCAAACTGGTCACCTTCATCCAGTCGTGCATCATCCGCCCAAGTCAATTCGGTCAAGCCATCTCTGGGCTAATATCCCGAATTGACGAGTGCAAATATTGTCACATTTGTGCTCAACAGTTAGTGCCACCAATTTGGTTGAGCCGTCAATGTCGTCACCTGTTCCATCAGGACTGTATGCTCGCACATTTTGTGTCTGCAGCTGAGCAAGCCGCGCAAAAGTGTCCTGAGTGTCAAGTGCAACTGCACGAGGAAGATGTTGATGAATTGAATAGTATTTGACGTATACTTTTGGCATGCATTTGGGGACACAGAGTACAAAATGTTTGACTTTTATTAATTGATAATTTTTTTAAAAATGTTTATAAAATAATAATTAATTACGCGAAATATTTGCGCCACCAATCAATTGATCAATTTCCTCCTGTGGAATGTTTTGATGACATTTGGGACAGCGATGTTGTTGTTGCGAACTATGCTGGGCCTTGCTTGTGCTTGGACTGTCACAGCTCACACAGGGCGACTTGAAACACTGTCGGGCACAGGACAAGTGCAGCGAATGGCCACAAGGCAGTCGAAGTACCAGTGAGTGCTCCTGGCGGATTCGATTCGAACAGAGAGCACACCTGGGCAGGTTACTTTCGATCCAGTCGTACACGGCTGGGATTACTGCCACAACCGTGGACAGCACTGGAAGACCAATCTTGAGTAGTGCGTTCATGTTGAAGTTGCAGTTGCAGTTGGTTTCAAAGTGAGTGGGTGAGAGAGTACTGACAAAGCAAAAGTGATTATCATCATCAGCACCAGAGTTGTGTTGTGTTGACAAGTTGCACTGCGAACTTTGTACTCACACACACAACTCGAATCGGTTTACTCGATTGAATGCTTTCCTCTCTTTCTGTACTCGTAAATGATGCTCATGTCTAATCTTGCGAGACACGACAAATCGCATAAAAAGAAACAGAGAAGAGAGACTCGACATTTATGATAAGAAATTGCCAATTTGCGTGTGTGTGTTTATTATACAAACACTTTAGCGCCATTGCATTGATTCAGTAGAGACGCACTCAACTCACCTTATATATATTGAGTTGATAGTCATTTGTTTGCTCAAACGGAACTTACCCTTTTGTCGCACCTCATTAGCCATCGAACAACAAACAATCAAACAAACAAACAAAACGAACCTAGAGAAGAGGTGGAAAGTGCGTAAAATCCATTAAGAGGAACAGGAAGAGTCTAATGTACTGCTGCCTTCTTCTTCACTATCACCAGAGCGCAACTTGTGTAAAGTGAATCAACTGATAAGATTATTCGAATTTGGTAGAATTTTCCAGAATGAAATAGCAATAAACAACAATGTTTCAGGTGCTTTCTCAAGTTGTACAGAGTTGCACAGAAATATCTCTTTTTGAATGTCCATTCCAACAATTCTGCAATGCCAATTTGTGTACATCACTTTAGTAGCACACCTTGTTGCCTATGTTATCAGATGAATCCACCCCAATTCTACACTATATATACGAGCACACATATATCTCAATAATAATTAATAGCTTTCCAATAAGGCATATTTTTTGAAGCTTCCAAAAATGTTCTCAATAAATTATGCGCGTCAAACACATGTGAGATCGAGCCTCGCACACTGCAGAGGCATTTACTACTACTGATAATAACCAAGAAAGAATGTAACAACTTTGAGGGAGTGAGAGAGAAAGAGACAAGGCAATGTGTGTGATCTGATAAGAGGTGGCACACACAAACTGGCGAGTCGATATCGATTGGAGTAGTCACGAATGGATGCAGTGGCCGGATCGGTCTCACACGCCAACTCACTCGATCAGGTTCACTTACTCAAATTGGCGATTGGCGCGAGAATTTCGGGGGGAAGAAGAGGAGACAGAGTGTGTGACAGGTCGTGTCCACACGAGATATACATTCGCAATGTACTACCATGAAAAACTATAAAATTGTTGAGTGACTGATTCAGACCCGAGCCTTCACTCGATAATTGGTCAGTGAGCCTGTCGAGTGTGTAATATTATCATGTACGATCACATTTACGAGCCACACAAATCAGCACACCTTCTGTGCTCGATATATCTAGGAATGGTGGGCCCAAAGTGAACAGGCGAACAAGCCAACACATGAACCTTCGAATGTGACGAAAGGTCGTTTATCATTTCCACTTGGCCGGTCGCTTGACGCGGACGGCGCATTTACCGACGGGGAGTGCAACAGCAAGAGAATGTGAACAAGCCGCCCGTTACTATGGCCACATGCACACACACACACAATCCGTTCTGTCCCGGTAGTATGGTCCAGGGGATATATGTTCGAGAAGAAGAAGAAATAATACAATAATGAGCATATACAGTTCGGTCAGTTAGACTGTGGAACTACATCAGCGAGCAGACAATTTATCGTGGTGGTGACCAGCATACACTCACAGACAAGCCAGGCAGCGTCCAGTTCGGCGACACTAATGACCAATTTGGCTAATAGCCAGGAGGCTCTATGCCTCACTCGCCTGCCTGCCTGTGTAACGATACAAACTCGTATCGTTATCCTTTCTGGTCGTCGGTCATGTCCACCACATTTACTACTTCTTGCTGCTTATGGTTAAAGGGGAAAATGGCAGGCACAACACTGTGTGAAACACCTAATAATAACTAGTGAAATTATTAATATTAATATTAATATTTTGACAGTGTGTTGGTTAAGTTTTTGTACATTCAAACAGTAATTCTTATCGCACTTTGCCTTATTATTCCTACCTATTGACTGAGTAACCCACTCTAAATGTATATACAACAGAATCATATAATAAATTATGTCGTGGCTGATTATTAGGCATGACACTGCGCTCATGGACAATGGATTGAGTCATCGAGTCTCAAGGCAGAATGCTAACAGGCAATGAATGTTGTAAGGTTGCAATATTCTATTCTTTTTGCCAAACACCCGACACAATTGATTATTGACATTGATAATACCAGAGATGTTTATTATTTATCGATTATTGATAGTGTTTGTGGCCAGTGTGGCCAGAATGGCCACACTAAATGGACAGTCGATTGTAATAGTTGTTGCAGGTTTGTTGGCCGATTATTAATAGATGCCCGATATATTGTGTATGAGGTAATTGATGATCAAATGTTGCTCTACACACGAGATGGATTCACATTCATTGGAGCATCCTGTGGAACATTGTCACAAGAGAAACCATTGAAAAGTTAAATAAATAACAATAAAAAATGCATTGCAGTGAAGTGCACACACTATAATTCATTTGAAAGTTATTCTACAGAGTGCTTTCTGTGTCTGTTTGTTTGCTTGTTGTGTGCTCAATCATTTGCAATAATTTTTGAATGCTTTGAACTCACTCTGTGTCGACTTGCACACACAAAGCTGACCATAAAATGCAACCACATTGAAATAATTAATGATGATGCACATATGGACGGTCCAGTGGTAGTCTAATAATAAACATACAAAGTTGATGACAATAATAAATTTTACTAAAATTTTTTAGAAATATATATTTCAATAAAGGAGGATGATAGAGAATGTATTTGTTTGGTTAGAATGAAATGATGGAATTATTCGCAAAATTGTTCTGATGATGAACTAGACCGAACTTGGACTAATGTTTTGTGTGTGTGATGGAATGGAAGTAGATTTTCGATTGGAAATTGTATAATTTGGTAACATTTTGTTGTTGGCGAAGAATTTGAAGTGGCCTTTTCAAGTGGAGACTTGTGCATTGTGACAAATGCACACACACAGGAACCATTAGTGTCGAATGGAGTGCCTTAATGGGTTTTTGTGTTTCATTGTGAATTTTATCCCACTCACACAGATGATTCGGAGATGGCCAACAGTGGCAACACGAGTGGCGATGCCATCAACGACGGTGACTGTCCCAGAAAGCGAGAGGAAGCGGTCATTCGTGGGCGGACATGTCTGCGGAAGTGTAATTCTCACCAGGATTGCATCTCCACCCGCAAGAGGTGCCTTTGTGATGGCCAATGTGGACTGAGCTGTGTGCGGCCAGGTGAGTGGCACTATTTTGTTGTTGTTGTTGTCTGTCTTTCGCACCAACACTAATTTCCATTTGGCTGATTACCTCACACTCACAGATTTAAGTTGTGACGAGCTGGGCGAAGTGTCGAACGGACGACTAAATCTCGGCAATGGCAACTTCTTCAACTCGAGAGTGACCTACCACTGTGACCCGGGCTATTTCATGTCCGGCGTGAGGCTACGAACTTGCCAGGGCGATGGTTCCTGGAGTGACTTGGCCCCCGAGTGTAAACCTAGACGTATGTTTGTTTGTCCATTTGAGTGTGAGAACATCAAACATTCATCTTCTTGTTCTATTCTTCCAACAGCTCTGTGCGGACCAGCACCGAATGTGCCCCATTCGAAGCACTCAATGTCGGAGAGTACCGAAACAGAGTTTGAGCTCAACACCACCCTCACCTTCGAGTGCTTCAACGGATACGAAGTGAACGGCACTGTGGAAGCGGTCTGTACTCATCAAAATGGCACTTCCAACTGGGTTGGACCCAACTTGAGGTGCGACCGTAAGTTTGTACCACTTTGCACCTTTTGACCAAAGTGATGTTCATTTGATTGTCTGTTTGTGCAGCCATTTCCTGTGGTGATCCGGGCGATATTGAGAATGGCTATCGTGAGAGCACCGGTCATGTGTTCACATCTCGTGTCAACTACTTTTGCAATGAGGGCTATGTTCTCTCGGGACGAGCAATTCGATACTGCCAGTCAAATGGCCAATGGAGCGGAGATCTGCCTACTTGTCAACGTGAGTTTGAGTCAAATATTTATTTATTGCTTTATAATTACAATTACATAAACATACACACAGCGGTCAAATGTGCCCAACCTGAGGAACTTAAAAATGGACGAGCTTTTTACGCTGAATACGAGTTTGGTTCGGTGGTGACCTATCAGTGCGAACGGGGCTATCAACTGTACGGTCCAAGCAATCGAACCTGTCAGGCTAATCGATTGTGGTCAGATGATGACCCTCAGTGTAAAAGTATGTTTCTATTATATAATGTTGAATAGTATCAGTTTGAATTGTAATAATTTATTGAATTTTGCATTAGTCATCGATTGTGGCCCACTTGGCATTTTTCCAAATGGTTACATCGAGGCACATTCAACCACAATTGGGTCGGAGATTAAATTCTTCTGTTTCGACGGAATGATCTACGAAGGTGCGTTCAACACGAGCACATGCTCGCCCAATGGCACCTGGGACCCGTGGCCTTTTCCTCGCTGTATGGCGCCCTGTGTGGTGCCCAAGATCACCAATGGTCGAGTGTTGAATCATGCACCGCTGAGCAAGTTGACCCATCGTACTGCGATCAATGTTAGCTGCATCAACGACTACGAACTGTTCGACCAGGAGGAGCCAAACAAGCTGATCGAGTGTGCCAATGGCACCTGGAGTCAATTGCCCAAATGTGTGCCTGCCCGGTGCAAGACCCTGCCAAGTCGGCCCAAGCACGGCCTTGTCATTGCACCCAAAACAGACCACGGAATGCGAGCTGCCTTTCGGTGTCGTGATGGCTTCCTGCTGGAGGGGCCAAATGTGACCTGGTGCCACTTTGGCAAGTGGAATGTGAGCACACCGCAGTGCACTCAAATCTACTGTCCCTTTCCGGGCTACATCGAGAATGGCAAGGTGATGCTGGTGGGTCACATGGGCATGTACGACTATCGGCCTTATGTGCGACGAGTGGGAAACAGCAAACAAATTCTGTACGAGTGCGACAAAGGTTACAGCATCATAGCTGGACCACCTGGGTCCACCTGTGTGGACGGTCAATGGTCACCGTCCAATTTGCCCACCTGTGAACGGTTCTATCATCCATTCTCAGTGTCTCGATGGAATCGATCACTCAGAAGAAAACTGAACAACAACAACACTCACTTGCCCAGTTATCATCATCATCGAAGTGCACTTGAGCATTTTTTCGCTGGACGCCGTCACAAGCGACACCAACAAAGTCGATACAAATGTGAGTGGACTGACTGAATGGATTGTCTCAATTGGTCTAACATTTCTTTCATCATTTGCAGCATCGTGTTTCCATCTTCCTGACCCCAAACCATGGACCAAAATATCGATTGTCAAAATAGGCAAAATGGAAAATGGATCAACCATACTCAACGACACTTATCCTCATGGCACTCGGGTGAGGTTGCAGTGTGACGATGGCTATGTGCTGAGCAATCCCAATCGAACACTAATCAAGTGCGCCAAAGGAAAGTGGAAGCCTGAACTGCCCGACTGTCTACCAGGTACCAGACACAGTCTTTTGGCACTTGATTGACTAATTGATGTTCATTCCTTACAGCTCCATGCATTACACCCACAATTCCAAATGGAAAATTCTGGACAACACCAGTGAAGCAGAACTCAAACCGAAAGTCGAAAGTGATGATTCTACTGGAGGCAGGTCAACTGGTGCCACACGGCTCTCAGATAGACCTGGTCTGTCAGGAGGGTTACCATCACGGCACACACAGTCCAATACTGACCATCCAATTGAAATGTTCCTATGGCTCGTGGGACTCGTTCGCCTCAAGCAGTTCCAACTGTGTTCCAATGCCTTGTCAGTTGCCTCACATTAAAAATGGTGGTTACCTCAATGGACAGGAGCCGGGACAGATGGTTGAGCATGATGCGGCGGTGAAGTACTCCTGTGATTATGGATACAGACGGTCAATAGATCCGGAGAGACTAAATCCTGACGAAGAGGTGGAGCCGCCAAATTTGAAATGTCTTCTAGGAAAACTTGAACCCGAGCTACCTTTGTGTGTTAACCTGAAGGAGTCTCCAAGTCTGCAAAATCTGACAAACCAGAGTTTAGTTCAGAATAAGACTTCAACCGATCATAGATCGCACACTTCGTGTCGATCTCCACAGAAAATTGAGAACGCACTTCGTTACTTTGGTGAACTGTTCACTCAACGGTTGCATCTGATTGGCATTGCCCAATTTGACCCTCACTCTGGACAGCCACTCGGTTGGGACTCTAGGACACGGAGTAACGAATCGATGCCTTTTCAGTACGAACACGGCACTGAGATCATATTCAGATGTGTCAGCTATTCAGGCCTGCTTGCAGAGCAGGCCCCAAGGTCGGAAGCGCTAGTCGAAGACAACTTGGCACCAGAGTCGATTAGTACAACAACACAGACCCCAATGGATGGCACGACAACTTCGGTGCCACCGGAAAGAAGTACGTGGATTATAAAATGTGAAAATGGAAATTGGATTGGACGGTCGTTTGAGTGTGGTGAGTGGCGAGAGTTTGTTTGCGTAGGGAAATTATTAAGTTTGTTTGTGATTACTTAGAAGACGACTTTACAACTCAAATGCCCGAATCGAAAGCAGTGCAGCCCAATCCGAGCCATCAACTATCATCATCCATAGATATGCGGCCTTGTTATTACACCAGCACAGACCCGAATGTTTGGATATTCAACGGCTCAGACCAAAGTCAAATAACCAACTGGTCCCGTCCACTGGCACACGACACTCTCATACTGATTCGATGCAGAGACATTGGCAAGTACAGCTTGTCTGGACCACGTGAACAACTGTGCCAAGATGGCACTTGGACCAATGAGGAGGAGATCACTACCTGCACTGGACTCAATCAAGAGTATGACTATGATGGTAAGTTGGTTGGACTTACAGTCAAACAACACAAATGCTAACCAAAAGTGTTCAGAGAACAAAGCACCGACTATTCTGTTCAGGCATCAGCTTGGTCCAATCGCACAGACAGCCGATGGCAAACTGATGGTATATCCTGGCACCATTCTGCACTTGGAATGTTTGTGGAAACGAAAAAACGGAACACCTCACTGGAGTTGGTCGCACACAAGCAGGACTTTGCCCTATGAACAACGTATGCGATCGATTCGATTATCAATTCATTTCAACCGACTGTTCTTTTATTTGCTATTCTTTAGACTGGTCTCATATCGAGCAGGTCTCCTCACTTGAGTATCGTCTCACACTGTTTCACGCAAAAGAACGCGACTCTGGAGTGTACACGTGCCAAACACCGAGATCACATTCTCACTCTGTGGAGATTCAAGTGAAAGGTAATTCTGACTAAGACTTCATTGAAAGGTATTACATCTCTGTCTCTTTGTCATGTACAGCCGTTCACTGTCCTTCCCTGCACAATCTAAATTCACTTGTCCGAGTCTCAGCCAACAGCAACGATGGAGACCGATTGGACGCACAAGTACAATTTTCGTGTCCACTTGGGACAACATTGGAAGGCTCGTCAATGGCCATCTGTATGCCTTCGGGTCAGTGGTCGAATCCAATGCCGAGATGCATTGTGACCGAATGCTCAGACTTGTCAAAGCATCGAATGCTTCAAAGTATTACCACCACAACCAGCACCACCACCGCCGCCACAGCCACCAATGACAGCACTACAACTGTCAGTAGTACCACTGACTGTCCTACCGAAACAGGAGTTCAAACAATTAAAATAATTCCAGCCGAAATCCAACAGCCTCATAATCACAAAATAGGCGACAAAGTAATCTTCACCTGTCCCCGTGGCTACGGTCTGCAGGGAATACATCACGAGTTGCATTGTCTCGAATCGGGCCAATGGTCAGGCCCTGTGCCCTTCTGTCAGGAGGTGCAGTGCACCGTGCCTCAAGTGCCCGAGAATGGCTTCATGGAAGGACTTCAACAGCCACAGAAGAATGCAATCTACTACGCGGGCGACATTGTTCAGTTTGGCTGTGTGGAAGGTTTCATGTTGGATGGAAATCCCATTTCGATCTGTCAGGAGAATGGTCGATGGAGTGGACCGAGGGCCTACTGCACGCCCGCTTGCACCTATCCCGGACTGGCTCACGGAGCACGACTCATGTCAGAGGTGAGATTCTTCTATCCAGTCAACGAGACCATCGATTTTGAATGTGTGGAAGGCTACGAGATGAGAGGCAATGCAGCGATCAAGTGCATTGACTCGGGCCGATGGAGTGGCTCTATTCCTGAATGTATTTCCGTCAAATAAAGTGCCGTGGCGAATTATAACTAAAAAGTAAACAAGACCTAGAATAATTCAAAATCACATAAACATATATACAACACAAACACACATTGCCTTCACCATATTGTAAATATTGAGGTACAAATTCAATGGGATAAAATATCCATAAGCATCCAATGAATTGCACCTCTAAATATCTTTTGCACATCAAATGACCTACATCATCACCTTCATATGTTTATATAGAATTTGCATATAATAAATGATAACATTTTCATTGATGTCTAATTGTGTGCACCTATAGAAGTAGCCCACTCGAGATTGCACTAATTGGTCATTGTAGCATGGCACCATGTCCACTTAGGTAAGTATAGCATCAAAATCGTCAGGTGATCGGTCTTCGTCCTTCTGTGGTAGTCGGTGTCGCTTCTTGAGCATCGTTTCCGCCTGTTGGAGCACCTCGTCAATGTCTCGCAGTTCGTCCTCCGAGCTGGAATCTTTCTCCTCTTCCTCCTCTTCGCCTTCCTTCTTGGGGTAGAAGTGGTTCTTCATCTATGGTCAACCAACAAGCGAAAGCATTGAGAACATGGACCAATGTAGTGTGTCACTCACCGCTAGATCAATCTCCTTCTGCCGCTCAGCTTTGCGTTCTGACTCGTCCGAGAAGTACTCCCACACCATGAGTCCCACAATGCCCAAAGTGGGCACCAGCAACACCATGGAGAACATGCACAGTGCAATGTAGCCGAGCCATTCACTGGCCCAGTTCATGGTGGAGTTGTCCGCAATGGTGCCATTGATGGTCGGGTCAACTGTGCCATCGATCAAGGTTGCTGCATCGTCGGCCATGATGGAGATGTAAGTTAAGTTTGGTGATGATTGGCAGGAATGGAAACAAGGAAACAATGAATGGATGGATCTGCGAGAAGCAAAGTTTTCCAAAACCAAAAGACTCAAATTATGAAATACCTGAATAGACCGAGAGTTGTGTGATTTGAAATGATCGTGTGATCTAATGGGATCAAATGGACACTCGAATGGATCGATCAAAAATCAATCACAATATCTAATCATCATTGCTCAGCTCTCAGCATTGGCTTAAACAAAAGGTCATATCATTGAGAGAGAGAACAAGCGAGCGATAGAACACTGAGCAGAAGAATGCAAATCAAGAATGCCAGACTGAGACATACTCCAACAACACTCAACACAACTACCCAAGACACACTTGGACCTGGTGTAACTATAGTGACAACCTCATTTTAAGACAGTCAGCTAAAGCAAACATTAAATGGAAAACTTTAAAATTATTGATTGAAGACAAGTAGGAGAGACGAATTCGTTTTTGAAATTCGCTGTCAGCACCCGCGGACAGTGCGCGCATTCGCAAATGTGACTTTGTGGCAGTCTCAGCATGGCTTAGTGTGAGTAAACAAGCAAACTACCAGGGATCGTCCTTGCAGGTTGTAATGAAAGTGGTGCCAACGTTGTCGTTCTGATTACTGAACATTGCCGCAACATTGGCCATTCCATGTTTAATTATTTTATTAGTTTCATCACTTCTACAAAATTAATTGCTCGGCAATGAGACTAAATATGAGAGTATGTACACTATTTACACTTATAAATATATATAATCATAATACAATTAATCACTAAACAATAACAAAGAATAATCTATAACTAAATGTTTCCTAATCGGTCAATTCGGATCACTCGTAGACGAATGGACAGAGACGTTGAGATATAGCCCTAAATCAACATATTCATCATCGCCGAAGGTTGCCAGGATGGTGGTGTCCGATGTGGTCCTCGGCCAATTCAGCATGCACCTTGATTGATACCAAATCGTTTAGGGTTTTGACTTGAAGTCGTTTCTCTTCATTTCTCAAATGTTCAAATCGAGGACATTCAATTAGAATGTGCTGCATCGTTTGCTTGGACTCGCCATCACAAATACAGGTGTCATGTTTGATTAGCTTAAAGCGATGCAAGTACACTGCATTTGCACCGTGCCGGGAGAAGAACTGAGTTTCGATAAATCCTGGTTCGATGTACCTTGGTATTGAGGTCCAGCATTTGAAGAACTCCTTAATCACCGGGTTAGCTAATGCCTTAAATCGATTCTCCATTCTGCGATTAGTCTCTTGGCGGGCGATTCGCTTTGCGGTGTGTCTGTCGAATTTGTTCAGAGCACTTGAGATGTCGTTGTCTTTAGTTTTTGTAATCTTTGATGCCCTTTCCTTGATGGTGTTGATTGTCTGTGTAATTGGGACAAATCTTAATATTAAAATTATAAACAAACAACCATAATTGTGCTTTTACTGATCAAAAGTGTTCAATTAATGGTGCTGTCCATTTGCAAGTTCAATCATAACAAACGGGTAGCGTTACTTTAATTTACTGGAATGTTTTCTTTTCGATC
The DNA here is from genome assembly GCA_023373905.1 of Rhizoglyphus robini. Taxonomy (NCBI): domain Eukaryota; kingdom Metazoa; phylum Arthropoda; class Arachnida; order Sarcoptiformes; family Acaridae; genus Rhizoglyphus; species Rhizoglyphus robini. The sequence goes on from JAKIJQ010000003.1 coordinate 6,724,807, forward strand.
GTTCGTTTTTGTTATTGTTGTCATCATCAGACAGAGCCTCTCTCAATTTATACATTAGCTTTTCCTACTTCGAATCATTTTTAATTTAAAAGTCATCATTTGTTGACAAAAAAAAGACAGTTTGTTGAGTAGTCTTTGGTAGCTGGTCATTTTCGAAGTCTTTCATCATGAGCGAATCAAGAGCTTATGCAACCGAAGAAGCCATTATTCGTGTCACTAAAGACTGTACTAAATCTTTGCAATCCCGCATGAAAGAAGAAACACAAAATGGCCTTCAAGCACTATGTGGCAAGCTAATCTCCTCACTACACGAACTTGAGGCTCCCAAAGAGATAATAGATTTATCTCGTAAGAATGTCGAAGCTCAAGCAAAGATGCTAGGCAGTCAAGTGGACTTTGCGCTGAATGAGTGGATGTTAAAGACTAATGAAATTCTAAAGCAGCATCATTTTCCAAGTGGAGAGACCAAACAAGTGGATCTAACTATCGTTGCTGGTAGCAACGCCAAAAAGAAATCGGCTCTTTCTAAAGACATTGGTGGATCGTTGAAAGGATTGTCGTGGGGTCTTGGAGCCATTCAAGAAGTTTCGCCTGAAACTAAATTGAGCGCAGAGGCTCCACAAAAAGGTTCAATTAGAAAGGAGAATGGCAAAGACAAGACAAGTTTGGAAACAAAACTACCTTCGTATCGTGAGAGACAGAAAGCCATAAAGTTAGCTATCAACGCATCTCGCGATGGTCAACTAAAATTAGACGAAATAGACACCCGAGTGTGCAAGTTACTTGAGGGGTTTAAAGATTTATCTCAGAACAAGCGACGAAATGCCCTTTCATGTGTGCTAAGCCATTTCAATGGCACTATCTTTCAAAAAGTGCCAATAATGTTTGGCTCCAAGATTCACTATTGGCAGGTGATTCACCTTCAGGCTGGTATGCAGGGTGGCCGTCGTGTTCGGCCAATCAGACGAGAGCATCCTCCTCAAGGTCGAGTTGACTCAAGCACTTCCTCGAGTTCATCAAACTGATAGTGTGCAATGACAAGTCTTAAATAAAATATTCAAAAGCAAAGATGTGCTGTTTGGTTTATTTCTTTAAAGCATCAAGAATGTGGATCTAATCTGTGTGATAGATCTTCTCTTGCTGCCAATGCAGTGTGCATTATATTGGCATAGCGAAATGTGTGTTTATAATAAAATAGAAGACACATAAAATAATTCAGAGACAAACTACAAATATTTAATGTCCAAAAGAAAAGTTTTCTATTAATACTGAAACTCTAGTTAGTGAAAGGCAATGATGCAAGTTGAATAAATCAAATCAGCAGTTGAGCAAACCCCAAAATGCATTCGAATTATTATTTATTAAACAAAGCAACATTTATTGATTATTAACAAATTATAATAAAATAAATCTTCTCTTATTAAATAAGAAAAAATAAAGGGAGACAAGAAGAAGAGAGACAATCGTGTAATTGAAACGAACAAACAGAGAAAATAATAAAAATAAAACTTATCATATTGGGTCCTATAAATGTTTGGTTGTTCACACACAAGTGCATTAAATTCGCCATCAATTTGTGTGGATGAAAAGGGGTTCCTTGTGTTCTATACAAAAGAATTAATTTGTATAAGAAATATTATAGATGATGGTCTGGTCTCGCTTTCATAATTATAATAGCAGTAGAAAAATGTTCATATATTTTCGGTATCAATGTAAATGTCCTAGGTAGTAGGGGGCGCGTAGATCCAGTTGAGAGCGTTGAGAAACAGTCGACGATTAGAAATTTGTGGTGAAGGTGAGGCTTCATTTGCCCTTGCTGCCAAGAGCTAGAGCCACGGCGGCACCAACGGCCACTGCAACACCGCCCACAATCGCCAATCCCTTCATGCCTTCTTTGAACATTTTCGAGTCAATGTACTCTTTAAGATCTTTCGCTTGTCGATTATCTGGCTCCACAGAGAGGAATTTGTTTACACAATCACGTGCACGTTCGTAACTCTGCAAAGAATGAAACATTAAAATAAGAATGCAAATTCAAATGCAAAATAAAAATAATAAATAATAAACATACCTGTAGCTTAATATTGGCAATGGTCAGGTAGTATAGATAATCACGAAACACCTCTGGCTCACCCGAAACGCACAAATCTTCAAGCAAATTTATGGCTCGAAGTTGGTCGGCACGATATCTCGACCGTGTGAGTGCAAGTGCATACTCAAACCGGGTCGCAGGTGGACAGTTGCCAGTCCGTAGGGCCGCATTGTACCGATTGGTATAATGACCCATGTCCTCAGAGGTGATGTAGTCATTCAGCAGATGGGAAACCTTTTCGTAAGACATCTTTCTGGGGGAAAAACAATTTGACGGGTTAGTAAAAATTCAGATTATTAATTTTAATACTTACAAAATGCTGTTGTATTATTGCTTATTGCTTGATCGAATAAATAATGAGCAGGAATGAACAAAGAAGGGTAGATTTGATAGTTTAAGTGAGAGCAACAAAAAACAAGTGAACACTAAGGTTCTAGATTCTGTTAAAAAACAAAGTGAGTTAATATAATAAAAAACAGTAATAAATTGTAATATAAAAAATCTAGAAAATACTAGAACCAATTCACTAGAATCATCAAACAGTGACATACCTTCGCAAAAACTTTCTCCAATAGATGCTCAATGTATGTTTTGTCTTGAGGTCTTCTTCCGAACAAAGAGAGCGAGCACACACGTCGTCTATCAATGTCAAAGATTATCAACGATATGACAGTGGTGACTCACACCAAACAAATGGCAAAACGCAAGTCGCACTGTTTTGTTTACATCCCAAACATTTGATCAAATTAAATATACAGCTCAGAAAATCATTCATGAAATGTGTAGTATCGCACTAAAAGTGGTCATTCATAAAGCACTTGCACAGTGTATTAGCAAAGAAATTTGAAACAAGGTTGGGCGGCACCGCCCTTATTTCGTACTCATTACATCATGTACCACTCACAGAGCACGTTACCTCAAAACAATAACAATCACGTATACACACAAGCAAGCAAAGTGGTTTTGAGGACCACGAATTGAGGCTTTCCTGGCAGTGGTTGCAAAGTACATGTACTTTGTTTGATTATCGTCACCATCTAAAGCACTCCCACTTTGTGGCATATTGTGCTATCTATACACGCAGACGCAAAACACTCAACACTAACACAAACAGTACATACATCACTAGCAGGTGAACCAGATTACCTCGAAGTGATTTGAAGTGAACATCTTCGATATCCTCGAAGACTTCACCCGAAAACAAGCCAAAAACATTTGTTGCACGACTGGTTGACCTTGTGGTTTGTGTGTCTATTCGGTGTGTGTGTGGATTTCATAGTCATCAATATGTCAGCAGGCAAGTTTCTGAAGGTGGTTATTCTTGGTGCGCCCGGCTCAGGCAAGGGTACAATCTCGAATCGCATTGTTCGTGACTTTGGTTTGGGCTACTTCTCCGTGGGAGATTGTCTCCGTGATCACATAAAACGCAATACAGACATTGGAGCGGAAGCCCAACGATACATCAAAACCGGTACTCTGGTACCTGACCTGGTGATCAACCAATTGGTCATTCGGGAACTGCGTGACCGATTCTTGAACCGATCCTGGCTACTCGATGGCTATCCGCGCAATCGAGCCCAAGCCAACGAGTTATGGTCCCATCGGGACATTCGACCCAATACTGTCATCAATCTCGATGTGCCCGATGAGGAAATAATCGAACGTATTCGGCATCGATGGATACACCACGGATCGGGCCGAATCTATCACAATCTGTACAGTCCACCGAAGAAGATTGGTTTTGATGATCACACCGATGAGCCACTCTCACAGCGAGAGGACGACAAGGAAGAGGTAGTGCGGGCCAGACTGGTCGCCTTCCACTCGGCCAACAAGGAAATTGTTCAACACTACCGGTAAGTGCATTTGGCAAATTGAATTTAATTCTTTCCGTTTTGATTACCATTTTAGCGACCGCAATATTTTGTCTGAATTCAAGGGCACTGAATCAGACGTGATCTATCCACAGGTGAAGGTACACCTTGAAGCACTGGCCGCGCAAATTAGTGGCAAATCTAGTTCGGCCAATGCTGCATGATAGCATTCTTTGAAAATTGTCTATGAGATTACAAATCTCGATCTCGAGATTGTTGTTTTCTTCTAATCAATGATTAATAAAAGACCAACAGAATCACAGAAATCATCAAATTAAAATTTATTATTGTTATTAGATAATCATTCGAAATATATTATAGACAAATTGTATACAAACAATCTGTGATTATTATTAAATTCTGTACCTAACCTTTTCTATAGAAGCGCGGCATATTTATTCCGATCGAGATAAGCAACAACAAACTTTTATTATTATGCAAACATTTGAGTACCAATTGGTCAATCTACACAAAGCGAACTTGTAATAATCTCAACGGTTAGTGTTTCTTCTTGTGTTTGTTCCATCTTTGTTTCTTTCGGCTTCTGACTTGTGGCTTATTTGAAAGGTATTTGAGTGCAGCGTAAAGACATAAACAGACACTGATCATGACCACCACCGTGACCAGCACGAACCAGTTCTCCTGAATCAGTTGGATCACATCGGGCTTCTCAGTTTCGGTTGTCATTGCCTCCAGTTTGGCTTCCTCTTGAGCGATCGCGACCTCCTTGTCGAGCCGTTTGTTAAGTTCTTTGAGATGATCGTACACATCCCTATGACTTTCTTCCTTGACACCAGTAAACTTTCCCCACAAATATGTTACGAATTCATGAGCAGTGAAACCCGTCTCCTTGATCGCATAGTACAGCATCAATAGCGACAGTACACCTTTTCCAGTGGTTTGCGCAAAGCCCAATCCCGAGCCCAACCAGCTGACTTGTTCTTCTGGTAGATCGGCGGTTTTCTTGTTTTTGCCTGATTGGACAAAGGCACAAAGCGACATTAAGACAAACAGACAGAGAGCGACTTGATGGGAATAGTAGTTCATTCTGTTGTGGGAACAAGAAAAGACAAAGCAAAACAAGCCACTTGGGAGGATTTCAACACAAATTGTTTGAGTGCGTTTGACATTTTATTGAACAAAACAATCAAATGGAAATTTGTTCGATTAAATTTAGTTTAACCAATTGCAAAATGGTCCGCTTAATGTTCCATTAATCACTGCATGCCTAATTGAGTGTTTCAACTGAAATTCATTTAGTTAAACAATAGTTTCGTTTATTTCAAAGTATAAGTGCAAAAAAACATATTTAAATGTAAGTAGATATATAAATTATACAAAATATAGATAGAATAATGAGGAATAATATAATGTTACAGGGCAGTGTCTAAATGGAAACTCATTCTCATATTGCATTCATTCATTCATTCATTCATTAGCAGCAGTCGGCAAAAGAGATGCACGCAGAGACGCTGACCACTTCGGCCAACGAAAACATTAGGTCCATATGGCGAATGAGGCCTTTTGGGCTGCTGGTGGCCATTTCAAACATGACATGTTTAATTTCATCACGATAAAGATTGCGCAGTTGTTTGCTGGTCAGTGGCTCGTCCTGCACGTCTGGATCACTAAACAGCAAAAAAGCAGACACCAAAGCCAGTTCAATGTGAGTCAAATTGAGACTGTCCACAATTTCATAGAAATTGTCCAGTGATTGCAACAGAGTGTTGATTGTGATCTTCTCACCCACTGGTCGCACCTGAATTGTTTCGTTGCCAAATGGCTCAAACCAAATTCTGCGTCGTCGATAGACATGTCCGTGCGATTCGGCCACTGCTTTGTGGTTTCGAGGAATGCTAAAGTAACAGGCTCGAAGCACCAGCACGGCCAGCCAGTTCAGATACATCTCGTGTGCACAGTCTTCGAGTTCGTTCTTTCGTTTGCTTTTGATCAAGTCGACAGTTGTCTGCTTGAACGCAACCACATTTTGATATGAGAGAAACATTCGCTGGTAGATCCAATTGCCCGGTGGTGTGTGATACTGTGCCATGCACTCCTCAGTCAGTGGACGGCCGAGAGTGTTCATGTAGGCCTGAGTGATCATCTGCTCAAGGCTTCCCTCGTAAGAGAATGTACTCGATTGGGGAGAAGGTACAAAAGGAGTGTCAGGCAAGAAGGATGTCTCCATGGGAGAATGCTGCTCTTCGGGAAATTCATGAGGAGAAAGTACTGGACTAGATGTACTGGCAATGGGTTGCTTCTTCTTTACAGGTGAACTCTTTGTGTTCTCCAATGGACGTTTCTTCTGGTTGACAGTGGACTGGGCTTGATAAGCCATTTGGAGTGGCGATGCAGGTGAAACTGGTTGAGCATGCTGAAATGCAGTCATTGCTGTTGACTGTTGTTGATAGGCGGAGTTGGAACTGGGCGGCACCGAAACGTAATGTTGAGGTTGTTGATGCGACAAATACTGGGCTGTCGGTCGAGAGTACACAATTTGTGACATTGGCTGGATTGATGGTCGAGTCTGGGCAGGGATCAATTGGGTTTGGTTGAGAAACTAAATAAAAAATATCAAACTAAATTGATTTGCACTAATAATGACTTCCATACCTGAATAGTAGGAGAAGTGGTCATTTTGGTATGTCCAAGCAACAAATTGCCCGCTTTATTCAAGAACATCTGTGGTCTCATTGTCATATTCGAGTTGAGAGCCATTTGACGTATTGGTACCACCATTCTGGGCACACTCGAAATACTCGACAAAGACATTGCAGTCGTTGAAGTGGCAGTGGCCACAGTGGACACCGACTGAAAGGGTCGTGTTTGGACTAGTGTGCCAAATTTGCCTGTGCTTCGATTTGGCGTCAAGAGAATAGTTTGCGTCTTGTTAGATGGCGCACCAGTAACAGGCGAAGGAATTTTAAATGTTTGTGGCTTGCTCAGGTTGATCCAAATGTGCTTCGGTGACTGACCATTTGCTTGGCCATCATTGTTTGCGCCTGCATTTTTCGGCTGCACTGGAGCCAGAAGTAGGTAAGTGGCTGTGTTGGGATTCAGTTTGGTGGCAACTGGCGGTTTGGAAGCAATCACGGTCATCGCTAGAGGTGCTTTCGCTTTGGTGGTCAGTGTCATATTTTGGTTTACATTGGCCGCAGTGGTTCTGGCACCGGCAATCACATTCTTCAGGACTGTCGTACAGACCTTGGTCATGCAGCTGGTCGCATTGACAACCTGGTGGGCCTGATGGGCATAGCCACCGATGATGATTTGCCCTTTATTGCTCGAACCTACATTCGACGAGACTGGAACGACTGTTTGGGTGATCACTGCAGGCACATTCCTTTTTATGAACTGAGCCCTAGAGGCATTTGCGCTGGTAGACTTGTTGTTTGACTTGCCTTTCGAGTCCTCATGTTTCGGGCTTTCGACAATAACATCCGATGGCTGTGTTTGGTGTTGTTGTTGATTGGCATAATTGACCACGTAATTGGGTGGCTCGTTATATGAAAATGCTTGTAAGGGCGACCTTGAGCTGGTGACCTCGACCATGACTGCGGGCTCAGGTGGCTGCGGTGACAAGTCACTCATCGTGATGATGATGATGATGATGGTGACAATCCTCTAAGGTCCACATACACTCGCAGGTTGAACAGTTGAACCCAACACAGGACAGCTCCCGAGCTGATGGCCAAACGCAAAACTTGAAAAAGTTACTTCAAAGTCGATTCGATGCAGCAGGCAGACAAATATTTCAAATTGAAAAGAGCAGAGAGAGACGGAGCAGAGAAGGGGATGTTCGCCAGTTCGAAGTTAGACACTGAATGAATGCTCACTCGCATCGAACCACCAAACGTGAACTTCTCTGAGTGAGGCTTGAACTTGTAAAGGGCGTGACTCGAGTGCGTGAGTTGAGATGGCCATAGCTTGACCAAAAACAACTAAGGAATGGTCAACTTATGACGGTGGATGCTTTGAAACTGACTCCAATGACAATTGACAATTATTAACGTTCATTAAACTAACTAACTAACTAACTTGTGCGCTTTGTCATGCCTGATTGGTTTGAATCATAAGTAACGAAATGAATTATCAAATCACAAAACACAATCAAGTGCATGAGCATCGATAGCTGTACTGTGAGTCAAAATACAATTTAAAATATATTTATTTTCACTTTTAACATTTTGACAATGTAGCGTTCGAAAAGTCTCAAATAGAAATTTCACTATAAAGGTTTAAGGACTCGTTTACAGTTGTCCAATTGAGTGCAAATGTATTGAGAATAGCAATTTTCCTATTTGGTGTGTGCACAAAGTCTCACAAGCAAGCAATGGACCTGTCGAGGCAAGAAAAAGCCAAACTGGCCACCCGAGGCTACCAAGTGGACAGTCCCGTTCTGCTCGGCCATGGCAACTATGGTGCTGTGTATCGAGTGGCCGTCAACCAACACGTCTGTGTGGTCAAGTTGATTCAAATGGAGGTGTGCATGAGTGGCGAAATCGAAATGGAGCTGTACATGATCTCAAAAATCAAACATCCTCACGTGGTGCAGTTGTTGGACATTTTCGTGGGCCACAAATTGATGCTCATCTTTATGGAACTGCTCCAGGGTGGCGATCTGAAGGGCTATATGCGCGAGTTGAAGCACTGGCTCACTGAGCCCCAAGCCACTCAGTACTATCTTCAGTTTGGTGACGCTTTTCGGTACATGCACAGTCGCGGATATGCACACCTTGACATTAAGCCGGACAACATTCTACTCGACAAGAGTCAACAGTTGTGCAAGGTGACCGATTTCAGTATGTCCATGGTGGCTTATGACCAACGAACTGGTGCTCCGCGCCGCTCCACAAATGTACTTGGAATAAAAGTCTATCAGGCGCCTGAGGTGCTCGATTACAGTCTCGACTCGTACTGTCCCTTCAAGGCCGACGTTTGGAGTGCCGGTGTCATTCTCTATGAGATGCTCAACGCATGTTGTCCATTTGAGCTAAGAAATCGTCAAGACAGCCCAAAGCACCTGGACTTTGACTTTCTGCACTATCAACAGGTGCATCAAGATTATCGGCTTGTTAACAAGAATCTATCACAGTCTGCTTGTCGTGCCATTCGCGTTCATCTCGAGCCAGTGCCAGAATATAGACCTACTTTCGAGCAGATTCTACTAAACGAGCCATTGTTCAACAAGGGAGATTGCACCGATTCGGATGTCATGTCATGAGGGATGTTTGCATCACTGAATTATTCCAATTGATTTATTTGCGTCAATTATTAAAATAATTACAAAACAAATTGCTGTACTTATTGCCTAACTAAAATGATACTCGAGTCTGTTGTAACTGAAATTGTACTCCAAATGTCTGTTCAGTTGATCACGTTGAATGATGAAGTTTAAGCACAATCGCACAGTAAAACAAAGTGAAGCAAACATTGCAACATTAAAGATTGTTAGTCTCAGTACAAATGAACAAATGTTAACGAATAGATCGACATTTAATAAAATACTCACTGATAGCCAGTGGAATGCAGTGAGCAATTGCAAATGGTTTGGTCTGCTGCAAGCGCAGTTGCAATGTTTTGCCTTTGATCATTGATACTGCGAGATCGATTTGACTCTTTGCTTCTTGACAATATTTGCGTAGAAGCATGCACCTTCCAGCTGCTTCACCACCGACTCGTCACTGGCGTCTTTGCCCTTTCGTGTGTGCTTGCCACGAGCAGTACCCCCAGCCAGTTTGCCTTTCGAAGTGGCGGCTTTGATCTTTGAGGTTAGGCCCGAGCGCGGTTTCGATGCCTCTGGCTTTCTGCATTTACGGTACATCATGTAGACCCAAGCCAACAGTGCCAATATGACCAGTAGCCCAATGCAGGTAAGTAGAGCTCGCCTGGCCACCATTGAGACAAACATGGTGGTGGTCTCAATTATTGGTGCTGTCAACAAACAAATAAGAATGTGCGAGTTAAATATATTACAATTTTCTAACAATCAATATACCTTTATAACAGACGAAGAAATCCTTGAAATCGATCTTGGTGAGACTATGCGAGTAGCGGTCCATCAAATTGCTAATGATGTACACTTTTCGATCACTTCCAAAAAAGTAAATTTGTTCATTTGCATGGAAGCTATGTTTGATAGACCAGATAATATCTCGACAGCTATCGTCGGGAACTACGTAAACTACATCTCCTTTTTCGCTAATGCAGATGGTCCAAATAAACTCAGGATGGCCAAAATGATAGATGCCATTGGCAGTGACATTGTGCGAGACCGGTACATGAGAAACGGTGCTTTCATTGGCAGACGAATTCAAACAGTCGAGTCCACCAGCAACTTCAATGTTCACGTCGGAAGAGATACAAATTAGTTTTGTACCGTTGTCATCATTAGACACGTCATAGAACGTTTTGTTATTGATCGAATAAAGCAGGCCTTTGATTGAGATTTCGGTGTCGTACTGCATGAAGATATAGTCGCTCTCATTGTCCCACATGGTGAACGCATATTCGAACCTCGGGCTGCCCGTAGATCTGCCATACAGACCTTGCCACTTGTTTTGAAGCAATTCGGGCTCGGCCAGGTTTAGTCGCTGATTGACGCTGTCCAGTGAGCTCGCAGGCATTTCATACACATAAAAGTTGTTCTTCTGGTTGTTAATGAACAGCCACATTCGAGTGCCAGTGAGACCGATGCCCAAAATTTGATTGTTCAACTTGCTATCGTCCTCATCTGGTGGGTCGTGTCGAAGGTGTTCACAAATGTCCTGCAAAGTTACATAACGTTACTCAACTATAAGCTCATGCGAACAATATACTCACGTCACAATTGATGGCCATCAAGTGTAGAGACAAGGTGACAAGAACAACCAAGTGGGAGAGAAGGTGATGACAATTGGTCATTGGTTCGATTTGGCTGTATGGCGAAAAGTGACAAGAAAAGACTGCGTAGTTCAAATCTGGCTGGTCAACTTAGTTGGCCAATTTATAGTGCACATTGAATAATAGAACATATAATGCGGGAAAATTAACCGGGAAAAGAATACTTGTTTTTGAATCTACTAATCAAGTTAATTAGCTGCTTTTCTACATTTGGACCAATTGAACTAAACCACTAACAAGTTTGTGAAATTCACTTTATGAAAGCATTCGATTTAGTGCCAGTGGCAGGCGAGATAGATTGCTAAAGTGGCCAATGCAAGCAGTGCAATGTATGATTTCACATTTATTTGCATAATTTGATTAATCGTGGTGGCATATAAAGTTGGCAGATTTATTTGCGGAAATGCTCTATGACATTGATCTATAGTCTTCCGCCAATGTCCCAAATCGTCTTGATCAATTCGGAAAGAGTTTTCATGCCTAACCGATGATCCGGTTACCAATCGTTCTAATCATAGGCCACTTTGTTGGCATTGGCTTCTTCCAGTGCCGCGTCCACTAATCACACTAGTGTAGTCTCGTTTGGTGGCAATTAATTGATGCAAACTATTTCTCCATATCACATCAATGCTGATTGAGTGTTACTGTGTCGATGGCAATGAGAGGAATTTTTGACGGGACAAATCGCCCAATAAAGAGAACGCCTAACAACGAGTCTAGTGGCGATTTTATTTGGTGTTCTTCGAGAGCGAGATAGAATGAGTGACATAGAGAGTGACACAGCCGCCTCCACTTAAATAGCACGTAGACATCACATACTCATCCTATATCATTAACTTGACCAGTGAATATGGTGACCATGGTGGCAATGGTGGTGACAGTACTGCTAGCCAGTCATCATCGACCAAAGAGACATGTCTCTGCAAAGACAATTGCATCGACATGTCGAGTCAATTGGCCAGCGTAACCAATATCGCGATAATTTTCCTTTCAAATTATTACCAATGTCAACAATTGAAAAAATACCAAAATGAGAAAATTTTGTTTCTAATTATCTAATAACTCAAAGACATCGTCAGGTGAAGGTGATACAGCTCCAGTTTGTTGTTTATTGCAACTGCAGAAAGGCAGTACAGTTAGACTCGCTCTTAGAGCCATGAATGGCGAGGCAATAAGCATATTCTTTCGAGTGGAAAGTTTCCACTTGTGGGCACTTTCGACATGGCTCGTCATGAGTTAGGCCCGAACAACTAATCATGTGCGCACTTCAAGTTCATTCAATAAACATTACAACTTCAACTCTTACTTGTGTCAGCCACGATATCTAATTGGCAGAGCAGGCGAGTGACAGCTCCATTACCGACTAGCGCTGCCTCCAAAAGACGTCCTTGCCTAGTCGACTTGCCCTGCCAACATTCACACTAGCTTCCATGGAAATGTTGATGATAATTTTGAAAATTTCACTATTATAAAGTTTCTTTTACAGTTTTGGTTTTATTTCAATTAGTCAAGTCTCCATCGCACATAATACAGAAATGTTTGTAATAAAGCGAAATAAACAGTCGAAATAGATTGAGAAAATGCTAAACAGAATATGGCATCATTTTAGGCTACGAGCCCACTTCTTATGACACTTCCAATTAATTTTCATTGCGATCCAACGCGCACAGGACAAGATTAACATGGTGAAATATTTCAAGGGCTCAAGGAAGATGAAATATTTTGGTAATTTCCCAGTTCGCTCTTTCAATGAAAGACTTTCAACTATTTGAACCCTTACTTCAAGGGCCTTGCATAATATGTCGAAATAGAGAATTGGCCAAATTGTAAAGTGGCGCTTGTCAGACTTCAAAAGATTTTTTCAGTTTGGTTCACATGTATGTTTGAAGTTTCGCGTCCTGCCCTAATTTTTAATTTTTAATTTTTCTCAGGTTCTTAGATTCGCCCCATCATGGTCCCTCTTAGTCGTCTGCACCACTTTCTGGATCGCTTCGAGGAACGACTCAATGTCGACCGAGTGATAATCAAACAGCAACTGTCCACTTTTGTTGACCAACAGTTGGATTTGCTTCAAGACAAGCTCACTGAGGTGAGAGCTCGTTATGGCCAATCTCGTTGTGTCCACGGTCGTGAATTGCCAAAATTGTCTGATGATCCTAAAGTGATAACTATTTCGATTGAAAATTGCTTGGAGCATTTGCGAAATAAGCAAACCAGTGTAGACACGAATTTAGATTTGCAATTGCCTTCAACGTCTTCGGGACATGGCAAGCGAAAGAAAATTCGACCGAATTTAGACAATAAGAGACAAAAGACCACCACCGAAGGACAAAAGAAGTTTGTTTGCAATTTCGAAGGATGTCGAAAATCGTTTGACTTTGATTTTAAATTAAAACGACACGAGCATGTTCATCTCAGCATCAAGCCTTTCTCCTGCAAATGGACTAACTGTGGCCATGCTTCTGTTCTTCGGGAAGATATTGTCAAACATATTCGTGTGAAACATTTTCACTTGCCCCAAACTCTCAAGCAGCTTAAAGAAGCCAATTTGGAAGACCGCCATCCAAATGAGTACAATGCATACATCGAGGTGGATCAACAATTGCTCGCCCGTCGGCTCAATTGATTATATTGTATTTTGCTTTTTTCTCTTTTTTACAATAACCTTAACTATAATATTAAGATAAACTAACCGAAATCTTATATTACTCACAAATGGTATCAGCACCAAGTCAATTGACGTAATCGAATTTATTATTGCAAAGTACAGCGAAATGTAAAGGAAATATGTTTAAAATAGATAATAAAATTGGTTAACAATAATAAACATCCTGTTTGTGCCAAGTGCAATCGATCACACGTAGTGATTTGCTTTGTCTATCGAGCCATACGAGATTGATCTTTCCAGTGGTGAATTTGCGCCACTCAATCGGATCGAGTCTAAATCATAGAGGAACGACAGTGAAATTGAAGTTATAATCATCGAAATGAAGGACACAGAGAGATAGGTTTGATTGTAGAACGATTGACAAATGAGGCCCATTGTGAGGAGTGCGTTGATGGCTACGAACAGTCCCGTTAGGCAATAGTGCTTCAATAGGGCACCAAGGAAACCTAGAAAACTGTGAAGAGCTACAAGTGCCACGATAGTCAAAAAGGCAATCAGGTTGAATCTCTGTTCAAGGAAAAAACAGACATTTAAAGAAATGAAAAAGGCTTAATAGAGCGAAATGTACCTTCTCTTCGGAATTTTGACTGTACTTATCGACTAATTTACCACTCAAACTTGCGAACACCACACAAATCATAATTGAAGTGAGACAAATCAAAACAATAATACACTTTTTCACACCAAACAGTGGAGGATTGGCCATTTTGAGAGTGATTTGACAAAATGTGTGATACAATGAAGTTGAATGCGATTGAAATGAAATGTCCAATACAATTTGTAGTTCATAATATACAATATATTGAGGATATATAACAATCCTGTTGCTTATGGACGGGGAAATACTAAATGAAACACAATCGATGATAGCAATAATGATTCCTTTCAATTATAGATTAAATGACATTGAGCAAAAATAGCATAAAGATGCGACGCCTTTCAAAGCATTTCATTTTCGACAAAGACAACGAACAACAGTCAATTAGCGCATAATGTAGCACCTAAAATTCATTTGCCATGGTCATTTGCAAATGCCAATAAGGCACTACAAATAAGTAAGCAGAAAGGTAGTGCAGTGAAGTAGACTTAAGTAAATGCACACAAAAGAACCAAAACATTTAGCAATTGCAAAATGATTTGTCTCAGATTTGCAATTGCCAATTGACCAATGACCAAATGATTCATTTGTATAATTTGCTTACATTTATTATTTAGTTAGCCTATTATCAACAGATTTCAAAAGCAGTTCTTTTCTAATGTTAACGTTCAAAGCAACAATGTTCGACTGCCAATGTCTGCCATTCGCATGCCATCGAGAATGGCACTGATGCACTACCGGGTAAAGGCATCAAATGTATCCGAATCAAATACCATTGCCACTCTGTCACTTTGCATTTGGAGTTGGAATCGAAACACTAGTGAATGCTCTTTCCTTCGGTTCAATAGTCACCAAAGCACTACACCAACTTCTCTCTGCCTGACCAAGCATCTCTTCTTGGCCTCTCGAAGTTTTCCATCGGTACCGACAACCAGATCAAAGTGCATCCGACAGAAACTCAAAAAGTTCACCCAACTGAAAAAGACGAGTAAATATCAAATAAGTTGATGCAAATTATTTAATATAATGAATATAGAAGATATACAAAGTCTGTGTCAAAAGACAAATCAAATCATTCCCAACTCTGCTCATTCTACTGGAAATCCTTGTTGACAGTCTCGTCGTAATAATCCTTTGGGTCGTGCTGGTCTTTGATATTCTTTTCCTCTTGTTCCCGTTTGGTACGTGGCAAGCCCAAATGAATTGCCCTCACGTGCTTCACCACATTGGACTTGTGTCCCGTGTGGAAGTGACAAGTGGGCCATTTGCAACGATATATTATTTTGGCATGTTTGGCGATTCGATGCGAAATCAGTTCGTTCTTACAGGCAAACTCTATGCCACACTTGCACTTTTGAGGCTTGGGCTTTCTTGGCCCTTTCACATTGGGGCAATATCGTTTCATCTTCACTTGCTCGGGCTGCTGTACTACTTGTTGCTGTTGTTTTGGTTGTTGAGATTGCTCTTCAAAGTTGACCAAAACACTCGGCTGAGTGGCAGCAAACAAGTTTGGTCCTTCGAAACCGAATCCTTCGAAAATTGACCGATCCAAAACAATAGAATCGAGGTCAACTGATAAACCGTCCGTGTTTAAGACTAAATCAGCAAATTCGTCATCCTCCTCATCATCATCATCAACTGTATTGTCAGTCTTGTTGGTGGTGTCATCTTCATAATTTAATAAATTGAAGCAATTCGATAAGTCGTCATTGTTCGACTCCAATTGGTGGTGGTCAAATAGATTGTGTGATGGTGGTGGTGATGAGAAGAAAGATGATAATAATTCATCAGTCTGTTGGCCAGAATAATAAGCGGACTCAGTTTCGGTTGGAGAAAATCCATTCAAACCATCAAAATCGAGCCAATCGAATGAATCGTCGGCAATTTGATCCATTATTGAGTCGATTCAAAGTCAAAACAAACCGAAACATAAACAAATACAAACAGACGGCAGACTGTCACAGACACAAAAATGGCTAACAGAAAAGCACGCATGCGCATTACATTCATTCAACAACAAGTTGTTGATGTCAAAATATAATGTTTATTTAATTACTTAGTTATTTACTACTACAAATAATCGATTAATGATTATAAAATCCATATAATATAATATAGAAAGTCAATAAGTCAAATGGAGCGTTCACAGAGTGATGGTGCGAGACAGACAGTTCACTCCCATTCGTTGAATGTTGGACAATATGCGATGTGAACGGGCTGAGTGTCGGGCCATTTTGATGATGTACTTGCACTTGAAGTGACATTGGTCAGAGTCGCATCGAAGATTGCGCACATGGTGAAATATTAGAACGTGCTTCTGTGCCCAGTCGAGCCGTGCAAAGCGAGCATTGCACTTGGTGCATTGGGCATGATTGGCATGGAACACTAACTTGTCATTCGCATGTTGCATCGCTTGTTCTAGTTGAGACTGTTGTGGCACAGGGTCCGTCTTTACTGGCTGATTGAGAGGCTGAATCAAGTGGGCATACTGCTGGTGTTGCTCAAAGGTTGTCTTGTCAGTGGTCAGGAAGACACAAAGTCGACAGAGAAAGGTGCCTTTTGGTAGTTCGATGTAGCCGTCCATTGGTGGCTTTTCATTCACCACTGCAGCCGGTGTTTGCTTCTTCGCTTTCCTCGCCATAATTCACCACCAAACTTGAGCAAATGTTGAATCGATTTGACCACCAACCACCAACGAGAGAACCAAAACCGAAATGACAGCAAAAAGTAATAAAGCATTTCACTAACTTATAACTTTTCTATTCACAAATGTACACTTTGATTATTAGTCAAGTTTAGCGCGCAAACTGATTATCAATCAACCCAAGTAATCATTCACAAACGACGTATTTTGTCGTTGACAATGTTTTGTCAATGTCAACATTTGAAGTCGGTCATTAGACATGTCAGAAATGATATAAAAATGAGTCAAAGTGCCACACCATATGTCACAACTATGCTTTTAAATTTCCATTTATTTATGACAGACTGTTCTTTCCTCACACTGTGCTGTATGTTTTGTCTCGATTATCATCTCAAACCATGCCTCGAAAAAAATCTGATTCACGAAAGCCCAAACCAGACAACAAACCTTCAATCCGACATCGCATTCAAGATGGGACTGATGAATCGAATCGACTGATGAATGCTTGTAATGAAATTATTATTAATCAATTAGGTCAGATTAGACCATTTAACCCAAGCCAATCGACACATGAAATTGCCACGTCGGACAGTGATGTTGAGCTTATTGTGCCCGAGAAGAAACGAGGCGCGCCCAAGAAAGTATGCTCTGGCGTCATCGGTGAGCATTACCATTACAAGTTGACCCAACTCTATCAGGAATGCAATCACTCGGGTGTCATCTACGGTGTGGCATTCAACGATTTGTCCGCAAGCAAGAATGGCCAGGATTTGTTTGCCACCTGTGGCGATAACTGTGTCACCGTCTATCGATACGACCGTAAGACTCACAAGTTTGTGGCACATTGCTCGTACAGTGCTGCTCGCACCAAGTACGACAACCACAGTTCGCTGAAGAAGGACAAAAAGAAACTACAGGAAGTGTTCTACAGCTGTGTTTGGGCCTGTGACCGAGCCACCGGTAATCAGTATGTGCTGGCAGCTGGCCAAAAAGGAGTGATTCACATTATCGATGTACAAGAAAATGCGGCAAAGGACTCGAACATGCGACACGACGATTCAATAAATGCACTAACTGTTTGCCGATGGAATACCGATTTGTTGCTTTCCGCTGGCTATGATCGACGCATCTTCCTGTGGAACATTCCAAATCGATTTTGTATTGCAAAATTTGGCGGCACACAAGGACATGCCGATTATGTGGTGTCAGTTGACTTTCATCCAACATTGCATTACTTTGCCAGTGCTGGTGCAGACCGGGCCGTGATGATTTGGTCCCTCAAGGAAGTGGCCAAGGAGTTTGAAGTGTCCAGTCAAGCATCGCCTCTCGAATGTGCCAATAGAGTGCAACCGAAGTTGGTCCTGTCGCCTGTTTTCTCTACTCGCAGTATTCACACCAGCATTGTGGACACAGTCATGTGGATTAAAGATATTCTGGTGACACGATCGTGTGGTCAAGAGAACGATGGTGTGCGAGGCGAGATTGTCATTTGGAAGCCTGGCACACACTGGCAAGACAAGTTGAGCGATTTCAAGTATGGATCACCAAGCGGTGCATATGACGATTCGAGCCAAGACGATAAAGAAGACAACAAGGAAAACAGCCAAGAAGGGTCAAATGGGTTCACCGCCTATCACGACAACTACATTCTCGACGCACCGCCTTATAATATTTTAATGAGAATTCCTGTGGCCGAAACTGGCTTTTGGTTTATGCGATTCGGAATGGACATGAATCGAAAATTGTTGGCAATGGGCAACAATGATGGCGATCTGTTTGTGTACAGTTTGAGATCGATTGTCGAATCGCTCGACGAGGAATCGTTTCTACCAATCGAGCCAACCATAATTTCGCCCTACAGGCACAAGCGGCTCACCATTCGACAGGTTGCCTTCAATCATAATGCCACCAAAATGGTGCTCGTCACCGACAAGTGCAATGTTGTTGTGTACAACTTGGTCAAGAAATGATGACAATAATGGATTTGAAGATTTTACATCTAACTATATATAGTTTTTATTTGTTTTTAAATTGCTTTCCCAAATTGGCCTATAAGATTTTATGTACAATTTTATGATTGCATCAATGATTGTGTACAGAAGTAATTCATAATAAAACATTTGTTGGATCAAAGTTGTTATCTTGTTATCTCAAAAATTAATACAAATTCAAACTACTGAAAATTGACAGTTAATTGTTTGTTTATGTTTTGCAGTGGCGTTTTAAAATTCCGTACAATTTTCCTTAAAATTGAATTTTCTGAATACGACCGTTCTATTTGTTAACGACTTTTTTGTTTTATCGCATCCAATAGACACTTGTTTGATTATGGAGTTTCGATATTAGAAACTCCTTATCTTGAGATTACCACTGTGCGATAAAAGTGACTATAAAGAAGAACATCGTGTAGAAATTTATTTCATTCTGTTTCTTATTTCTACTAGACTTGACCTCGCGACTACCCTGTTCCTCGCTTTCATTTATGAATTGGCAATTCTATTCAAATGGCCCAATCAAAGGTATTTCGCTATTAATCGTATGTCTTTCTTATTAATTAATATTTTGTATATATTTTAGACTGTTCAGTATTGTTCAGTAATTCTGCCTGAGATCACCAATCTGCCGGACCATGTTTTGTTGCATTTTTTGGACAATCTGCCATTATTGGACTTGTTTCGTTCGCGTCTGGTTTGTCATCGATGGTCGCACACAATTATGATCGTATTCTCTCGACGAGCCTCTCTGTTTTTAATCGACCGCCAAACATATTCAGACTTAGCCATGCTGAAAGAGCGCGAACTTATTCATGAAGAGAAAATTCTTCTATTTAGAATCAATACTTTAGGGGCGAAATTATGTCGTTCTCTCAATGAACGAATGGCTAACATCAGTCAACTTTGCCTCTCAATATCATTGCCTTCTTCTGCTTCAACTATTTTGAAGCGCCTGCTTAATCCCAACACGAGCTCTTGGATCAACAAACTAACATCGTTAAAGATTTATGTTTTCTTTGGCCCAAAACAAACGACTTCTAGCTTTTCTCGGCTTCGAAATGCTCGATCAAATGCATGGACTGAAATTCTTAGTTTCCTTATCAACATCTCATCGACCCGAGCACTTCCACTTCGCCACTTGACTCTTTACGATCAAGACAATGTGGGATTTTACGTTTCAAATTTCCATCACCAACTGGAGAGGCTAACTTTGAATTTGTCATCCACTATCGAAGAGTTCAATCTCCATCTGCCTGTGATAAGCCTGGCATTGTCATCAGCCAACTTTTTGGCTCAAATTTTAAATAAACTTCACAATTTTGAGCGACTACAAAAATTTTCATTGACTCGACGAGTGTTCAACGAAGAAGCGTTCAGTGAAGAGAAATATTTCAATCAAAATGATGATGATCTCACCACAGTTCTATTTGAACATCTTCCTGAACAACTGGTGGAGTTGTCGCTGCATTCTCCCACCTTTATAGACCATTCCGATTGTATCCGCTCGATTGCTGTCAAATGTCCCAATCTTCAACATCTCTCAGTGGACATCACTCGACTGCATCTGAACAAAGCACTGCTTGAACTCGCGAAATTGACCAAACTCAAAAGTCTCCGATTGACATGTATCAACTTTGAACAATTTCACCGTTACTATTTGCACGCATTTGACACTGTTCAACTGCCAGCAATTCAAAGTTTGCTCTTTCAACAGAAACATATTGGCGATTATGGTTATGACGATCCGCAAGCCTTTCTTGACATGGTCAATTTTATGAGATCAGTCTTGGTGGCCATCTTTCCTAACATTACCACTTTTCGTTGTCTTCCAACATGCGAATCCTCCCAAAAGTATTCACCACTGACCAGTGACCAGGCTGACATTCCGCCACTTCTGAATGGTCGTCCCAAAAAGATTTGCGCCTTATCCAGCCCTGATGAAGTGAATGCATTTCGCATGAATGCCTCTGTGCTTGACCTGTCTTGTTCGCTGACACACTGCACTATGAAGGACGACCGTGCTTGGGCGCATTTAGCCACTGTGGACCTATTCTTTCGATTGCAGTATGTCCATCTTCAATCACTGTCAACTGTCACTGTCAGTCGCCTGTTTGAGCAACTATCCTGCCTCAAAGTGCTTCGATATCTCCGAATGCCTTGCCCACGAAACTTCTTCCACAACTACAATTTGACCGTCAACACTAAAGTTTCCCCAATCAGCTCGTTGGTCACTCTGCATCTGGATCTACTGTCGGACGACATCGAACTGAGCCAGGACTATTTGGTGATTCCGTGTAAGCAACTGTTTCGCCTCTCAAAAACGATTCCAAATGTGGAGATTCTCAAAATTGACGGAATTCGAGTTGGCAACAGGCACGAGTGCTTTCGGCTGCTCAGCCGCGACATTGAATGGTTTCGATCGCTGCCCAAGCATTTCCATCATTTAAGTCAGATTTGGTTACTGAAAAGTCTCTCGCCATCAGCATCACTAGTGAATGCTTCGCACCGATCCGAGATGGATGTGTTCAACGATGCTGTCCTGTTCGACTACATTCATTTGTTGCAGAGCAATTCACACTACAACAACATTGTGCACATTATTCAACAGGTTCTTACCAATTCATTAGTTTAAATTTTAGTTTATATTTATATTCTCGCTTTTACTTAATATTATGTTTTATGAATTTTACATCAATGCACATTATACATGTGGCATTTAATTAAAGTTACTTAATAGAAAGCGCGTAATTTTTTTGAATTACATTGAACTCGAACCGGCAGTTATCGAACTTTTCATGCCACGACCAATCAAGTCGACTTCGATCGTGTTCGCTTTTCTAATTGGCGTCAGTTGAACCGACTCTATATTTGTCGCCGTCCTGTGCCTGACTTGTTCTATTTCTCGAGTCACCACCACTGCCTTCTCTCTTTTCCTATTTGGCTTTCTTCTTCTCTGGTCAAGTCAAGAGACTTTTTGGCTGTTTCACCGTTTCGAGATGTCTTCGCGAGAATGTGTCTCGGCTCAAAGTTTGTCCACCGAGCGTTCACCCTTGACCTTACAAGACACTGTTGCCTCTACGGCCGAGGAGGAGAAGTCGTTGATCGCTCTTTCTACTAGTGGGGATATGTCCGAACTCGTTACCGATGATGACGTCTCCGAAAGCTACGTGTACAAGTCATTGGTGGTTGGCGAAACCAGCGAATCCGGTGAAAACGATTTTACTGAATCGGATGCGGACGAGGAGGAGGACAAAGAAGATAACAAAGAAGAGGAAGACACGAGCGGACTGGACCTTGAAGAGGAGGATGAAGAGAAAAGTGGACTCGATCTTGACGATGATGACGATGACAAGTCTGTGTCCGACGAATGCTCTTCTCCTTTGCCCGACTCGTCTGATCACTCAAACAGCATTTCACACGAAATGTCTTCCTCTCGACGAAGTGACTCGCCCGCTTCTGTCAGTTCGTACAACTCGAAAATATTTGAATTGCCTGTCGGAGGTAGATGTGATTCGATTACAAGTCTGTCCGATGCGAACACCGACGAGGAAGAACAACTTGAAGAAGAGGACATTTCGGTGGAGGAGGAGGAGGAGGAGGAGGCAGACAAAGGCGACAATATTGCCGATGTGCCCGAAGCTGCCGAGATCGCTCCCAAAGTTGTCTCTCCAAAAGTATCACAGGACAAGGCGAACATTGTTGGCACTCTGTCCGAAGATGTTGCCGACCTCAAGGTCTCGTCAAAGACTTTCAAAAAGCACAGTGGTGAGTGCATAATAGAAATTAGGTCTAACTAACGTGTCACTAACAATATTTGTTAATGTTTAGTTTCTTCGAACCTTTCGGCTTTCACCGTGACCAATGATGACTCTCAGGTTATGCAGACTGGCGAGATGCATCTCCACAGCAGCAACATTGTGCCACCAACCGTCGAGGTGGTCTCGCAACAGCCCACCAAGAAGGTGCTTTCCAATTCTAACTTCAACTTTGAGGGAGGAGTGCTTAAAGTGGAAGCTAAGCCATTCCACAGTTCTAAAGCGCACAACGTTCGACCACCACTCATCTCGAAGGAACCTTCCCTTCCGTATCGCTATCCACAACAACAAGCACCACCACCACCACCGCCTCCAGCCGCAGTGGCCACTTCTTCGACCTATGCGCCTGCCTATGTCGGCAGCACCGACCAGACTGGTGTCCCACTAAAGTGGTACAACGTGTCTTGGACTTCACAAGCCTCCTGGGCAGGACAATACAATCCTGCAAACACTCAAAGTGCGCCTTCTTATCGAGGTGGCAATCCGTACGGTGGTGGCCCGCCACCAGCCCAGCCGTCGCATCAATGGCAAAACAGCTCACAGTACTATCCTCAATACTCGAGTCGATCCACTGGTGGCTATGACTCTGCCACTGGCTATCGAATGTTCACTCCAAACCAATTTTCTGCCGAACAATTTGAGCAGAATTCACGATATGATCGATCGTCAAACTATGCTCAACGAAACTATGGTATGTGCTAGTGAAATGGACAAAATGGTTGATATCTTATTAACTTTATTGTTTATTTATTTCTTTATTTGTAGCTCCTCCTAGTCAGTTAAACCAGCAATCAAACTCACACGCCGGTTACGACAAAGGCAATCACAGCCGTTCAAACTATCACTCAAATGGACAGCGAACTTTTGAACGTTCAACTCAGTCCCAGGATCATCACCCTAATCAGAAGCAATTCACTGGCCAGCAGGATCTGCGTGGGCAACGAAGTGTCACTCATGACACGAACAACTACAGCAGCAGCAACAACAGTCGTACTTCTTCCACCTCAAACCGAACCAACACTTGCACTGTTGCTAATGGTGGTGGTGCCACCGGTGCCAATGGCCCTCGGGTCTCTTCCTATGTCCGCAAGTGGATGGCCAATGAGTCTTCGGCTTCGGGCTTTTCTGGCCCACAAAAGAACGATCCCCAAAATGACTCGATGGACCGGTCCAATCAGTCGAATCGCGGCTCTGGCGGCCACGCCGTCCCGACCGGTGATCACTCAGGCTCGAGTCTAATTTCTCGCCAAACTGGTCAACAGCAGTGGTATGAATTTCAGGACCTTTCTAGCAGTGGTCCGTCTGGCAAGGCTGGTGGCCATAACTTGAACGGTGATTATCGTTTGGATTCGCGTTCAGCTCGAGAATCAAATTCACGTGGTAACCGCGGTGGTGGTGGTGGCCGTTTCAACAATAGTAACCTTGGCGGCAATTTTGGCAATCGAGCCCGAGACGGTCCACGTGATGCTCCGCGGGATGGCTTCCGTGATGATCCACGTGATGGTTTCCGTGATGGTCCGCGTGATGGTCCGCGTGATGGTATTCCGCGCTTCGATGATCGCTTCAGTGGTCAACGTGGTGGTGTTGGCCGTGGCCAAGAGCAAACCCGCGAACGAGGACAGCATCAGGCGCGTCCACCGGCGAACCAATACCACCCAGGCTCGTTCGATGGTTCCGCTCGTGGAAGATCGAAGCAGTGGCAGTAAGGCAGACAAGGTGTGCTTCACCGATGTCGAAGTGAGATCCAAATTGTGTAGTTTATAATATTTAATATAGCACACTATTGCACAATGTTGCAGTGTTGCACTCTCAGTAATGAACTTGCACTAATTATTATTAAACTGTTCTTGTCTTTCACGTTTTGGTGGTGCGAATGTTTTATTTGCAAATACAAATATAAATGTGCTAAAGGCACTCAAGTGCAGTGAAAAATGCTAATTGTAATTGCAATGGCAAAAGGTTGAGTGGCACAGCTCTAGACCTTGATGGTGCCACTTGAATCTTGACTTGTTGAAGCATTGTTCAACATCAAAGTTGACTCGGCAATGTCGTCGGGGCCATCAATGTTGTTGTCGCCCTTTCTAGAGGAAGTCTTTGAGCCTCCAGAAGCACTTGCTTCATTGCTGGCTTCCTGTTTATTTCTGGCAGGACTGCTGCTTTGCCTTTTACGGGAGTGTTTAGGCTTTTTAGCTTTGGCCAACTTTTTGTGAGCACCCTCACGGCCATAGTAATAGTACCAGTAGCCAGCACCTGCAGCCGCAATCGCAAACAAAGCGATGCAGAACAGAATAGACATCCAAACCAGGTCATTGTCGTCCAGCCAGCGCCAAGGTCCAATGATGCGATCAGATGGCCGTGGCACCAAGGGTGAGATCATCGAGTCGGTTGTCTCGCATCGATTTGCAGCGTGTGGAAATGGGTCGAGAATGGTGTCGGGACACTGGAAGAAGTGCTCATAGGGCACATTGTGACGCGTCAAGAGAATGTTCTTTTGGTTCTGGAACTGGGTTTTGAGCGAAGCCGGAGGACTGTGCACCACATAGACACAGCCAAGGACAGTGTCGAACAGGTAGAGGTAGTCCTTGTGGCGAAAGCCAACCGGCACTGCTTGAAACAGCTGCTTGTTGGGCGCACTCTTGACCCGCTTGCGAGAATCACGATGCACCAGTAGCACCTCGTTCGGCTTGGAAGTCTTCTCCACGAAGTAGTAAGTGGCCTTCTGTATTTTATGCAGTCTAGTTTCGGTCTTCTTGTATGCGTAAAACCTGAGCATAGCGTAATTTGTGAGCAAATCATAAATGATGAAATCATCAGTCTTGTCATAGTAATCTGTGTGCACCAGAAAATAAAGTTAATATTGAGCCAAATAATTGCACACTCAAATAATGCTCACTCACCTCTCTGAATGACATATCCCATTGAGGTGCCATTGCCGATCTGATCGTGCAGGAAACCCATCTCGGGATAAATGTTCACCACTCCCGGGTAGACTTTAAGGAATAATTCATTGGAAAAATCGATAGCATAAATTTTCTTCGGTGTGAATATATATGCGGCGTACTTTTTATGGTCGTATTTCCATTCGAGCGGATGGATCATCTTTCTCATCCAACCCTTTTTCCGGTTGCTCCAAGGCAAAAACGCAAAGCTGCCAAGGTTGATGTAATAGACAGAGTCCACTTGTTTGCCTTGCAGGTCAGTCACCTCGTATAGCTTTTGGAGCGGTGCCACCAGCTCTTTCTCCTGCCAGCCATAAGCGTTCAAGTCGACACTGAAGCCATTGGGTGTGATTTCATTCATGTCAACATAGATCTTTGATTGGCCCTCGAAGATCACCAGTGAATTGGTGTACGAGTAGAAAGTGATCGACTTGAACTGAATCAAATCGAATCGACCAGTGGCCACTTTCACGCAAAGACGATCGCGTAACATATCTTCTCGCTAACAAAACAACAAAAATGTTAATAAACATTTAACAAAACACTTTGATGCACTTACAGGTCTAGGATAATAGTTGATGGCACTGGCGATTGAAATGAAGGCCAAACAAAACCAACCAGTGATAATAACTCGCATGGTGAGCATCTTCATTGACGTTTTGATTGGGCTTTTCTTGTAAAAGAACGACTGAAACAGTCACACTGATGCTCAAAGAAAGCTAAAGATAAAAACGCTGAAAGAGAATGTTTGCCACTGATATGGCCAAAATTAAAACTTAATTAATTAATCACAAATTAGAAACGAAGAAATTTCCATTCGATAGTCGTTTTGCTTTGTTAGCCATGGTTATCTGCAGATTAAAGTTTTCCAAACATAGCAAAATAATATTTGTTGGCAAAATTTACTCACACGATACTTGACTTTGACAAATACTCCATTTTGAGCAATCCAAATTCGGTCGTAAGTGCACAATTTTCACAGGTATCGATCCAAACAAGCCATCCATCTTTTGTAGGCGGTAAATGCCAATCTACAAATCAAACTGACAACAAGTAGAATATGACTCGATTTGGTGGGACTTCTGGTTCAAACAAACCTGCGTGCACATTCCCATATTTCAGTATTGCAATTTGCAACTCGAGAATATAAATTTGAAAACTTAATTTCAGTAAATTCAATCACCTGATTATACACAGCATGCTTAGCATGGTGGATATAGTTCGTTGCCATTTGATTAAATTAATTTGCATGTTTTGTTTTGGCGTGCCTCGATATTTCACTTGGTTTTACTCACCGTTGCAATGGCTCGTTCGAACAGATTTTCTTCATTTCTGGAGCGATTCGAGGAACAATTGGAAGTAGATTGCGAGAGAATGAAGCATGAACTGGCTGACCGAGTGGATCGTCAATTCGGACTGCTGCGAACAAAGGTGAGAGAAGTGAAGAATCGATTAGGCGGCCTTTGGTGGTGATGTTTCTGCTCGCACTCTTGGTCTCTATCAATCGGATAATGGTCAACAAGTGATGACTGTCTCACTGGAAGAGTGGTTCAATGAAAGACGAGCTACTGAAGAACAGCAGCAAAATGCGCTTTCATCGATTTCATCTGGCCGCAAACGTGCATCTCTTTCACAGGCTCGATCGACTCCTAACAAGAAGCGCAAATCAAATCCAAATAGCATTAACCAGACAAAGAAGTTTGCCTGCAAATTCCAGGGATGTGAACGATCATTTTCAAAGGAACTTCATTTGGTGATGCACGAACACATTTACCTCGACATTAAACCCTATTCATGCAGCTGGCCTAACTGCGCCTTTTCATGTATGCAACGCAGTAATGTTATTTCTCATGTTCGAACCCAACATTTCAAGCTTCCCAAGTCGCAGAAGGAACAACAGCGACTCAATATCGTCGATGATCGAGACCCGAATGAGTATGTTCAAGTGGATGCTCAACTCGGCGAACGTCGACTCGAGTGAGTTAGCATTTCACATGTTTTACATTACTCCTTTTGTACTAATAATCACTATTTACAGGTCACAATAAAATTGTTTACTAATGAAATGGAATTGTAAAAATTGAAATAAACATTACGCTCATCATTGAATAATCTGAAAACAGATTGCAATTTTTATTTGGTAAACATTTCACAGGCCTTCAAGTTATCTTACGATCGATTTTTTGTTTTGTCAACACTAGATGGCAGCACTGTAACGCATTGCCATTTGCAAAGTGACACTCGCAATTCGAATTAATGACCAAGATATTCTGTCAATTTCTGTTTTTGAGATTTATTTTAAATATAAAGTTTAACATTATTGAATTGTTATATTGATACATTGCTGTGAAGTAAAATGGTGACAAATCAATAATAATTCAAGTGATCTTTCATTTGTTGTTCAATGCATTATCACCAATCCAATCATTTTCTTACAATCCAATAAGATTAAATTTGAAATCTATTTTAAAAATCAATTTACTGATATATGGTTAGTGAATTAAGCAAATAGCATTAAAAATATGCTCTAATCCATTTACCAAACCACAATCCACAAGAGCACTCAATTGTTATTAAACCACCGAGAATGCAAAATTGTCAATGAAAAATCGAAATTGTATTCAAAATTCAATCAATTGATTTGTATTTTGTGTGATCACTTAAATCCTTTATAAACAAATCGTTATATTTGTTGTTGTTCACTTTCTTCCTGATTCACCGTTGGAGCAGGTTTGTTTGAGAGAGTTTAAATTTCACTGTTCATGAGACGAGTAAATAAGTGATACTATAAATACGATCAATGATAACAACAACAACTGCAACCACTTCTACTGATAGTAGTAAATGTCGAACGGACAGATGTAATCACAAATTTGACCGTACTGAACTAGTACTGTTAGTAGTACTGTGTCATTAGATACTTTCTATAAATGACCATTTTCAATCAATCAATTTGCGTTCGATTCAATTTGGTAATCAATCAATCCCAGCAGACAATATATCATCAGTTCACACTGACAGTGTGTGTGTCCGTGTCTGTCAGCAAGTTTCAATGCATGAAAAGTAAACCTGTTATATGTCTCAATGCATCTCTCGATCATTATGTTTCGCTTTGTGTGCGTGTGTGATGTGGTTGAAGTGAATGTGCCTGTGTGTGCATTATGGCAATATTGTATTAGTACATACATAGGACATACAGGACCTGCAGGAGAGAGAGTTTTATCATTGCTCCTGAGTCATCGGCTTTGTGACTTGATTCACTCGACTCAAACAGTTATACAACTGTTTGAACAAATGCAAAGAGAGACATTTTAAATTCGACCTGGACTGACAACACAACGGTGTCCAACAACAACAACGAGAGTTGTAGTTGTTGCGAGGAGAGAGAATTTGAAAAGCAACATTACGAGTGCAACTGTCCACGTTGACAGACTTTGTAGTCTTTGTGCCAGTACAGTTCTCAGTACAAAGAGTAGCCTTTCTTCACACGCTTATCTCATCTCAGCAACTCCGAATAGAGCTCGTCTTCGTCTTCGTTCGCACCATCATCATCATTATTATCTCCATTAACCACCTTCTTTTTCTTCTTACACCACCACCACACTGGCACAGAGGGGTTCAGTAAGATTTACTATTCACTGCTGACAAGCGAATTCGCATTAATGTATGAAACGATTGATTGAGTCGTGTGCACGCTTGAACACCCTGTCATTATGCTGTATGGCATATATCAGTAGGCCTTGGGGGTCTTGTGATGGAAGATTACTTGATGAATAGACACACAATTGAATCATCCACCAGTGATTTGTTACGTTTAGCGCGCACTGATTGTGCCACTAGTGAACTAATAACTTGTGCACAGTTACTTGTGTGTTACTACTTGTTTATGTCGTCAGGCAGTGGCACAGTGCAAGGCAGTGAACATTACAAACAAGTTCGCGCGCCAATTTGGCCCAATGACATAACACTCAGGTCACACAGTCTTACTCTGATGCATTGCGCGGTGCATTGGTCAACACACCTCTGGAGGGCCCTTTCTGTCACGAAGGACACGCAGTAGGCCTAGGGCTAGGTCTCCCAATTTGTAGGCTTGTCACTGCTTTGCAGCAGCTGTTGCACACTCAATCGCACGCACACGCGCCTTTTCTGTGTTGTGTCCTCTCTCTCTCTCATGCTGCTCTTCTTCTCTCGCTCGTTTGTCTGTTCAAGCAGAGGAGAGCTATAGCTCCCACACTGGCACATTCGTCGTCACTCGGTTGTTTGTTTTGATTACGAACACAACGGTGCATTTGCACACTTTTGCTCTCATCGGCACAACATCTAGTCTACCTACTAGTGAGTTCACCCTTTTCGTTTCCAATCATATCCAACTGAGTATCCTTTTTTTAGTCATCAACAGTACAAATTGCGCACAACATGCCACCGCACACGCCAAGTAAAAAGTCAAATCAAACGGCACTCGATGAGAATCTCAATCCAACGCCGAAAAAGATTGCGCCTTCTGAAAGTCTTCGGCATCAATTTCAAGCTCAAATAGTGGACCGTTTTGAGCAGCATCGTGCACTTCTTCGCTACATCCGATCGACCTATCAAAAGCAGCTCAAGCCAATACTCACAGTCCATCAAATGTCTAGTCTGTTTGGAAATCTTAAGCATTTGTTGACAGTTCATGAGAAGGTCTATAAACAAATGGCACAAGTGAACACTTCAAAGGAATTTGATTCCGGTTTTGAAAAGTCTCTGGCACGGTTGTTTACTGGAAAGATTGGCAAATCACTCGAAATTGAGTCTAACCAGTTTTGTATCACCCAGCGAGAGGCCAACCGAATAAAGCTCATCACAAGTCTTCAAGAGGACCCCAAGGTCGCTCCCCTGCTTAATGCCCATCCAGCCACCGAGTCGCCCTGGTCTCAGTACAGTCTTGGTGATCTTCTCGAGTTAGTCACCAACTATCTGACACAATATCCTCTGCTGATTGATCAACTACTCCAAGAAACACCACTGAACACGATGGCCTACCTTCACCTGGAACAAGCACTGAACAGTGCCCGTAACATGGCAAAAGTGATTACCGAAGCAAAAGACTTTCTGGGCGAGGCTACAAATAATCGCAAGCAAAGCTTTCTTGGCTCAATGTGGCAAACATTCACTTCGTGGGTTAAGTAAATGATGATAATGCAAACTATAAATGTGATTTGACAAACTCGAGTCTATCTTTCTCTAAACTCAATATTGAAACTGTACATATATATTTGTGTGCGCGTGTTTTACATTGACCAAATGAATATTTGATGACTATTATATCATGTTGCTATTATATTGTGTAAATATGTTTTTATTAAAATTTGTTTTCATACCATACGATGGTATTATCAAGAAATTGGTTGTTTTTGATTGATGGCATATTCAATTGTAATGTTGATGCTCTGCAAGTTCGGTACACTTCACTTTTGTCAGTGTCTGTTTTCATTGCCCATTGATGCATTCCTCTAAATATCGGTTAGTTGGTTAATGGACAATGAATGGCTATTTGAATGGCAGTGACACTGACCAGAAGCTATAGTTCTAATGTCGAAAGCGCACATCTTTTGATGGTAGTAGGACACAAGCTGGAGGGCACTTCAGTTTACTGACACAAGTCGGTCAACTTTTAAGATCAATCTGGGAAATGTCTAAATCTTGCATCGAGACAAACACACAACTTTGACAGCAGTCTTCAGTCTCAGCTTTTGGCAACATTTATAGCAATTACAATCATCAATAGAATGATCTACACAATCAAAGTCTCTGTCTTATACATCTAACAAACATTATCGTGTTGCACTATGTCGTTATTTTAATATTTTAATTTACATGATAATAAAATAATCATAATTAAATTTGATAAATCACTGCCCCTTGACTTGGTCCACTGCGAACCAAAAATTTACAATGTTTAGACAGTGTGGCTTCAAATTGGGCCGCGGCAGCTTCTGGTACTAGGCTCACCGTGCAACCACCCCAACCAGCCCCAGTGAGTCGTGAACCAATTGCTCCACCATCTCGGAGTGCAATCGAAACCAACTCGTCCAACTTGGCATGAGAACACTCGAACTGGTCGCGACAACTTTCATGAGACGCAATCATCAACTGTCCAAGTCGAGCAACATCTCGAGTTGATTCGCAAATGTTTCTGAATTCGTGCACACGTGCCGCTTCCTCATACACGTGTTTGGCTCGTTGGTATAATTTGAATTGCTCAATTGGTTCAGAAAGTCGAGACAGGAAAGTTTGCTCCAACAGAGTTTGGTCGATTTCTTTTGAATTAAAATGAAATGTTTAAATATCGTTTGATGAAGAAAAGAAAATTATTTGCATACCTAGAATAGCGCAAATATCAGATTTATTGTACGATTTCTTGTCGATATTAAAAATCTCCGCAAGTTTGTTTCCCATGTCAGCAAGTGCAATTCCACTGGCCTGCTGTACAACCCAAAGTTGATCGCCCAGTTTGTAAGCACCGACGCCAAGACTGAGCCTCTTGGCAATGACTGCCGCGGCAAGTCTCGTTTCAGCAACTCGTGTGTTGTAGTGCGAAGTGGCCGCTTTGTGCATTGACACTCCACTGTGGGCCACATAGAAGCACACTCCTGACGGTAACTGAACATTGGTTGCCTTGAGACGGGGGATAAAGTCAATCAACTTGGCGGAACCTTCCTCGGCCAGCACTGCAATGGCCTGGTCCATTCCGCCCGAGTCGGTGCCAATGAGGCGTTCACTTTCGATGCACAGTTGAGCAATGTCTAGCTTGACTATTGGAGTGGTGATTTGGTCTATTGATGAAATAATTTAATTTATCATTTGGTTGAATGTTTATTTCATTCTAATATTACTAAATAAATGAGCAAATACTCACCTTGTGATTGATAATATGAAATGAGTGTTGACATTGCGGAAGCGACAACCATTGCGGCGGAACTCGACAAGCCAGACCCTGCCGGCACTGTGCCACTGACCAGTACATTGAATGAGGCACACGGTCCACCCTGACAGTACTTGTCAATTACGCCCTTGTAGCCACACAAAAAGTAGTGGAACCAACTGATCTGTTTAGGAAAATTAATATCGTCCAACTTGATCTCCACTTGTGAGTACTGCGAATCGATATTGTCCAGTCGGATGAGAACTTGACTGTCTCCAGAACTCGGACCAACCGCCATCATGATGTCCTGCACTAGAGCCATGGGAAAGACCGAATATCCACAGTAGTCAATGTGTTCGCCAATTAGATTCACCCGGCCCGGAACGCGCACTAAAAAACTGGCAGATGTAGAGTACTTTTGTTCAAACACCGACAAAAGACTGGACACTCGTTCGGTGGCTCGCAATTGGTCGGGCAAGCCGATTACAGGTACCGCTGTTTCGGATTCGCTCACATTGGGAGTCATTTTTGTTTGGGCAATTCAAATTTGTAAATAAATCTCACAAAACAAATAGACAAAACAATAATGCAACCAGTGCAGGAATCACTTAAATATAGATCAAATTAGTGTGTGTGAACAAAACGTGAACATAAGCTGAATATCACGAGCTGACATCACCAGCAAACTATTGACATTGGATTGGTTTGTGCATTGGTAAGAGTCGATATCAATTAACATTATTTGCGATATGCGATTAGTATGTTAATAACACCATAACAGCAACGGCAAATTCGTCTAACAAGAGCAGTCAATCTTATCAACTGATGCTGATGACATTGAGCCGCACAAAGGTTGCCTTTCACATCGAACAACAAAAAGCACTTCTCATAAATGTAAGCAATCCCATTAGTGGAAATATACCAACAGCTGCTGTTACTGTTTTCGGCTGCATATCAATTATCATAACATAACGATCAATATAATATTAGCTAAACAGAATTATAATTGACTCTAATAAGTAATACACACAGGTTCAATTCCATTTGGGCAAACTCAATTCGCAATATCCTATGTTGAAAAAATAAACAAAATTTAATTGCTTGTATACAAATGTCACCAAAACATCAACAATATATTGAGATCATCATCATTTGCTTCATTCGTCCTGTTCCTTTCTGCTGTTCCAGTATTGTGCCGTTTGCATCTCGGCAATGCGTGACAAAGTGCGATAGAAGGCAAAGACCTCTTCTTCGCCACTGAAAATACTCGCATCGGCGCTCTTTACCCCCAGATCGTCCATCAGTTTACGATTATCGTCCGAAGGAGCACTTCCATCTGGTGCCGCGGCTTCCACGCTAAATAGCTGATCGGGTGGCACATGAGCGGAGAAGAGAACACGAACGCCATTATCGTAGAAGGTGTCAATCATGGTGATGAACCGACGGGCCTGAACACGAGTCCGCATGTCCAACTGTGGAATGTATCGCACAAAGACGGTGTGGAATGCTTGCGAAATGGTGAGATAGTCCAGGGCACCAAGTGGCTTATCGCACAGTTCGGTAAAGGTGGAATCGAGCACACCGCCGCAGGTTTTGCTAAAAGTAACATTACGCCCTTTAATGTTTAGGGTTTTCGGTCGAACGGTGTCATTTTCACTATTAGCGAGAACCTTGAAAATTAAGTCCAATTTTTCGCCTGAATCGCCATCAGAGTAGAACACCTGAATATGACTAGGCGTAGAAGAAGTGCCATCTTGAGAAGAAGCTGCCAACTGACCAACTAATCGTCGGTAATCGATGCCAGTTTGCAGTTTCACCACTGAACAGTTACGTTTGAGCATTGGAATGAACGGAAGAAAGTTACTCCGTTGAAGGCCATTCTTGTAAAGGTCATCTGGATGGCGATTCGAGGTGGCTATCATGATCATGCCGCGGTTAAACAATTCCTTGAATATGTAACGAAGTATCATTGCATCGCCTATATAGGTTTAAGTCAATTTAAGTTTAATTTAATCAATTTGTATGTTTGCACTTACCAATATCCGTCACTTGAAATTCATCCAAACACAGCAACCACGATTCGGACATAATTTCATCTGCAATCGCCGGGATGGGATTAAACTTGGCGCGACTCTCACCAGACGAGGCAATTCTCGAATCGCCTTGAGCCTTATGTTCCATCTTGTACAGATGTAGACGATTATGAAATTCCAACATGAACGCATGAAAGTGCACTCGTCGACGACAGCTCGGATTGACACAACAATTGTCAAAGAACAGGTCCATTAGCATGGTCTTGCCACAGCCAACATCACCGTGCAGGTACAGACCCTGCACTTGAGATTTATTATTAGACGACGACGAAGAGGCGCCATTTTTGGTGGAGAAAAAGTCCGACAACAAACTAATCGGTTTCAATTCATTGGACAGTGAGGGCGTGTAGTTTCGTAGATTCTGATCCAACCGGTCCAGGTGCTTGATCGTCTCGATTTGACGAGTGTCTTCTTTGAGTTCGCCATTCTTGACACGTGCTTGATACACTTGAAGAATGCGAGATGACTGTGAACGGTGGAGGAGGAGATGAATGGAGGAGGAAGTGGAACGCGAGTAGTAATTGAACCATTGCCTAGTGAAACAACGCTTGAGCATAATTTAGCAAAACAGATCGAAATGAAGTGAAAATGTTTTGATGCCAAATGTGAAATTTCCGTAATTTGCAAAGCAAAATTCTAAACACCGAAACAGCTGTTTAAAATAGAACAGAATAAAACAACGAACGAAACAATCGATACTATCGATATTTATTGGCGCAATTAAAAATCGGTAAATCAAGCTAATTTAAATTAAAAGTAAATCATTTGAAATGCATTATTACTTTCCATTGAACAGAAAATCGTTGATCATTTGATACGCTGCTGGAGGCTTATCCTCGGGCACCATGTGGCCAGCACCGTGGAAGGTGGTGAAAGTAAGCCGCTTCTCGTATTGTTCAGTCATTCCTGCTTCTTTTCCATTGAAACTCCATGGAACCAGACCAGTCAGATTCTTGTAGCCAAGTTGGTCGATGAATCTAAAGTAAAATTGTTACAATAAATCAATTCTCATCATTCAACACTTGTCAGTCATACTGTTTGTTTCCTGTCCACGAAATCAAAGGATCATCCTCTCCCTGGTAGAAGAGTGTCTTCAGACCAGCGTCAACAATTCTTGTGACTTGTTTTGCCATGTCGTGATTCTTGCGTTCTGCATACGAGTCGAGCACATCATAATTGCACTCCTGCCAGCTTCCTGTCCAATTCTGATTGATGTGCAGTGCCTTCTTAACATCTGGCTTATTCAACCAATCGCCCTCATCTTTGACACCTTTCTCTTTCAAATATCTAAATTTCTTCACAAAGTCCACTCCCGCATTTGGGCTCAAGTCCCAGTCGAGCAGACCATCCCCAATAGCGACGCCTTTGAAGTTTTGTGGAAATTTATTATCGAGTGCAAGCATCGACAGAGTGGGAATGTAGAAGCCAGCATAACTTTCGCCTGTGATGAAGAAATCGTTCGAAACTAGATGAGGAAATTTGACAAAGAAACTCTTCAGGGCATTGAAGTTGACCTGGGCAGTTTCGTCGTCGTCGGTAGAGAGATCAGTTTGGCCAGGACGGAAAGTGAATCCCACACCAGAGGGCGATTCAATAAATAGCAAATTGACCTTCTGATTCCAGGCGTTCGGATTTGGCTGAACTGTGCCGTTCTGTGCGTTGTATTGAATTGGTCCAAGTTCGAGCATTTCGCCAAACAATGAACTACAGCCTGACACATTTTAATACAAAAAAAGATAATAAGAATCAATCAAAATTAGCTGTGTTTGCTTGCAAATTGTCAAAATACGAGCGCAATATTACCTGGTCCACCATTGAGCCACACTACAACCGGATCAGTAGCATTCGTAGGACCAGTTTGTGACTCGAAGAACCAATAGTGCACATTGGTGTTCTTGATTGAGGCAAGATATCCCGAATAGTGGCGATAGTTGAGAGGAAAATTCACACCAGGCAGTGACAGCACCTGATCAGCAATGCCAGGAAATTGACCATAGCCCAAATGAATGGTCAATAGAAAAACCAACGCAGACAAAGTCAACATGATTTATTCAAATCACTCAAATGTCCGCACAAAATAATAAAT
Source organism: Rhizoglyphus robini (assembly GCA_023373905.1). NCBI lineage: Eukaryota > Metazoa > Arthropoda > Arachnida > Sarcoptiformes > Acaridae > Rhizoglyphus > Rhizoglyphus robini. Next base: position 6,761,393 of record JAKIJQ010000003.1, read on the forward strand.
TACTTCACTTCAGAAAGAAATTAGCTATATATTGCACTTCATTGACATCGAAGTCAAAGCAGGTGTTCTGTTCTCTAATATAAAGTGCACCAAAACCAAGTGACGATGATAGCAACACACAAAGGCACAAAACACTCAAGCAAAAATTGATGGAACGCACTTTTGATGAAATCCACTTGAGATAAGACGCATCATTCAACTAGTGGCAAGTACTGCACTACTGCTAATATCTGAAGGAAATTAAAACATCTGTTTGCAACCATGCAACAGAACATTTTTAGCTCCAATTTGGTTTAAGCCCATTCCCATAATGGTCATAAAGTAGTAGTCCCAACTTGAGCAATTACCCAAATAGTAAAATTAAACCTATAAAATATAGCAAAGTTTAATTAAAACCAATTAAAAACATCTCTTACCTAATAAGTTCAAAATAACCTTCAGTAATAATAATAAAATGCACATTCTTGATTGCAATAAACATTCAGATTAGAGTCGATTGTGTTGCGTAGAAAGCGAAAGCATTTGATTTTGATTTTAGTCAACGGATAAACAAAGACGAAAAGCAATGCAATTAACATAAAAAGATTTATAAAAACCTTAAAATAGACCATTTTGAATGGCTAAATAAATAATAAATAATTCTCTTAATCAATAAATGTTCTTTGTAAATAAATTCATAAATCATTTTCCAAATTTACTTTTCAGTGTCCGCTTAATTTTGGCCCGTTGACTCGAATCGAGGAAGGCGTCACATTTGTCCACAAGTCTTTGGGCATCGGCATAGTTGGACACCGTTTGATATTGCTCGAGATGATGAATTATTTGGTGAAGGAATCGATCACGAAGCGATTGCCAATTTGATTTTATTGATTTATTCGATTCGGCAAGATGTTTGGAAATTTTCATCCAAATTTGATTGCTCAGTAGAGATCCATTGCTGTTGAGGATGTATTTTAATATTTCTATAATGAAAAATCTAATTAAAAACTCAGTATAATGAATGCATGTAATAAAATGGCGGTTAAATTCAAATAAAACAACCTTCATCAATTCGCTTGTCAAAATTGACGTTCTTCGTTTCCCTCAAATTCGCCCTCTTTTCAACATTTGCTTCGACAATTTTCTTCTTCTCGGTTCCTTTCAGTCTTTGCAAATCACTTTCCGCAATTCCGTACAGTTCTTGGTAAAACTTTAAATTCTTGACAATATTCTTTCGAAATCGTTCCTTCAATCCTTGCCACGATCGGTCTGGCTGTCCACTACTTTGAAAGTGCTCTTCAATGTCATGCCACAATTGAACACCTTTTACCTCCGAGAATCGTTTCGAATCGATAATGAATTTCAGTATTTCATAATCTTCCGACATTGAATAGGCATTTTTTGATTTATTAGAATTAATTCTATGATAATTAGTACGAGACTGGAGGCTTAGATTCGAGATATCCAAAGGATTTACTAAATAAACAATAAATAAATTTAGCACAAAATATAAAAAAAATATAAACAATATATATTACATTCCAAAGCATTATTTGAATCCGAGTCCGATAAGCCACTTTTTCGTAGCTGATACTGTCTGGGTGGTTCTTGTTCATCTCGAATCGTATCTTTTAAAGCAACCGATGCATTGCGCGTTGAATCTCGAACAGATCTCGTTTCATCTTGAGATGAATGATCAACGCCAACTTGGCAATCATTGTCCCCCAATTTGATTAAATGAGTTCGTACAAAGTCGTGACTCAAAAATTGGCAAAATTCAAAGCCAAATTTCGCTTCCAGTCGTTTATCGTCATCATCCATTGATGCAACGAATCAAAGAAAACGAGCTAAAAGTACAACAAAATAAAGTAAAAAGAATAAATATTAAATATTGACAGCCAAAATAAGTTGGCAATTCAGCCAAAACATAAACAACTGTTGCCTCTTAAAATTTCCGGGAAGTTTCTTAAACAATCATAAACATTTACGGGAAAACTTTCAGCTGTGGCTCTCTCAAACCTCGTGTTCACACTAAATGAATTTTGTTTGCTATCGTTCGTCTGATATTTATTGAGATGCAATCTGGACCACGTCCACCACCCGGTTTCCAAGGAATTCCACCTGGATCTATGATGCACCAACCAGGAGGACCTCAAGTGCCAAACTATCAACAAACAGGACATCAAACTCCAACGTCGATGCCACGCCAACATGTTCCCCAAATGATGATGCAAGGACAGGCCGGTGGCATGTCTGGTCAGCCTGGTGGCGTGCCCGGTCAACCAGGTCAGCAAGGTCCACCGCAACACCCACAGCAACAACAACATCCACCATCAGCATCAATGCTATCAAAATTTGGCGCCGACATGGTGCAAGAGGTCGTCTCACGTACCCTGGATATGTTTCAATTGCTTCGAGTTATGAACACCAACAATCCGGTCATACAAGAGGAGAAAAAAACCAAAGTGCAGGAGATGTCCAAAAATATCGAGACCTACTTTCAGCGAATACGAATAATCTACAGTAAGTGTGACAATCTGTTTGGATATATTGACGAGCACATCAACACAAGCCAAGTACTCGAATCGTTGATTCCATTCGGTGATGATGATTCCGAAGAGGAGAATGATGACAAAGATCAAGAGCTATGTGATCTAGTGAATCAAAGCTACTCCAAAGACAATAGCTTTGAGGACAAGGACGATAAGTCGGCACTTGCCGAGCCTGGCACTTCACTTATGGGCAATAATAATAATAAACGACAGAAGAAAAATTTGGCCACTTCAATTTTGTCTCAAATTGACGACGAACGCCGAAGAAACAATCCAAAGCTACAAGCTCTCGAACAGGAGTACCAGAATTTGCTCGAATTGGATCAGCTCAAGAGTCGTCAATTAAAGGATATCATTGACAGATTGCGCCAACTGGTCTGGGACATCAATACAATGCTTGCCACCCGAAAACCATGATAATAGGTACATGAAATATTTATTTAACAATAATTTATTTGAATTTATTTCTTACAGATATAGTTCCCATTATCGCGCGAAATCAACTGATCAATTTGTATTATTATTTCCATTTTCCTCAAAGTGATCTCTCTTTAAAGATTTGCTTTTTTCATCAACATTTTATTTTTTACTCAAAATGGTTGTTGTGATAATTTTTTCTAATTAAGCAGTGCCCATTTACAGTTGTCTGTATGTACTGATTGATCAATTAATGTCATTAAGTGATCTATATTTTATCTATTTCAACCTTCAACTTGTAAACGTCTAAAGGAAAATATTTTTATGAAACATAAATAAAAGACGATCAAGAAACAAATCAAGATTTTTTTGTTTGTCGGAATCAGCTTGAATATATTCACTTTACTTCACTTTGATTTTGTAAAGATATATTGTACCTTTGATTAAAGTACACACAAATCGTTTAACTGCGGTAACGATCAAATGACCTTCCAAGTTATATATATGATTTAAATTTGAATTTAAATGACATCATCATCAACAATCGCAACCACAAACGCGCAATAGTTTGAATTCAAATTTGGTAACTTCATTTGACCAGTATTTTGTTCAATTTGTCGATCTACATTATTTATTTTGTAAAATGTCTTCAATTCTACTATCTTCGTGTTCCTTCATTATATTCGGCGGCATAAGCTCTATTTGGTGGCTGTTTCACGAGTCTTTGGGTTACAAGCCTGCTCAACTTGTCCTACCATCGGACCGATTGGTGTACACGATAAAGCTGTTGATATTCTCCATAATTCCTCTGGTGCTTTCGGTGAATCAGGTGATGATTGGTCGAATGTCCAATCCGGTGGCACTGAATCCTCTCAGTGGAAATGAACATTTGGTGGAAAAAGAGAAGCGCATTCTGCAAAACAATGTCGAACAATTCCTGCTGCACTCGGTCAATCTGTTGATCTTCTCGGTGGTCATTCCAAAGAAATATATTTTCACAATTCCCTATTTGGTGTTTGTGTTCACCACTGCGCGAATAATCTACATGATTGGCTACAGCATTGATCCAATGAATCGTGCAGTTGGATTTCGGTTTACATTTTTTCCTACAATGGCCGTTTTTATTTTCAATTTAATCAAAGTGTTTTGTGATTTCTTTTAATTCAATTTAATGGAGATTAAAACGACCTTTACACTCGCTACTTTAAAAGTGTCAAATTGTAAAACAAAGCCAAAATTTAATGTGATAATTGCTAAGGTTTCACTTTGGTCAAAGTAAAGAGGCCTCGAGGTGTTTTCATGCAACTAAACATTGCTCAATTAAATGTATTGAAAGTAGCATTTGATTTTCTTGTTTGGTGTGTTTAGAAATTGCATAATGGGAGGCTTGCTTTTGGTCAACTAGTAGATTTGATAACGAATAATTGGAATTTGTTTTTTTAGAAACACGAACCAGCGTTATGGTTATTTCAACAGATCGTGTCGAACTAGGTAGAGGTTAGAGTTTAGACTTATTCGCTAATCAACGAATAGTCTATATCGATCAACTGTTTTTATGCTATTTGCACATTGAACACTGCTTCTAATCTCTCTACTCATTTTGCACTTCTCCTTGTCAACATCAACAAAAAATAATAAAACAAGTAAATTAAGTAAGTTTTCCAAGATTGTTGTTATCTTTGTATTACATTCACCTTAACATATGTTCTTTTACTTGCCAGCCTAATAATCGATCCGGCATGGCTTCCTCTCCATCCCACCTGCCCGACTCTGTTCTGCTCTGTCTCTAACATCTTGATGCGCGTCCCACATCATTGTGTGCTTCGTTCCGTTGCCGCGATCTACACTAATTGGTACCGAGTGGTGCCGACAAATCATTCATGCAAGCCGTTGCTCTGATCTATTCTGCTATCGTAAATAGCAGCAGTAATATTCTGCTCTATCATGGCATGCTTGAGAACTTATTTTCTACTTCACCACCAAGTGAAACTGAGTTCTTTTGACGAACAATCCACTCGCCTCTTGTTTGAAATATTCCCAAATTTAAAAAGACTAATTGTAGTTCATAACCGAATTTTAAGTCAAAATGTAATCGCACCACTGCTTGATTTAATGCAACGATACAAAAGTAAAGTGGTCACGCTAAAGTTGTACTTAAACTATCGCGGCGAGAAAGCAACTGTGATCTACCCGAACATTCGCAAGGTAGTTCGCCAATTAAACTCTATGTCTGCACTCGAACATGTTTCACTTGAATCGCACAACCCTCCTGGCAGTGCACTACACATGTGCCCAAGCAATCTCGAGTTTTTGACTAGTTTAAATGAATTCTATTATTACTCTCCTGAGATATCGTCAACTTGGAAAAATTTGGTACGCAGATTTGATGGCAAATTTTCACGAATAAATAAAATTGGCTTAGGATTGAACAAATTGACTGATGATCAAGTATTAGATCATTGGCCATTGCAAAACTGTTTTACCCATTTGCCTTATTACATCGACACCTTTGGATGCGTGACTAGTTCAGTGCATTTCCAGCAATCAATTAGTAGATTTAACTCACTCACCTCGTTTACCGTAAAGTATACATATGCCAAATCATTTTTATCACTGGCTAAGAAGCTTACACTACTGTCCAACTATTGTTCTTCACTGGTTCATATCAAATTCATTATTACCGAATATTCTGCTCTAATTTCTGATCAATTTGATGCGACCAATATCAAACCACTGGAATCGGTCAAAGCACTCGATCTTGCGATTGAGCATTGCTATTGTCTAACTTCAGGCGATCTCTTAGCGCAAGTCAACCCACTCGTACACACCTTCCCTAATTTGATTTCAGTGCAAGTTATTAGCAGGAAAAAATCATATATTGATTGTGACATATTTTTTGTCCAACTGAAGGCTGATTTACGACGCGAGTCACTTCAAACGAAATATTGGCAAACTAATGAGGAGGATATGTTGTGACGAGTGCACCGGTGCAGTACGACGGTCGGTCGATTGCGAAGTATCGTATTTCAGTAACTGTTCAAATCAAAATGACACTTCAAATCATCACTTTAGGGCCAATTCTTCTTCCTTTTTCATATGTAAGCCGACTCCTAGTTAGACCGTCTTCGTATAGTAACCGGTTTTACATAATCAACATGCTCCGCCGCGACTTTTGCCTTTTAGAACCACCTCGTTCATGAGCCCTCACCAGTCCAATCTGCCCACTCGAGTCTCCCAGTTGGTCAAGCACCAGACTATTAATTATATATAATGATGCCTTAAAATTAAATATGTCAATTCTCTTCACAACACACCACATTCACTCGTTTATTGTATATTGACCACATCACACAACCATTGACAAAAACAATTTTTTAATTTTAGAATCGGCAAACAGAATCATTAAAACATCAACAAAAGCGAATCGTATCTCAACCGAATTATTGTTTAGTGTTTCTTAGCGATATTCGTTGTCGTGCCACAGTCACAATCTCATTGCTTGGCTGCTTGCTCATCAGGTCCAACATGAGATCCCAGAGATTGTCCACTGTCAGTCGATTGAGCGGTATATGTCCAGAAGGTCTGTGTGCCTTCAGAATAGTGGTGACAACTTTGGGCAAGTGCTTGATCTGTTTCAAAATGAATTAGCTGAGAAGGAGTGAGTGACCTGTGTGAGTAAACATACCACTACTGTGTACTGTGCCGGGCTGAACTTCCATTCGCCTCTCTTGAAAGTGTCTAGGCTTTGCCCAAATCAATTTGGCATGATCTAACCTCTCTAGTTAGTCACTAATTGTTAGTGTCCACTTCTGATGCACAGCTTTGTATCTCAAAATGGCAGTGATTCCTCAAACTAAAGCTTTTCAATTCGAGACAAATGCGATTAGCCGCCATCATATGACATTTGCATAATATGAAGATAACGTTGCGTTTGTTTATGTTGATGTAAGATGAGGTTAGTTCGCACATTAGTTCGCTGGAGGCTTAGTGCTCTAACATATAAACTTGGCCAGCACGACTCCTTCACTTGTCGGTCTGTGAGAAAATGCATTGCAGAGAAGCTTCTCCGAGAAATGCCACCGAGTAAAACAAATACATACATAGGCATACTACTATAGTGAGTCTAATTAGTATTTAAACAATTATTTGTCTGTTTCAGAATGGTCAGTAAAGATTCGCTCGATCGATCGGGCTTGTCGTAATCGATGTTAAAGAAGGCAAATGATAAATTTAAATAGTCAATGCACTATACAACGCAGATGTTATCATCGTGCATGGCACCATGGCACTCCGTTTGGAAATGTATTTCAGCAATGCATAAATAGAAAACTACCTAAAGTGACAGCTTCTCATACGGCTCGTGTACGCTGTCTATTTTCGGCTATTTATGTAATGCAGTGAAGCAATTAAACCATTTAAGCCACTAGTGCCATTGAAGGATTTGTATCTCGAAAGCAGCCGAATATTAGTGGGGCACAATAAATCAAAAGCATTCAATACATAAAGATATCCATTTGAAATCTCAATACAGTACGGCCATGAGCCATAGAAGACAAATTGTAAATTTAAGTCAATGTAAAGTGGCATCTGAAGATTAGAGAATGGCTGCATCGTGCTATGCCACCATGCACTTGTGACCAGTGGAAAAAGTAAAGCCCCACAGAAGAACCGAAGCGGCAAAAGTTCTGGTTCAAGTGGTTCCAAGCCAACAAACGATGATCAGAAAGGGTCGAACAAAAGCAAGTCTCGTTCAGCGGACAAGCCTAGCAGTGTCAGACCAAAGCAACCAACTGGCGAGTCAAGGACCAAGACCAAGGAGCGCAAAGTCAAAAGTGCAGATGCACCGTCTAAACCAAATAATGGCAAACCGATTAGCGCCAAACGAAGTCCTGATGGTGGTAGTACCAAGTCAAACAGACCAAAGTCACAAAGTGGAAGCATGCTCCAAAGGCAAAGTTTCCAAGGCAAGTGAACCAAAGATCAAAACCAGTCAGACTCGCTCGAAGTCAAGGCCTCGAAAAAAGAAAAGGTCAAGCAAAAAGACTAAGACCATACAAGTGAAAGCAGTGTCAGAGGAGATGCCTACCGCTCTGATTGCTCCCGATGATTACGAGCACATCTATCACAACACGGCCACAAAAGAAAATCCAATCTTCTTCCGACCCCAAGTCACCCGATGAAGATATGCCAACCTGTTTGTTTGCTCCGGACGACTATGTCCATCTTTTCTCGGATGCCAAGAACCTAACAGCTGCACCAAGTGTGCCAAAGGGCCAAGAGCCACCAGTGGACATGCCACTGATTGTGCCGGACAACTTTCAACGTCCAAAGCCACAGAAGCCACAAGACCAGAAAGCGAAAGACAAAGAAGGAGGACAAACAAGGGAACGAAGACGAACTCGACAAAGACGAGCCCGAGACAGATCTGTGTGTTCTACTAGTACTACTTCTAGCACACCAAACTGTTGCCCGGGGATGAAAGCAACAGGTCGGAGAGGCTGAGCAAAAGGGCCAAAAGAGACAGAGGACGAAACCAAACAAAATGACGAGACCACTGAACAGAAGCAGAAGCAAGAGCAACCTCAGCAGGAGGAGGAAGATGATTGAACTCTAGTGAAATATCTTAGAGCTTCGGACAAGTTTATCAATAAAATGTTTTAAAACGCGATTGAGTGTTAAATTATGGCAGATGACTTAAGTCTCGACGCGACTTGCATTGCAGTAGCATACAGGCAAGGGCCAACTTACCTTTTGCCGCAAGTAATCTTCAATGCCGGCAGCTGAGGCCAGTCACAAAATAGCGCATTGAATATGGTCTCGGTCAAGACTGTGTACTTTCGTCAATTACATAAAGTGACCAAATTAGTGACAACTTTCGTTAGCCTATTGCACTTTCTACTTTTATTTCGATATTTGTATTATGTTTTTTGTATCATCAAGACCACTCAGCGGGTGCCGACAATTGTGAGTAGCATTCTGGTCAGGTCCAATCGCAGACATCTGCTCGTCATCGACATCATCGTAACTTTACCAATCATTGTCGGTCATTGCACGCAACTTGCGGCCTTTTCACCGAATTCAAATACAAACAAGTCTTATTACTCAAACCTAAATTAACTCAACACACAACTCGAGCGACAAGTCTGCATTTCTATTTGCACTGACAATTTTGGTCTATCCAATTTGTTCGACAAATTGCACAGGAATTGAATGACTCAGCTCAACGTATGGCCGTGGCCACATTCATTTAGCCAGTCGATGATTTGTCTAAATGACAAATAACTGCCGCTCATTAATCAGTGCTACAGTTTCAGTAATTCTCATTGCCAAATAGATTATTTATAAAATGGCACATAAGTGAAGCAGCGGACAAGGTTGCACCGAACTGTGAGACTAATTGTTCATTCGGTTTGTAATCAAAGCCACTTTGGCAATGCACACATTTCAATATAATCACAACAACAATTTCTAATAAGAATACTTTTAATTGATGTGTGCAAAGTGTGACACACAGCATTGGGTTTGCACAATGTAATTTGCTATACAGAGCAGTGTGCTATTGGGCGTTGAGCCATTCGTGTTCGAGCACTTCTGCCATCATTGGTCGAGTCTTCTCGTTGGGATCGAAGAGCTTGAGAAGAAGATTGCGAGCAGTGCCAGTGACCGAATCAAGAAAGCGCGACTTGATGTAGGCCGGATAGTCGGTCTGCTCTTTGTACAGCTTCTTGATGTCCTGAAAGTGGAATGGGAAGCGATTGCACAGCATTGCGTACAGCACTACGCCCATGGCCCACACGTCTGCCTTGAAGGGGTTGTATGGCTTCTTGGCGACCAACTGTGGCGAGTAGTATGGCACAGTGCCGCAGAAGGTCTCGCTCACCAGCTGGGAAATGTCCGAGTCGTCGGTGATGAGGTCGGCAAATCCAAAGTCGGCCAGCTTGGCTTGATTGTTCTCATCCAGCAGGATGTTGTCCAACTTGATGTCCCGGTGGGCCATCTTGACCTCATTGTGCAGGTAGCACACCGCCTCGGAGGTCTGCCTGAACCACCAACGAGCCAGCTCTTCCTTCAGGATCTTGTGCTTCTTGACGTAGCCTGCCAGGTCGCCATTGCCAGCGAACTCCATGAAGACATACACCTTGCGGTTCATCTTGAATATGTCGTACACTCGGACACAGTTCGGGTGCTTCACCTCCATCAGTGCGGCCAGTTCTCGAGGCAGGAATTTGTCACGCAACTTTGGGGGCATCTTGCTCATGTCCATCACTTTCACGGCGCACAGTTGGTCGTCTTTCTTGACGTTCTTTGCCTTGTAGACCTATAACAGCGATAGTAAGTGTTAGTAAGAGAGGCAACAAGTCAAATAGAAGTCACTCACCAGACCAAAAGCCCCTTGACCAAGTTTGCCCATCAGTTGGTAGCCCTTCTTGGTGAAAACGGCTTTGGTCTTGTCGTCAATGTCGGCGAGCTCTTCTTTCTTGGACATGGCTCACACAGTTGGAGACACGGATCGAGTGACTTGTTGGCACGAGTGAACAACAAACGATTCGATGAGGGCAACAGTCAAAAGAAGAAAAGGCAAACTAGTCAAACACTCTACACCGAAGCATTTAGAGCATGTTGTGGTTTTATAGCTAGATAGTTCTAACAGTTCAACAATGCAAATGCGAATGTCCACTTTCGGAAAGTGACGTATTTTTGGTGAACTTTCCAGAGAAAGAGAACTAATTATACTCAATTTGACAGTTGACTGCAGTTGTTGCAATTGAGTCAATAGTAAAGCACAACGTCATTGAAGGAACATTTGTCTAATATGGAACGATCGTATCGAGAGGACAACAAATCGAAATTATTATAATTACAGCAAGCATAAAACTAGATATATCTATATATATATCGAATGGCTCTAATGAAGAGCGGCCAGTCAACAGTTAGTCGCCAGTGCAGTGGTCAGTGGCTTTGCACTGTACAACCTGTAAAATGAAAGCATTTTATTCCCGGATAATTAGTAAATAAATACAATGAAATGACAGTGATTGAATAATGTCGTGCCACAACTCTGCGCGACGAAAATAAATGCGCGCTACGTATCGATTAGACACGATCAAATCACAAGACAAAACTATCGCTTCAATAAGATTTATTTATTTAGTCACCTCAATCGACATCTCGACAAACCTGGACAAAAGTCCAAAGATCACTGCTAACCAGTAGCACACATGCATATAGTCTTGATGCCCTTTCGGCCATACAGAACATTAAATGCTGGCTCGAGAATTTCCGAAATGAGACGAAAAGACAATGGAAAGTTGACCGCTGAAAGCAACAATGGTAAGGCTAGCTGTTCTTCCTTCTAACTCCTTAGTTAACTTAACAACAAGTTTATGCAACAATGCGATTATTAAAAGACGCGGCTTTTTCGCACTCCACATTCGATGGAATCGGATTCCAGTAAGGTACAGCTTTGTAATCATCTTTCTTATTTTCGGTAATAACGACACTTCATACAAATGCAACACTCTTGTTGGTGATAAGTGGCAAGCTGAATAGGTCAAGTTCAGTTATAATTATAGAGACAGATGAATAAGTTATTCAGAATAACAGCTGACTGAAATGTGTTGTATTCAGTAATTTGGGGCGTGGTTATAATGCTGTAGTAGTGGAATATGTGACTGTTAGGATCGTTCAAACGATGCTTTCTGATTGGTTGGATTTGCCATGAGGCTACTTTACTGCAAGCCTTTTGAATGTTGTCTTTTAAAAATCAGCTTAGCTCCATCTACAGGACACTTTACATAGTGGTTGACAAACATCCACTTGAACGGCACTAAAGTTTAGTGAATAAACAGCTCAATTAGGTGCAATATTGCTTTATTGCTCAATTAGGTGCAATATTGCTTTGCGCGCTGAGGGGCGCCAGGCGCGGCTCAGTACGTTATCTTGTACTGGACCTTGAATTCAAGTGAACTCATGTATCAAATTAAGTCATTTGAATTAGTTTTCAATGTTCAATATATTTGATCATTGTATACGTTATATCAAGTACAAAACATCTGCGCTCAAATTCGAAATTTCCTCCTATGATCAAAAGTGTCATTTTTTCGACTGCTTAAACATTAGGCTCTAAAGACTATGGACGGCTTTCTGCGGGAAATGGACGAAAAGTACAGCTCGTACTATGACCAACACAAGGATGACTTTGATCAATACGTAAGTGACTGTGTGCAATGTATTGTAGGTTGTTTATTTACTACATTATTTTCTAGCTCGAAGACTCAATCAAATCTGATCCAGATCGTGCAAGACTGTTGGAAGTGGTTCAATCTGCCACTGACTTTCCCGTGCAAGCCATTTTCCCAATTGAAGAGTTCACCGAGAAACGATTTCGTTACTTGTGCTCGGGCTCGTTTGGCAGTGCCATGATGCTTGAGCGTGGCAGACGACGATTGCCAATGGTGCTCAAGATTATCAACTGTCTGCCCTATCCAGTGTGCTATCAAATTGTGCGAAATGGAATGCGCTATGGTGACGTTTACCGTGAGATACGTTGCATGCAGACACTGGCCAAGTTAACCAGAGGCTTGTCCATTGGCCACAAAGCAAACGGAGAGACCGACTCTAACAAGGAAGACATCGATCTGGCTGGGGAGAGTAGTGCTCAAGTGGGAGGCAAATTATTCAAGGCAGCATGCTTCCCACAGCTGTACGAAATGTATCTGTGCAACACCAGTCAGGCGTTGATGAGTTTTGAGGCATTCTACACGTGGCAAGCGGGCACCACGACCTATCCCACTCTGGAGAAGACCATCCTGCTGATGGAGCACTGTGGTGTAAATCTGCACAAGTTGTTGAGTGACGCCCGCTTTGTGGCCCAACAGATGCTCTCAGTGTACAAGCAAGTGGTGCTCGGTCTTGTGGTCGCCGAAAGCGCCTTTCTCTTTGAACACCGTGACATGCACATAAGCAATCTGATGGTTCGACCAAGCAAGCATCGGCATATCAACTTTGTCTGTGACTCCACCAAGTGGAGCATTGCCTCCTGTGGTATGCAAGCAATGATCATTGATTTCACATATGCCCGACTGACTACCGAAAATGGCGATACTCTTTTCAAAGATCTCACCACTCTGTTCGAGGCAAATGTCGTGTACGAGGAAAGCGAAACTGACTTTTTCGACGGCTACAAAGACATGCACCGTGTCCGAATGGCTGCCGGGCTGCACCAGGACTGGCAACACTTCTCAGCTGGTAGTAATCTTGCTTGGATTAAACGCTTCACTAAGGAAATACTCGACCAATTGGTGGCAAACAAGTCGCAGAGCGGTCATTCGGCCAACGAACCGATCAAACAGGATTTGAAACAAAGAACTGAAGCAGTGCAGTCTTATCTGGCCAAGTTGCTCACTTTGGCTTGTGCATGCAAAACCACCGAACAATTTATGGCCGAATTGCTCACCGACCAGTACAACCTGCACGATATGGTGCCCATCAAAGTGAAGTGAAATCAGTTGTACAATAAAAACATTCAAACAGCAATTTGAACAACGGAACATTAGCTCAATTTAATCGCTTTTCAATCATTCGAATCATTCAAGTTTTTCTTTTGGTAGTCAACGAAGCAGTGGAAGTGAAACACTTGCTTTACGACTTTAGAGAAGTTTGCTCAGTTAGAACATTAACCATAACACAACAATCGACCTAAACCAACATTAACGTTGTATCACATAGAGATCGTTCCTTGTTGTTTGCCTACCACTTGTTTTGCTTTGTCATTTTTCCGAGCTATTAATTAGTGCCGCTTTGCAGGTCTCCCTCACCCGACAATGAACGATCCTGATGACGATCCGAGCAATGTGAAGCCTATTCAGCAAAAGGTCCCTGTGCCCAAGAATGTGCCCAAAGAGACGCGCAAGGAGACTCCAGTTGAAACGTCTCCAGTCAAAGTTGGAAAAGACAACACTTCTCTGAGCCAGGAGCAGTTGAGCAAGATCATGAAGGCAGTGGGGCAAGTGCCCAACAATTTCAAGGCGCAATCACTGCTCAAGTTGAATCACTACTCGAAGAATTGCTCACAGCCCGACTCTGCCGATGACAATTGTGATTTCGTTCACAAGAATTGGGACTATACCTCAGCAACTGCGAGCTCTTCAAGTTCCTCGATGTGTGATGAGCACGCGGCCAGCCCAAAAGTTTCTCCTGTCAAGGTGAGCCACATGAACCGGCCTGAACCTGTAAAGGCAAGTGGCTCCAAAGATAATCTGGCAATTGGGCAGAGCAAGCCAAAGGACAAGGAGAAGGAGAAGAAACACGACGAAGAGAAGGCTAAGGATCACAAGGAACATCACGAAACTGCGGCGGCCGATGAAGGTAAAAAGGAAACAAATGACTCAAAGGAAAAGAACGTTGGTGGCAAGTCAAAGACTAAGCTAGAAAAGCCATCGAAGGAGAACAACAACAAGGACAAAGCAGACAATCACAAGTCTCGCTCCAAGGACCAATCCAAGGACACCAAAGAGAAAGAGAAGGATGTGGCCAAAGACAAAGAAAAGGACGGTGGCAACAAGAAGAAAAAGAAGTAAGCCACCATGCATGTGTCATTGTGTGACTGACGTCATTGTACCACTGTCACCTAAACACTAGTTTTCCAATTTTGCCAAACGAGCAATTCAGTCAATTCCATTGCTCTTAAACATAAATAAAACATTTCAAATCACTTGTGATGTGTCTACTCGATGGTGACAACAGCATGCAGCTTGATAGCAAATATTCGCGGAACATTTATTCATGCAATAAATGGCACTGCATTGCAAAACTGCAGCGAATGCACAAATGAAAAGACGCCAATGAGCAGTGAAGCAAGCGATAAAATAAACCGTTTCCATGTCCGCTTTTGACAATTATGCATTCACTTTCATGTTGAGTTGCACTTGTGATTTTGACAGTACCGGGACAGTTGAAGATCATTCACCCGAGTGTGAATTGTCCAATCACAGCTCTGCCTACTGTTTACAGTTGGCCCACGAAAAGCACTGCAGGAAAGCACTCAATTGCTCTCAAATGAACCACTGAATGAAGTTGTAAAGTAGCTAAAGATTAATTAAAGGGTAAATTTAATAATAATAATTTGATTAAGCAATGGCTGAATTGAATACAGCATTGGCAAAGTGAGTCTACGCAACTTAACGATATTTGGCGTATGACTTTTCAAGGCTCTGTAGTTCGATGTGAATGACGGCGTCGTCCTCAGACACAGTCTCCAGCCCGAGACCATAGTCGATGCACTTGATGGCATGGTGGTACTTCTTCTGAGCAATGTACACCTTGGCAAGCCACATCTGGTTGGCCTTCCAGTCGTGCAGCTGCTCGTCCGCCTTGAGCAAAGATTCCAGGGCCTCTTCAAACGAGGACTTTGGTGGTGATCCAAAGAAGGTTTGCGCGATAGTTCGCTCAATGTAGGTGAGTGAGGCGATCTCGTAGCACCAACGGCCATACATGTGGTTCATCAGACGGTCGTTCGGATCTATCTTGATTGCAATATCACGGTGCTCTTTGAATTCGTGACCTAATTTGATGCGCTCTTTGGTGCCCACGAGAGCACTCATTCGGCCAACTGAAGCACAGTACCTGAAAAAAGTAGAATCGTGATTAGTCGATTGTGGTAACAACAGTCAGATCAATCAAACCATTTGTGGGCTTGAAGTGACTTCGGACCATATTGGACAGCCTTCTTGGCATACTCGAGGGACTCTTCGGTGAACTTCTTCGACTCGGCCTTGTCACCAACTTTTGCGTTACAGTCGGCCATCACCAGACACATCTCCACTAGATGCCAAAGTAGTTCCACATCGTGACGATGCTCTTTCAGCTTGTCCACCATCGATTGGTACAGTTCAGCCTTGTCCTTCGATGGGTCATCTTTGTCCACGTCACACTGGGCGAGAAACTCTTCCATTTGCAGTCGAGGTGTGAAAGCGTGAAAAGCGAAGAGAAATAGACACAAGTAAATATTCAAACTTTAACTTGCAAATGACAAGCAATGCAAGCAATACAAGCCATTTAAATAGCCGAGAGAATGAATGAAATATGAATGTCGAGCGTTCATGCAGTTCATTCGAATGAACTAACGCATTCGATTTAACAGGAATGTTTTGTTGGTGCCATTAGTTCCAATATGACACTTGTTTTATTTCTAACGGCAAATGGCACTTTCGAAATATTCGCTAATCGATAATTACAGCATGCATCAACTCAGCTATTCGATCACTTGTAGACATTTATGGGCACTGACGTAATGGGCGACATAGTCAAAGTATCATAATAGTATGATAATATTCGATTGGTTCGTCTCTGCTGTCCACTTTGATTGAGACACAATTAACAAATGGCATTAACGATTATAAATAACGAATTGAAAATGGCATTCTGTCACATATGGAAGTCAGATTTGATTTGTTGATTTCTATTAACGATCATTTCCAATTATTAACTATGCAAACCAAAAATTCTTTTGGTTATTAAGTTCAATGCTTTGAACTTGTGGCGCAAGATTACAAGAATACACAACGACGTTCTTCCGCAAAGATTATATTACACGGCGCACATAAACAAAACGTGCACTCAGTTCACTGCACTCTCTCGGTGGCTTTGATTTTTCTCAATGTTCAATGTCGCCACACAAATAAATAAAGAAAAGGACTGTTTTGCCAATTACTGCTACTGAAATATGACTCTAGTGACAAATTGAGCGCGCATTGTGTGCAATTGTAGTCCGAAAAGGTTCTTGACACTAGAGGCGCATGTTTGCTCAAAATACGCACGACAAGACTACAGGATAAACGCCTTTAAGTTTCGGACATAAGAGCTGTCTCAAATGTGCTGTACCTTAGCTCTACCAATGTACTTTAAATGCACGATTTTTAGTATCTCTGTATGATAAAGCACGAGCTTTCTAATCGATTATTCATCGAACATAGTGAAAGTTGTAGTTGTAAGTGCAAACTACATTACGCTGTATTCTCGAACGTTACTCAAACGCAGTGACAAGCACCGCCCAGCGGCTGGCATGCATTCAGCGCAATATAAAAAGCCTCTGCTCAGGCTTGGCCAAGCCATTAGTTGTTTTGATTTGAGAGATTAAGCTGCTCGTTATTTATAGCTCGTCTCTGCTCCTTTTGCTCTGTGCCTCTTCGATTTTCTGTAAGCAAGTACTTATTTGTGTAATTCGTCAAGATGCAAATCTTCGTCAAGACTTTGACTGGCAAGACGATCACCCTCGAAGTGGAGGCGTCCGACACTATCGAGAATGTCAAAGCGAAAATCCAAGACAAGGAAGGCATTCCGCCAGACCAGCAGCGACTGATTTTCGCCGGCAAGCAGCTGGAGGATGGCCGCACTCTGAGTGACTACAACATTCAGAAGGAGTCGACCCTGCATCTGGTTTTGCGTCTTCGAGGTGGCATGCAAATTTTCGTGAAGACCCTCACTGGCAAGACCATTACCCTCGAAGTGGAGGCGTCGGACACTATTGAAAACGTGAAGGCCAAAATTCAGGACAAGGAAGGCATCCCGCCAGATCAGCAACGACTCATCTTCGCCGGCAAGCAACTTGAGGACGGTCGAACCCTCAGTGATTACAACATCCAGAAAGAGTCGACCCTTCACCTGGTTCTCCGCCTCCGTGGTGGCATGCAAATCTTTGTCAAGACTTTGACTGGCAAGACGATCACCCTAGAGGTGGAGGCTTCGGACACTATCGAGAATGTGAAGGCCAAGATCCAGGACAAGGAAGGCATTCCTCCCGACCAGCAGCGACTTATCTTCGCCGGCAAGCAACTCGAGGATGGCCGCACTCTGAGTGACTACAACATTCAGAAGGAGTCGACCCTTCACTTGGTCCTCCGCCTCCGTGGTGGCAATCTCTCGGACCACTAAACCTCTAGTCTATTGACTAGTTCTATAGAACCAATTGGCTGACACTCATTGTCATTCTGCCATATTAAATTTATCTTTATTTTAATTTTCATGTTCACTATTTAATCACACTAAATTACTTTTCACTTAATCATATCTGCTTTTATTAAACCATTTCAAAACGTATATTGCTGGTGCTATTGGCGCGAAGCTGTTCGGTGTTATAATGAAAAGACTTGGCTAATGTCTGAAAAGTTACAGCACGACTAGTTCTGCTGACATCTGATCATCGATGCGAATTGCATTTGCAAAATGTCCAAATTGATCACGTTATGGAACTTGCTTCAATTTAGTTTTGGTTCAAGTTCGAACAAAAGTCCATAAATAAAGAAAACATTTTGAGCATTCGTCTGTTGCCTGTACAGACGTCTATCTCGTTTCTCATTGTCCCAATGTCTATACTCTCACTTGTTGTTTGGTGCTACTTGAACGTTGTTCTTTTCCTTATCAAACCTCTTCCAACGCTTACCGACGACCAATGGTCATAAGTGGTGAATCTGCCCGACCGGTCACGCCTCCACCACTCTTCTCGACACCGTGCTGGACCGAACAAGGAATGGCAATAGTGGCGACAGTGCTTGGTCTGTTCATTGTCTTCTACTTCGTTGCTTGCCTTTGGCACAGTTATTTCGACATGAACAATGGTTGGATCGAATTTGTGCTGCTGATGAAGGGAGATCAGGGTTCGATGAGGGTGGCGTTCCAGTAAGGTTTGTTTGCATTGTTTCATGTTGTATGTACGTATATATACATACATATATGTAACTTGTTCTTTGTCCACTAGCTTTACATGCTCCACTCTTGACTACCGCACTTATGGCCAGTTTCGCTGTTTCGCTAGGCCGTATGACACCAATGCCGGACATTGTGGGCGTTCTGGCTTGTCACAACCAATCAGACAATGCATTCATTTACTTGCAGAAGTATGCCCTGTACGATTCGGATGAGAAGTTGATCAAGACTCGGCACATTCGAAAGTACATCAAACGAGAGCAAACCAAATTTCGGCCATTTGACGACGACAACGTTGGCATCTGTGTTGCCTCCTGTCGATTGGAGCACATTCGACATGCTCTTGGTGGCCTGTCCACTGTTGCTTTCTCTCAGTGCCTTTGTCATGGTTGTGGAACAGTCCAATTGGATTAATCTGTACCCAGATAGTGAAGCCCACCAAAATGGCTCACTCCACCGCTCACTGTTCAATGTTCTCTACTCAGTGCCATTGATTGTGCTATTGTTGATTGGCATTATCGCTGGCCAGAAGTACACAATAAACCTGTAAGTGTGTTCTGTTGCCTTACTTTACCTTGCAATATTAATTATTGTTCTTTTTCTCACATATGTACTGCAGTAAAATTCAGTATTCATCTTTATCGTCCAATCAAAATGATGACTGTTGCTGGCGAGTGGCAAAGTTTATTGTTATAGTTCTCTTTTTACTACAAACAGTATTATCTAGTGCAGTGCTCCTCTTTGGCTCTTATCTCCTACTGCTGGTCAACACTCTCTACTGGCTCTTCACGGTGGTGATCGTTTGGGTGTGTGCTATTGGTCTCTGGCTCGCCCTGGAGAAGTCCATCCACGTGCGATACTGTTTCGAGGGCAACAGTGCCATGCACTACGAATGGGCCAACTGGTATAGCCAACAACGCAAACAACCACAGCAATCAATGCCGCAAACGCAAACGAAACAATACGACGGTACATCGACCAAAATCAGACAAACTTAAAGACAGTTTTCTTTGCAAATACTGTCAGCAATATTAAAAGGGCTACGACACAGTCATTTGCGTTTGCAGAGCCACCAAGTGTACCACCAAGTTGAGTTCGTTGAACAAAGTCAACAGCAACAACAAACGGACCAAAGCATCTTCTCTCAAGGTGAATCGTGCTAAAGTCGTCAAGCATGCTGTGTCTCGTAAATAAACATTCTATGCACACTTTCCCAATTGTATTTTATTATTATTATTATTGACATTTTGGCACCACAGTATTTACAGCTTGAAATCACATCTAAACAAAATAGCCATTCCCTTTAGGTTTTTCGGTTTCTTCTTCACTTTCATCATTGACTTTCAAATTGTTGATTTGCTCCACTGAACTGGTGGTTGGTTGGTTGACTCGAAAATTGTTTACATGAACGTCGATTGCTTGATTGGTTTGTATATTTGAACATTCTCCCAAGTAGCTTCAACGGTGTTCCGAGTGAATGACTCTTGAAGAGGACTCTTTTCTTTTCTCTGTCCATCGTGCTAATTGGCGGAATCACTTTCACTGGTTGAGCCAAGGTTAGAATGACACTTGGCTGTCGCATACAATCAATGCATTGTTAGCATGATTGATCACCGCCCTGAGATCCTTGATATTATCATTCATCTCAATTCATTGTTCGGTTGGTCTTGTCTTTGACTTCAGTGGAACAGCATGAACGAATTGAACAGTGCATTTTTGCTGTTACCGAAGCATTTGGAAATAGAGTCCAAAATGAAATTACTTGGTTTAGCTTTGGCTTTGTTCCTCTTTTAGTGCTTCCATTTCTTTGGACTTTACTTCACGTAGTCGATGAGGAGAGATGCCGCAAATAGAAGCGATTTGGCTAGCCACATCAAGATTTCCAATGTGAAATGAACACATTGACCCATCACCAATAGGTGACGCCGTAAAAGCAGTCAAGGCTTGACAGTCAAGTAAAAGGAAAGAAGTGCGCTTTCTCACTCGACTCCATGTTGCAAATTGCCATGTGCGCATTAGTTTTGCGTTGTCGTTTTGATCAGATTGGGCTTCCCTTTAAAGCCTAATTAGGTAATCACAGCTTAAGCTACCTTGATTTCTCTCTTCTCGTTCATCGATTTCTCGTTAAATTATCGCGTTTCGCGATGAATCAACTCAAAGTGTCAGTCATCAAGCAAGAATTTGACGATAATTTGACCACTCCACTTGAAGGATGGAATGTTTTGACTGGCGACATTACCACCAGTTCAAGTCCATTACTTCCTTCCACAACTCAATCTGTTTCGGATAAATTTTGTCCAACTGCATCTACATCAAGCAACATCTCAAACACATCTACTTCTCGATCATCCAATGTCAATAAGAATTTTCCAAATGTTGCTTCTGTCCGTACCAACCCAATCAATGGTCGTCAAGGCATAGGGAAAAAGTTTGAAAGAAACAACAACAGACCATTCATTACAACTCGTTACAACAAGTTCGTCTCAATTGGTCCTAAATTACAGCAAACCCCAGCCAAATTACCTATCAATTTTGAATTGCTATTTAAGAAAACACAAGAGCAATTAAAGGAAGTGACTGAAAAGTTGGTTGACAATCAAAATACCTACTCAATACTCGAGAAAAAATATGACCAATTGAAGTTGGTTCATCTTGAATTTAAAACCAATGCAAACAAGTCAATGGAGGAATTGAAGTTGAACTATGACAAACTGAACGACGAATTCAACCAATTCAAGGGCCATCAAGTGACTCTCATGGCTCAAATGCATGCACAAACATCAAGTGAGACTAGTCAAGCTAATGCTCACATTTACATCAAACAGGAAATTGACGATGACATCTCCACTCGTCCTGAACTGTTGTACAATTTGATTGAAGTCGGACAGAATGTTGATTTGACACATTGTCCATCACTATCGGATGCCACCAAAATGCAAATCAAACAAGAATTTAAAGAAGAATTCTCCGATGATGATTCCGAACACTGTCTATCACTGTCGAATGCCAACGAAATGAAAATCAAACATGAATTCTCTGATGATGATTCTTTATCCAATCAAGCTAGCGACATCATGTCAAGTGATCAACTCAACACGAACAACAATTCTGTCTCTCAATGCATTGCCACAGTCAATGAAAATGTTTCAACATCTGCCAATGAACAAATTGATGTAACCAACAACTTGACTGACGAAAGTGGTCATCACGAATTGATTGGTGAAAGTGTCGATCAGCAGTCCAATCAACTGTTCCAATTGAAATTAAATTTGAATGACTCACAAGCAAACGTCAATGAAGAAATGAATCTCGATAATGTATTGGTCGATGAAGACAAGGGAAATACAGACTTGAATAATGATGAAGAGATGTCCAACAACGGTCGTTCAGTTGTCGAATCGAATGAGCCTTCAACCAGTTCCCAACAACACTCAAATCTAATTGCCTCAACACTGCCAACTGGTTCAAATCATCAAAATCTCACAAAACGTAAACGTAAATCTCAATCAAATTGTTCTGTGAAGAGATCCAATAAAACTGTCGAGGATGAAGATGAAGAAGAAGAGGAAGCAGACATTGCCTACAACAATCGAGTTAATGACAAAATTAAAATGCTCTACTTGGATTGTACCGAGCAGAATTGTGAAATCAAGTTTAATTCGGTCTATCGCTTTCAAGATCACTTGCGCACTGCACATGGAATTCTCCCTTATCGATGCTTTGCACTGAATTGTATTTCACGATTTAATAATTGGTAAGTGAATTGAGATATTTGAATGCTTACTTAAATAAATTCTTATTTTAGTCAACACTTGGGCGATCACATCAAACTTCAACATTCTAAGCCAACTAAATTCGAGTGCCATGCTTGTCACAATGGATTTGCTTCGCAAAAGGAAGCTTCCAATCACTGGAACCACATTCATTTGACTGGCCAATTTCAGTGCAAACTGAATGAATGTTACCAAGTGTTGGACACTCGTAGCAAAGTACATGCTCATCAGCGTTACAAACACTGTCCCGAATCGAAACGATTCCAATGCCAGCACGATGGCTGTGAGGCATCATTTGTCACCAAAAATAATTTGAAACGTCACGGAATGAGTCATGCCAACACGAAACCTTTCAATTGCACCTGGACAGAATGCGGCTTTCGTTCTAATGACCGTCCACATATGGTGCGACATATTCGAATGCGACACTTTGGTATACCGGAAACATTGAAGGAACAGGCGGCGAAAAATATTGTGGACGAACGGGACCCAAACGAATATGTTCGAGTGGTGGATCGATGAAATAGTTAGCAGATTTGATCTTATTCGTATACTTTATTAATTTGTTTGAGAGTCAATGTTGTATTGCTGTGTTGATATATCATATATGGCCAATTGAATGTAATGTATGTGTGTAAATACAATGTATTGGTATAAAGCGACTTGTGTAAAACGGGAAATTATTTTGCTTACTTTTTGTTTCATTCTCAGCAGACACAACTTGATCGATTAACTAATTAATCGATGTATATCGTTGGACTGTGTCTGTGCGCTCTTATTACCTTTTCGTTCATTGATCAAGTGCTGTCACAGATAAGCAAAGAAAGATCATACTCTGGCTGGTAAATTGGTTTCGGGCTAAATGCGACAATATTCGTTCAGCAAGTCAACCGAGTCTATTTATGATAAAAGTGAATGTCCCTCGACCAAGCATCGCCGTCTAAAAGGATCAATTGTGACAATATTCGTTCAATGAGACAACCATGTCAATTTGTAAATTTTATGTATGCCATTTCATTGACACTCAAACATGCCTCATGCTTCATCGCATTGGGAATCATGACCAGAAGGTAATTGCTTCAATGTCATTTATTGCTACATCCGAGCATTCGAAACTAATGTCCGTGGAGAGCAATTTGAAAAGTCAGGCTAAGTCGTCCATTGGCACAATGAGGCCTCAAACACGAGACATGAGTGGCTTTATTATTAAATTGGAACTAGCTAGTTTTGTAATTTGAGATTTGAATTTACTGTTTGATGATTAAATAGAGTCTGTGGTCAATGTCTAGCAATATAGTGATATTAAGGACCCATCGCAAAGCATCAACTGGGTCGCCCTGAAGGTAAGACTACGCACGGTAGTCCAGCTACATTGACTAATTTCCATTCCAATTATTTTGATTTAGGTGGCAATTTTTCTTTATGGGAATGGACCGGCATATTCTGCAATGTAATGGTGAACGCCCATATTTCACTGCTGCTGATCGGGTTATTTCCGTTGGTCATAGCATGAAGAGTGAAAACCAACCAACCAACCTCGCAAGTAGATCGTAAGTTTTCCAGCTGGCAACAATTGTACAAGTGGTTTTCTTTATCTTGCAAATAATCACGTTTGAAAGTTGAATGCTATTGATTCATGTCCGCCATGGAATATATTAGTTAAATGAATAATGTATCATCCTTGAGCTTCAATGACAAAATGACAAAGTGGGCCCTGCAAAAAATGATCAAATGGCGCACATTGTGCCTGGAACTTCATTTATCGTGGCACTTTTCTTCTCCGGTTCTTGAGTGGATGAAGTGGATGAAGTGGAGTGTTCATTGTGGTGACATTTTTCAGGTCGGCATCGTCGCCGGCGACAAAGTGGGCCCTGCAAAAAATGATCAAATGGCGCACATTGTGCCTGGAACTTCATTTATCGTCACATTTCTTAGGGTTATTTCGATCACTCATAAGTTTTGTGTTGTATTGTGTCAATGTTGAATGCCGAATAATTAGTATTAATAGTGTCCGAGTGGAGTGAACATACCATTGACTCGATTCTTACCTGAACGATAATTAGTGGGAGCCAATCTCTTTTTGGCTCATCTCCATTTTGTCTATGTTCTTTCTTACACTCCTCAAAAGTCGTTTGGAAATCGAGTATTGATAATTAAAACGTTTTTATTTATACAGTTCAAGATATGGGACAAAATGGTGATCTGGTGAATTACTCAGAATAGTATTAAAAATCTGTAATATCACATCACATTTGCATAATTGAATTTGCTTAGTGCATCATACCGGCAATTTCGTGTGTATTGTGTCCTTTGGAGTTGTGTAAGTGGGCAAACAAAAGGAGCCAATTACAGGAGAGTGCAAAAATCGTTCCAATTAAATAGACCATTCGTTTAATTATTAGCATTACCTTCTCTTTCCAAATAGCAGTTGCCAGAGTAAGCCTATGTATTGAATGACCAGTTGTCATTAACCTCGACCTACAAAATCTAGTCTTCACTGTTATGCGTTGATCGATCACGTCTAGGCGCTCTAACAGTGGCTTTGTTTTGGATGTTGTTCAATTAAGCTTTTACATACAATAATAATGTAATAGCATCGACGGATATTGCACTGGAGTGACTGGACAAAGTCAGCACACTTTGCTCAAATGCTCGTATGATTAGCAATTGATGCATCATGGTTTTGTTTTTTGTGTGTGTATTATTAGCTATGAGTTCAGTGGACACTTCGAGTACATTACTAGTCGAGTGATTAATTTTAATTAACATTAATCGAGGCGGCTGTTTGTGCAACGAGTGGTCAGTGCGGCATCGAGTCAACAAGTCATTCGTTGTTGTCTAATTGTTTCAAATTGACTAGCTCACACTCGTTCCAGGAACATTGTGTCTCTTGATTGGCCAACTCGGTTTGTCAAGCATAACACAGCCACATTCACTGTCATTCATACTTTGTCATACCGATCCTGTCAAGATTGTTTCACTTTGCCATTGTGGTCGATGGTCTAGTGATTTCCGCTCAAGGGAAAAGAGCGGTACTGTTCGTCAGTATCGTCCGTCTTTTCAATAAATATTCACCAACCTTGACGGTCTATGCACGTGAACGCGTTACCAGTGTGCCACAATCACATTACCTAAAGCAAAGAATCTGATTTACCAGTGAAGCGAGCGAATTATAATTAATATATAATGAATATATAATAAATGAATATCTTGTGGTTGTATGCCCTTGTGGACGGCCACGATGGAATACTGTGCTGTTCTTTGAAAGACAGAGTTGGATGGCGCCAAGTTGAGCATTTACATTTTCAGTTTTTCACACTAGCAATTACAATTTAGTAATTAAACATTTCAAAATGTCAGTGTTGTTATTATTGTGTTTATTATTCCGACGAGTCACAATGACAATAAACTAATCAGAGATTGCACAAATTGCTCTTAAATATGGCAAACAAACGCTCTCTCATTTATGTCATTGTCTCTTACGAGAAATTTCGACTTGCAAACTTGTGTTGACCAATGGCATTGTCATGGCCATGTTCACTAACTTTAAAGCTTTTGACCAAGTGCCAAGTGAAGTTACCATCTAGATTGCAATAAGTAAGAAGATTTACCATTTAGAAGAACAATTAGTTTATTGTTAATTGGAATGCACTTTCGAGTGCGATCAGCAAAGTGTGAGTCATATCACTTGCTCTTCTTCTTGGAGCTTGACGGTTTGTTTGACTTGGGCTTGGCAGTCTTGGTGGCGCGGCTGTCAAACGAGCAAGGCACCTCAGCTTCATCAGTAATTTCTATGTCCGTAAATAGGACGTTGAAGGCAAATATCTTGGAGCCATGGCTGCTTAGATGCCAAGATCAGGACCAACCAAAGGAGTGTCGGACCAATGAGCTTCGATGCCAACACCACCAGTGCCACTTTTGTGGGACGAATTGGTCGCACTGGAGCCCGACTTGTAAGCAGTGGACAATGACAATGTCCACTGGACATGCCACCAATGTTTGAGCCTCGATTTTGGCTTGCGCTTGCAGCATTTACATGATTGCTGCCCGATCGATCATCTGATCCACTGCTGTGGTGACTGCCTCCAGAGAAACTTGATCCACCGTTGCTGGAATCTTCTGCGCCGCTGCGACTGTTCGAGGAAGCACTGGCCGATTGGCTTGACAATCCACTTGAGTTGCTCGAGCCGGATGACTTGTGAGACGACATACTTCACTTGAATAGATGGCAAAGAAAATCAAGTCACAAACAACAACCATTGGCACAGGACTCAGTCCTCCTGATATAGTCGTCTAGATTGATTGTTGGTTGTCAATGGCAACTTGTCATTCAAATTGGAACATTACGTGGCAGTTGAAACAAATCAAAAAGGAATGTCATAGTCTCAATGTTACTTCTCGTTTTGAGGACGTGCTACGTTCCACTTTTTCTAATCGAATCCTTTGAAAGCAATTGCCAATTGCAAACGTTACTCGATTCTAATGTTCACGTTTACATGTCAATATGAATAGAACAACTTGTTTCGAAGTATGTCTCAGTGTAATCAACGTCTCTTAGTTGAAATTCGGAACGATTTTGGTCTAATTGTTCACTAACTGAGTCATTTTTTGGTATATAACAGTGTCACCATTTGAATTGGTGCGTTAATTTTGTGCTACCGTTCACTTCCACTTCAACTTGCAAATGAATCGACTTCGTTCGACACCATCATTTCTTCTGCTATCGCTTGTCATTGTGCTCAATCTCAAACCATTCGATTGCCTGTCATCAGAAGATGCTTCGGACAGCAGTGGGGTAAGTGTGCACTTGTTGCTTTCTCCTTTCGTATGAGTAACACTTGTTCTACTTGTCATTCCTAGGCAATCTGTTCGCAAGGCTCCTCTCCCAAGGATTCGATCCTGTGCATTGGCAAGTTGAAGGACCGAATCATTGTGCTCACCAATCCGGACAAAGCCGGCGACCAGATCGTGTACGAATTGCCCGCCTCATCTCTGAACTCGTCAATCGACAAGTTGATGATGACTACTGATACGGTGACGGTCAAAGACAAGTGGCCCACTTTGTACAAGTACAATGGCTACATTGCACTGGTGAACAAGTATCCATCATCCATCTACAACTCTTTTGTGGTGACCGATCCCGATAGCGAGTATCTGTTCCTCACCACCAAGGGAAATCAGTCCGAGGGAGTGGTCTATGACATGAAAAGCAACCTGCCAAGCAGAGGACTGTTCTACGGTGGCAAAGATGATCAGGTGCAAATATCATCAAGTGATGTGAGCAAATTCTACGCTATCCACAAGGTTGGCGGTGGACTGAAGGTAAGGCTCACTTGGTAGTGCTCAGTGGCTTGGTTTACTCATTTTGTCATTTTGTAGATCATGCAGTATGGCTTCAAGGAGAAAACAGTCAAAACTAGTGTGCAAGATGGACAGCCAGCCTTGCAACCTGTAGAAGGTGACGATAACAAAGGCGACTTCAACTTCTATTCAATGGACAAAGGCGACAACGACACCATCACTGTGTCCACTGTGAGAAGTGCCAAGATCTCTACTTTGGACTGGCCAGTCATGAAGGGCTTTGTCACCGACAAGAAGTTCTACCTCTTTGGAAAAGAACAGATTTACATCTTCCCCGAGTCTGTTTACGACACCAAAGGCGTGCCCGTACATTTCACCAAGGTGCCATACGCCGACTTTATTCAGTGCTCGGGCGATGTGCACAACATTGGCAACTCTGGCTCCAAGGTTGGCATAATCATCGCGATCGTGTTGATCATTTTAATACTGCTCCTGTGTTGTCTTCTGTGGTGCATTCGCGAGGCAATGGGCAAGAAGAAGAAGCACCACAAGAGAAGCTCACTGAAGGACCACAGTACTACACGAGCACCAACTGGAGACAAAAGCCAGAGAAGGGTCTCTCAAGGCAAGAGCTTCAAATCGATTCGATCGCGAGGTTTGAAAGGCCCAGGAAATCTGTCCGCTCGAATGGCCTCCAAGCAACGAACCAGCGCAAACGTTTCAATACAAGCCACAGGCCGTTCTGGAATGGGCCGTTCTGCCCAAGCAAATCCGATCTCAAAAAGAGCTGTGCCCGATTCGAATCAAAAGCGCTCCATCCATGCGACATCACGAGGACAAAGCATGCGGACACGTCGATCTGGTCTGCACTCGAAGAAATGAACATGCACACACCACACCCTAATGTGCCATGTGCGAATGCGCTCTTTCTATGCACCATCTTTCATAATTGCTTCTCATTCTCTGGAGAGCAATATACTTCAAATTATTATTACATTTATTTTAGTAATAAATTCCAAAGCAAATGCAAACAAACTTTAGTTGACTAAACCACCTTGAACTAACTACTGATTGATTTGTGATTTAGGTGCTAATCGATTAGCTAAATTAATAATAGTCACAACCACTTGTGGAGCTTGGACGTTCAAATGCTGACCTAATTGATTATGCGGTTTATCCAAGCAAATATAATTGACCACTTGGAAGTTTTCTAGTCGAATTGCCATTGACACGTCTGAGTTCACTTACAATTGATATCGAGGATTGTTGATTTTGTTCGAAATGGAGAAGCCTCATTTGATGTGATGACGAGTTTTGGCTGACCAAATTGAATTCGAATGAGACGTTTCAATTGGAATGGTCAACGTTGCTCACAAACTCGAATTTTGAGAGAACATTCGAGTTGAAAACGACGACCTTTTTGGCTTTTCATGGCACTATAAATAGCTTTCCACTCGGCTTGTAAAGGCCGTATTTTCCTGAGCTTTCAAAATGGGTCAATGTGCCAGTAAAGATCCCAATGCTCTTACTTTCGCCACTCCCAGTGAGTCTGACCCGAACCTTGCCCGCCCTACCAACGAACGAGACGAAAAGGTGCAAGTTGAGCAAGCTGTGGCCTCTCCTCCAAGCGAGTGCAAGCAAGTGACCCAAACCAAGTCTGAGTTCATGGCGCAGTTATCGACCCCGTCCGCGATCGAGACAGAAGCGCTGACCAAGATCTACCGCGTGCCCGATACGAAGTATCCCAATGCAAAGGCAGTACTTCAAGACCGTGGTGTGCAGCTGTTGGAGATGATTGACGAGGGTGGCTTCGCCAAGGTGTTCAAGGCTCGCAAAGTGGATGACCCCGATGGTCAACAGATGGCTTGCAAGGTGGTGGACATTGGCGACGACTACTCGGACAATGCCAAGTTGGCTGATGTCAAGAACGAACTGTTCGTGATGGAAAAGGTCAAGCATCCACACGTGGTGCGCTTGTTCGAGCACTTCATCATCAACGACCACCTGTACATCTTCATGGACTATGCCGACTTTGGCAACCTCTACCGTTTCCTATACCAGAAGAACAGTCCCATCACCGAGGAGGACGCAAAGAAGCCATTTGCCCAGATCACCAATGGCATCGCCTACATGCACGCAAAGAAAATTGCGCACCGTGATCTGAAGCTGTCAAACATTCTACTGAAGACGACCCCACCGAACAACATCGTCATCCTGATTGCCGACTTTGGTCTAAGCCGAGTGGTCTATCGCAAGAAGACAGGACTTATTCCGTGCAAGAGCTACTGTGGCACGCCCAACTACATGGCACCCGAACTGAAGCAACGCAAACCATACAATGCCTTCGAGATCGACATGTACGCACTGGGTGTCATGTTGTTCACCATCATCCAATCGATGTATCCTTTCGACGACCAAGACGACGACCATGCACTGGAACAAGCTCTCGTGCCGGACATCCAGTGGGCCGAGTCGCCCAAACTGAGCGACACCTGTCGTGAGATGATCCATGGCCTGCTTGAACCCATCCCTGAAAAGCGAATGCCGATGTGCCAATTGATGGTTCACAAGTGGTTCGCCGCACAGATGGCACCCATCGCGCAACACTTGCCCGACAAGAGTGACTTGCCTAAGAAGAGTACCACCCAGCGAGCTACATCTCCAAGCATGGACTTTCGAGTGGACCAGTCCAAGAAGTCAACTCGTCGACCAAAGTCATCCGATGGAACCAGCAAGCGAACCAAGAGCGCAAAGAAACGATCGCCTTCGTCTCACAAGTCCAAGACCAAGAGTCTAGGCCAGTCAAGAAGCAGCAGCAAAAAGTCGATTGGTCCAAAAAGTAACCAGGTGCGACCCAAGTCGAAAAGCATCCAGGCACGACCCAAGTCGAATAGTCCTGATGGCAAGAACAGCACTCGTTCTACCACCAAATCAAGTAGTAACAGCCAGAACGTCAAGAGCACAACCAACAACACCAAGAACACAAGCAACAACACCACGAGCTGCTTCTCGTCAACGCTTGGCAACGAGAAAAAGAGCAAAGATCCAGGCAACAACGACCACAATGAATGAATTCATTCACTTGCTGCCACTAGCACACAATTCATGGCAGACTCTTGCCACTGTCACGCACTTGCGTCTTTATTACAATTAAATTATTAAATTAAAATAAAACTGTTTATTACTTTTCATTTGACAAAATGTTGAATTCGAGTTTAATCTGACTTTTGGTGTACACCGTTCAGTTGCACTGCAGACATGCCACTCGCTTGAATAGACTTATGCCTAGCTATAGGAGAATGAAGCAATTACATCGATACTAAAGTGGACAGCACTTGCCTCCAAGGTCTTTAAAGCTGACATGTGAGTTATGCCCATCACTGTGCATCACTGTGTTTCGAGGCCTTATTCAGCCTAAGACAATCCAAGCAGTTTGGTTATGAGACGAAAGTGATCGGTGAGAGCAAATAGACAGATAGATAGAAATAGATAGACTGTAAAGTGAAATGAGTCAATTGGACATGTTGACAAATGTGCTGCTATCGTAGGATCGGTTTAATTTGAGGAATTGCGCTGATAAATTAGATATATTTTCAAATAGAAATGCACTGTGAGACGAGTGGAAAGAGATGGTTAATCATTAACTTAATGTCTAGTTAAAATTAGTCACTTAATGAATATAATTTGGAAATTAGTGCAAAACAAACAGAATGCACTGCAGTGAAGATCGCTTTCAACACTCAACATTCCACAAGGTTAATTACTCCGAAAGGAAGCACTCAATGGGACACAGTTGGACAAATGGACAACAAGCAAGACGAGAGGCGACAATGCAACCAGACAAAATCATTCAACCAATTAGAAAGGCACAGAGCACGAGCAAGCAAATCATCGGTCCACAAATGGACGGTAATGGAGTAATGCAAATGCTGAGGTGAGCTAAGTTGTGGTGGTCCTGGTAGTGCACTGTGCTGCAGGCCATGTTGCCAAGTTGAACCAATAAACACCAGTGAACAGACCTGCAGTATCACTGATTGACAGCAATGAACCCAAAGTACAATTGCTAAGTGAGAGCATGTCCATTGGCCGATGCCAACAAATTGTAATGTTTTGCAATTATTGCATGGAAACACACTAACACCACTTGTCACTTGACCAATCTCTAGTCGAGTGAATGCAGGCACGACCACAGGACAATTCATAATAACAAAGCCATTGGGCGAACCTTAAAGGTCACTTAAAGCTGTAGTGCAAATTGATGCCAACAAAAAGTAATGGTAATCACATTGATAAAATCATCATTCACAATTAATTAACTGGCACACGCAATAATAACAATTTGAATAGCTTAACCAAAAACAACGTAAAATAAATCTGTCACTGTTTGCTTTTAACATTTGAGTACTTTAAATTGAAACGTTCACAAACCTTAATCACTAAATCAGCCTTGACCATGATCTTCTCCTTCAAAGCCTGAGAAGCGATCACTTTGGAATAATTTTCTGTGATGTATTCGAGACATTTGTTGGCCAACTCAGTGGCCTGATGCATGTCAGCCAAAAGAAATAAATTGGAGACAGATTCGACAGTGATTTTCGATAGAAGTTGTTGCTCACAAGTAGATTTGAGACATTCCAGTTGATAATAAATTGAATGGAAAATGGCCTGATTAGTATTGTGACAAAAATATTTATTATGTAAAACACCTTGTCAGCCGCCACCAACAGATCAGCAACGATCCAATGTATATTCAACCTTTCCAGTGTAGATATACTTGAGCAATTGCTCCAGCACCTCAACATCCACATCCTTAATTTCCACTCGATTCTCCTGAGCCTCTTTGGTATTTTCGTGGTTAAACATGGCTGCGAAAACTG
Organism: Rhizoglyphus robini; assembly: GCA_023373905.1. NCBI lineage: Eukaryota > Metazoa > Arthropoda > Arachnida > Sarcoptiformes > Acaridae > Rhizoglyphus > Rhizoglyphus robini. The sequence goes on from JAKIJQ010000003.1 coordinate 6,793,994, forward strand.
GTGATCGTGCTGCGACAATGGCCTTGTGAATGTGCAATTTCTTGTCACCAACAAGCAGAACTGCGTCAGACAGTTTTCCACTCTCCAGCAGTGCTCGATAGTCTTCGGACATGTTGAATTCATTCGGAATGGCCAAGTTACACGAATTGACACTCGAACTGTCGACTTCTTCCACCTTGAACATAAACATCGTTTAGTTAGTGTCACTCAAAATCAAAGTCTCAATTTCTCATCCTTACCTCACAATGAATGATTAATTTGCCATTCACCAATAAGCCATTTGTTGGATCCAATAAATAGGCATGATCCATGTACCATCGTCCAGCATAACGGTAATAGCCACTTTTAGCAAAATTGACACGACCACCTGCCAAAAGACAAACAAATAACAAATTAATAAATCGATACAAAATGATCCAAACTGTTACCTGTAACTGAGGCGATTGAAAGAATATTGCATTTGAGCTGTTTTTTAGGTTGGCTGACACGTGATAGATTATTGCTCCCTATTTGATGAATAAATCCAAGTTCACATGAAAAGTAATGCATCAACACAAATGCATGTAGACATATTGCACGATTGCATGGGCAGTGCCATTGGGCACGATGTTACATCGTCATTTTCAAGAAAAGGTTTCACAAGTAGAGAAAATAAAGCCAAATGTTGACAACTCGATCCGGGCACAAAATAAGTTACATGTATATCACTTTGTTAGCATAAGGTATCTTTAAATTGATTAGCGGACAAGTTTCATTCAGTGCAACATCAAAAATGATTAAAAGTAAAATTGTTATCGCTCATTTCGTTTATTGGCTATACAATAATCAGACAATAAGAATATAGTAATGAATTCATTGCCGACAATTTTGCCGACGTCAACAAATGAAATGTACCATCATCGTGTGTACAAGCTTAAGCAATTGCTGCTTGCATTTTCACTACAGCTGCTAAACACAAACAACATTATTTATTACTCGTTTTATTCTTTTGTCCTCGATTTGTTTTATCTTCCGAAGATAATCTTCATATAGTCAAATGAACTACTTACAATACTTACGATACTTACGATACTTACAGATCAATTGATTTAACATCATTGAATGTCTAGTCGTCCATCAGAAATATCAACACAGGCGTGTGGACTCACTGTGGAGACTATTTGTCGCTTTCTCTCTAACAGCAACATTTGTTCGGTGCAATTGTTTGAACAAATTTGTCCAAGGTGCACGTAATATGACTGGATTCTATTAATGTACTAGAGGCTTTTGTGTTTTTCTAGATGACAATAAAACTGAACACACTCGAATGGCGGCAATATCAGCAGTTCTGGTGGCGCATTCATTTAGTTGTTTTTAGAGAAGAAGTAAATATCACAAGATTGGCGCAATCAATCTGGCTGGAAATTTCAATGTTCTACTTAATGTGACCAACACAAAACAGAAATTGTGCCTCCATTCTAAAGTTATTTAATTTCAGTTGGTAATCTATAATAAAACATTCATTCATTCAGTACATTCGAATGGACTGCATGAAAAACATATTCGCGAACGCGTGTCACAATCAATCATCGTCACTATTTGGCTCAATGTTCGGTGAACATTTGGAACTTGTCCACCTCCTTTCAATAATACCCTGACCTGGACTATAACTAGTGGAGCAAGTCTCAATGTCTTGCCATTAGTGTTTGAGGTTTTGTTTTATAAAGTGTGCTCTGAAGATCGCTGTTGTACAAGTCTTGCACAACCCGTGCCTCTCCGTTCTCGAGTGTCACTCTCTGCGTGTCAACCAGCGATTGTGAGCAATGGGAAGAAATGCCAAGCCCAAGGATGATCCAACAAAGACTGGCAAGAAGAAAGTGGCCAAACAGATCGGTTCTGGTGTGACCAAGAAGACCAAGACACCTGTCATTAGTCCGACCAGTCAAGTCACCCAGCAAGTGTTTGGTAACAACAAAGCTCTTGGTTTTGGTGGTGTCGCTGGTATCACTCGAAGCCGTGGTCGTGCCCGAGGCCGAGGACGTGGCCGTGGTCGTGGTCGTAGTCGAAGTAAAGGCTTTGCTCGATTCACTCGAAATCTCTCTTTGTTTGGTGGCAGAGGAAGCTTCCAAGGTGGCGGCCGTGGTCGTGGCATTCCCACCACTCAAAGCTTCTCTCATGGTTTCTTTCGTGGATCTCGAGGTAGTGGTGGTCCTCGAAACCAACGGCAAACCCATCGAAGCCGGTCCCCTGTTAACCGAAGAAGCATTAAACTGCCAGGATCTCGAAAAGGAAATGCTCAAAGCCCCACTCGTGGCAGAGGAAACTTCCAAGGTGGGGGTCGTGGTCGTGGCTTTCAAATGTCCACCAATCGAAGAGGAAACCCTCGAAGTCCCACTCGTGGCAGAGGAAACTTCCAAGGTGGCGGTGGACGTGGTTGGAACGTTGGTGGAAGTGGTGGTGGTTCTCGTAACTACCGACGACAAACCTCTCAAGGTTTTTCTCGAAGCCGGTCCCCTGGTAACCGAAGAATCTTTCAACTGCGAGGATCTCTGCGAGGAAGAGGAATTGCTCGAAGCCTCACTCGTGGCAGAGGAAACTTTCAAGGTCGCGGTGGACGTGGTTGGAACGTTGGTGGAAGTGGTGGTGGTTCTCGTAACTACCGACGACAAACCTCTCAAGGTTTTCCTCGAAGCCGGTCCCCTGGTAACCTTAGAAGCAAAAGCTTTCAACCGCGAAGATCTCCAAAAGGAAAAGGTCCAAGGTCCAATGGTCGAAGTCCTCGCCGTCGTTCCCCACGAAGTGGACGAAAGCGCAAACTGCCTGGTCGTTCATACTATGGTTCACTTTCACGTGCTCAAAGTCTTAGTAAAAGTCTTAGCCAAAGTCTTAGCCAAAGTCCCAGTGACCAGTCGCAACCGCAACGAGATAACGCCCTCACTCCACTGAAGAAGGAACTGGTTGGGGATCAAGATTTTCAAACGAAAACTCTTGACCAAGCGTGGGAGTTGCTGTCGCGCAAGTACAAAGTACAACTTGCAGCCCTAGATGATCAGATCAACAAGGACCTGGCCGATGCTACAAGCACTAACGTGAAGAATGCGACCGGTGGTGATGGTGCTCCAGCTGAAATTATCCAAATCACCACGGGCAAACAGTGGGTGGACACGGCCGCTTCTCTGTACTATCCGCAAAATGGAGAACCAGCAAGAAAAGCGGTGGTTCTGTTGACCTCTGCAATGAATGCACTGCCACCACTGAGTTCGGTCACCAACGCGGAGAAGAAAAAGCTCAATGATGCATACGCCATGATTCACTACCAACGTGCCCGAGCCTTCTTCATGCTCAACCAACAGGCCAACTTTGAACAAGACGTCTTAGAAGCGTTGAGACTTGGCTCCGACACCAATGCCAAGATGGAAATGATCGTGTACCTACTGTCCTCCACGGCCAATCGAGTCAAGAAATTGGTCAAAGAGAGCGAAAGGTACCTAAAATACAGTACTGAAGACAATCCAAAGCTCAGTCAAGCTCGCGCACTTACCTTAAAGATCCAAGACTTGATGTTGCACTATGCCTGCATGACCGCAAACGCTGCCGAAGATTTGGACAAATTGAAAAGCTTCAGGCTAAGAAATATGTACGATTGGGCTAAAGACAATATAGCTATAGCCATGGATGAAATCAATTCTAGCTCCAAAACCGATTCATCCGGTGCCAAGGCAGATTCAAGTCCCAAGAACGGTGCAAAAGCAAAGGCCGCGAGCAAACCAGCAAATGCCGGTCGACGATTGACAAACGTCCTGGACAATGTGTCCGTTGATCCGTTCGCATACAAACTGATGACCAAGAAGGACTTCTACAAGGATCGGGTCATCTTCTACGAATCGATGCTCGCATACCTGCCCAATCGGAACACTCCCGAGGCTGTTGGTCACTGTGGCAACTGTTTCCGCGAGGCAGGTGTTGGTCGCCTGCATCCCTGTTCGGTGTGCACCAATGTGCAGTTTTGCACCAGTGGATGTGAACGAGTGGCCAACTACATCTCTACTGATGGCAAACTGTACGGCCGACACAAGTACGCCTGTCAGTTCGGTCCTCAACTGTACGAACGAGTGGGCAAGTGCGCCGCTCTGGTGTACCAGCTTCTCTCTTACACCTCACTGCCTCATCTCATGCTGTGTGAGGCCAGTAAATACGACTTTGAGCAGTTTCTCAAGGGCACACAAGCCAATCCCACCAAGAATATTTGGCAAAGCTTTGCGGTGGCCACTCTTTTGGTGAGACGATACAAAGAACTGCTCGGCACAAATGATGCAAAGAAGCTGCTTGCCAATAACGTTGGCCGAGTCATCCTGGCCGAAGCGTACTACTTGATGAAGGTGGCGGAGGCAAAGTTGAGACCGTACGGTGACATGAACAAGAAGAATGCCAAAAAGAACGAAAAGAACGACAAAAAGGACAAAGACCAGAAGAAGGGAAAGGACGAAAACAAAGAAAAGACCGAGTATCAAGTGATTCTGTTCAAGATGGTCTACTATCTGTTGTGGTTTGTGCACCATCACCCACAAGCACACGATCAGATTGGCAAGTTTGTCCAGAAGCAGCAAACCAACAGCACTCGATCTCGAACTACCAAGAAATCGGTCAAAATCATCAACCATGCCCGCAAGTTCGTTCGCTGTGGCTACGGTTTTGGGGCCTTTGGTGGACTACTGCAGCACAACTGCGAGCCCAACGTGGTTCGTCGATTCAACACATTCACCGGCAACATCGAGTACGTGGCAAAGACTGCCTATCTGCCTGCCAAAACCGAACTTACCATCGACTGGGGCCTGCGTCCCGCGGCACACTACCCGAAGGGCAGTGTACGCCGAAAGCAAACCATCCAACGACGCTTTGGCCTCAGTTGCAACTGTCCTAAATGCCCTGCCCAGTACCAGGGAGTGCAAACACTGTCCTACAATCCTCAGAGGCTTCTGACGGAGCAAGCTTTCACGCGCACTGGTGGCATTGGTGGCAATCGCAGAGCCAATATCAATTTCCCCTCTGCGTCTTCACCTTCCTACCGTGGCTTCTAACCGCAAGGATCTCCATCTGGCCACCATTGTCTTGAGTGACCACTCTTAAGCAAACAAGCTCATTTCATCATTAAATCTTGTTTTGCTAAATCAATTGCCTTTTTTCTAAATATGATTATACTGAGACCAATCTGATTGAACTAGACTGGTGAGATTTTGCAACTACACTTTTCTTTACTCCACTGTCATTTCGTCACAAAGCACACGAGACAAACGATTTTAGTGTAATTTGTCCAAATGAATGGAGGGCGCCATTTCGAGACTGACACTGACACATTGTGACAGTTGTGCTATCGATTGATTGGGAAGAACAAAAAAAAGACTTCAACGCCGCGTCAAATAAAGTGCAATGTGCCAAATGGTGACTGTGCCACAGGGCAGACACAACTGCAATTTGGGTATACAAACAAACTTACAAGTTTGCGGCCAAGTAGGCAAATCGACTAATCGTTATTACCTGTTTCTGGGGACTACCAAACACACCAAACGGCACGAACAAGACAACATTTTGCAACCACAAGTGGAAAAGCAGCAATAGAAATAGAAATGCCTTTTTCATACACAAACTGATCGCTTCCAAATGGAGTTTAGACAATAAATGTCGAGCTGAGTGGAGTGCAATTGCTTGGTGCCCCATGGTGGACCAATTGAGGAACTAACAAGTACAATGCTATAGTACACTGAGATACTTTTATGGTCACATTAGCGTTACCAGATAGTGGAGCACATTTAATTCATTTTAATAATAATAATGACAATTAAATGGTAAATAAACAAACGACCATAAATTGATATTTTACTTCTACTAAAGCAATAGATAAGCATATAGTCTGTCAGTGGTCCATTTATAGAGTCTTCATTAGCATAACATCAAAAGCTTGTTTCACTAATGCGTCCACCTAATTGTCTTAATATAAAGAAATCGACCTAATAGAGCCAGATTGCATTCGGTTCTCCATTACTGTTCAAATAGTTGTCCATTTGTTTCTCGCTCGAAAAGTGATCTGTTCCTATTAGCCCATTGAAATTGAATGCTAAATGAAATGTCTCAAAAGTAGATCAACTTTGGGAACAATCAGAATTAGATTAGCTTGTGTGCATTCACCGATGGAAAGTTAACCGAGCAACCACACAATCTGCAGACCAAATAGAATGGCAACACGATCTTCGACGCCTTTCGTTTCAATAAGCGACTTGGAATTGAATGCACCACTAAAACGGTAATAATTTATTCTCAATAACAATAAAGCCATTGACATGAACTTACCAACATGACTTTATATTACTATTAGTATTGCAGTGCTAAAAAACAGACATCGACATACGCACTCCTCTTTGCGCTTTGACGCATTCGCCGACTACTCGACTGGCTATATTCCATTTGCCATTGACTATCATATAATATGGAACAGTTTAAAAATTGCAGATAAATGGTGCATCACTGAGGAATACGAATGCGAAGAGAGTGAGAGCAAGAAGCGATGAAACGTTCGTGGTAATGCACTGAAGCGAAGTTTACTTTGGTGCACACATTGACACAAGAAAAATAGAGAATGCATTGGCGAATCGAATTATCGAATGAAGCGATAATTTTCCGTGTTGAAAGAAATTGAGTGATCAACAAAATCAAAAAGGCTATATTTAACGTAATGCAGTGTGGATGCAATAAATCTGTTAACCAAATCAATTAACTATTCTAGTTGAACAGCAATTGACACAGTCGTATTCGATTGGCCAAGTTCTTTCGCCCAACACAATGCAGTCCATTTACTGAATGTATTCATGATATAAATTAAAGCTATTTCTGTAGTTAGCATTTCTCTAAACGGCTCAATATATTTTAACTTTCCCGTGCTCCGTGCTATTTGTTGGTGCAATGGCCGGGAGTGAAATTGGCGCTATACCCGCTGAACCCGATCTACCAAGCTGCAGTTTGTGCATGCGTGCATTGGGCACCTCCAGTCCTGGTCGATTCGGACTACTTCCCACCTGTGACCACAAGTACTGTGCCATCTGTTTGGTCCACTGGAGTGGTCAGCATCAAACCTGTCCTCGCTGTCGAACTCGTTACGAGGGATTGATTATCTGGCCTACCGTGGATCTGGCCATGGACGAAAAGTCACAAATTTATCTTCTGCAGAATGCTCGAAATTTGACGAGGATGATGTTGTTATCGTTGGTTTTCCAGTGCCAAGACAAGTACTGAATGATGACGATGGTCAGGACAATCCGCTACAACAAGCGCAACAGGCTCATCAGCCAATTCCTAATGGTCAGATTCAGCCACTAGCGCTCGCAGCAGCAATTGATCCTGCCCTATGCGCCATCTGCCATATAGTCCTGGTCAATACGGACTACTTCCGAACTGTGTCCACGCATTCTGCGCAATTTGTCTAGTTCGTTGGAGTTATCGTCATCGGTCCTGTCCCGTTTGTGGAGCCCACTTCCGAGGAAGCATCATCTGGCCCGAAGTTGGCATTACCTACCAGGACAAGTTGGACATTTACCAACTGCAAAACGCGCGACTCTTCAACCAACAAAGAGCGACACCCACTGGTTCTGTCGGTGGTGGCACTGATGGTGGTGGTCAAACACAAACCCGTGGCCAGATTCAGCAGAACCAGCCTCGGCAACATGGTCCCGCACTAGTGGTGACCAACGTTGAGTTCACTCCAAGCCAAGTTCGATTCACAGTCCTAAATCGTACAAATGGCACCACTCAAACTTTCACGGTCCCTTACGAGTCTCAACCACCACCGCACCAGCATGGCAACAATCATTAAGGCTGTGCTCTTCACAAATTAGCCACCATAGTCCTTGTAAAATTAAAGCTATTTCAAGTGAATGTGTCTTGAGTTATTTATTGACAAAATGAGAAATAAGAAATAAAACTTGAACAAAATAGAGACAGAAGCGTTGTGTGCAATGGTTTGGTTGACTGGAGTGGCCAAACTGAGTGGCCTTCTCCAACAAACACTTGATTGCATCGTTGGCATTAGGTCAATTAAGTTGCCAATTGGGGTCTTCTCGCGTGGTCAACAATCGAATGTAATCACTGAGATGGTCACTAAGGATGTCTGGTAATTTACACGGCCCGAGTTGACTTTTTTAAGGTGCTCACCAATTTGAATCTTGGGCCCTTTTGTTACCAATTATTGTTGCCTTAGTTCCGTTCGGACAAGATTGATGTGTCCATGAGTAATTACACAGTGTATTGATTGGAGAACGCAATGACCCATTTGGTCACATTCGTGCACTGTGAGCATCCCATTGGGCGATAACGTGCTTTGATGCACCGAAGACTGCCTGCTTGGTTGGCTTTTTAATGGTAGTTCGGTGACCAATGGCCATCTGCATGTTCAACGAACATTGTTCATATTTAGTCGGTGATTTATTGACAGTGGCTCGGTGACTCACGTTGCTGACAATTATCGTGCTGGTGATACCTGTGCTGTAAGGTTTGGTTTGATGTTGTGTGGCATCATTTATTATCATTTGGTTTGTCGGCCCAACGATACTTTGGCCGCGGCCAGTGGCACTCATCGATAGTTTGTCTATCGACAGAGCAATCATTACTCTCATTGAGTCTCAATCATCAGTCTCTACAACTCGAATCCAACTCGAATATCACTGGTACCGCTCTCATCTGACTGGTCAATTTCAGTGTAATCTGAACGATTGTTACAAAGTATTGAACACTCGTATGAAAGTGCGCTGCCATCAACGACGCAATTGGACACATTGTCCTCAATTAAAACGATTCCAATGCCAGCACGATGGCTGTGAGACATCATTTGTTACCAAGCAACATTAGCACATTAATATTGGAGCGACACGAAAAGATTCATACCAACACTAAGCCTTTTCAGTGGACAGAATGTGGCTTTCGCACAAATCGACGTTCAAGCCTGGTAACACATATTCGAATACGACACTTTGGTTTGCCTTTAACATTGAAAGAGCAGATAAAAAAGAACATTGTCGATGACCGTGATCCGAACGAGTATATCCGAGAGGGGCACCAAGTGAATGTTGAATAAATTCTTATTAAATCTTATTATTATTTTTTGACAAATTAAATGTATTTAAATCAATTTTCAATCAATCGACTTTGATATTGAATAGTGAGAACCGAAATGGACAAATGACATTGCAAACTTTTCATTCTAATGAACAACTGTACGACTGACAATTGTGAGTGGAATCGACTCTCGACTGCCCAATTACATCATGTCATTAAGATCATTATAATGAATTGACTTAAGTTTATAATTGCTCATATAACGAATCTGTCATGTTATTGCAAGCAATCCCCCTCCACTGATAAACAAATCATTTAGCAATTTGCACAACTCACAATCCCTGCCAGTTCATATATCATCTCCATTGTTTATCTGCCAATAAACAAGTGGCGTTTCCCCATTTCATCAATTGAGGGATTTTATGACGAACTTTGTGTACGCGTGTGGCATTTACCCCTTATAATCGACTGTATTATCTTATCATGGCCTTATCGTCGGTATAATAATGCAAATAAAAACAACCAAAATCACCTCATATTGCGTATTTAGTAGAATTATTTATCTTTCCATGACACAAGTTGGTGTAACCCTAGATAATAATTATTTCTGCTTGATTTGGAACTGTGCACACCGGTCAAATGATTAGATCTATTTGTTTGTGCTGTGAAACATATAAAATTGCACTGTTTGTGTCCTCAAGCATTACCAATCGTTGTGTGCACATGTTTTCTCTAATTGATCTGATTGAATCGGTTGTCAATGGAGATGCATATGCCTTTGCCTGTACCAGAACAGACCGACTCTTTGAATGATGATGATGATGCACACAATCACAATCGATCGCAATTAATAATCGATTTTAAAACAAAACAAAGGTAGGCGTCAATTGTTGGGACCCAAAAATGGATTATTTTTATAAATATTAGGTCATTTGTGTTATTTCACTTGTGAGTAGTGTCAATTGGTGCGTGTTTGATCTACAATCATGCAGTTTCTTTATTGTTGTCGACTTTTATTTATTCTGTTTTTGTTTGCATTCAGAATCAAAACTGCTAGTAGTGATGATGCTTCCTGTGCGAGCAATCAATTTCAATGCGTCACCAGTGGCTTTTGCATTGACAAATTCAAATACTGTGATTTCATTGTTGACTGTCAGGACGAATCGGACGAGGCCGAATGTGGTTCTTGTAACTTTCAAAATGGTATTACATTCATGCTTTTGCAGGGTTTGATTTTTCAATTTTGATTTATCCTATTTATAGGAACCTGTGGATGGAAAAATACCGACTGGAATACAGGCGGAAATTGGACAGTGATTGGAAATGTGCTAACTTCACCGAAAGCGACTAACTTTACTGAGTTCGACCTGATTAGTCCTGACTTGCACTCGATCAGTTATCAATGTAAAATGGTGATGCATGTCAAAATAACTGGACAGGCTAATCTTCTCATATCTCAGGACATTCGTAAGTGTCTTTCTCGCGATTGTATTACAATACAATTTGTTTGCCATTTTAGCCCATGCAACTGCCATCTTTGCATCATTCACATCAAAGGACATGGTCCCGAAGCAAAATTGGACCCAAGTGGTGGTACCTGTTCGTGTGCCACCGGGATCTGTACTACTGGCTTACATGTACCAACAGGACACTTATACATTTAACATTCGTGCAGTGCTTTCCGATGCTTCAGATCAAATTGCCATTAAAGAAATTCATTTCGAGAATTGCAATCCAAAGCGAACAATCGTTGATTGTGACTTTGAGGATGGAAGCTTTTGTCATTGGACTGTGATGAACACAATGAATTCGAATGCTATTTCGTGGAACATAGGACGTGGTGATCAGATGAATCAGACTTATGCGCCCACTGCGGACCATTCTACGGGCACGGGAAGTGGACATTTTGCGTGGGCTAAATTCAGCACAGTTCAGTCGAATAGCGAAAACACTCCTGTGGCCATACTGAGTAGCATTCCATTGGATTTTGGTGTGTGCATTTCGCTGTGGTACTACATGGATGGGGCCAGTCTGCTACAGTTGACCATTGGTGATTCGATTGTGGGTTTGAACGCGTCTCGACGTGACGATGACTTGATGAGCCAACCAACTGGTGCCGTGTGGAGGTACAAACAAGCCAACATACCATACCGTAATGCTAGTTTTACAATCGTTTTCGAAGCACTCATTACTGATTCGTCTGGTGTGATTGCCATTGATGACATTCAAATGAAATGTAAGTTGTTTGTACTTGTGTTTGAGTATATAATGATTAAAACCACTCGTGTAGATGGTGTTTGCACGAATGCAATCTGTGACTTTGAAGTGGACTTGTGCATGTTTCACACTGTGAAAGCATCTGGCGACTCACTGTGGAGACGTGTTCAGGCTCGACAAATGCAAAATCTCACCTCAATGACAATACCCGACCACACCACCGGCACACTAAATGGTCATTTGATGCTTTTTGTTTCGCGGCTACAAAACGACAATGACTGGTTCACTTCAGCAGAGTCTGACTACTCTGGCTATCGATGTTTGCAGTTCTTCTACTTTATCAGTGATGACAATGTTGGCACACTCGAGGTGCGGCACCGTTCGGTTTATGAACTCAATTCGGGACAAGACAAAGACAACAAAAAGAATGGATATGTCAAAAGGTCACAGTCGACCCTACTTCTCGCTGGTTTCTGGCGTAAAGTGACACTAACACTGCCACCACTAGATCGATCTGTGTTGGATTTCACCGCAACTGCAGGCAATGCAGGAAACAATAGTTTCATTGCACTGGACGACATTCAAGTGGCCAATGGACGGTGCAGAGAGCTGGTGAGTTGTGACTTTGAGTATGACAACTGTGGATGGTATCTCGATCAGGACGACTCGATGACTCCCTTTGAGCGACAAAAGCCCGCGCTGAAGAGACGAAATTATTGCCTCGGACCACAGGCAGACCATACACTGCAGACCGCGAATGGTCACTATCTTTACTTTTGCTATCACAAGACGGGCCAACTGAAGGCAACAATCAAGAGTGACGACTTTGATGGGACAGCCAATTGGTGCTTCTCCTTTTGGACCTATTTTGGCAATGTGTCGAGCATTGAAATTGATGTGAACATTATCAATGTGGATGGGACCGTGCCTGTGGCCACAATCAAAGGCAAAGACTCAACCGAATGGAAGTATCATGAATTTAGTATTGCTGGAGATGCTAAATATGAGATTTATATTCTCTCGCTGACTGTCAATCCTTATGAATTCATTACTGACGAGGGCGTGGCCATTGATGATTTCAAGTAAGTTTGTTGACCATTGATATCAATAATATTGATTGAAACATTTTAATTCTAATCTATTTGACAGTTTGACACCATTCAAGTGTGGCTACAAGCCAAAAGAACAAACCGACCCAAACCAGCCAGGTGGAGCCAAAATTAGACCAAAAGGAAAAGAGATAACAGAATTTGGTTGCAATTTTGAAAAGAATCAATGCAACTACCAGTTGAGCAACAGCAGTGGAGTTGGCTTCGAAGTGGTCAAAGCAAATTCTGCTAAATATCATCGATCAAACACTCCACTGGTAGATCACACTTATCACGCATTTAATGGAGGCTTTCTCCAATTGCAATCGTCAGGCGTATCACAAATCAATGGAAAGTATGCCATTCTGTCATCCAAGTCTACCATTAGTCCGAGTCAATTCTCAAGAAATAATAATCAAGATGGACCAAACAATCAAGTTTGTGTTGACTTTTGGTATGTCATGAATGGGGAAGCGGTCAATTGGCTCGAGATTGCCACTGTGCTGGCCAGTAACAACACCAAACAAACAGTCTACCGATTGGAGGGCACTTTTGGGCCAACATGGCGACAGCAGTCTGTGCCAATCAGTGTGACCGGCGATAATGATTTCTATTTGTACTTCACCGGATCGAGTTCAAACTTTGCAGATGGAGTACTTGCACTGGATGACATTTCGGTTCACAAAGGTTCCTGTCCTATAGAAGATATTTGTGACTTTTCTTTTGACTCCTGTGGTTGGGACAGTAATGTGTCACTGCCTTGGCGGTGGCAAATCAAATCGGCGCGTCAGTTGACCATTGAGAAGCAGGAGAATTCAATTGCGCCCATCAATGACCACACGAGCCACACTGTCTACGGTCAGTACATGTATCTCGATGTGGGCTTTGACTCTCGACGAAAGATTGCACAGTTCATTTCGCCACTAACTCGACCCAACAGGAAATGTCTCCAATTTTGGTATTACTTCCTCGGCAAGGACATTGGCTCGCTCAATGTGTATGTACTGTACAATCAAGAGGCTAATTTGAAGTATTTGCTGAGAAGTGACACCAACAGTGATGTGAGCCAGTGGATGTTTGCTCAGGTGCCACTGGACAGACACTTCTACGATATGGACTTTCAGTTTGTGATTGAGGCAAAGAGAGGAAGTTACATTGGGGCAGACTATCACATTGCGATTGACGATGTCGAAATACGTGACTTTTGCCAACCGATTGGATCGTGCGACTTCGAGCAGGACTATTGTGGCTACCAAAATATGGCCAATTTGATGTTCAATCGAGGTGTCAATTACACCAATTGGGTTCGTGCCCATGGACAGTCGTACCTGAACACGAGTGCACTGCCACCACAAAGCGATCACACAAGTGGAGGCGGAAATGGAGTGTTTGTTTATGTGGACAAAGGTCCAGTGGCAAGTCTGTACACTCCTTACTTCTCCATCGACGGGCAAATGTGTTTGACATTTTTCTACTTTCTCAATTCTCGTGCCAATGCACCAGTGCCAGCACTCATTGTTGAACTGTCACAACTGCGAGACAATGAGACTTTGTCGCATGTTGAGCTTGCGATAATCGATGCCAAATCGCGCAGTACAGATTTGCGAATTCGTGAATGGAGCAAACACACCGTGACCATCAACACAAAAGGCAATCGAGTGATGCTTCAATTTGGCGGGCTAATTCAAAGTGATCGCAATCAACTGATTGCCCTCGATGACATCAGCCTCACAGCTGGCACCTGTGTTCAAGCGGTAAAATATAAACAATTTGCTTGTGTGCCCAACCCAAAGGCTAAAAGCGACTTTGTTGACTACTCAAAAGTTTGTGATTTTGTGCGCGACTGTGCAAATGGAGCAGATGAACAAGGCTGCGGTTATCAGTGTGATTTTACCGATATGGATTGTGGCTGGACGGTGCACAATGTCACTTCAACATTTGTGAAAGTCAATTTAGCAAACACCAAAACGAGTCCATTCAAGAAAATCATTCCATCTATTGATCATAAATTCCAAGCCTCTTTAATGGGATCCTATTTACGACTGTACGATCAGCCGGGTCTATTTGTCGACAATCCAGAAGCCAACTTTGAAAGTCCTTGGTTGCAAAATTCTGGTCCACTTTGTATGTTGGTCTTTTATTATTACCTCAATGATCCACGCGATGGAAATGCTCTGCTGAGGGTGAGAATTATTGAATCGAATAATCCTTTGTAAGTGATATTTTTGTTTGCATTTAATTTCATGATAATAATTTAATTTTTATGACACAAACAGAGGAATTGAAGTTTTCCGTGACCAAGGCAGCAGTGAAGGAAATTATTGGAGACGGGCAGAAATTGTGATTGGCCGATTTAGGGGCAAATTCAAGGTGCAAATTAATGCACAAATGAAGATTGTTCGAGGTGGTGGTGTGATGGCGATCGATTCAATCAGCTTCTCTCAGTCCGAATGTATGATCCCGATAAAGGCAAATCCAACATTGTTTGGCTGCAACAAACAACAGCAAACTTATCATTGCAACGATAAACAATTTTGTGTTGGCGAAGACAGAGTGAGTTGCGTGTAATCTATTCGTAATATTGAAACTATTTTTGTTTATAGCTTTGTGACTATCAGGACGATTGTGGTGACCATTCGGACGAATCACCAAAATATTGTGAAATTAAAAGTCGATCAGCACTTCGATGTGACTTTGAGGATGGCACTTGTTTGTGGAGGCTTGATGCCCGTCTCAATCAGACCCACCTGAATGGAATGCGATGGGACGCAGTGGACGATATTGACGATTATGATTACGGAGTGAAACGAGACCACACACTCAACAGTCAATTTGGACATTTGCTCTACACGTGGAATCAGAACAAATTGACCGGAAGAATTGTGAGTCCACTGATTCAAGGCAATTCAAGTTCAACAGTGAGCTGTCAGTTGAGGCTGTTTTACTTGTACAAAAGTAAACAAGTCTTCGAGTACACCACATCTGTGAATAATGCATTCGGTGAGTTTGGGACAATGGTGGCTATGATCGACTGCTAATTGACTACACTCTTTAGGTCAACTAAATGTGCACATGAAGTCCACTTTGAATGGAAATCTATTCAAACTTGCCACTGTGCGCTACATTCGTAGTTCGCACTTTGAACGATTAACCGTCGATTTAAGCAAACTGAATGAACCTTTTTATTTGGTTCTCGAAGTTGTGCCTGGTACGGACAATTTTGGCATCTGGGCAATTGACGATGTCTCATTCACGTCTGGCTGTCAGGCAGCGAGCAGCACCGCTGTGACCGATCCAACTTTCACGCCCTACCCAGTGACCGTGACCACTGTTGGCCTCTGTAGTGGCAGTGCTTTCCTGTGCGATCGATCGATGTGCATCTTCCAGAAACAAGTTTGTGACTTTCACACTGATTGTGATGATAAAACAGATGAGGCTAATTGTGGAATTGACTCGTTCGCCACTGGTTGGGCGGATCGAAGTTTGGGCAGAATTACTTGGAACATAAACAGCAAAACCGGCGAGGCGCGAACCAGAGTTCGTGATGGCGTCGGTTCGGATGCCTTCTTAGATTCGGTTCACTTTGGTGGAAACGGTCCGCCCTGCTCGGTGATGTTCAACTATTTTGTCGAATTCAACACGGAAAGTCTGACTTTGGCCATTGTGTACACCACCAATCGATCCACCAAACGAGCAGTGCTGTTCAATTCTCGCAAATCGAGCTCAATTCAGTATGGCAAATGGAATTTCGAGAAAGTATTCATTGGCCAACACGAGTATGGCTGGCAACTGCAGTTTGTCGCTACTAAAGATGTGGTCAACAATCAAACCGAAACGATTCGACTGAAGAATGTCAAGTTTTCCAACTGTGCCTGGGTGCAGGAAAATTCCACAAGTTGCTACAGTAAAGATTCTTTCGTTTGTAGCTATACTGCTTGCATTCCTAAAGAGCAGGTAAATTGGTTTGATTGGTTAATGATTCTTATATAACTATACAATGAACATAAATAGGTTTGTGACTATAAGGACGATTGTAGCGATGGAGGTGACGAGAGAAATTGCAAATACCAAACAAGTTACAGGTGCAGTTTTGAATCGAGTCGCAACACAACCTCAACCTGTGGACTCGAACTGAACACCGATACCAAATGGAGGCGGTTTGAGGGTTTGGACACACGAAATTTTATTGGTCCCGGGATGGATCATACTAGCGACAGTGAACGGGGTCATTTTATGATGGTGACCGATGCGGCTTTCGCCAAAACGGCTACTAACACGACCACTCGAATGGCGACACCAAATTTCGATGGGGAAAGCAGTGGAAATTGTCATGTTCGCTTTTGGTATATGTTGAGCGGAGTGGCCACACTTACGGTCACCAAGAATGCAGTATCAAATGCTGCGGACTCGATGCTGATTTCGTCCATTGACTCAATATCGAACGACACTTTAGTGTGGAAACGATTCTCCTGGCCAATCACAAGCAAATCGTCGTACAAAATAGTTTTCAGTGCTACAATTGATGATTTGAAGACCAAGTCATTTATAGCCATTGACGACATTTCATTTACTTCTGCCTGTAAGTTGCACGTCACAAAACCCGTGTCGAAATGTGCAAAGTCTGGTGATAAGTTTGAGTGTCTCGATCATAGTTGTATTCCATTCGACGAGGTTTGTGACTTTTATCCAACTTGTTCACAAGGCGAAGATGAACTTGACTGTCCGTCAGTTTGTGACTTTGACAAGACAGTGACTAATGGCAGTGATTCAATGTGCAAGTGGGCCACCATTCCGGAAGATCAGAATGCACAAAGTATTGCCGTTTCACGGGTCAATTCGGACATGGCTTCCAAGATTTCTCAATACTACCCACCGACTGACAACACTTTGAAGAGCAAAAGTGGCTTTTACATGCTCATTTATCCATTGAACTTTACCTATCAAGTCGAGCCCAAAATGGACTTTACCGTTTTCTCGGCTGAATATTCCTCTGCAGCAGCGTCCTGTATGTTCAGTTTGGACTATTACATTGCCATTGATTGTGAGTATATATGTTCACATTTTATTTACAATTTCAAAGTTCACACAAAGACTGATACACAAATTCATTATTAAGATGAAAACAACGGAACATCCACTTATGTGATTGCATTGGACGAACAGAGTGAAGACGGTGGCAAGCTGTACAACCTGGAACAGATCGAAACGGTGAACGAGTCCACCTGGAACAATTGGACAACCATCTCAATGGGCATTGGAAGGCGACAGGGCGGCTTCCAAATGTCGATCATTCGTCTGCACAATCCGTACATGGTCGAATCACTCGCAATCGACAACATACGATTCACCAACTGTGCCTATACTGCCCCACACGACAGGAACCATTCTGCCTGTGCACCTGGCCAGTTCACCTGTGGCACTCATTACAACTGTATCCCATTAAGTGCACAATGTGATCTCAATCGGGACTGTCCCGATGGCAGTGACGAGGCAGATTGTGCCAATCAGAATGCACTAGAAATTACATTCGAAGCAGCGAATGCACTGCAAGTGAATGGATTCACTGTAAACAAGCTGTCAACTAAATTGGACCAATTGGGCGATGACACGTGGCATGTGGTGTCCGGTGCTGCACCGCACCGCACTGCACTCGACACAGGACCGCCATTTGACCACACATTCTTCAATGACAAGGGTCACTATCTGTACTGTAGACTGTTTGATTTCAATGTAGAGGAGTGGCTCATCTCGCCAATGCTCAATCAAACCGACCAGAAATGTGTTCTCAAGTTTTACTTTTATCTCTTTGGACGGAACAGCAATCAAATTGGCGTGTTACTTCGCAATAAAACACAGGCGAATCCTTTCACCGTGAGCACCATTGAGACCACTTCTCAAGATGTGTGGCAGCTGGCGAGTGTTCAATTGCAAAGTCCTACAGGTCCATTTCAAGTAAGTCATATTCTCATTGTTTTACCTAAATAGAATCAACTTTGCAATTAGTTTATTATCTCTGCTATTTCTGTGGGTGAATATGGCTCAGTTGCCCTTGATGATGTCACTCTCTCGGCTGGTTGTGTGCTTGCGACTAATTCAGGATTCACTTTTCCGCCTGGAAGTGCAACAACTCCAACCAGTGGCACAACCTCTGGCGGAGTGTCTAATCCTACAACGACTGCAACAACTCCAAATGGTGCTCAAACAACAACTTCGGGCAATTCAAACTGTGCCACTGGAACATATTCCTGTGCAGCAGACAGCAACATCTGTCTGCCTCAAATTACCAAATGCAATTTTGTGGCCGACTGTTCGGATGGAAGTGATGAGAAGGCACCGGACTGTACACAGCAGAGTTGTGTGCCCAGAGGTGGAGAACTTGTGAGCGAGTGTGGAATGAGCGTCGAAGTTGCAAGTGGCAATTTCGGTTGGGCGTACTCAACCAGTGACGACTTCACTCAACAGAGCAATGTTCAATTTGTGAACATGCCAAGTCAGTTTATGTATGTCAACTTGAGCACTGGCCAAAGGGATGACTACACAAATGTGGTCAGTCAGATCATCAGTGAGACCAGTGCCAGTTGTATGCTCACCTTCAAGTATGCCTGTGATCTGAACAATTGCCCCCTTCAGGTGTCGCTCATATCGCACCTAAACAAAGGAAACATCAAAAGGTTCGTGTTACTTTTTGTTTTGACCATGTTCAATGAACATTGTTCATTAATTCTTAATGTAAACCTTTTTCTCATTTTGTTGCAGTCTTATTTGGGTTCCACTAAACAGTGAATTCATTGTCGGACAAAGCGGCTACCAAGAGCATGAAGCACGAATCTACATTGGTCATCGAAACACCTTCCAAATATCGATTGGTTCACTTAAACAGAAACAGAGCGTCAATTCGTTTGTGCTTCTCAGTGAGATTACGTTCGACAATTGCAGTTCGGCCAAGTACAATTCATATCCCAACACAATTCACTGCACTGATGGTCAATTTCAATGTCGGCAAAGTTATGGCAATTGTGTGCCGACAAGTGCAGTGTGTGATTACCAACAGGACTGTCGACTGTCGGAGGATGAGGCGAAGTGTGACGAGTATGTTGGTCGATGTGACTTTGAGAATATTGTTTTGTGTGAATTTTGGCAACTCGAAGAGACTGACTTTAGATGGTCATTCACGACCGAGTCCGGCCAGCACGGAATTGCTTATTTGCCTTCAATCGATCACACAGCTCATTCGGCCAAGAATTACTATCTCAGTTTCCACTCAAATCTGTTGACCAACTATTTGGGCAATCAAGCGCCGGATGAAATGTATGGCGCCAAGTTTGTGTCAATTAACATTGCGTCCGATGTAACCGATGATTGCAGGTGTGTTGACTGCTCCAATGAGTTCAAATCAATTATTTTCTATCAATTCATTTAGATTTCGTTTTTGGTACAATCTCATCGGACCAAACTGTCAGCTAAACATTTACAAACGATACAGTGCAAATGAACTTGTTCTTCAAAAGACCATTCAATCGGACATGTTTGACTATTGGCAAAAGGTGGATCTGTCTTTGAAGGAGTCGGCCAATGCTCTCAATGGGCCAGCTCAAAGCTTTCAAATTGTACTCAAAGCTCTGGTGGGATTGAAACGATCGTGCAGTATCAACATTGACGACCTTTCGCTGACGCCTCAATGTACCTCAGTGTATGGTGCTTTTGTGCCACCAGATGTGCCACTGCCCAACAACACAATTGGCAATTTGTGTAAACCGAATTTAATGTGTCGTGACAAGACTTGTTATGCGCTGAATCAAAGCTGCAATTTTGTGCAAGACTGTGATGATGGCACCGATGAAGAGGCCTGTCCGTCATGGTGTGACTTCGAGTTGGCCAACAACAACAAGTTGAACATGTGTGGCTGGTACAGCCCAAAAGGAATTACGTCCACTTTTGTGCGAATCAAAGGACAAAGCCCGGGAACACGAACCGGTGGCACTGGTCCAAAGGTGGATCACACCAAAGGCACTGTGGATGGCCACTATCTGGTGACACAGAATTTTTCAACTCTCAACGCAAAAGTTCAACTCCATTCACCATATTTCTCCTCGTCTGGTCCGAATTGCCTATTTTCGTTTGCCTACTTCCTCAACGAGCCCAAACATCTCGACAAAATAAGTCTCTTCTTGAAGACCAGCATTTCGCATCCTCCCAAAGTGAAAAAGATTTGGTCGTACGATCCCGTCAAAGCATACACACAAGTGTGGAATAAAGATTCTGCGCCGGTTGGAAAGCAAAAGGCATTCAGTTTGATATTTGAGGCAATTCAGGGAGAGAAGAACAGTAGAGCAGACTTTGCGTTGGACGATTTTCAATTCATCAATTGCCACCAACAGGGCTTCGATGTGGAGTTGGTCTGTGCGGAGAATGAATTTCGATGTGATGATCAGTCAAAGTGCATTGACTATTGGCGACTGTGCGATGGCGAGTCGGACTGTGAGGATGGCAGCGACGAGGACAAGTACTGCACTCAGACTAATGGCACTTGCTGGTTTGAGGGAGTGAATTGGAAGACTCACTGCAATTGGGTCGATCTGAAGAGAGACTTTAATTTTGTGTACGAAGCAGTGGCAATCAATGCGTCTAAAGAGCGCGAAACCAACACAGGACCACAGACACTGCTCGACAGTGTGTATGGCTATGCACTGATGAAGGCGAAGGGACACAAGTTGGGTGAACGTGCCGCAATTGCCTCACCTCAATTTCCTGTCAGTTCGGGCATTTGTTCGTTGAGTTTTCACTATTACATGTACGGCTCGGACACGATCGGCGAACTGGTGGTCTATACGCTGACTCAAGATGGCAAACGACAGGGCTACTTTCACATTTCGGGCAATCAAGGACCACAGTGGAATTATGTGCCAAACATTATGGTGGGCAGTGCTGCTTCTTTCCGAGTGGTTTTCGAGGGAATTGTCGGCAGTGACCAGTACTCGGACATTGCCATTGGTTATGTGAGCTTCTCACAGGAGTGTGCTGCGGGCAGGTGGCAAGAGAAGACCAATTTGAAGGACACTTGTCGGGGTCAATTTTACTGTCACACATCACACGAATGTATCTCGAAGGAGTGGGTTTGTGATGGTGAGGAAGACTGTCGTGATGGGTCAGACGAGCTGAATTGTGCAATCAAAAGTAGCCCAAAAGGACCTTCTTCTGGTAAAGGTATGAACAATTGCCTCAAACTAAAAAGTGCTAAAATTTCCTTCTTCAATTTAGGTTTAATCGTCGCCTTGTCTGTGTTGGCAGTCATACTCGCCATAAGCGCAATACCTGGTGTTATCTACGGCTACAATCGATTTGTGAGATCACAATCTGCAGATCGAGTGCCATTCATAGATAATGTTACTTTTGATAACAATCTACAACGTGAACTTAGTAGTAGTAGTAACGGCAGAAACAAATCTGAAATAGGCTTTGAAATGACTACTAGAAAGAGCAATTTGAAGGGCGACTGAATTGAATCGATCATTTTCATTGACATTATGTACATTATCAATTAAATCATCTTTATAATAGAATTTGTTAACGCTTTAATGGAATTGTTGCTTGCCTTTGAACATTGCGATTTAGTTTATGTATAAAACGAGTGTTCAAATTAGTTGAAATTGAGCTCATTTGTGAACTATGATTTTCTTTCGATTTGTTGGTACCCAAAGTTTGAGCTTTACTTTGTGCTATGCGAGTTTACTCCAATCTGCAAGAGGTCAAGATGAAATTGCTGATCGCACCGCCGATGATGATGATCCACTGATTGACTACGACAATGGACTCGAGTACATCCCGAAGATTGGTTTCGCTCTAGGTGCACTCGTACTAATCCACGTAGCGATGTGGGGTTTCTATTATTTTCACACTCGATCGGACTTGGACTGTGGTGGACACGATATGGTGGACTCGAGTGACGAACAAGAAGAGGAGGAGGAGGATGAAGATGAAGAGGCAACACCATTGGGCCCAATTCGCGCTCACAAGAAGCGAGTGAACAAACAACGGCTCACCAGATCACAAGTCGATGCAGTCAAACTATTCCCCAAGAAGCGACGACAATCGTGCGCCTCTTCGATTGAGACCAATTTGCCCAGGGTGGCGACAAACGCGAGAACTTTTTCCCAACTTCATTCGACACAAAATGGAATACCTTCCAAAGTGGAGCCGTCTGCACCACCAACTCGAGTGCCTTCTGCGACTGGACTGTCTCGCCAGATGACCAACACTCCACTTGGCATTGGTCATGGTTCGACAATTGTTAGTCCTACTTCCTCAATTGCACCTGATCAATCATCAAAGCAACAGAACAGCAGCAAACAGTGACAAATTGTCAATTAGTTTGTGTTTGAACCAGTTCAATAAAAACAATTAATTCACAATTTCTTAATAATCTTTATTACACTCCTAAAAAGTCTGTGAACATTTGCAATGCTTCGGCAGGCTTATCCTCAGGCACCATGTGGCCCGCTCCACGAATGGTGGTGAATGTCAATTGTTTGTCGTAGAAAGTGGCAAATCCGGCCACTTGTCCAGCAAACATCCACGGATGATGTGCAATACGAACTTTATAGCCAAGGTCTTGCACAAACCAGCTGTCTCCAATGAAGTTACAATTTGAGTCTACATCGCCATTGTAGATAAACACCTTCAGGCCACTGTCCACCATTGTGCTGATGTGCTGTTTGACACTTTTGATCTGTTTCACATAGTTCAGTTCTCGACATGGTCCCCATGGAAGTACTTGTTGTATTGCCTGCAATGATGAATCAATGTGCAGCGCTTTTTGCACTTGAGCACTGTTGAGCCATGTTGATATTGAATTATAATTCACGCAAGGAGGATTTTCACTTTTACCCAATTGAGAACCTTCGTAATAATCTTCTTGCTTGTCATCAAAACCAAATGCATCAAAAAGAAGTTTTCTTGTAACCGAATCGACACTGACAGAAGGCAACACTTTTGTTGATGATACATTTTGGTGAGCCTGACCACTATCACAAGTTCCATAAATATTGTATGAATTGATGCCAAGTTTGCCCTGCAGAAGATTGCCAACATAGCCCATATAAATGTTCATACATTTGGGCGATTGATTTGACCAGAAATTGCATCGATTTGCCTTGTTTGCTTGAATGGCGGTGCAACAGTTGGTGACCAAGCTCTCCCAGCCAACTGAATCAATCATTCCATGATAGTACATGAAGTAGAACACTGAATTTGCGATTGAGTTCTCATCGAGAAAGCCATTTCCAATTGCGACACCACGGAAATTCGCGGGAAATTTATTTTCCAGTGCAAGCACTGACAGTGTTGGCACATACACACCGGCGTAACTCTCTCCTGTGATGTAGAATGCATTTTCAGTTAAATGAGGAAATTTGGTGAAAAAGCTTTTCAACGCTTCAAAGTTCAGGCGAGCAGTTTCGTGATCGTCGATCGAATAGTTTCCATTGAGTTTGTAGGAAAATCCAACTCCTGCTGGCGATTCGAGAAATAGTAAATTTGCTTTCTGATTCCACGAAAAGGGGTTTAAAGTTATGGCACCACCACTTTTGTGCACTCGAAGTGGACCAATGCCGGCTAGTGCGCCCAACAGTGAACTGCAACCAGGCCCGCCATTCAGCCACAGCACTACAGGATCCTTCTCCGGGTGACTCGATTGGGATTCGAAAAACCAATAATGCAGAGCAGTGCCGTTTAATGGCTCCAAATAACCAGAATAATGACGAAAACTTAACTTGAAATCGATTCCAGGAAGGGGTCCAACCAGATCAGCTTGACCTGAAAATGATGCTTGATCAAGTCCATTTGAGTGATGAACAATCAATGACAACAGAAATATGACAATAATGCCATGTTGAGACAACATTTCCGTGACCAAAGAGTACGAACGTTAAATGTTTGCTTGATTGGCACACAAAACTAAACTAAGCTTACCTTAAAGGATATGAAAATGCTCAAATGGAGTGCATCGACAAAATATAATCTTGGATTAATAGATCGATCGAGACATTGCTAACTTGACTTACTTGACTTAGTTGTTGCACATGATTTAAGTGACACAAGTGGTTGTTCTGATTGTCTCACATTGAGCAAATTGCAATCTAGTGAATCTTATTATTGAAATACAATTCAGTAAGTGCATGCTATGTACGCTACACTTTTATTGAATGCACTTGTAGTAGAGAACACACGCAATTGTCTCAATGTATTGCACTTTTATGCATTGTTCTCTTTATCCTATTGTCTTTTAGGTTAGCAACCCTTATCGCGCCAACCTGTCAATCACATTTGGTGGTTAGTAAGTCAACTTGCAATCGACTCGCTCTCTCCCGAGTGTCCCTTATCACATGAGAGACCCCCTTTGAGGTTGGTTTGTGCTTGATAAATCATTGATTTAAAATCACTTTACACTCGATGGAGTGCATCCACACATTTAAGATTTGTATCATTTGGTGCCAGTTGGTGCTGTGCCACTCATTCCCAGAATGCTTCCCTCACCAACGATTATTATTGCTCTGTTGTGCATTGCACTAGTGTTCGGTTCGATTGGCCATGTCCACAGTGCGGCAAGTAATACCTTTCCCGGCCAAGAGGACACAGTGAAAAGTCTGCCTGGTCTCAACTTTGCCACCAACTATCACCAGTACTCGGGCTATCTCGAGTCGGACAATGGCACTTACTTGCACTACTGGTTCTTCGAGTCACAGTCGGGCCAGTCGGCCAAAGACCCGGTTATACTGTGGCTCAATGGCGGGCCTGGTTGTAGCTCAATGTTGGGTGCACTCACCGAACTTGGACCACTCTATCTCACACCGAATGGCACTCTCATACCGAATCCATACTCTTGGACTGGAAAAGCAAACATTCTATTTCTAGAATCACCTGCGGGCGTTGGTTTCTCTTATCGACTCAATGTCACAGGCGAGAATTACACCACTCGAGTCTACAAAACATCCGACAAGGAGACCGCAGTGTTGAATCTGTCTGCACTTCGAAGTTTCTATCAAAAGTTTCCTCAGTTTTCACTGAACAATTTCTACATTGCTGGCGAGAGTTACGCCGGCATATACATTCCCACACTGGCGTCACTGTTGATTAGCGAAAAATTTCCTCAAAACTTTCGCGGTGTGGCCATTGGCAATGGTCTACTGAACGAGGACCTGTTGGGCAGTTCACTGATTCACTTTGGCTATCATCACGCACTGATTGACAAGCCAGTCTACCAGGAGGTGTTGCGCAAGTGCTGTGCCACTCAGGCACAGTTTGAACTCGAGAAGTGCAACATTGTCAAAATGGATCAATCGATGGAGTGTCTGTTAGCACGTGGACAGGCCACCGACAAACTTCGCTTCTTCTCGCCCATCAATCCATACAACATTTACAAGAAGTGCATCAGGGACCAGAAGGTCGCTCCGTTTGTCTCTGTGGGCGAGAATCGAATCCATCCCGATTTAGTTCACCGTCAGTTGATGATGTCCACTCTAGGCCAGAAAGTGTCCACTGAAGAGTACTTTGACAGTAACGGTGCTGGAGGCAGTGCCACATTCCGTAGCTCACCGCCCTGTGTGGACTTTGATTATCTAGAAAAGTGGATCAATTTACCAGAAATTCAGAAGGCACTCAACATTCATGTCAACCTGTCGCGAGCCTGGGTTCCGTGCAGTTTCGATGTTAGTCTACTGTACGAGCGACAGTACACAACGGTCAAAAGTGAAATTATCAATTTGGTCAATGCCGGTAAGAAGGTTCTCATCTACAATGGTGATGTAGACTCGGTTTGCAATTTCATCGGTGACCAATGGTTAGTACTGACACTAAAGTCTAAATCATACAATAATTCTCAATTCAAAAAGGTTCGTCGAAGATCTCGGCTACAAAGTGGTCCATGAGTACGGTCCGTGGATGTTCGGCGATCAAGTGGCCGGTTTCACGAAGGTGTATGAAAAGAATCTTACCTTTACCACAATTCGCGGTGCTGGTCACACGGTTCCCGAAGACAAGCCCGCGGAAGCATTGAAAATGTTCAACGATTTCATCAGTTTGTAATAGTTTGGTTTGACCAGTTTGGTTCGACAATTAGTCAAGTTCAAATATTCACTCAAATGTGTTCGGTTCACATGAATAGACAATTAATTTTAATAATAATAATAATAATAAATTTTATTAAAACAAAATAGAAAGATTGCAATGTACTAGACATTTGGTTGTGCAAGTTACATAGAATCAATAAATGCAGGCAAAGAAATAAGAATGGACACAATTAGAAGAGCGGTTGACACGATTAGAAGAGAGTAATAAATCAAACAGGCAAATAGCGTCACAATAGCTAATGCAATGTATAACAAATTGAGTTTGTAGCTGGTGCACTTGAACACCAAAAGGAACATGTTGATCAGACCAAGCAAATGTACAATCATTGCCATACACAGAACAAAGTAGGCTTGAGTTTTCTGTAAATTGAATTATGAGAACGATAAGACAACAAAATATATAGGCCTTACCTTAGAATCAACAATTGCAATGTCTCCCTGTGAGACGCGAATTGTGATGATTAGCTGACCGACCAGGGCAATGGCATGCACGGACGGAATGAAGTGAAAGAATTTTGTGCAATTTGATTCGTCTTGAGACATTGCGGTGAGTTGTATTTCGATGATGTGAAATTAAAACGAAACTGAACGTTATGGCAATGTGACATGAATGGGAGTGAAACACGAAAATCTAGATTAAATCTCACCAAGTCACAACATTAAGGACCACACGCATAGTATGTCAAGTTGCTTTGCACCACAGATAAGATGAGAGATGACTAGCAAAGTGTCCATTAGTGGAGAGGTAAATCTTTGAATCAGCACATCACCAGACATGAGTAAAGCACAGATCTATTCGAGTGATTGCACTGGCAACCTAACCCATCTATCTTCACACTGAATGTGCTGCATTTCGGAATTTTCATTATCGCGAATCGTTTCCACTTATTCCTGGTAGTCACGAGCACCACCAAAGAGACGACGTCTCAACTCAGTCAGTGACCTCTCGGTGTCAATTGATGCTCACCACACGAATAAAAAGAAGCAGATCATTCAGTGGGACACGTTTGAAGATGTTTGAAAATGGAGTCTATACAGAGATCGGCCAAGTGTGCCACTGTATGAGCCATGCAGGGCTGATAAAGAAGATACAGGCGGCCAAGTGTGTGCAAATCATTGCAGCAAATGTCATTTTCGATTACCTCCAATTCACACCAAGTAACTCGATCAATATAGATCTAGTCGACTCGTGCATCATCTTGTCATGCACACGCGTGAGATATCACATCGACGAATACAAAACTAGATTGATATTAAATATAGTGGAGGTGCATGAAGAGGATTGTTGAGAACCAGAACCATTAACAACAAACGACTTTTCACTTAAACAACTCAACACGAACAACAATTCTGTCTCTCAATGCATTGCAGGAATCAATGGAGATGTTTTGCCATCTGTCAAAGGACAAATTGATGTAACCAACAGCTTGATCCATGAAAGGGGCCACCTCGAACTAATTGGCGGAAATGACGATCAACAGTCTACAGTGTTGCAATCAATGAATTCCGAAAATAAATTGGTCGATAAAACCGAACGAAATGCAGACTTGGATGGTGCAGAAGAGATGTCCCAAACGGCAAATGACAATAACGTCCATTCTGTTGCCGAATCGAATGAGCCTTCCACCAGTGGCCGACGACAATCAAATCGGATTGCCTCAAAACAGTCGTCTGGTTCCAATCGTCTTACAAAGCGCAAACAATCTCTATTAAATCGTTCTGTGAAAAGGTCTAAGAAAACTGTTGACGAAGTAGTGGAAGAAGACAATGCCAATTGTAATCGAGTTGGTGACAAAATTAAAGTGATCCATGTAGATTGTACTGTGCAGAACTGTAAAGCCAAGTTAAAGTCCCTGGATTGTTTGTATGAACACTTGCGCAGCCATCATAAACTACTTCCTTTTCAATGTTTCGCTTCGAATTGCAATCAACGATTTGACAATCCGTAAGTGAATTGAGTTATTCTGAGAATGTCTACTAAATCAAATTTTTATTTTAGCCAACATGTAGGAGTTCACGTTAAACTCCAACATGACAATTCCACTAAATTTGTGTGTCCAGTTTGTCAGAAGGATTTTGTTTTACAAATGAGAGCTTCTAGCCACCTGCACCACTATCATTTGACT
This sequence comes from Rhizoglyphus robini, assembly GCA_023373905.1. NCBI lineage: Eukaryota > Metazoa > Arthropoda > Arachnida > Sarcoptiformes > Acaridae > Rhizoglyphus > Rhizoglyphus robini. Next base: position 6,822,626 of record JAKIJQ010000003.1, read on the forward strand.
GGCAAATTTCGGTGCAATCTGGACAAGTGTGACAAAGTATTTGACACTCGCTTTAAAGTGCACAGTCATCAACGACACAGGCACTGTCCCGACTCGAAACGAATACATTGCGAACACGATGGCTGTGAGGCATCGTTTTATACCAGAAAGCATTTGAAGATACACCAAATGGTTCATCTCAATAGGAAGCGATTTCATTGCGACTGGTCCCAGTGCAGCTTTCACACAAGTCGACGCAACCATCTAGTGCGATACATTCGAACGTGCCACTTTGGTCTTCCTTCGACATTGAAGAAGCAGATGGCGATGAACATTGAGGACGAACGGGATCCGAACGAATTTGTTCAGGTGGTTCAGGAAGAGTAGACTCGACCTTACATATCTATATTTACTTTCTACTATTTTCATTAATTACGAATATTTCTGATATTTCACATCAAACAATTGTTTTAAAACAAATTTCTTCTCTCAAATGTACAAAATTGTCACAAATTAAATGATAATCTTAACCAATTTATTTAATAATAAATGTTTAGTATGTTGCATCAGGCCGGACCAGGATCCTTAGGCGGAGGCGAACCAACAGGAGTCACCGCAGTCGGAGTAGGATCGACAAACTGAATTTGCTCAAGGTTAGAGATGTGTGCAAATCGAATGAGATCATCTTCTCGATTGGCTTGTTTGTCTAGCCAGAGCCACAATTCGCGCAAGATGAGCACCCCCTGCAAGCCACTGTCGACAGAAATGCGAAGATCTGAAAAGTAAATATTTGTGAATAAATAAATAAATCAATCTATCCACCAGTACAAACCTTGTCCATCCTCGCAAATGAATAAAATGTCTGACTTGGCCACATTTAGGATGGAGGCAAGCTTGTCGTAAGAGGTGCTATCTCGTCGAGCGCCAATATTTTCCTCGTCAAAGAAGAAATCCACATACTATAAAATTAAATATTAACCACTGAATTGTGTAATTAAAATTGAGAATACCTGAGCAACATTACCGTCAGTGGTTGAAGAGAGCACCAAACGAGTGACCTCTTGGCTCATGGTGGTGGTGTAGACACAGGTTTTGATGTCCATTGAGCGAAATCGTTTGATTGCTGGCAAGACATCTTTAAACAGCCTATAAATGACAACAACAACATTCATTAGACAAATGACAGTAGGCAAAGGTGAAAAGGAATGAACTTACAACGTCTTAATGGCTTGCTCACGATAGCCTTGCATCCAGCACATTTTCGCAAGTGAAATGGCACTAGGTGAACTTTTCGTTTTGGCCAAGTCCCACAAGACATAGTCGTTGACTGACTTGAGCACAGCTAGCCAGTTTGAATTGCTGCTGTCGAAGGTTATAATCGACGGGACAAGCATACACTTGATTGACTTGAGCGGGCTCTCTCTTGAGGCACGATGCTCATCAGACGATTCGCGCAACTTGTCTATCAGTGAACGAGTGTCCTGGTCGAGTGGCCATTTGGACTTCAAAAACGAAAGCATCCAGCGTTGCACGTATGGAAAGATGCATCTCTTTTCCCAGTCGGCAGGAGAGATTGTTTCACAAAAATCAAAAAGAACTGCTTTAGGACGACGAACACGGACAACTTGGTGGGACATTTTGAAAGGCAAACAGTCACTCACAAACATACACAACACTCACACAGCAAAAGTCAATGTATAAATAGTGCCAAAGTACATTCGAACATATTGAATTCTTACTGATGTCTCATTGATGTTACTGACGAGAACAGTTGAACTCCAATCTGGAGGGAGAGTTGCGAGTTTTTTAAAATTTTTTAAAGTTTGTTAAAATTAATTGCACTTTGTTCAACACAAGTTCAGTCATGTGCTAATCGCGCTCAATGGTGTCATGACTCACGCCATCAATTCGATCCACACAGTAAAGTTTCAAAACTCGAACGAAATTGTCAACTCACAAAAATGCTTTCAAATCATGGTTGTTAGTCGCAAATAGAAAACTTTATACATAGCTTTCGCCAATAGAGGTACCTCTCAGCAAGTAGTACAGTACAAAGAAGGGCATAGCTGCGGTGAGAGGAGAGTGAGGAGAGAAAGCACTGCTCAAAGCTATGTATAAATTTTCCTAATCGCGACTAACAACCATGTTTCAAATGTAACTTAAATGACAATTGTGCTTCGACTGTGCCCTTCCAAGTATGCACAATACATTAGAACAACATTAATAAAAATACATTTTGAGTCATACAACAACCAACAAAACAAGCAAACTATAGCATTGCTAACACTTCCAGTGGCAAACCATAGAAAAATGCAATGCCCGAAAGTGCACTTTCGTATGTGCACAAATAAGCAGCAGCCAAGCACAACCCAATGGTTGTTTCATTAATCGGCAATTGCTCGATTAAGTGGCCAAATCGAATGTTTGCGCTCAGTTTGTCAAATGTGCACAATTTTGTCCAACATTGACAAATGCAGTTTTGCATAATTGAATCATTATTAGAATTCTCCATATTATCTTCTCTTATAATATTGTCATACAGCAGTGTTACAGCAGCAATCGGTTGAACAAAGTGCTTATCGTCCTTCCTGCACATATATGCGCTTTGTCCATTCACTTTGCATTTCGAATTATTAATCGAGTGGAACAGTCGATTGCCTAGTAAATGGCCATACAAATGAGTTCGTTTGGAGTTGAGAGCTGAGAGGCATTTGTTTGTGCTTGTGTTTGTTTGACTTGCCATTGCCAGCCGTATCGAATTATCCTCTTTCTGCCTTTTCAAATGGGCCAAAAAGCGTCTACAATGGATTTGCAAGTGTGGGATGGCAAGTTGGCCTGTGCCAATGCCAATTACGAGAAGCTCTACCAGGAGATGCTCAAGGCCAACAAAGAGTCACCAGCGGAGAAAGTCGATATTCTGTGGCGCCTGGCCAAAGTCACTTACTTGGTCAGTCTGAATAAAGATGGTGAGAAGGCAATCAAGGAGAAGACTCAAGAAGTGATTGTCCATGCGGAGAAGGCACTCAAACTGGACGAAAACAACTTCCAAGCACATTTGTGGCTGGCCACGGCTGCAGGAAAACTGGCTCGCATGGAGAGTGACCTACAGCTGAGGCTCAAGTAAGTTCTCGCTCTTGTCTCCAACACCTAACACTAACGGTTATTGACTAACCAACATTCAACTCTCTTTAGGTCATTTGGCACTTTTGTCAAGCACTTGACCATTTGCGTCAAACAGAATGCACAAGAGCCTCTAGTGCTGTTCATGGAAGGCAGTCTGCACGTGACTCTGTTGTTGCTAAGCACCGAGGAGAAAGCCGCAATCGGGCAACTCGTGAGTGTGCTCAATTTGGTAGTGCCACTGTTTGACTCTGTCATTGCTGAGACCAAGCTCCGCAAGTCAATTGAACTCAACCCCAAACTGCTCGACAGTTATCTCGCCCTGGCCAATCTGCTGATTAAGTGCAAGAAATTTCCCGAGGCCCGTGAGGTGATCGACAAAGGTCTCACTGTGCAGCGAGTCACCAAGTCAGACGAGAAGATTGCCAAAGACTTGGAGCAGCTCAAGGCACAATTGCCACCGGTGGCACCAAACTAAGGCCATTCAGTTCTATGCACACCATGGTCACACAAAACCACTTTGAACTATTGCACGTCAACTCTACATTTGCATTGACTCTATTAAATCAACCAAACATTATTTGTGTGTACTATTTGGTTCAATGTTCTCCAATTGAACGCAATGTCGAACTCTCTGATTCATCAAAAATTGAGTAAAATACTAAGATTTAGAATACTAAGACAATAAAAAGGCTCAGTTTGTTGTGCACGAGTGGAGACCGATTTAGTTCGTTTGGCCATCACCATCTCAAGTGATCAACTTGTCCTCTTTCGGTGCGCCCTTGGTCAAGCGGCTTCTCAGTGATGGCTCAACGTCGCATTAGTAAAGAGCTGCAAGATTTTCGCAATGACCCACCGGAGAATTGCTCGGCTGGCCCAGTTGGTGATGATCTATTCGTGTGGCAGGCAGTCATCATTAAACCGAGCGACAGTCCTTTTCAGGGTGGCTTCTTCAGGTTAGACATTCGCTTTCCACCGGGCTATTCATTCAAGCCTCCTGTGGTCCGCTTTATCACCAAGATTTACCATCCCAACATCAATGCCGCTGGCACCATCTGTCTGGACATACTCAGACAAGACTCAGTGGTCGCCCGCTTTGACCATTGGAAAGGTGCTGCTTTCCATCTGCTCGCTGCTCACCGATTCGAATCCAGACAATCCACTGTTACCCCACGTCTACATCCAAGACCGAGGGCGCTACGATGAAATAGCTCGTGAGTGTTCTCAAGTATGCTTCTGGTGGACAGGATTAAGCCTTGGCCATGGTCTGGTCAGCACTGTAAATCATTTCGCCAGATTTCACAAATTCACTAATGTTCAGATGCTGAACAAATAAAATTAAAACAATTTGAATTTGAAGTAGTACTTTTTGAGCCACAGTTGTGGCCAGTCTGTTAGACGGAGATTTAGAATTCGGAGGTGACCTGTAAATAAATAAGTACGTAAATATTCAATTTGTTCTAACATAAATCATACTAATGCGAACTTTCTTAAGTAAACGTAGAACTGTTCTATAAAATAATAAACAAGTGAACAGTGATTCAACCATCCTGTACATTATAATTCGAAGAACATTCTCAAAAGTAATTATTTTAATTTTTCCCTATATTTTTCTCTATATGTTTTTCTATATTTGTTTATTTCCAAATATTTATTAAATATTCTTTCACGGTATTCAAGTCTATTTTGATTTGTGGTCTATTCCCAATTGTTTCCTCTACATCATCCCAGCTCATCTACAAATGGCATTGAACATTAGCAAGCAGCGTCTGATGAGGGAATATAAGGAACTAACAAAGAGTGGCCTATTCAATGTAGAATTGATTGAAGACAACATTTACCAGTGGAAGGCAACTCTTTCTGGTCCCTCTGGCACACCGTAAGAAGGTGGGAAGTACAACATAGGCTTGTTTTTTTCCCAGAATTTCCATTCATTTCACCGAAAGCGAAATTCGTGACTCGGGTTTGGCACCCAAATATATGTAAGTCAATTTAATAATTCAATTTTAATTGTAGTAGCGAAACTAATGCGCGAATGAATATTGCTTTAATTCTATGGATAATTGGATTAATTGCTATAAGTTGCTATTAATTAGCGTAAATTATCAACATACCCCCATCCAGAAAGCGACCTTCTCTCATTTATTTTAGGTCATCGATTTGTCACATCTGTGACATCACACATTGTGACACACAATTGTTAACACACACCTCACACAAGCACACATATTATACTATCAATTATCCTTTTCTCATTTTTTTAATAGCTCATGTAAATGGAAAAGTCTGTTTTTCACTTTTTGGCAAAAAGTGGTCGCCTGCTTGGACTATGCAAGGGACTTTGACAGCTTTGAAACATTTGTTCGCTAAACCAGAGTTCGACGACCCGATTGTAGAGAACCAATGGATGGCCCTTGTAATGCGGGAAGACTCTGAACGCCATAACAATACGGTCAAGTATTGGGTTCAGGAGTTTGCAAGTACAACTACTCCCGCCCAAATGGCTAACTTGTTTCCGTTTGAAGAAGGTAAATATAATGCACAATAGGACAGACAATTGGAGAGAAGTTTGCATCAACACTATCAAATGTGTGTGTGTGAGCGAAAGAATTAACTAGTGAATGAGCAATGAGGCAATGAGCATCTAAATTACTGTGTGCTAGGTTTATCACTCATCCGGCACTCGCCCCTTTCCCATTGCCTCGATCACTACCAGCGACCTCGTTAATTTGTGCCTTTTACGATCATGTCGTCACCAAGTCCAATAAGCTATCATATGATATGACCTCAACTGAACTAGCTAGCTCAGTGCTAATTAGAGAAGAGAATGCCAATGACAACACGTAACTTTCACAACCCGTCTGTCTCGTTCTTAGCTCTTTTGTTCTGCTAATTATTTTGGTAAAAAATAATATAATTAGTAATAAATAAATAGTTTGCTCATTGTTAGAATAAATGTTTTTTTGAGAGATTGTCGGTTTGGAAAACAAACAGTTACTTTATGGCTTATTTGTCATTTTCTAGCAACCATTTGCCCTTATGAATGTCCAGTTTAAGAATTTTTTATTTGCATCCTGAGATACACCTTAAGAAAATCTTAAATGAGTTAAATTGAGTGATCACATTTGATATTGTAGAACGTGAATTCTCTCCAATTGTCGGTTTTAAATAATATAATTATCAATTTATTTTAAAAGCACTTGTGGTTGAAGCCATGGACGAATTAAAAGAAAACCGTACTAAAACCATTATCAAGCTATCAGCTATAAGCTATTTAAATTTAATGAATTTTTATAGATTCTACAATTTATAAATTTTACCCGTTTTGTTTTCATTACAATGCATCACACAATATATAAAAAATAAAACTAACCTTTTTATGTAAGTTTCGGTATCTTGCTCTCTCATTCCATTTAGATCAAAAGTGGCTCGCTTAAGCAATTGCTTCGAAGTTCGCTTGCTCGGCGGTGACGTTATGCTCGATAGTTTTCTACCTTTGCTAGTACGAGTATGCGACTTGGAACAGGTGGCCATTCCCTGGTTTTGTTAAACGTAATTGCTTTGTGTCGTGAAAGTTCGCGACTGAATAACATCAAGCATTAGAATTGTGAGCGTAATGTTCGCTGTCACAAAAGCCATTTAAAGGCCACTGGCATTTTGATCAATCTGTTTCTTGTTTATATTATTGCTTGTAGTCTAGTGAGTTCGTATCCTTTTCCAGCAAATAAAGAATCTACAGTCCACTGCCTTTACCTCATTTCGTTCTGTTCGCGAAAGCTTAGTTCAATGCAACTATGACCAGTTGCAAACATGTCATCAGTTTCATTAAGGTCAAGTGTGAATAGCTCTCTATAAGTGATCTCAACAAGTGAAACAAATCAAAAAGGTATGTGATTAGGTTTCTCATTGCAGTGATCCACTTGTCTCGGCGTTTACTTTTATTTGACTAGGCTCTCGATAGAATCATAGAAACAGCTACTTCTTTCTTTCTATACAGTCTGTACCCGCTTTAGGATAACTCAACTCCCAGAAGCCCTGTCTTTCGCTGCCCCAATCATCCCGATGCTGCTCTAGAGCTTGGTAACCAACTCACTTTCGTGTGAAATCAATCATTACATCCCGTTTGTCTCACTTTATTTTTATTTAAATTGAAAAAGTGCGCGTAAAATGCTTTTAAAAATTTATTCTAATTTTTTTGCCAATATTTCAAGTGCGTCATAGTATTGCATCATTTTAATGAAATAGCTTCAGTAATAAAAATAAGTCGATGATTTAACATTCAACTAAAATGGTTAAGATAAGTTCTTTATTTTTTTTATTTGTGTTTGCAGTCAGTGTCGCATGCCTCCGTGTAAATATGGTCAATGGCAATATTGAATAACATCGGAAAGAGCGGGCCACCTTGAGGGACCGACTTTCGAATTAAAATTTGGTCGGACTTGACCAGGCCTGTGTCGATGCGGATATTGTTGTTGTTGAGCAGGGCAATGATGAGTCGAAGTTCGAAGAGACGCCTTTACCCGTGAGGCACTTTTTGATATGAGAGTGACCGATTCGGTCAAAGGCCTTGTTGAGGAATACCGCGGTACAGTCAGTGTGGTTGCGTTTGGCTTGGGTAAGACATGCATTTACCAGAGCGGAGTTTATGTGGCATCCTGGCATTGCCATCACAAATCCTCGCTGGTTGTGATTGAGTCTCACTTGTTCTCTAAGGACTTTGTCGAGGACTCTTTCGATGATTCTACTCGCGTAGAACGGAGTACATTGTTATGGGACGCCAATTTCCGATCTCGTTTGGATCGCTTCCTTTGTAAATCAAGATGGTCTTTCCTTCTTGGAATCCTGAAGGAACCCATCCAGTCTCGAGAATAATGGAGGAGATCTTCTGGATGGTGCTTGATGCTTGATGTTCAGGTCTTTCACTGTTCTCATTAAGACTCGGTCATATCCGGATAGAAATAGAATTGGTAATAAAAGATATAGGTTATGTTTGAAAATGAATTTTATTAAAAAGTGGCAAAAGTATCAGCAAAAGTAGAGCAGTAATTATTTTTTCACTAAAATACTCTCTAGAACGAATTCAGCTTTTGAAAGAGCCAATATAGCTTTGGATCGATCCAGGCCGTGGCTTTTCATCACAGTTTGAACGAGCCCTTTTAAAATTAATTATTAAATATATTATTTAATAAATACAATTGGAGAGAAACTTTCGACACTATCAAATGTGATCACTCAATATAACTGATTTATTATCATGGCACCTCTCTAAACTGAGTCACAAAGTAACTGTCTGTCTGCCTAACCGAAAATCTCTCACAAAACGACATTTTTTAATATTCTAACTATGCGCAAACTATCATTCATTTTTTCCCAAATACCAAATACAATTAGCAGAACGAAAGAGCGCATCAGTAAGAGCTACAGACTGGTTGAGAAAGTTGCGTTTTGTCATTGGCATTTGTTTTCATAATTGAACTACTCAAAAGCCAAACGGTGTAAGTTCTACCTTAATAGCATGGACTTACACCGTTTGGCTTTTGAGTAGTTCAATTAAGACTGAAACTGAGAACTGAACTGAAACTCGCTCGCGCATTCCAACCTAGCACACAACACAACGCAATGACATCTGTCAAATGTTATGTCATGTTAGGCAGAATCCAGTTAACTTGCTATAAACACATTTGATAGTATCGATGCCAACTTCTCTCCAATTGTCTGTCCTATTGTGCATTATATTTACCTTCTTCTTGGGAACAAAATGGCCATTTCAGCTGGCGAAGTAACAGTAGCATATTCTTTGACCCAGTATCGAATTATTCGGTTGTGCCTGACAGGGTCATTTCTCATATTCAGTGCCATACCCTGGTTTTCTTCCAGGGCATCGTCCCCTTCAGGTACAAACAAAAGCTGCTCCAAAGCACCAAGGATGCCTTTTACGGTCCATGTTGGCTTCCAAGCGCGATCAAACAAATTAAAACATATTTTACCCGTAACATGTGCTATTAAAAAAATAATTAATAACTCGAATTGTCGGAGCGGAACGAACGGTTATAAACGTCATAAATATAAAATCGTGCGACAGTCAGGAGCATCGTCAAGGAGGATACGGCTGCACCATCTGCATATTGCGAGATCTGTTCTTCTTGTGAATTTTCTTCAGGTTGATCGTTGTCTTTGGCCAGTTCTTGCAAAGCTTGTTGTGGTGAACCTGAATCTTTCGAGTAACCTTTGGAAGGTGGTGGGGATTGCTTCATGGCGCACAGTGGTCAACTCACTACTTTCCTAATAATAAAAATAGAACTTTGTTTGCATAGGCACGACCTCAAATATCAAAATTATTCCAAATTTTGTATTCAAATATTCGAAATTGGCTCAAAAATTCAATAAAAATTCAATAAAAAATTCAAATTAACGAGACGATGGGATTGTCTGTCGATGGCTAATGATTATTATTTAATTATTTAAATTACCTCATAGTCATAATTCATAATCACTAAATTCACGGAACCAAATATAGTTGATCATCTGTCTGAGCACTACCACTACTGCTGATTACATTGTCAGTAATCAAATATTGGTGACACCTGTGATTGCACTGCAAATTTAACACTGCACAGTTGTTCACTCGGAAATTATCAATGTAAACATTTAATGAACAAATTAGTTGCTCAATTATTTATTGACTAGCAGAAGTGCAGTCTGTCCAATCAATGTAATGTATCAATTCATCATTGAGAAGAAAAAAATATATATTTAATGGCGATTAGGCGGGAGTACGTACTGAGCTGTTCTGACCAGGGCGACAAAGTGCGGACTGTTTTTGTTGTGGCCATTGTTTGATGCAAGTCTTCAGGTGGAGTATATTCCATAGCACGGTGGACGCCTCGTTTGGCATGTGATTGGGGCAGATTTCTCAAGGTGAGTCCTGTCGCCAATTGGCCTGTCTCGGTCTGACCACTGCTTGCACTGCTCACTGCTTGATATAGTAGCTTCACAAAGGACACATCACCAGGATGGATCATTAGTAGGCGAGTTGGAAGATTACTGAGTGGACACATTTTGATCTACCAAAAGCAACAATAAAATTACAACACTCACAGGTAATTGGCTGAAATGTGAAATGTAAGAAAATATCAACAAGATGTATTAATTAATTAATAATATTTCTACAATTACCTTTCTAAAGCGCTCTCATTTTGTTGTTGCACTGAGCACCAGATTGTTTTGTGGTTAACTCAAAGTGTCACCAAAATTTGCTCCGTCAAATACATTTGAAATTAATGTGAGTGTACAGACAATCCTGAAAGTAAAAACAAAACATTATTTTACTTGTCTTAGAAAATTAAATAAATCAATGTAATAATAATATACCTGACAAAACATGTCCTTCTCGGAAAGGTCATCAAACCGACGGTGAAATTTGCATTTCGATTCCTTTTCAATTAGTGCCATTAGGCATGCCAAATATGTCCAATTAGTGCTGGCCTCTGTGGCACAAGAGTCAAAGTGCAATATTTAGTAGATTAAATAAAGTGCATTCTAGAGTTTCTTTACGAGTCTTACGAAATGGTTGCCATTTGGCCAAAAGCAATTCAAATTGAAATATTATGCACATGTCTGCTTCCCTGAAAGAAAGGAGAAAAAGAGTACATTGCCATCCCGGTGGTAAGACACATTCTTTGGATTTCTTATATACAGTTACCCCATTGTTGCACAGGACCAATTTGCCATCCACCAAATCGCTTGTGAGGCTTTGTCTTACTCCATTCCGGTCGCAATCGCACTACATCATTTCTATTGTCAACTCTCGGTTGTATTGCTTCTGTGTGTCTCATGACTCGCTATTGCTTTCTTTAATTATCGATCAGCAATGGATGAGATCATCTCGTGTTGGTAATGAGGAGTTCTACTCGTGTCCATGGACACTGCACACGGAACAGCTGAATTATCGTTGACATCAGCGTGCCTAAAGTTGGAATGCGATTTGAGATTTGATGCGCGGCACTAGTTGAGAAATGCAAACCTTCAAAAAGTTACTCAATAGAGGCCTGGCTGAAGGAAGGCCGAGTTCGTTTGGCGCGTTCGAAAGCAGTCAGTGGCAATAAGTGATCGCAAGGCATCGCCAATCAGTGGTTCAGTGTCGGTAAAGGCCAGATTGGATGGAGTGGTGTGCGGTTGACCTTGATAGTTGGCAATAATTTCCACTTTGCCATGCTGAAAAACACTGACTGTACGTGATGCCAAAATCGATGCCAATTGCTGGAGTGAGAATCATTTTGATGAGATAGAATAACAGAAAAAACAAGTTTTGACACAAACAATTGTTAATTAATGGTGCAAACTACCGAATGCGTGCGTTATGCACAGTGACGTTAAATTAAAATTCTTTGATGCAATGTGTCTAGTGTTAAATGCAACTTTAATGCAATCCACTCTGGCATTGAATGAAATGAACAGCGACACCAGAGCACTTGTACATTACTTCTTTTTAGGGTGCTGCCAGTGGCCAGTTTGCCACTGCAACGAGAACGAAGTGATGCTGTGTTGCAATACAGACTTGTTCTACTGGTTCTTATTGGTCTGTTCGACGTTGGATTCTGTGTTTGGCCAAATTGGGTAATTCCAAAAAAATCCACACTGGTGGGCACTCGTTTTCAGAATTGGACAGAGGACTCGGCCACAAGAAACGTTGAAGATGTTGAACCAATGTGCACGAGGCCGGGATGCCATTAGCACACTTGGTCATCCACCAACTCGCAGTGAGCCAGTGTTGCCTCCATGTGGAATTAGTTTGTCCAGTGCCGCCATGCCAACACACAAAGTCATGAATGTCAATCGTGGGTTTACTGTCGATACAGAAAAGGCACGAAAGAATGTCTGCTCCACCTCAACTGGCGATTGCCTTGTTGATGACACAGCGATGCATTCTACGGGAAATGTATGAAAGTGGCCATTGGGACGATGCGTATGTTCGGTGTGTGCCCTTTGGTAATGGTGATGGTGATTGCGGTTATCCCCTGCGCTGCAACCACTACCAATGAGCATCGAGTGTCGAGAGACACTAACCAACCATATCTCGCCATATCGCTTGGGAAATTTAATTGCACTATGACACACTTGTCCGATTGGCCACTCTCCAGTCGGTTGTTGAAGATTGCAGCATGCCGATTCTACTTTAGTTGTTACAGTTACTTCACAGTGGCCTTTGCACTTGGCTCGGCATCGGTTCAGTCTCGAGTTTAGATTTAATTGGCCAAATGCCCACTGACTGCAGTGAGCGCAATTGTAAGTAACCGAACATCGCTATGATTGCCTGTTGTTTGTGGTGAATGTTGCAATCTAGACCAGCTGGTCGGCTGTTGTTGAGAATGTGTTTTATTGTTTTACATTTCTAACTTTACATTTTGTCAGTGACTGGTGTCCCGGGAGTTCGACAAAGTATCGTATTGATTGTGTGAGCCATTAATTATAATTATTACCAATGCAACCCGATCAACTTGTTTTTGTGTGAACATGCCTGCTAATGAATGACGCCAATTATGATATTATTATCGCGCAATGCAATCGTGCCATAGACACTTGCTTTGTGCTCGTTGCCTTTGTGTTCATTTGCATTCAAATAAAGGTCATTAAAATTAAACTTACCGTAAATGTTGTCTACTTTGGTGGAGCCTTGGTGAAGAAAAGGGCGACGGATCCAATACAGTGCATTGGCACTAAGCAGTGAGCAATTGAGTAGACAATGTCTACTAGACATGTCGGAGCACCGCCACTCCACAGTTTTACTTGAAACAGACACTAATAATCCAAAAATGGGACAAGAAGAAGAGTTGACAAGCCTGTGGTGTGAGTTAATGAGATTAATTCGAGCACAGATTGAATGGTCACAAGTCTGTGGACTGCTGGATAATCGATTATTAGTAGTCGATGAATGAGTTGTCAAATTGTCAAGTCGCCAATCGAGCAGTGGGAGGTAATAGAGTAATGCGGCGAGAGCAAGTTAGCCAACATAGACGACTTGTTTCACTGCCCGACGAGGCATCAATTTGATCTATCTCAGGGCAATATCGAGTGTCTTCTCAGTGTTCAATGTCCTGTGGAGAGTAATATGCATTTATATATACTGTAAAGCTTACCGTTTCATTGGCCCAAACAAGCCTCGGTCAACGCAACAAACAACCGACTCAAAAGACGGAAAACGTCTGCGACGACTGCGAGAGTATCTCTGCTCCTTTATGCATCACTTGAGCTTACAATGGTTGCAATGATACCTCTCGCATTGGTCAAGGTGAATCCAGTCTGGTTTTTTACAAGCGAGAGGTGAAGGAAAGGCAACAAGGCAACAAGGAAGGTCACTACTATAGGTTTGCTGCTCATTGCCCAGTTAAGCACAATTTTGGTTGCTTCCCTGATGTTTTGCCTCGCTTTTAATCACTCGTCACTTCAGATTGATGTAATGCCTTCAATGTCGACATCGATCGGCAGGTGAACTAAGACAACGTTTGTCCGAGGTTTGAATTTTGAATGTGTTCATAAGTAAAGCAGCATTGTAATTTTCTCATTCCAAGCACGTAAAGAAGGACAAATTGTGACTAGTGAATTGTAAAAGAAAATTAAGTAGAAAATGCGATCAAAGAATAGCAATTAAAATGAATTGACAAAGAGTAAAGTGAATAAGATGGAATCTATTGGGCGATCACTTCGTTCACCACTCGGACAGAGTCGTTTGGGTCTCGTCCGTCCACAATGTTCTTCGCGATCTGTTCTTTCGCCTGACCTAGGCAAGCAAAAGTGTTGCACTCGAATGGGTGTTATCAAATTTGCATGTTGATTAGAGCTAATGCTGCATTGTGGCATGAATGTATTGTACTTACATAAATATTCAGCAAAAGATACAAAAGTCAGCATAAGTTTTGTGACGAAAGCTTGCTTGCATTCTGTGTATACCATACGGATGGCCATTTGACCACGAAAATCACATGACAAGTTGTTTAAGGCCGTTGCATCACATACCTTCTTTAAAGCTAAAATAGAAAAAAATTAATAAATATTTAATAAAATCATAAATTACCTGTTACAAGTTATCGCAAGATTTGTTGTAAACCTTTTCAACCTCAGTCAACAACAATTTTCAGTTCTGAACAATTGTCTATTATAATACACAATTAATTATCACATTTAGACTCGTTTATAATCTTCAAATATGAATCGTTTCAATATCGAAAAATTAGAACAATAATATTGCTTCAATTTTTAAGTTGCAATAATAATAATTTTCTTTAATCTAATGATCGAATTCATAATTTCCATCTGATTCGCTGGTCATTGGGGTCTTAGGTAACGGACTAATTGTTTCTTGGAAACAAACAAAAAAAACATTTCCTATAAAGACATGTTATCACTTTATAAAGTTTATTAGAAGGACAAGGAGACAAAACAAAACAAAACACTTACGAACTGTTCCGAGACAGTTGCCGAGCCAATAAATCGATAGCATAGGAAATGGTTCAGTTGTGAAATAAGCGCTATCAGTGCGCTGCGGTCAGGCTTTGGGCATTAAACAGATATCAGATATCGATCGATAGAACTGCAATTGCCATATAACTTATAAGTTGGCCAACGAATTTGTGTGGATACGACACATCGTGCCGATGCAGGGCGAAACTGTAGAGGACAGGAAAGCTTGCAGGCACTGTTCGATTGCCTCTAACGGTTCGTCACTTTAATAACCAATTGAGACCATTTAATGCAGAAGCTAGAAAGTTTATACCATGGTATGTTCGCCATTAGGGCCATTATGCATCCTTTAAATAACTTTCCCGCTTTCATTTTGCAATCAAATGAGACTGCATTCTCACCAACCACGGTAATAGCTAAGGTACAGTGAGTAAACAAATCAAAATGCAAATAGACCACCGAACGCCTATACCGGTAACATCTCGACTTGACTCACAGAAATCAGACTTTGCCGATGGTGTTCGGGCAAGATTGAAAAGCATCTTGGCTGGCCATACCGCACTAGCGCACTAAGTTGCAGCCCCACTGGAATGAGCTTAATGCTTCAATGCTGCAATCATTGAGCATTGTGCCTCGTTTGCCTACGAACTGATTCAAAGGCCGCACAACAAGGTGACAGTGACAGTCGCCAGAAATAATAGCAATCGTGTCATACAATGAACGAATACGGCCAACCTGGGTCGATGTCAATAAACTGCTTAATTCATCTAATGGCGAGAGTGATACAAGCCAATTCGGTTCGAGACTGAACCAGAATTACAACCGACAGGTATGACTGTCGTGACAATTTGCAGACACGGTCAAGCCATCTGAGCGGATCTAGTGAGTGAGCAATTTAAAATCGAGCATCATTATCAATGTAAATGATTCCTCCAATTTGGAGCGAATTTATATAATAAATTAAATATCAAGCCAATGAGTGAGCCGACAATGTGCATATAAATAATGCATGCATTGTTATTGTCTCTGTTTGCCCAAGTGGGCTATATCAGCCATTCAAAATGACAAAATGATTCAATAATCGTCTATTGGTTGGTTCAGTCAATAGATTGTGAAAGCAATTGGCAGACTCAGTTGTGAAAAAGCCGAGAGCGGGATCAACGCTGTTTGCTTTCTCATTGCCTCGAACCAAGCCACAGTTAAGAAAGAAAATTTTGAAAACAAAAATGTGCCGAGATGTGATTGCTTTTCCGCAAAACAATCAACAATCGAGAGCAAGTGAAAGATAATCATACTTTGCATCAATTCACTTGTTCACTAGCTAGTGCTGTTGCACTGGTAATGCATTCCACAGCATACAATATATTAAGTGCATATTTACTTTTGATTGTTTGCACTTTGAGTGCATTCGCCAGTGAACAGTTTATCGACATAGGAATAGACCTGTTATGATAAGTCCAGTGGCAATCGAGTAGTAATTAAGCGACCAGAATCGATCGAGTACCGCAATATAATAATCAAATAAAGGAGCAACTTAATTGGTCCAGATGACATACCATGAGTTGTCCCATAGATAGAAGTACCATCGTAATTATTAGTTTAGTAGTTCTGTTAGTTTATAACGTACCAAAACATAGCCATCCAAGATTGCCCAACTGAAATATTGTTCGACGATTGTCATGCTAAATGACTTTAATCATGCGGAATTGTTTTTGTGCATTAAAAAAATTGCATTATTATTGTCTAATTTGAAATTAGTAATCTTCAATTGATCGTAAAAACTGTAAGTAAAACGAATAAATAAATATTATTGTAAAGCAAAGACTTCCCTCATGTAATTGCAATTGTAAATAAGTTTGCTTGGTAAATCGTTTTTCTGTTCAAACAAAGTTTTCTTAGCATGTTCTTGCGTATCTTTTATCATAATTGAAAATAGATTTGCAAATTGCAATGTTCGGTTAGGTAGTGAATAAAGTTACGATACGATTGTTCTTGTGCTTGAAGAAAGTGAATTCAATCTTGGTTGTCAGTCTGAGTGGAGAACGGTATCGATAATAAACGTATAAGTTCTTGCATTCGTAATACAATTGTTAACTATTTCAAATGTTGATGCTCAGGTTTGATGAGATTCGTCAAGTGGACAAAACATTCAGAATATCTTCCGTGATAGATTTTGTATTTTGAAAAGAAAACAATCTACAGAATAAAAATAAATTGATTAATACATTTAATTAAGGATAATTATGGTTACCTACATATACGAGATATCGCTCCCATCTCGTATTATGTATTACATTTGCACCAATAAAGATAGGCAATTTATATTTAACTTCAAATTGCATTTAACATTTTGTTTGCCATTTTCGAGGCAAATTGAATCGCAAATTGTGGGAAGGACTTATGGCTTGGTTTAGCACTCGAGCAGTCTACAATTCATTGGAAGAACTTTTGTAAAGATACTTTTTGGTAACATTACCAACGGAAAGAATGAATGCACTCAGCAAAATAGCAATACACAACACAACACGCCTTTGTGCGCCAACTTTCCTCTGTCAAGTCTAGATGGCGCTCTATTGTTTGGTTCGAATGACTTCCAAAGAGGCTTCCAATGACATTACTTTCACTACCTTCTACAAATAGACAAGTTAGATTCATGTAAAAGTAAAATTTTAATGATCAAAATAAAAAAGTAAAAGCAATAGTAAAAGAGCGCGTAGAATATCTTCCCATTTTAAAGTCCAAATTCGCAATATGGGTGTCATCAATGAAGAGCATAATATTGCAATTGCGGACAGCGCTACTGTTCAAGAATGCTCTCCTTTCTGAACAGTTATCTGAATCAACATGCAAGTTGTGTAATAGACACATTGAAATAGCAAAAACACGATCATCAGGATTAGCATTACTACCCAGATTATTCTTACAGGCATTGCAGCAGACGAGTCTCTTGGGTAGGATGATTCTTCTGGAAAACTCTTGAGGCAAATTATAAAGCAGGTGCATCTAAAGAACTCGAGCACTTGGCCAACCAATCGATTGCACTTGGCACAAACATTTGGCTGTACTTGAAACATGCGCTCGGGACAGGCCATTCATAGATGCACAAGACAGACATTCTCACAGTCAGCCATCTTGGGCGAATTGAATGTACTTCAATGCATAGCTAGTAGTGGTAGCTTACGGTAGAATGTCTTCCGACGTAGACGATCCACATTGAGACGATTGTCCCGGTGAAGATGCTCCTTGTAGTGCCGTTTCTTTTGATGTCGTTCCTTTCAACGATATTCCTTGTGGCGTCGTTCTTAAGAATTTGTAGTGTCGTCTCTGAAAAAGATATTCCTTACCATGTGTATAGTGAAGATATTCCTTGTGGAAACGTTCCTTTCGACGACGTTCTTGGTGGGGATATCCCTTGTGAAGACTCATTTGGTCCAGACACAGCATGAGCCGAACTGGTCTTTCTCCTTTTTCTAAAAGATAAGTAAACCGTAAGAAGGATTAAATAATTATCCCAAAACAAACCAGAACTTACTTTGGAGGCGTGTCACTATATCGACCAGATGGCTCCGAGGACCCAAACTGAAATTTCGAGTGAGCCAGGCCCAGGAGACAATAAAGTGGCAGACCTGTCACGTTGTTCAATTTTGGCAACTTCTGCTCTTATGAGTTCCTTATCTTTGATTTTCTGTATAATGCGTTGCTCACTAACCACAATCTTCACCTTTAGAGAATAAGATTAATTCATGTAGATAGAAAATATTTGAATGTTCGCCTTTGGACCTCGTTCAAGTGGCGTTCACTGCAATCGCTGTTTCCATTTTAGATTTGCCCTTTAGTGATACTGCAATACTACACATGTGGCACTTTTTACGGAAGTTTTAGCATCAAGCTAGCTTCAAATCCGAATTGGCTCGGGTTAATTTGCAATTTTCCTGTGCTAAGAACACTGCCAAAGATGAAAACAGGGCTTTACTGGACCGTCGACTTCGAAATAAAGGCAATCAATAAGCGTTCCTTGAATTTGAGTTCCTTCACTTCGGTGAGGAATATTGCAACTGCTGATATCGGCACCCAAAACTACATGCGTAATGTTCTGCTTCATTGGGCCTGCATCGAAGAAAATATGAAATTACTATTGAGTTAATAATATAATAAAAATGCAAATTGGATACAAATCGATCAGTTTGTTTATGGTGGAATAAGCATGCAACTCGTCCTTTACCAGGAAGAAAAACCACCATGTCCAAAGGAGTGATTCCAAGTGGTTGCCGAAGTGGCCAACTTCAAGTCTATTTGTGAAGAAGGAAAAACAAACAAATATAGAGCACATTCACAGGCCACAAACAGATTATTATAATCATTGTGCAGTCCGACAGATGGCGGCAGCAGTGTTTGCCTATATTTATAAACACTATTGCAAACCGGTTCACAAGTTTGCTTTGTTTTCAT
This sequence comes from Rhizoglyphus robini, assembly GCA_023373905.1. Taxonomy (NCBI): domain Eukaryota; kingdom Metazoa; phylum Arthropoda; class Arachnida; order Sarcoptiformes; family Acaridae; genus Rhizoglyphus; species Rhizoglyphus robini. The sequence continues at coordinate 6,841,631 of JAKIJQ010000003.1, forward strand.
GGAAACTCTCTTTCAGGTAATCATTTGTATTCATTTGTTTCACATTATTCAATTTGTATTTCTTCTAGATGTTTTTACTATTTCTATGTTTTTACTATTTACTACTTGGTTATCTTACAGTGGTATAACGCACGATGAATCAATATTTTTGACAAATCAAAACAAATCAAATTGCAAAATATTTTATATAGAATTTTGCGAAATATTTACCCACTTGTATTGTCCCGTTTGAAAATGTCATGCAAGTTTACCATGCGAGTCATCTCTTTTGCTTAGTCGTCGTCTCGTTTGGTCCGACGATTTGTTTGGGCCAATTGGTACTTTAGTAACTTAAAGCAAACATAGTACTTTACTTTACGCCGACTACCTTGTTGCCAACATGTTGGATAATTTAAAAAATGATCATATTTCTTCTCTACAGTTTCTGAAAATCGAGAATGCATCTAGCTTTCGCCTACTCGATATCTCACATTAGCACAAGCAATGCAAGCTTTCGCTGTATCTCCTGTCGCCAATTGCGAAAGGCGCCTTCCAATTGTCATATGTGCCGCAACTGTTGGATTTGGCCATTTGATGTAAGTAACTTAATTCTTAATAAAAAATCTTATCAAGCCTTATCGAGTAATTATAATATAACATTTATTCAATGCAGAATCACATTTGCCAAACAACAACAGCGACAGTACTGCAAGCAAGTCCAAAAAAGTGCTCGTGTCATGAAATTATTCGTTCTACTAAAATTTTTGCTATGCAAATGCATGATGCGGTTGGCGTTAAGTTAAGAAAGCAAACTGATATAAGCTGAATAAAATGTGTGCCAATTATTGAATATTAGAATAATCTAAATGGAAAATTGCACTTCACTTCAAATTAGTAATTTGCCTAAAGCAATTATTTGGTTGTGGTGAAAGTTGAAGCAGGCAACAACTTCAACTGACAATTTGTTTTCAAGCTAATCTCATGTTGATCGATCTTAATTCCCCCGAAGTAATAACGCGTGTTTGATTGTTAAATGCAATATAAACGCACTCCACTGTTGTATTGCCTCACACTTTCATTTGATTGCTCTTTTTGTTCGCATCGCAAACAATCTCAAACCTTCATCACTTCAGTCATGTTGAGTAAACTGCCCGACCTGGCCATTTTGTGTGTGTTTGACCATTTGCCCATTGGAGACATTCACAACACGATCGAATCATTTCCACAGTTTGAATCGCTTGTCTCACTTGCATTACTTCGTCGCAAGTCTTTGACATTGATTGGTGATGCAAAGGCTACTGAAAACCTGTCTCAAATGTCACCCTACCACGATCCTCCACTTATCCCGAAGTCATATTCCGACCTCTACATACTTGAGCCCAAGTTCATGTCTAACCCAAATTGGCTATTGACCACCTTTCCTCGAGTGACCACACTTAACATCAGCGTAGAACAAGTTAGCCTTGAGAGCACCATTGTGGCGGTGTGTCACCTAATCGACCAGTGGAGCAGAAAACTGGTCAGCCTCAAATTGTGTTTTTCTTTCGACGAACAATATGGAAACATCACAATGCTGCTGGAATCAATCAATAGGCTGCCAACATTGAAGATACTCGATCTCGACCTGAATGAATTCTATTTACGTGACGAGACAATCGATTTGCCTGTGTTGTCTCGCCTGGAGCAATTCTATTTCCGCTCACACAATGACGACGATCTCATTGTCGATTCGCTCAAACGTTATGCTCAACCAAACACAAATCTACGTCAAATTGGCATCGATTTGATCAGTGGCGATGTTCAGAGCTATATCGATGAGTTTAGTGCTGAATTCTGTACGCGATTCACTCATCTCAATATGATGGGAAATATAGAAGGATATCAATTGAAAACTTTCACCAGTCGCTTTTGTTCACTTGTGAACATATCAACCTATGCCCTGTGTGACCTTGATCCGCTCAACTGTTCAATTACCGACTTGGCACATCACCTGTCCCCATTGACCCAATTGAAGAGTCTTCACATGAAACTTGAGTGCATTCCGTCGAAGCCAACTGTAAAAGAACTCGCCTCTCTTCCTCAACTACGCTCAGTCAAGTTCATTCAATTGACCATTGAAACCGATTGTCACAGTGCACTTAAAGCCCTATGTCTCGAATGCCTGTTTCCCTGCCTAGAATCGATTGATCTCATCTATGCAAGGGATCAATGTGCCGAGTGTGACTTTGATTCGCACTGTGTCACTGAAGAACAACTGCTCAAATGTGTCTCCAAACGGCTACAACCACTCAAGAAATGTACTCAACTTGGACAAATTCGCACATCTGTTTGCTGCCGAGATTGGCTCAATTGGTCATTGCCATTATAAAATCTCATAATAATTGTAATCTACATCAAAATGTAATATAATATTTTTTGATTATTTTCAAACTACCCAATCAATTTTTTGTTCCAAATCTTCAACATTTCAATTAAAATACCTTTTGAATATTAATGGCTATCACTATATCAATCAGAGAAAGTTGTCATTTCAAAAAATAGAGAAACCTTCTTTCTCTTTTATTTGTTGGCAAGTGCCCACGATGGACTCAACATTGTCCTCCGAAGCCGAAAGCCCAGTCCCTTACGGTCTCTTTCAGTGTTGCTATGTACGCGATGGTCTCTAGTCAAGTGCCGACCACCTTCAAGAAGCCTGTCCCTTTGCTCATCCTCATGTTCCAACCCTTCCTGCTCAACCCTCAATGTCACTGTACCCTGTGGTGCAACTCTATGCTAAATCTCAATCGCACTTGGCCTTTCTGAATCCCATTGTGCGTCCCCGAGCGAATTGATACAAAGCTGGCAGCGTGGATCGATTAGCCAGAGCCGAACGCCACTTAGCGCAACTGTCCACCATGAAGAGAATGGGCCATTTAGTGTGTGTTTTTGTGGCGAATGGACAACTAAGTAACTCCACATGGCTTAAGCTAATTAGCAGGTTGGGAAATGGCGGGAAAATGAAAAAGAACCCAACAAAAAGGAGATTTAGTGCTGTATCAGATTGAGGCACTTTATAGTTCGGAGAGAGGTTGAAATGACACAGCCCAAAAGAAACTAGTCAACAATTAGACTCGCAATTTCCATTCGGTCTATCTTGTGGCACTAAAAAAAAGTGGCGGAAAAGACTTTTCAAAAGATTTGTGTGCCCCTTGAGCTCACCATTTTTAGTAGCTCCAACTACTGTGGCCAAAACAATGAAGCCGCTGTGGTGTTCATCGCGACCGGCAAACTGCGTGTTCTCAAAATTGAGACACATAAATGCTTTATGCATTCGAATGAAGTCACACAAGTCACAACTAGTGACATTTACCAATAAATATTTGTACTACTCAAATTTGTTTGGATCGTATTTGACAGTGTCAAATGACATCGTTTCAATTAGCGTTCAATTATCAGTCACATTTTTGTTCGCAAAATGCATTTGCATAGTTTCATGTCTATCTATGTCAACATTGTCTTTATGTGAGCTAATTTTGCAGTGAACTTTGGCGCAATTCAAATTATAAATTATTTAATTATATCATTGATAAAATTGCAAGACAATAATCTCACTCTTTAGCTTTGGGTTCGCCACCAAACAATCTTACATTATGAACATACATAGTTGCAGACCATTCAAATTAAATTTCTCATCGCTGCTTATTTTCATTACGACACCGGCGAGATTCGGCTGGCATGTAGGCAGTGAGCTTGATGAGTTTGTTCAAATAGAACACTCGAGCCTAAAAATGACGAAATAAACACGATGCTTCAACAACGTGTGCTTTTATTTGAAATGCAAAATTGTGCAAAGAGGCAATTTATTAACGTGACAATGTGCACATTTGTCGTTTATATGTGCAAATATGGTTACGCCCGTTCAGTGGTTCGGTGCCTCATTTCATTGTACGCCATTCGGTGTAGTGAATGTCGTTGCGGCTCGTTTGAAATCGCCTGTCTTTGGTGTCAATTTCCAGCTCAATCTTTTGTTTTAAACGATCGTTTGACCACTTAGCACGAGTGACCAACCGTCGATTAGCCATCGAATTAGTACTTTTCTGGCCAATCGACGATTTGTGTGGTAATTTCAGCAGTAAGCCAATTGACAATTGACAGTAAGCTAGTGACTCGATTAGTCAGCTTTACATGGGAATGGCACAATTAATGTTGATGCCAAATGATTCAATCAAAATGATATTTCCATTTAGATAATGTCTGCTCACGGCAAACGGAAACGAAACCATTTACGCCAGTGAATCTTTTTAGTCAGATGCAAGTGCTTTTAGCTTAGCTTGGTTGTTGTCTTCTACGTAGAAGATTAGCCTATGGAATATATATAATATGACAACAATGAAATCGATTAATTTCCATTTCAAATACCTCGCATTAGATAGTAAGCTTGTCATCACAAAGTAAGCCATTAGCGGGATTGAGAAGAGCGTCTAACAATAAAATTCTCCCGTCCACATTGATCGATTTGAATTGCCAATGCGTAATTAATAATTAGCAAATTATAGTTAAAGCCAATTATTTGGTTGTTCTTGGACCGAATAAGAAAACTAACAACGACAGTTCGAAACCGTTCCAATTGTAATTGCTCAAAGTGACTATAAATAACCGAAACCTACTTCAGGTTCGGTCATTGAGTTTAGTTTGTTTGTGTTTGTTGTGTCTACTGCCATTCACGCACTCACTGCTATATGAAACGTTCTCCATCTCAAGCAAGCAAACTTGGTCGTGGTGGCAAGGAAGCTTCGGTCAGGTCAAGTCACAGCTGTGGAAGTCTTAGATGCTGTCTGCGTGTTCCTCTTTCCTCTCCCCTTTCCCCTCGCAAACGACCAAGCTCGATAGAACTAGCTCTTAGTCGAAGACGCACCACTGGAACCAAGAGTAGTGGCTCTCGCCTCCGCAGTCGTTCAAGAAGGCGTTCCACTCGCCAGAAGAGTTCTTCTCGCTCCCGTTCCGCACGTCGAGGCCGTCGCCGCGATGATTCTGGCCCCCGCAATCGTTCAGGAAAGCGATCCACTCGCCGGAAGAGCTCTGCTCGCTCCCGTTCCGCACGTCGAGGCCGTCGCCGCGATGGTTCTGGCCCCCGCAATCGTTCAGGAAAGCGATCCACTCGCCGGAAGAGCTCTGCTCGCTCCCGTTCCACAAGTCGAGGCCGTCGCCGTCGTTCTGGAACCAAAAGAGGTGGTCGCCGCGGCCGGTCAAGAAAGCGATCCACTCCTCGGTCTGTCCGATCACGTCGCCGTTCTAGAGGTGGCCGTTCTGGTTCTCGATCAACTCGTGGTCAATCATCAATTTCAGGCAATGGTCGAAGAGCTTCTCGTCGTGGAAAACGTGGCAGAGGCAAAGCTCGTGCTCGAACCGGTTCTCCAAAGTCGCGCTCAACTGGCAACAGAAACATGTCTTCAGGCTCTAAAAGCAACACACCCGCACGATCACCAAGTTCGGCTCGATCGCCTTCTAAGACTGGCCCAAGTAAAGGCTCTCGTCGAAGCCCTCGCCGAAGTGCTCGCAAAAGTGCCCTTAGCAAGTCTCCAGTCAAATCTGCTGGCGGCAAGAAGAACGATATGGTCTCGATCAGCACTGCTGCTCGTGGATCCAAAGGATCAAAAGGCGCAAAAGGTGGGAGAGGCCGCAAAAGCCAGTCAACCTCGCAGGGTGGCAGCAGTCGAAGCCGCAAAGCCAAGAGTGTCTCCACAGCTAGTTCCACTGAACCGTCTGCTGCACCTGGGACACTCCCTGCCAGCAGTTCGCATGCTTCTGATGTGACTTCAAATTCTGAACCGCCTCCACCATCGACCGGCGCCGGTGGTGCTTCAGCTCAAAATCAATCACCGCAAACTCCACCAGCACTGCCAAATTCAGGCCTTGGCCCGAGCAACTCGCCTCACTAGTCTGCTGTGACAGCTCGCTTCATTGCTGTTTCCATATTAGCAGAACTTGTGCTAAATTAACAAATTAACAGTGAATCAACATATATTCACTTATTAAAAGCTTATTGAAAATCGTTGGCTTTACTTGTTCTTATTCGTATGTTTTGAGATGCGACGTGGGCGTGAACATAGCGCTTATGATGGAGTCGATGATGGAATGACCCGAATGAGTGCAAATGATGTTGTCCTCTACCACCGAGGCGATTTGCAATCGAGCACAAATATATCATGTTGGTACCATTTTTCCTGACTATTGACAGTCTTTTGAGTTGACAAATCCTTGAGAGCTTGGTTTTTGGTAATGGTCGACTTCACACATCTGCCTCTAGTGTCAATGGTCACCAAATGATTATCCGCACTCGTATTGTTGAACACGACACGACCAGTAGGAATTCTTTTGATTTGAGCACTTGTTCAGTCACGGCAATTGCTTTATCCCATTCCTTGGCTCTGTTTGAAAGTGCAGGCAAAATCTGGTTAAAGATGCTTTTGGGTGATCGACAGAGGTGGTTTAACTTGTTATCCAGTTAACTTTCCAATTGTGAGTGAAACATTCGGAGAAAATCCTCATAAGACATTTTGGTGGGCGATTTCATTTTAGTACTTTGAGGAGAAGTCGATTGAGTTCGTTGTGCACAGCCGCATCAATATCAATAATAATTTTATCTTAAGATAATTCTTGTGCTCCAGGGCTTAGTATCTGTTCAATAAAACAATTGCATTAGCACTGGCACTACTAAATGCTCAATTCAATTTACCTGTAGATGAAGTGAGATAGAGCTTCAAACTTACTGGAACAGGTTGGTTCGAACACGGCAAGTTCAATGATAAACTCGTGAAAGTCGAAGAAGGAACGTCGAGTGAAAGCAAATGCATAATACAGACAATTGGTCTAGCCGGGCACATTCGTGTTTCGACAACACATAAACATGCACATTGTTCACGACCAACTTGTCATGTTGGTCTCAGTAGACGATATACACGGGTACATTCACCACGGAGGCTTGTAGAGCGGCCATAATGTCCATCCAACAGACTGGTCAATGTCTCCATGCATGTCATTTGTTGGGGATTGCATGGCTTCTTCTGTCTTTCGTAATAGAGAGAATATTATGTTATAACATCGACGATACGCCACAGCAACAAGACAGAAATAGCACGATCGTGGATGTCACAATTCAGTGGCAAGTTCATTGCTCTGATTACCATGTCAAGGCAGAAAGACAAGAATGCAGACTGGAGATCAAGACAGCCTAGTGGTGACGAAACCATTGCCTCGGACACACCAGGGGATAGTCAAGAAGCCATTTATGGTCTGTCTGGTGACAATCCTCCACTTAACCTCGTCACTCGTATCCGAACGATGTGATTTACCAAGCGCATTCCTCATTCGAGTCTCCGAGCAGTTACGGTGGTAACGACGTTAGATGTGACTGAATAAGAATAATTTAACTTTGTTTGAAATTTTAATGTAATTACAATACCCAAGTGCCGGTTTGCCCGAAAATAATGTGCTCTTTCTAGTTCTCGGCATTTCAGGCTCCTTTTGGTATGAGATGAGGCAAATCGAAAACAGAGACTGGCTTGAATTGGTCGCAACAGGTACGCCACCGCCACACTTTGATTACTTTTTGGCGCGTTGCTTTGAGGAGAGCCCATTTAAAGGTAAGGATATATAAGGAAAAGATGAAATCGCAATTGACTCGGCAAGTAGTGGCTCTTTCGCCACTCGACATTCACTCGACGTTCACTGGTCCATTAGATTGTTCATTGAATTTAAATGGTTCACATGTGGCTTGAGCTGAAAGCAGTAAGGAACAGTTGCAACTTGCAAACAAACAAACACAATAAATATACAGCCTTTGGGTTTGACACAGAGATAAGTTGTTTAAATTGTCGCTGTGAAACTAGAGAAGTGTAAAATAGGCATCGATTGACGATGACAACGGCAAATAGAAATTAGAAACGGCCTCTCCACTAAAGCTGCTGTCGTCGCCAGAGACGATCGTTCATTTCTCTTTTGGCTGTCAACTAGTTCACTTCGCTTCTAACTTCTACTTGAAAACCAAGCCTAACTGTCTGCCAAAAAGAAAATGGAAGACCAAGTCTTGTCGAAGTTGGCTGAATTGAAGATTCACATTGACCAGCGATTGGATGAAATATTCGCGATATGTAAATCCTCTGGTGGTGCAAAAGTTGCAGATCTACTTCCAAATCCAAGTAAGAGGAGCGCTGGTTTTGTGCCGCTGGCCAACTTTGGCGATGAGAATATCTTGGTGGACCTTTCGCCTACTAAACCCGATCCTGTCCAGCCCAAGCAATCGCCTGCTAATGATCTTGAGGCTGTTCTAAATTTGCCTATTATCCGTCCCGAAAGTAACTCATTGCTGTATACGCCTGTGGACCTTGGCAGGCCAATCGATGTCAATCTATCGTATGTCTATTCGACTAGAAGCTTCTTTGTGCACCTAAACTATGATGAAGTGGAAAATTTCTATGTGAATTTTAACGAATACTACAGCACTGTGATGCTTGATACTGACATTAGATTGAACCCGAGTACTATTGCTATCAAACAACTTTGCTGCGTCTTGAACGACGATGACTCGAGCTATTATCGGGCTCAAATTCTGAAGGCAACCGACGGTGGCTTTTTGGTTCGATTTGTCGATTTTGGTGACATTAAAATGGTGCAGCACAAGTCGATCTTTAAGCTATTTCCCGATTATGCTCGGATACCTATTTTTGGGTTGCATTGCTATCTTGAAGGTAAGGTTTCTACTTGTAATTTCTATTTCTACTTGTAATTTCTATTTCTATTTTTAATTTCTATTTGCTTAATTATTTATTTTATTTTATTTATTAGGCACCTGGACTACTGATTTTGCCAAAATGGAAACGGCTTTTATGGATTTTTTGACTATGCCTAATTCGTATTGCACCGAAATAAAGGCCAATTTTCAGCCAAGCCAGTCTTCGAATAAGATGCCCGTTAGCTTGCAAGTTAAGCTTTCTGATGGGAGCTGGAAAGACTTGAAGGATTGCAATTTTGATCGGGTTCAGGTTGCAGGTATGTTTACATTATAGTCTACAATATATCCGAGTACTAAGAATTTTTTTATTTAGAATGCGTCTCGAAGCTTATTTTTAATTTCAAAGGTATGTTTATATTTGTTTTCTAATTTTATTGTTTCTAACGCGTTTCTTATTTTGTTACAGATTTTGCCAAAAATTTTCTAACTATGGAAAATTTCTGTAAATCACATGAAGGTAATAATTTTATCTTATATATTTTTCCGATTATTTATATTTATTTTTATATTTAGTTTATGGAAAATTATCTTCTTTGGCTGACAATCGTCTTTCCAATGCTAGTACTTATTCTGGAATTTGTACTAATGCCACGAATGCTTCAAATTTTATTTTTTCGCAAAGTTTGGCCACCGAGTTTACCACCAATCTAAGGTATTTTTTTAATATTGAGTATTTTAATTATGAAATAATAAAATGGTTTATTTATAGTTTCTTTTACCGTGGCCTGGTTGAGAACGTTTGCACCAGTGTTAAAGTGAATTCGCTGGTTGTCTTTGGTATTCAAAACAAGTTTTTCTTTAGAGGATTTGTTTTGAGCGTTGATTCTCAAAAACAGTATGAGCTCTTCTCTGTTGATTTTGGCTTTATCATTTCGGTTAAAGCTGATGAGATTTTCCCATTGTTCGAGGACTTTTCTCTTGGCAAGTTTCCATGCTTTTCGGCTCTGTGCGCTCTTGACAACATTGTCCCCATTATGGACAATAAATGGTCTCCAGTTGCTGTGTAAGTATTTTTTTATTTATTTCTTAATTTATTTGTAATAATATATGTTTTCTTTTTATAGCAAAACCTTTCAAACTTTGGTTCAAGGAACCTTCACCGTCCATCCCAAACGCTTCTCCAATGGAAATCACTCTGTGGAAGTCGAAATGGCCAACAAGAACCGTGCCGCTGACATGCTCAAGAAATTCAAACTTGGCAAAGATGAAATCTTTTAATCTCTTCACATTACGTCGACATGCGAGTTTTCTATTTAATTATATATCAACTATCTATTCCCATATGTTTAATTTTAGGATATTTACACGTATCTCGTACTACTATTTATGTTAAACACTCGCATGTCTAAATATTTGATTCTGTTAATGTATGAATAAAGTTAATTTGGCTAAACATTATACAATGGTGGTTCATTATTCTTTCTCGTCTCTAGATGTGCGTGCGGCAATTTGCCTCGATTCATTTGTTGCCCTCTGCCATCATATCTTGTTTCTTTTTCTTTCACTTTTTCCCCTCGGCCGCCTCTTTTAAAGATGAGTCATAGATGACATTGACTCAGACTTGCTTCTCTTTCGCTCGTTACTTTAGACATGGATGCAGTCTCCAACTGGCCGTCAAGTTCTATGTCGCCAGGACGCGACCATAACCTCAATTAGACATTAGGGGGGCATACTTTAATCACGTGATCAAGAAAATCGACTTTTTGAACTCTCCCATCCCCCATGTGATCAGGTCGTGATCAAAGGCCAGACCCCCCTAAACATACACTTTTTGATCAAGCCGTATTTTTACCCATTCCAATAAATAAGCCATTTTAAATATTATCATATAAATTTTAATCAAAAAATTGGCATTTATATAAGAACAAAACCAAATCAATCATTTATGATCATACTGACTGTTAGTATCGTCAATTTCAGTGTCGTCTTCATAATCGGAGACTATGATGATTCGAATAGACTCCTTCATATCTCCTCGCGGATCATCACCAAATTTTTCAAAAGCAGGAGCAAAGTTACTTCTATTTTTTAAAGAAAATTCCCCTTTAAAAGATGGTTTGGATTTGATCGGACCCCCCTCACATTTTTCGTGATCAATGTGTGATCATTTGGCAAACCCCCTTCCCTCCAACCCTTGATCACGTGATTAAAGTACGCCCCCTTACCGGTCCATTTACCCACCACTTGATGGCTTAGTTTGGATGTTTTAGTGGCTGGTCTTATTTGTATATTGTGCATTGTGTACATTCGCCAATTTTCATTTTGGTTCGGTTGTTAATTTGTTTCAATTCAATTTCAATAACGGCAACGGTATATCATTGTCAGTGGCGGACTAAGGGACCGAGTCATTTGAGGAATATACAATCCTTGTATTAGCTGTGCAGGCAGCAGAGGCAATATGTAATCTAATGTAATGGTTGTCTGTTGTAATCAGTTGATGTAATGACGGGCCCTGTCATATCGTTACTAGCCCGAGAGCAATTACTACTATTTATGACACGCAAATTGTCGCTATCGAATATATTGAGGAGTGGGAGTTGTGTCTTTTGCGCGCTTGTGGAAAGAGTTTTCGGAAATGCCTTGCCGTATCAGCTGCCACTTCGGCCTTTTCGCGTCTCTTGGAATCAACATTTATGGGTGCCGTTAGTGCTTGGCTAATGCTTCCAGTGAACAATCGTTCACACTTCTAAAGTGATAACTCGAGAAACCCCCATGAATCAAGTTTAATCAATCTCTTCGCTCACGCACGCACATGATTGACTTTATTTAATTTTATTTGGTTCGCTTTAATCCAATTAAATCACAAGTTAGTTAGGAAAGTAATGAACGAACAGGCGATAAACTATCTTACAATTAAGTTTCATAGATAGCTTTATTGGCGCATTGCACTAATCACTTTCCAGTTCGACTCATTCATTTCAACTCAGTATTGCCATATAGCACTTAGTCCGTTGTGTGAAAGTCTAAATAAATTTAATGAAAACATACAAAGAATTGAGTCTAAAGTCACACATTTGGCCATTGAGTGAGTTGTCGAGAGCAATCTTTTTAAAGAGAGTGACAGGTGTGACGCATGCGTACAGAGTCAGAGTCAATTTTCGCCTTCCACATCGAGTGTCGTCATCATTGCTGCTTCAGTGCGTTGACGCTTGCGTTGTGCGGCCAGAGACAGCCAGTCCGACCGTTCTGATCATCGGACGATCATCGTCCACGTATTAGATGCCATCTGGTTGTCAGTATGGAAAATTTGCATTCAATACTAGGCTAGTATTACTAGCGCTAGAAGACAATCAACAGCTGTCGCTAGCAATGACCTTTCTTGTTGCAACTCACCTCACACCGCGCTTCGATAGCATTCAATGTCTAATCCTTGGACTTGGCTTAATAACTGGAAATGCTTTGATGGGGACTACTTTGATGCATTGGTTCTCGTTGGCACGGTCATTGTCCTGGTGATTATCTTATCTCACAGATCTATCATATAAATCATTGACTGTCCACGGCGATGCTCGTCCCGCAAATTTGGTGCCTGGTCATGCTTTGTGAGTGTATTCAGGAAGCAATGGCAGTGCTGGTTGCCTATAGGCAGCTGCCTCGACCGTCTTCAAACGCTTCAACATCTCAAATTGGGCCTAGAAGTGCCATTCCATCTCCGCCCCGAATTGTCTTTTCTGTCTCGTTTGACTACCTTTGGCATTTTGCTGGTGGCTTTAGTGATGAAGATTATTGAATTTTGTTTTTGTTGCTTAATTATATTAACATATTAATATATTCAACATATGTGAGGATAATATCGAATCGATCGAATTACACAATATGGTAGATTTGCAGGGCTTGCTCCACGTTGGCCATCGACTTGGCACCAAATTTAATGTTTTATTTATACTTCAAACTGGCCCTCAAGAATACGATCGATGACATGAAGCTGTTTTGCACTCGTTTTAGCTCGCTAACCAAATTAGCGCTATGAAATTAATGCCGATGACCATGTTGGCCCGGTGCTTCTCGCGACTCCATCAATTGGTCAATCTCGATTAATCTGCATGCAAATTTGCATGTTTCTAATGTTCAACTTGAGGTAGGAGAACAACCTCGACAGGAAATTGTACAAGTTCCTTCAGTCCGTTTGCTCGTTTTGTCTTTCATCACCAAATGTCACGTCGAGTCTGAGCGGCTGTTCATTCCAGACTTGTTCGTCGATTGGCTCAATGTACCCTTCGGGCTAGGCAACCATTTCGACGATGTCTCAACTTGCGTACCATTCAAATTGAAGATTCGTTTGTCGCCAATGAACCTCTCATGATTACTGCCAACGAGCTGTGAACTATAGTTGTTGCTGTTGCTGATATATACACTACTTTCATTCAAAGAGCATCACATTTATATACTTTTATTTTGTCAATTTATATTAATAATAATAATAATAATTAGATTCTTAAATTATCTATTTGATTAAAGTGGAAGGGAAGTTAGTGGCTGGCTTGAACGAGGCAGCAAATTGGTAAATAATGCAAATTCTTAGACATCCTTATCTGCAGACAACGGAACTGTCGATCGATCGCCTTGTTTAAATCGTTCCCGGTAGATCATCATCGTGTTTCGAAACATGTTCAATGAATTCAACTCGAACTTGCTTGCCCTATGAGAATTTGGTTTTTTGATTGAATTGATTTATGATATTCAACACCGTAAATACCACCTGCTCTTCATCGTTTGGTGCGCAATTTGGTGACATTTGCCTTTGCATTGATAAATCAGATGATCGACTGGTAAGTGGACTCGTTGGTTAGTTCCTCGTCCATATCGATGCCGTCATTGTCTGGTGCAACCATCAAGGTATGGCGCCAATTTGTTGGCTATTTATCACAATTTACTTAACGAGCCATGTTTGTATGCCACCATTAGTCCGAACCACCCTCACTAGTGGCTTGCAGCCACAGAATCATAGACCAGACCAAACTATTCTCCATTGGCACTCGGAGAGAGTAATCACAGTGAGCACGATCACTGCACTCGAAGCAATTGCAGTAAAACATTATATACACTCTTTTCGGTCCGAATGGCCACCGAGTTTATTCGTAATCGAGACGCGCGCGCCTTCTTCACTGTCCGTGATCGATCATCAATCACAATCGTACGGCATCACTGGTCCACTCAATTATTATCGAGCAATGCTCCGTGGTTATGGCGATGGTGGCAGGAGAAATAGTAAATCCTCTGGAGCCTTATCCACAAGCCGATAAGTGGAACACAAACAACATTGTTCATTTGGGGCCGAGATTAAACATTTAATGTTAAATTAGTGTCAATTTGTGTGCGTGTGTGGAGCAGTGTTGGGCAACGACGGCCACTTGTCACTGGGTCTAAGTATGTAGAATTGAATTAGTTAAAAATCCAAAATAATTGTGCACATGTACTTACGTTTATCCGGATGGATAGTCATCGAGGAAATCCTTGATGATAAAAGCTGGGAGTCGTCGGGTTCGTCCGTTTTGGGTGTAATCGCACCAGAGAGTGCACTGCTCGACAGTTCTGTTGACAGACTCAAAACGGGCCAACTGTTCGAGAAAGGCCACGTTTGGATTAATGAATCCTCGCTTAGATTTGGTGTAGCGGAAGGCCTGCTCAAGGGACATTTCATGACGACGAATGAGGTAGGCTGTAGAGGTGTAAAGGTCTGCTTAGAATAGGCTCAAACTTGTTGACCATCAAACTCACCAATAACAATAGCAGCGGATCGACCGACACCAGCCAAGCAGTGCACTACGGTGGCCTGTCCTTTCAACTCGAAGGTGTGCATCTTCTCGAGCACTTCGTCAAAGTAGATTGACAAGTCTTCCTTTGGATCGTCTTCCACTGGAATGCGGTACGACTCGATGCCGTCCACCTTGAGCAGTGGCACCTCATAAGTGACATTGATCACACATCCAACTGGTCGTGCAAATTGATCGAACCTCTCCTTGACGATTCCTCCCGCACCGGTGAGACCGACTAGTTCGGTGATTGGCGACAGCTGGGCCAATGGCTCCGAGAGGAGTATCTTTGCATTGGGCGACAAAGTTGGTCGGTTTCGGATGGCTTCTAGTGCGCGTAGAGTGGCCAAGGTGCCAGTTGCTGGTGCAATCACACGGCCAAATCGAGTTCGGGTGGCACGTTGAGCTCGTTCCAGAATGCCAGTACCGGGCATAAGCAGGCCCATGGTCGTCCTGAAAAAAGGCAAAAGTTAGATATAGGAAATGCAAACACAAGCATGATGCAAATAGACAAACGTCAACAAACGTACATTTTGGCCGGATGTTGCATAGTTGGAACGACACTGGACTGGAGATCTTCAAGATCGACGAGACGAGAGTTAAGTTGGTTGCCCATGTAGACACAGAAGTAAAAGCAAATTACTAGACAAACACACAATGCAACCAACCAGTGCCTGTAATAAGTGGCTTGTGGACTGTTGAGTTTTAGAACTTCAGAACACACAAATGAACTTTCACATAATTGAACTTGTCCAGAGCAAAGGTCATTAAGTGCAGAATGGATAGTAAAGTAGTGCTCCAGTTCTGAACGGCCCTAAATGAATTACTCCATTCAAGGCTGGTTGGTCACTGCTGAAGTGTCTATAGACATATATATCAATTAAATATGTTTACCTTGTATCAAACAAAACGCATCATACTGCACTAGTGTGCACCGAGTCAGTGCAGTGTCCTCTGTGTCCATTGTGGCAATGTAGACCAAATACATTCGGTGATAAATTGAATTGGCTAATTTGGCCACAAAAACGAGATGGTTCGGATTGAGTTCAGATGTGTTGACATCGACGATGCACATGCAGGGCAAACGATTCGTGACACACACTGCTCATAGATCCTGGACAGATCGAAATCAGCACAATCGGTACAGTTTCCAGTTTCCGATTGTCTCGAGACAAGCGATCAGACATGAGAACATTACGACATATGCCCGACCAAATGATAATAAAGACAACAAACCAACTCTCCACCAAACCAATGTCTATTCTATTAATAAAGACTCGTTACATTCGGAACAGAACGACTCCACACCAACAAGCAAGTGTTGCCACATTTGCACTTGGACTGTCTGAGTAATATTTTAAAGTCGATTCAAAGTGGCGAATGGCGTCACCCACAACAAATGTGTTCTATCGACATTTGTTGGCCGCGCACCGAAATGGGCACATGTGCATGTGTACTCGATGTACTTGTTAGTACTCGATGGCGATTGCTTTGTGTCTGTACTCCGTAGTGCTGGCGCGCGCTTAACACTGCAGTGGAAAGTCCAAAGGGGAAGGAATCTCATATTAAATATCTTTTGCAAGTCATTAGCTTGTCTCGGTAATAAAACTTTGCAATTTCGTCTTCTTAATAAACTTTTTAGTCGTCTTATGCTAAGTGTTTTACCATTGTACGTTTGCACTTTACTTCACTTTACTCTTTCCAATCAAACTTGCGTAAAAGGTGCAATAACCTTTACTTGAAATGTTTCCCAACATCCTTTGCTGCTTTGCTCTTTTCTGGTTTCTGTGCTAATTTACTTGCATGTTGGCATTAGCAGTGCAATACTCGTTGCCTCCATTGAAACCACCGTTACCCAACTCGGCACATTTTTTTCAAAACACTGCACGCCAAATGATGCGAACGGCTATATTTGACAAGTTAGAGTCTAACTGTTAGACTGTTTGTTTGCGCTAATGCTACCAGGGATAGGCTCGATTACCGAGGCAAGAGACAACCTTGGACACACCACAGACTGTCTTGAGTGACTGACCAAGTGACGGCAAATAGATTATTCATTCTTTATTTACTTCTTAAACAATGATAATTACAGTACAATACAATATCAAATTACGTGGTCGAGGTAGTTGGCTCACAAGTCAGTAGTTGTGTTCTTCAGAGTCGAGTCATTCGAGAAAGAAGTCGTATTTGCTCGCCAATCTTCATTACTAATGACATAAGGAAAGCGACTATCTGTCTGTGAGAAACTGTTTAAAATCCATCAAATCATTGGAAACCGTCTTGTTAGCATTAACCGGCTTGAGGTAATTGGCGCGTATTGTCTTGGGCAATTTGTTCAAGGCCATTTTGAACAATTCCAACTGAAGTTGATTGATTGCAAAACACGAATGAATTATTAAGGAGGCCAATCACTTTGTATACAATTCGCAGTAAGTCCTTCAGGCCTCCAATATCGTTAGGGCCCACAGATCGGGCAGCAGCGAGGATGGCCTTCAATTCCAATCGAATCTTTTCTATAAAATGTCGAGGTCGTTTTGGCAGTTGATGCAATGATGATGAAGATGACAACGGAGATGGAGCAACCGATTGTGAAGTCCGTTTTAATGACCGACGAACAAAAGAATTAACATGACCATTTTTGTTTGAAGTTATCAAAGGAATAATACTGAACTTTGTCGTTTGTTTTGAAGAACATTCCAGGCCAATGGCACTTTCTGATGTTGAAGTAGAAGTAACGGAAGGATGATAATGACCAAACAAAGTGTTAGGCCGTTTTGGTTCGAATTCAATTTCCCATCTTCATGTTTATTCAAATGTTTGGCATTGCAATCGGAGCGCGGATGGTCTTTAAGTGGACGCAGCTGAATTGGCCTTTACTCGACTGTCTTGTACATTAATTGTCTCATCAGTTTGTGGAACACGAAAACGTACTTTATTTCTCAATGACGAGCTATCTGTGGTTGGGACTTGAAGCGGCTGTAGCAACTGCGACGAACCATTGAAGAGCCAACTTGTTTGTGCGGTAACTGACCAATTGGGACTGTTCGCTTGGAATTTGCATCACTAGACTCCCAATTGGTTGAGTTTATTCTTTAGAATGTCCGTTGGACGATTCACTACAAGTACCACAGTATTATAAGTACCACAGTATTCAGTGCCTGGATGCTTGCAATAAGTTGGGTTTCCATTCTATGAAGATAAATCAGAGAGATAATTAGGACTATCAAAATTATTCCAGAATTAAATTTACCTAGATACTTAAACACAAACTTCGTGAGTTGAGTAGTTCAAAAAGACAGTTCGGCTTATCTGTTTCGGCCAGGTGTCGATAAGATTGATGACGGAGAATTTATTTGAGACCAAAAACTATGATAAAAACACAATACAATAATGTATTTGTTATAAATGTATATAAATTAACGAAAGTGGGCCACAAGTTGAATGCATATTCTCTTTGAATGAAATCGACGGCCATTTGTGTGGCATTGACATTTGGACAAACTGAAAGAGGCAAAGTAACAAGTGAAGAAGTGGGCATATAGATTCCGAATATTCATGTTTGCGCTTTTGAGCGTCTTTTTCAGTTTCACACACAACTGGTAAACAATATTTGGCTCAAGAGAAACCAAAATTTTGTACTTGATAAACGACATTCTTCGAGCCGTGACAATTGGTCTAGATCAACAAAAATATGAATAAATCAAATAAATAAACCAAAACTACCAGACTTACAACTTATAATAAATGACTTATCCAGAACTTATCAACCAAAGTCTAATAATTAATTAAACAAACAAACAGGCAGACAGTCTTAACAGCAGTGCGGCAGACTCAACAGAACAGAGTGGCGGGCAATGTGCAAAAATATAAACAAAACAACCTTGCACCATCCACAGATGATAGTACCCAAGTGTCGTCCAATTTTTGGTTGATTGACTCAAATGTTTCATTTAAAATTATTAAATTTAATAAATTTTCCTATTAAAATTACAAATTTGACTGTCTAAGATAAGCTTAACATCATACGCAATCATTTTCTTTGTCCAGTTTGACCATAAATTAAATATCAACACTAATCTACTGAACTGAAAGAAGCTGTCCTCGAAAGAGTTATTCAAACTATGTCCAATGAATGATTAAATCTAAGATTATCTCTACTAAAATGATTTAATTTGATTAAAGTTTGTATACTTTGGTCCGAGACAAGTGCTTACAAATGATATTCCATTGCCGAACAAAGGCCGAGTGTTTATTTATACTCGAGTATATCGATCGATCAACGCTTTACCAGACAAACCTCACAAGCTACCTCAATGAGTACCTCAATTTCTTCGAACACTTTCATTCACACTAGATGGAGACACTGTCGTTTTGTATTTATTTAGTTTTCAGTTCTGCATTGGAAATTTGGCAATTTACATTGTTTTTCTGCAGCGGGCAACAGGTTATTGCATAACCGTTATGCCAGACATACCTTTGTGCCTTTGTTTTGATTTGTGAGTATGATTGATAATTAATTAATGTCACCACCAGATAAAATCCCATATATTCTGAGTGACTAAATATTGTTTGCAGTAAATTAATTACACTCGTTCATATCGTTATTTCGCTATTCACAGCGATTGTTCATTGCCTCGAACAGACTGCTCACAATCCTCAATCTCGAGATATATCTTCACAACTATCAAATCAAATTTGTCATATTGCATATATGCTCTCAAATAAACAACACAACACTCATTTGCATCTATTTTTGGCTTTTCTATGGCCAATTGCACTAGATTCGGTGTATTGGTGGCTTGCTAAGCTTGTCGTCTAATCGTGCCAATTTGGTGCAAAAACGTTTTTATGTAATCCCACTGGGACAATCTATATCTCGGTCACCGGTAACCAGTCTTGTTAGACTCGTGTGTCGGTTTGGGTTTGCTTTGTTTGATGTAGTGATGAGCAAACAGCCCTCTAAGTATCTGTCAGTTCATTTCGACTCGATTCGAGCGCATTTATCTATTCTATTTCGAATGCGCGCATTGCGCGTCAAGGGGCGCCAGGCGCGGCTCAGTACGTTATCTTGTACTGGACACATTTATCTGCCTGTTCAAGACCAGACTTCTGCATTTCTGTATTGGTTGCATAGCTTTTACGATTTTCGTTTCGGTCCGAATCGCGTTCTCTCCGTATGGTTTATTCAAACCAATACCACTTCTTTATTGCTTGCCTGGCACTCATTCCTGGTCACAGGGTCAGAGTGCATCGGTGCTGTGCTTATTGGATTGTCTCCAGTCGTCCGTCCGAATCAAGTTTATTAATTTGGAAAAGTTCGCAGTCAAACTGGCGAATGCACACATGGATACTCGTCGCCGTCCAACTCTAAACTGCCAGTCGAATGCCACTAATGTCAATTTGTTAGTGCTTGGTGGGAGATCGTGTTTGCACAACTTCGGTTCACATTATCCTTCATGCCTGAGCGGCACCCGCTTTGTCTCCACGTGGAGTACTCGTCGAGATTTTTTGTTTGAGCAGTACGGCCCGATTGACCATTTGCCACTAATTATCTAATTTATAGCACTCGCTCGATAAGTGACAAAAGCCAAACCGTCAAACATTCTTCCTCTCTATATAGCTGTACATCACTCCCGAATTCGGTCAGAAAAGGTTTGACGATTATTGTATTATATCTGCACTCGATTGAGTAGTCCCAATTCAAAGTGTTTAATCAAATTTCCCCCAATCTTGGCTTGTTGTTGTTAGTGCCAATTGAGCTCAATATAAATTTATGTAATTACAAGTCAGTTTACAAGCACTTCAATGTAGCAAAGCCACTAGAATGCCAAGTACAAGCAATCAATCAATCGCAGCTTCTGTTGCCACTTTCCAAAGTCTTTTGTAAAATATTTTCTTTACTGATGGCGATGGTCGGCAAACGATCGACACCTTAGGAGTCACTGCCTGAGGACCAAACTTATCTCACCATGTCTCACTACCTCGACAAGCACCACAATTGATGCACTTGTTCGGTTCGGTCTAGTTCGTCAGTGGCAGCCTGCTGGCAGGTAATCCGACAAAGAACAGAGTCCGATCGAGTTGCTTAATTGCCAACTGTGTTAACACTGAATACAACGGTGACTGTGATCTATTGCAATTTCACAATTGTGTCACTGACTCATTAAATTCCTCAGTGCCAGACACACAGGAATGCAGTGTTCAATGAAGATTACACTGACAAATAAAAAATTGGCAGTTGGGCTCATCACACGAAGCAAATGGAAATAAATCGATTCGTGTGGCAATTTGTGCGCGTCTAACAGCTGCATTGATACACAGTGACGACTGCAACGAGACATTTCAATATTGATTAATCACAAAATAGATTATGCATCCATACAACAACCAACGAAGTGAACAGTTGGCGCGCTAGCAAAAAGCGAGCCACTGTTGCTGGAGTCGTAGTCATCCTAGAAAAATCTTTTGTTCCGTAAGTCTACCAAATTCCAAATTGAGCAATTCCTGAGAATGATCGGCCCCATGAGGACCTCTACTGATTTGGCTAACAATAACGGCAGTAAAGATACTTATGTCAGTAAGCACTTACCGCCAATGTCATCTACCTGTCGCAGTCTTTCTTATTCGAATTCAATTGGTGACCATCCTTGCTGCTTGTTGGTTCGCCAGTAAAATTGACTACACACACACAATGTTTTTTTTGCTAAATCACATCTACACAATAATGAGCACAGCACATCCTTTTAGTCCAACATCTATCGAGCAAAATCAATTTCTGCGTTTGCCAACACAAAAACTGTTGCAATATCTGAAGTTTGGTCAACTTCAATGTCGTGTTGAGCTTTCAAATGTGATTTCATCCCAGAAGTGTCATTTTTAGATGTGCGTTTTTTTTATTCATTCATTCTTTGGCCATCTGCCTTCATTGCTTGACAAGTGACATAATCATTCAAAGCCTCATCAACCACGAACCAAATAGTCAAATCCAATCATCACTTCTTCTGCGTAAAGAATCATTGTCCATATTTAGAAATTAAATCAGAAGCAAAACCAAACAATGCAAGCTACCAGACAGTTTCAGACTCATAGTCAAGCAACTAAGCAAATTCAACAGAACAAAAAACAGATAAATTGGCCATAAATTGAGATTAAACAAAAAAGATAATTTATTACAAACACAAATACAGCCATCTATGTCAACTTGTGTAAATCGTCAATAAAATCGGTGCATTAAAACATTTTTAAAAAATCACAAAATAAGTCTCACTTTCTCCATCAACTCTTTCGGATGTCATCGACGATGTTGAGTGTTGATAAACTGGTGGTTTCCTTCCTAGTGGATAATGGCTAAACGAGGCTCTCAGTGTCGTTGTTTGCCTTGTTTGCAAGGAAAAGGCTTCAGCAAATGTAAAAGCAGCTTTGTTCTTTTGCAAAAGTCCTTTATTCAAAATTCAAAACAAATTTATTGTAAACTATTTATCACTAACTACTAAAACCATTTCCACGGAAGCCAATACCATGAACGAGCTGGCTTGCTAGCAAGAGGCAAAGTTGCCTTTGCTGGCGCTACTTTTGAAATAGTCAAGTTAGCTTGCGAGCCTACTTGTGGCTGGTTTGTTGAGCTATTGCATGAAGCTTGTTGAACTGATTTCGATGTTGGCTTGAGTTTGGCTTCGGTTTGAGTTTCTATCGACCGAGTGGCTGACAATTCAATTTGGCTGTGACTTGGTCGAGTTTGATAACTCTTCTGAAAACAAGTCAATTGATTTAGACTTAACTGACGACATTTTTCTCTCACTGTACTTGGGTCTAGAAGAATTTTCAATCGATAAACTCTTTGCTTCACTCAAATCGGTCAACTTCTGGTTAGTTGACACATTTTGTTTTGTCTTTTCGGTTTGAGTGCCAACCGCCTTTAAACCCGTTTCTGCAGACTTGAAACTTTCACTCGAACTGGAGGTGCTTGAACTTGAGGATAAACTAAAGGTAGTGGAGTATTGTCCATTTGAGGAAAGTGGTTCGATTGATGGCTTTAAGTGGCTCGGCAAAAATGATATTTCTTTATTGGAACGAATTTTGCGCTTCTTGCTTCTGTTTACAAGGACCACCACTACGACCATAAAAATTAACCGAAAGAATGTCCCCAAGAAGAAAGAAATCTTGCTCACGATGCCGCACATGGTAAGGAACCAGTGATCACCAACTGGCTTACCAGTCATTTGCAATTGACCTGAGTTGTTCTGATTAGACAAAGTTGATTTCATATTGCCAGGGTCAGAGTAACTTTGACTCTCAGATGACTCACTTGTGGTGATTTCACTCGAAGGATCATCGACTTTTGGTTGAGGGACATTGAAGGAATTGGTCCATCTAGACAAACATCGATTGTAATCTAGAGAGTTGAATTTGAAAATTGACGATGAGTGCACGGTTAGACGTTTCCCAACTTGGTTATTCATATGAACTTCATAAAACGATCGAAAATTGGCGATGGATCGAAGGCTAACGTTATGGTACTCGAGGATTTTGCGGTACGCAAGAAAACGATTTGAAAATTGACGATGAGTGCACGGTTAGACGTTTCCCAACTTGGTTATTCATATGAACTTCATAAAACGATCGAAAATTGGCGATGGATCGAAGGCTAACGTTATGGTACTCGAGGATTTTGCGGTACGCAAGAAAACGATTTGAAAATTGACGATGGTTGGAAGGCTAACGTTATGGTACTCGAGGATTTTGCGGTACGCAAGAAAACGATTTGAAAATTGGCGATGGTTGGAAGGCTAACGTTATGGTACTCGAGGATTTTGCGGTACGCAACAAAACGATCGAAAATTGGCGATGGATCGAAGGCTAACGTTATGGTACTCGAGGATTTTGCGGTACGCAAGAAAACGATTTGAAAATTGACGATGAGTGCAAGGTTAGACGTTTCCCAACTTGGTTATTCATATGAACTTCATAAAACGATCGAAAATTGGCGATGGATCGAAGGCTAACGTTATGGTACTCGAGGATTTTGCGGTACGCAAGAAAACGATTCGAAAATTGGCGATGGTTGGAAGGCTAACGTTATGGTACTCGAGGATTTTGCGGTACGCAAGAAAACAATTTGAAAATTGACGATGAGTGCAAGGTTAGACGTTTCCCAACTTGGTTATTCATATGAACTTCATAAAACGATCGAAAATTGGCGATGGATCGAAGGCTAACGTTATGGTACTCGAGGATTTTGCGGTACGCAAGAAAACAATTTGAAAATTGGCGATGGTTGGAAGGCTAACGTTATGGTACTCGAGGATTTTGCGGTACGCAAGAAAACGATTCGAAAATTGGCGATGGTTGGAAGGCTAACGTTATGGTACTCGAGGATTTTGCGGTACGCAAGAAAACAATTTGAAAATTGACGATGAGTGCAAGGTTAGACGTTTCCCAACTTGGTTATTCATATGAGTTTCATAAAACGATCGAAAATTGGCGATGGATCGAAGGCTAACGTTATGGTACTCGAGGATTTTGCGGTACGCAAGAAAACGATTTGAAAATTGACGATGAGTGCAAGGTTAGACGTTTCCCAACTTGGTTATTCATATGAGTTTCATAAAACGATCGAAAATTGGCGATGGTTGGAAGGCTAACGTTATGGTACTCGAGGATTTTGCGGTACGCAAGAAAACAATTTGAAAATTGACGATGGTTGGAAGGCTAACGTTATGGTACTCGAGGATTTTGCGGTACGCAAGAAAACGATTCGAAAATTGGCGATGGTTGGAAGGCTAACGTTATGGTACTCGAGGATTTTGCGGTACGCAAGAAAACAATTTGAAAATTGACGATGAGTGCAAGGTTAGACGTTTCCCAACTTGGTTATTCATATGAGTTTCATAAAACGATCGAAAATTGGCGATGGATCGAAGGCTAACGTTATGGTACTCGAGGATTTTGCGGTACGCAAGAAAACGATTTGAAAATTGGCGATGAGTGCAAGGTTAGACGTTTCCCAACTAGGTTATTCATATGAATTTCATAAAACGATCCGAAAGGTGGAGTGAATCAATATATTGAAGAAATTATTGAAAAGGCTTTATTTCGAATGTAGTTTGTTTAATGCACGGAAATGAATTGCCATTGAAAAATATGGTCTATCAATTGGATGGCGCATCAACGTCCGAAGGAGGTTACAAGGGAGTGCTTGGCAAAATGATTTCAGATAAGAAACCTTAGGTCTTACGACCAATAGTAGCATTCGAGCCCATTCCATTGGTTGACATGCCACAGTACAAACCGAAGTGTAGAACGTCGATTGGGTCCAATGATGAAGATGACGACGATGAAGACGATAGAGAACATTCAAACGATTTTGACATCTCCAATGATCAGAATGTACTGTTTCAGTCGATTTTGGCAATAGGCTAGGGAAAAGTCCATCCAAGACGGGCATCAACCAAATTAGGCAGACAGTCGACGTGTCGTTGGGTTACCACCGGAAGCAATCTTTGTAGACTATACCAGGGAGTTACATAAAATGATTTCCATGAAAATCCACAGTCATTTCAGTTGTTGAAAAACTTGGTGACGTATGTATGTCGACTTTATTGCCAAATTATTGCCAACATCAAAATGAACCCAAATTTCGCACTTGGCGATGAACATTTCCACCAAATTTTCAAACATTCTCAATTTTTGAATGAAGAAAAAGCATGACAAGAAGTACCAACCACCTGGAAGCAGCTTGCCACAGGCTCCAATGGATGTGGTTAAAGCAACCCTGAAACGCCATTCGTTCTGTGCGCACCATGAGAACATCATTGTGACAATGTTGATTGATGAGGATGAGATTCGAAGAGAAGAGGCAATTAATGATGATTCGATTCAGGTTCGCGAGAAGAAGAGGAAAAGGAAAAGGAATCAATATGTTTGGCATCAATTCCAACCAATCAGGAAACGTAAGAGTACATCGAAAGCAACCGAATCGTGAGAACCACCTAAAAAGAAACGGATTAGCAAAGTGAGATACTACAAACAACCAGACAATCTTCTATGCAGACTATTATGAAATGCTTCCATTGGCTGAGATAAAATAACAAGGTCTTCTAATCGAACCACCAGTGACAAAAGGGTACAGCTTGGACGAATTACGAAATTATAAACCACCGAATATACTTTTTAATAGTCAGCCAATCGAGTAATCCAACACGCGAGTATTGTCACTTCGACAGTGTCCGATCCAGTAAAACGTAAAGCCGATTTTATAATTGGAATTTTGCCCCAAGAAGTTTCCGAATTTACGCTCAAATGGTGGGAAATTATATTGCTGGGATGAAGAAATGATGAAAGAAGACTTAGAGGCAATTGCAATATTAATATGATCGATTGTTTGAATTGTTTGCATTATAATAATAGTTTCATAAAATGATCATTTAATAAAAATGAAATGAAAATAAAGTGGTATTACTGATAGTAATTTACTCTGACAAATTTAAATTGAAGATCTCTGCAGAAAAAAACAATAACCGAAAGTTTCCCGAAACGTTTATGTTCTGATCAAAAACTTCCCAGCAAAGAATTCTGAATTCAAATCGGCAAGTTTCCCAATGAGCCTATTTTCATTTCATTTTTTGGGAGATCTAGAACATAATTTTTAATTTTTGAAAAAATGACGATTTTTGGAGCATTTGGAACCCATCTGTGAATGAGGCGTGTTAAAATTTCACCCTCGAACTCATTTCGGTGGTTCCTAATAGATAGATTGTTGTCAAAACTAAACGAAAGTACGGTCATTAAGTATTTATTTTACGATTCATATTTTTATCGTACATATTACAACAAAAAAGTACAAATCAAAGCAGAATTATATTATTATTACGATTGAAGATGAACAACATTAGATACCACACAAAGAGGACAATGACTGACGGAGTACAAAAAGTAAAATAATTGAAATGTGATTAAACTATGAATTGAGAATCAAATAGAAAAGGGGCAATAATGGAAAAGACAAAACAAAATGTGCTAACATTTGTGATGATACAGTGTGTGTGTGTGTATGAAAAGAGTGAACGTGCAAACAAAAAAGAAATGGACTCGAAATGTGTTAAAAAAGCTCATAAAATAAAATATAAAATTACATGATTGTCGTTTAGTGGTCAATGACTGGTCATCTTCATATTCAATTCATCCTCATTGTTCGCTCACTCCTTCTGTTCCTCTTCTATAAGGAGAGACAAAATAAATCGAGTTACGCCATTAGTTCAAATCAAATATCCCAAAAGTGACTCACCGGTGGTGGCATCGGTGCCGGCCAACCGAACCTCATTCTGAAACTTTTCACTTTCTAGCTTCAACTTTTGCAACGATAAAGTGTTCATTTCGAACCATTCGTTCTCCTTCAGGCAGCGAGCTTTCGCCTCGGCATTCTTATCGGCAAGGTACCTTTTATAGTACTCGGTATCGATCAGGGGTTTGTCATCTTCATCATCGTTGTCCGGCACGCCAACAATTTCCACCGGCGGATAGAGAGTCTTCAAATCAGGACAGCTCTCCTCTGCTTCCTTCTTTTGGTAGAACTCAATGACCTGACCAAAAAGATAATATACAAAACAATTAGTCTGTGAGTGTTGTGTTCGTAAACAATATTAATAATATTGACAATATGCTCACCTTGTCCATAGGAGGAAGGCCGTAGAACATTTCAAACGTGTTAATAACCGATGTAGAAGTAAGGACCGGGTCTTTATTGGGTAACTTGTACGGCACACCCTCCTGGATCCAGTGATCTATCGGTTTGCATTGCCCTTTGATAGCCTCAGCAGCCTTCTTCTTCTTCTGCGAGGCCGAACTCTCAAGGTTGGCGTTCGCCAAATTAGAACCGGGTGTGGTCATTGTAGGAGGAAAACAACGGAGAAGGGAAAGAGAAAGAGATGATAATGATGACGGTGTCAAGGGTCACGAAATGTACGGTCGCAAAGATGAAAGGAATCGAAGTGAACGAGGCAAACAGATTCTCGTGAAGTGAAACATCAACCACAACAAAAGAATCACTCACAATGTGTGCATATAGCCGATCAGAAGCATGCCAGTCTATAATAACCTTTCCTCTCTCAACACATTTGCATTAGACAGGCAGTGACATCTAGCGAGTAATAATAGCATAATCAACACCACGTGTTTTGTCTCGACTGTGGCTTGGCTGCTTTGCTTTCAGTTTGAGTTTGTCGCCTATTTTTCGATTCCCTTCTCGTCAAATTCATTTTCGGATCGCTTTTCGACATCTTTTTGGACCACTTCGAGTTGACTGTAAGTAACTGTCTCATATACAACACATTCACATTCTGATTCTGATAGTTATGATTTTTAAACTAATTTTTCTCTATTTTTTCTTTTCCCCTAGAACAATTCGTTTGTTTTTGTTTGATTTTAACGCCCACCGCTGAATTGTCTCATTTTGTGTCACGTAAATATCACTGAATCATCTTTATCAGTTGACTTTTCTACCTGTGGACTGTTTGGCCTCGTTGCGTATTGTTGTTTGTTGTATTTTGAGTTTATTCTTGAACTATGGCACAAAGTGGTGAACTGATGGCACTTCCTAAGCCAATAATCGATTTCCTCCGTTCGAAAAAGTACACCGATCCCGTGGTGATTGGCATGGGCCAGTACGGTCGTGTGAGTACATTTGCATACGAGCCTACATTGTACATGGTGATGATGCTGATTAATGATTTATGATATCTGCTTTTTAGGTGGTGAGGGCTACGTACACCGCGACAGGTGGACAAAAGCTGAAATGTGCCATCAAGGTCATCATCCGGAAGAAGGATGATGGCACACAGGAAAAGTTGTTCAATCGTGAACGAACTACAATGGCACTTGCCCGACACCGTAGTGTGGTCCAATTATACGAACATTTTCGCATTCCCAGCGCCTTTTTTATATCGATGGAGCTGTGTGGTGGAGGTAATCTGCACGAATACATCACCAATTTGGCTCCCAATTCGTACCCACCTCACCAGTTGGCTCTTTCTTGGTGCAAGGACCTTCTCAGCGCGCTTCACTACATACATGACTACCTTGAGATCGCCCACCGTGATCTCAAGCCCGAAAATGTTCTTTTCGACAATTCCTTTCGTCTGAAGCTCGCGGACTTTGGTTATGCGAAACAGTCTCCCGGCGATCGAAATACGGTCTGTGGTAGTCCGCTGTTCATGCCCCCCGAACTGATCCGCTCTCCAGGCCCCAACCATGACCCCTACATGGTATGTCTCCATAAGGCAGGTCCGTTTTACATTTTACTAATGGGTCTTCTTTTATTACAGTGCGACGTGTGGGGGTGGGGACTGTTGGCCTTTTTGATGTTCACAAAGGGGCTGCCCTTTAGTCCGAATTCTTTGAGTGGCACTGGTGCCCTTGACATAACTCCCAAACTGGACCGCGAGTTTGCACGAGGCCGAGTGCCGATAATAATGTACGGTTCTATCAAAGAAGCACTTCAGGCCGTACCGACTGATCGCCCTACCTTGTGTGCCATTCGGTCACAGGCTTGGTACAACCAAGTCCAGTCGCCACCACCTAATCCACCAACGCAGCAGCAGCAACAACAACAACAAAAAGGTCAAACGAAGAAGAAGTGAGATACCTGGTGAGTGTTTGTATGAGAAAGTTTGTTGATCTTATCTAAATTGACCATTCTTTCTTCCTCTTCTTTTCAATATGATCAGCATTTTGAGTTTTACTATTTCGAACAACACCAACCAGAAGAAGAAGAACATCTATCTATAAGAATCACTTTGTGTCCTGCCTCAAAAGGCATAGAATCTATATCCACTATCTTCGACCCTGAAAGTGACCAAATTCCGTATTTTCGAATCCCACTCAATATTTGCTCAATCTCCATGGAGATTCTACTCTACTATCTGGTGGTGGTGGTACCTATTATATGTCCGAATTTGTGCGACATGTTTTATTCCTATATCATTATGTTTTTATTCATATATTACAAACACAAATATCTTTCTCAAATCTTTTTTTGTACGATTTCTCTTAATCTTAGAGCATTTCCTTTCGATCATGTTTGGTGTTGTACCATGTTTTTATCTTTGAAATGTCAATCTCTTGTACTATTTTATTCATTAATATAATAAATATTTTGTTTTCTAAATTATTTTCTAATAGCTTTTTCCCTTTTGGAATTTCGCCAATTTTCGGTCTCGTTCTTTTGCGTACCGGATAATCCTCGAGTACCATAACGTTAGTCGACGAACCATCGCCAATAACTTGTAGAGCATACCACTACCTATAGAAGACCAGTTGAATTAGGTCTCAATCAATTTTATTGAACAACAAAAATGAGAGTTGAATACAACTGCCCTCAGGCAGCTTAGGCAGCTCAGGCAGGCAGGTTGAATTGAGCAATGCTGTCAGTGAACACAACTACCGACCAGCTAACCGACCGAGCCATCGAGTCATTGACCGGACTTGCCATTGTGAGCGGAGTGACACGCTATAGCGTAAACATGTTGCAATAGTGCATTATAGTGAATTAATAAAACTTCATTGAAAGTGTCCATACAGTTGCACGTTGAAACATATAATCGATGTATTCATAATAAAAATAAAATAATATCAATTTAATGACTTATAATACACTTTAGCTGTGTAAAGTAAAAATTGTGAGTTTGTGGTGTGTAGCTGCATAATAGTGACCTCTAACAACTTGTAAGATAGGCCCTCTATGTATCCTAGTTAGGATAAATCACTCGATTGTTGTCAAAAGTGTGCGGCTCGGGCATGGAAGCGAGACAAGTGTCCAAGTGAGTGGCATACTGTCGGTTGATTCGTTTCGAGGACCGAAATTGACTTTCGCGTTCAAGGCAACACGAAATGGCCAACAGCAGAAGAATGGACAGGATGAGTATGTTGAAGAAAGAGTGAGCATATTGCTTGACACGGCTAATCTGCACAGGAGAAAAGCAGCCATCGAAATAAACCAACTGGTCACCTTCACAGAGGCTAAGGGACATGTTGGTGGATGGCATGTCACAACAACTCGAAGGATAGAAGCCTTTCGGAATAGAGGAGACGTTGGTGCGATAGCCAGTCTGGTCAGAAACGGTCACATTATGCCACTCGTCCTTCTTCAGATTGCCACAGCAGAACAGACTCAACTGCAACTTGTCCACCAAACGTCGAGCCTTGTCGTTATGGCTATAGTTGGCCACCAGTTCACCGAAATAGTCACGACCTTGACGGACCAGCACATTGGAGAAGCAAATGGCTACAACGTAGCACACCAGCATCAGCAGTGAGCACAGTACCAAGAAATATGAGTACATGTTGAGCATACAGATCGACTCATTGATGGTGGCAGCAAAGCCAAACGCCGAGATGATGGCTAACACCACTCCGATCACCATGATCCAGGTAGAGACAGTGGTCCAGTTAAGGGAAGTACTCATCA
The DNA here is from genome assembly GCA_023373905.1 of Rhizoglyphus robini. Lineage (NCBI taxonomy): Eukaryota > Metazoa > Arthropoda > Arachnida > Sarcoptiformes > Acaridae > Rhizoglyphus > Rhizoglyphus robini. The sequence goes on from JAKIJQ010000003.1 coordinate 6,872,592, forward strand.
GCTCGACATTCTCGCTGTCTTGTTTCACCAACCGAAGGCGATAGCCAACTACGATGAAGAATATGGCAGTCAGGATGAAAGCAAAGTTGATAAAGCCCAAAAGAAATTTGGCCAACGAACCACTGCAAGATGTCATGCTTGGCTTGTTGGAGCGATTCTTTGTATAAAAGAGAAAAATAGACGTCTCTAATCAACACAGCAAATAATAATAAAGAAATTAACAACAAGTAAGGCATTTATAGAGAAAAGCGCAGGTTAACATAGAACACGCAAATTCGATACAAGGCGATGCCTGTCATATAGATTTTCCAGCTGCTAATTGATATAGTTCACTTATAATTAGGACAATTCTATTAGCAAAAAATCACTCACAAAATGCTAAAGTTGAGCAGCTAAACCAAATAAAAATCTTTGTCAACAATTGATATAGTTGACGCAATAAGCTGACACTTTGAAGTTTGCACTTACCTAATAAAGGCATTCATCGGGCTCCGTCGAAAGCATGCCATTAATGGGGTTGCCTGTTGGTGGCACCAACTTGGTGCTGTACAGAATGATGAAATTCTGAGCACTTGAAGTAATATATCTGCATACAAACATATTACAATAAACTTGTTGCTGCTTATTCTAGCAATTACGCTGGCGGAGATGTTGAACGGGCCAAAGAAGGAATAAAAAAAGCCATTCAATAAGAGTGCTTAAAAAATATAACTAGTTGAGATAATACACTAACAGGGAGAAAGCTTCAAGTTTTGCTTCTTCTTTGCTTTGTTAGATAATACCAGGAAAGTATATTTCTTTAACTGATTTAACTGATTTATCCAATTATACACCAGTCAACCAATACAACTTGATGAAGCATTATCAACATATGTCGATGGTTATGATACTAACTGAAGAAACAATATGATGTCTGATTGATCTATCAGTTCTTTGCTGTGGCAAAAAAAGAATATAGCTTTTTCCACCACCAGTGAAGCAATACGAGTATTTTCCTGTGTAAAAAGTACCAATAAAGAAGCAGTTCATAAAAGTTCATTCATATATTTTGACTGAGGCAGTAGAAAAATCTTCAAATTCGGTTATAATTTTGGCCGATTTTTCCCACAGTCGCCAATATTGAAATGCATTTCGATCGACATGTCGATCGACAACTGCGATCACATGGATACCAAACATTTACCTAAGATAATCAAAAAAGAAAATAGCAGTAATGTTAAATATTAAGCATAATTACTCATTTTTGTTGAAATTTATGTTATAGTAAATGCAAATACTAGATAACCAAGAATATCTCAAAAGCAATCATGGCATAAAATGTAATGTTATTCACAGAACAATGAACCAAACATTAATGAAGAAAGTCAAAAGATAAAAATAAGTTCGATTGATGGGACAAATTGTTTGACACAAAAAAAAACAAATAAAAATAAATGTCAATTGAAGAACTTGGCTCAAGTAAATACAAGCAAATACAGAGCACGAGCTTAATAAGCTCACAAATGTCAGCTTATAGTATTATATGATAAGAGACATGTGTGAACAGTAGGGTAGAACGTACTGAACAGTGCACACAATTAATTGTATTGATCCTCGATAGATGACAGCTGTGCTGCAATTGCTAAACAATTATTGCTTGCATTAATGCATGTTTTGTTTGTAATTTTGCACTATTGCGAATTTCGAGGCCACTGCAGTCATGACGTTGGCAGTGCCAGGCAGTCGATTTTGGTGCGTTGAACTTCAGTTCAGAAGTGGTATTAGCCAAACGAATAATTAAGCTATTGAGCCAATTGACTACCTGCCACAAACACCTGGGAATAGCATTTTTACGTTTGTTTCATAGGCTTTTATTGAATTATATGTGAATAAAAATCTTCCTGCTAGACCGTAACTATAGGCATATGCATGAATTTGCGCAAATTCAGGCAGAGGTCAATGCACACACGCGGTTATATTGGCAAAATAGAGTTGCACACAAGTGTGCCGAACACACGTTTTCGGTCATTTCGAAAAATGTTTTAATGTGTTAAACTGGAGTGACAATTAGTAATGACTTTACTTCGTTCAATATCACTTGCGTCGGTTGTCGGAACTTCGAGGTTTTTGTCGTGAAATCAGTTTGCTGGCAACAGTCTTGTCCGTCAGTTGAGCCGCCTTGAGCCGTCGTTCTTCAGACACAAAAATGAGATCGAGCAGTTCAGTGGACGGAATCAAGAGTGGAGCCTTCAACACAGAAGAGTTGATGCTCTTAAATTCTGCCCACTCAGTGTTGGCCTGAGACATGGTCAAAGGTGTGGTGAAAGGCATTTTGCCAGTGAGACAGAAGACAAGCAGTACGGCCAGACTCCACACGTCCACTTGCAGACAGTCGTACAAGGGATCGTAGCACTCGGGCGGAAGATGATTCCACAAGTGTTCTTTGTCATCTTGAATGCCTTTAGTGCGGCGCACCAAGGAAGATTTGAGCGGATTCCACACAAAGCAGGCCAAGTCAAAGTGACTCAATTTGATCTGTCATGTCAGAAGTTGGTTAGGTTGGTCAGTGAAGCGATTAGCGAGACTAACCTTGCTTGGCTCGTTCTTCGAGACAAAGACATACTCAGGACGGATGTAACGATGCGCCAAGCCAAGTTGAGCCATTGCAGCCACTGTTTGTGCCAAAGCATGCACCCAGGCTTGAATGTTTGCAAAGCTCAGTAGAGTGACAGTGCTGTGCAGTGACGGTGGAAACTTGCGAGCGAGCGAACTGTTTGATAAAGGCAACACCAAGTGGTGAATGGACTGGTGCTGCTCCAAGTTTTCGTAGAAAATGTAGAAATACGTCTCGGACACATGGTACATGTCCAATACACGATGGAGGTGTGCGTTGATGGCACTGGTGTCCGACATGTAACGCATAATCTTGCTGCTTTCGGTGAGCATCACATTTCGGTGGCGGAGCGGAATGCGATGCATCAACACAATCTTCACCAAATAGTCAGCCTCAGTTTGGCCACTTCGAGATGCCTTCAGATAGTAATCGTTCATGATTACAGACGAGCTGAGATCTCCAACAAAGGAGGCTTCACGTAGTACTCGGTAGTCAGTAATTGCACCTTCTCCGCCCTCTCTCAGTGTCTGATAACTGTTCATGGTAAAGATGTGCTTGCTCTCGGGCTCAAAAGTTGTTTCCGCCACTAGTACTGCCGGTGCCTTTGTTTGTCGTATCGGTTCAGGCCCATTTAAGTTGAGATTCTGCACGTGATCATCAAAAAGCAAAACACTTTAAATTGACGTCTCGTTATATTAAACTTACTTTAATCAAATCTATTCGATAATAAGCAGGCAGCTTCAGTTTGGTGAGTTCTTTGGTGGTCTTGCACAACAGTCGCTTGTCTTTGGCTACTTCCCATGCACACATGCGAGAGTCGGCTTCCTTGAAGATGTCATCAAGCAATGAACGTATCTCATCGGGCAGCATGAGACGCCCCTCGCATTGTCTCCATTTTTGAATGTAGTCCACCGGTGGAATCTCGCCTGTAATTCTACCTTCCGGGCTGACCTCTTCTGGCACCTCGAATGGATTCCTGTCTGCCAGCATGAGAAAAATCAAGTTGCCGATAGACCAAACGTCCACCATCGATCCATCATAGCCTTCCGAAAAGCATTCGGGAGGGAGGTGATTCAATAAGTGAGGTTCTACGTCAATTGGTAGTTTAGGTCCGAGGCCAATGAAGGTTCGATTTTCGACGTCCCAGTAACGGCAGGCAAAGTCGAACGAGGTCAACTTTATGGTGGTTTGACCGTTTCGGTGAGGGATGAGCAGAATGTTTTCTGGGCGCACAAAACGGTGAACAACTCCTGCCCGGTTGAGGATCTCGACTGCTTCGGCCACCTGAATAGCCCACTGTTTCACGTTGACAGTCTGTTGGAAACAAAGATGAGATGAATCTAATTAGCCCAATAGAACTTACACTGTAGGTGCCACACCACTTGCCATCCCACAGCTTGTGTTGCATACTCAAGTTGATCTCAAACCTTTCGTGCATCACCAACACTTGCGGCTCACTATCCACCAGGAAAATGTCCATAATTCGGAGAAAGTAGTTGGACTTTTTCACCGTTCCTTGAAAGCTCGCTATGACCGACGTGTTTGTGGTGAAGAAACGAAGAATCTTGAGACCTTCGTTGCACAGTTGCTCACGGTACTCGGCTCGAAGGTCGCCCAGTTCAATGGTGTGCGCCAGAATTCTTCGTTTGGCCAAAGTGGCTTGCAGGAGTGTGGAGAAGCCACCGAGGTTGCTTTGTGAAATGATGCCATACTCTGCAGGTTCTGCCAGCTTGTAATCAGACTCGGCCAGCGCAACCGTGGAGCCAATCTTGCGCAACAAGTTGTTTCTGCCAAGGTAGCTCGCCAAGTAGCGACATTCTTCATCAAACTTCAACTGACGGGATCGATGCTCTTCCATCCGATCGACATGATTCTCTGTTTCGCCTTGTGAAAGATTTCGAATATCAAGGTCGGTTGAAGATAAAGCTCGAGCCGAGTCTTCGCGGTCGTTTGATTCAGGCATTTGAACGAGCTGAGAGGAAAAAGCTCAAATTAGGAAGAAGGTCAAATGGACACAAATGTGACATTCAAATGCACCTGAAGCTTTTATGGGCTTTTGGGTGAGGTTGTTCGTGTAGCATTCCAATTCGTCATCTCATTCGAATTGACAGAAAGATTGTTTGGCTTATCGAAGAGTTAATTAGAAAACAGCACAAATTCGAGATTCGCTCAAAACAGCAATGCAACATTGCAACAATTCACTTTTCGAAATGTGGGCCAACTAAACTTTTTTCCTTGAGTAATTACCGCATAATCATGATTCAATGCTGCATCATTGTTGTGATTTAATCTACGTCTCTTTCTACATTTGTGTTCGTCCCGTTGAAAGTTACTATTACGTTTCGCCCTTTTCGTTTCTACCATTTGCTTGGTACTTCGTATTGGTTCACCACAACACCATGTCCAAAGTGCCAACCAGTCGAAACATGTACCAACGAACGGATCAACTCAAGTGTTCCTACTGTCCAGATTCGGTTCAACTTGTGGAGGACTTCCAGGCGGGCGATTTGGTCTGTACTGGTTGTGGCCTGGTGATTGGTGACCGAGTGATCGATGTCGGTGCGGAATGGCGATCATTTTCGAACGATAATCTGCTCAACAAAAGTCGAGTTGGTGCAGAGGAGTCTGTCCTCTATGACGGTATGGCCAACATTATCAACTGGAAAGTCGCCAAATAATTTTCTGTTGCTACTTCTTTGCAGGCATGGATATGTCCACCATCATTGGGCCCACGGGACCATCAGCGGGAGCTTATGACGAGACCGGCGAACGAAAGTATAGCAACAAAAAGTATCTCAGCTCATCACAACGGTCGCTGGTGACTGGATTTAAAGAGATTGCGGAAATGGCAGAAAAATTAAACACCACTCGGCCGGTGGTAGAGAGTGGACAGTTGATATTCAAGAAAATTCAGACCAAACATGCACTGAAAGGCCGCAGTAACGAGTCTATTGCTGCGGCTTGTCTCTATTTTGCCTATCGCAAGAATAATGTTCCGAGGACATTCAAGGAGATATGCGCCGTGGCAAAGTCGTCCAAAAGAGACATTGGCAAATGCTTTAAGGTATGAGGCATGAGTCTATTATGGTAATAATTCCAATTCTATTATTCTATACAGGTAATCTCCAGTGTGATTGGCGAGGTTATTAGCCAATCTTCAGTCGTGCAATATATTCCTCGTTTCAGTGCCCTCCTTGTGCTTCCGGCTGCTGTGGAGAATCGCGCCCGTCACTTGGTTGAACGCTTCGAGTCGTTGAGCATTTTGGCTGGACGTAGTCCGTCCACCGTTGCTGCACTAGCTATTATGATGGCAATCGATGGTCTCAAGTACAATCCCAAAGAGCAAACTGGCCACAAATTTTATTCTGGTTACATGATGAAGCAAATTGCAGAAGTAACTGGCGCTGCGGAATCCACCATTCGAGATGCACATCAGGTGATAAGGGCTCAGGGTGGAGAGGAGTTTGCGGAATATTTCACGTCAGAACAGAACTCGAGTTCTCAACAACAGCAACAATCTGCTCTGGATTCGGTGGCTGACCTCCACGAGCACAATGGACACATGCAAGTGAACAAAATTATGGTGGCCAATCTTCCTACTCAGATTAAAGTGGCTTATTGAAAAGAAATACAGGCGCCAGCGCTTTTATTGATCTGAATACCACTTTATTCACATAACTGATACTGTAACATAATTTGTAATAATAAATCTAACTAATTATATTTGTCTTGTTCATTCATTCATTCAATCACGCTAATTAGCATTAAATTGATAGAGTGCAATGATGCGAACTTTGTGTGACATTTAGTGCAAAAGAAAGAATGACTGGCACATGGCATTTAAATATTAAAATTTATAAATGTTTTTGAAATTCCGAGAGTTGCTACTAGTAGTCATTGCACCGGGTCCATCGTAGCCATAGCAAATTGAGATAAACATCGATTTTGTGCAAATATTCCTATATAGAAATAGAAATCAACTACAAAGTACACGCAATCTTGATGACTCACAGTTGACACCATAGCTTGTATTGCATATAATGGTTAGAATCACTTTTGTTTCTTGTGAGATGGTTTCACTTCGAAAATGGCTAACCTCAAGGCTATTCTTGAGCGTTTACTACGAAAGCTTGACACTTCTGACCAGCTAATTTATGAGCTGCTTCAAATGGATTGTATCGATTCGGATAATCTTTCGAAGAAGCTTTTTCGGATTGAGGAAGTTGTTACCGACGATATCTTAACTCAAGAAGATTACATCAACAAATTGAGGCAACGGGTCATTGTTATGTGGATTAATGTTGCCCGACCTCAAGAGAACAAAGCATCTACTCTACTAGGCTTTTCTTCAGCCAATGGCATTGATGACATCGACGATCAAAGCGATTTTGAATTGCCAGTAATTTATTCAGAAGAAGATTTATCGAGAGACGCATTTCGTTCAATAATGGAGGCTGCATTTTGTCATCAACTCGGTCCTGTGGACAATATCGATGGATACAAACGTCTTCTTACTCTTGTGGCCAAAGCCAACGTTCTGTCGGAGCCGTTTAGAAATAATAATGAAATTATTTCTGAAGTATTTGGCTATGCTTTTTCCAAACTACCGGATGGTTTTCAAATCGAATACACCACAAAGAAATTGCCAAAATCTTTGATCGAGTTAAGAAGATTCCTCGATAAGCAAATTGTCAATTACTATGCTAAAATTAGCTCTTTTTGTGCTGAATCATGGTATACAAATTTTCCAGATACTCGATACAGGCAATGCAAATTTTGTAGACAAATTGGTCATCTCTTGGAGCAATGCTTGCAACTGAAAGCCTCATTTTGTGTGGAATGCTTCGAATTTGGCCATCGAGGGCTTCATTGTCAAAGTCACTCTCGCAAGTGCAAAGTCCGATATCATTTGAAGAACGTGTTTCGTTCTGCTGGCAATGTGAAGTCTCTAAACGACATCTGTGGCCTAAAACGCATTCTAATGTTGACTGCCAAAGCCAAGCATGTGCTTGTGCCATTCCGTGACGATCGCGACCTGAACTCATTCATTTGTGCTTCCATAGGTCAAACTTTGCCTTTTGCAATGCGCGACACAATTATGCGCTCGACGGACGTTTTGTATGTCGAACGACAAATCCAAAAGGAGATCACTAACCTTTGCTTCAAGCGTAACCAGAAATTGGCGGCTAATGTTGACCAACGAAGGAAGACTTTATTTTGTCAATACTGCAAGCTGCGTGGCCATTCTCAAAATGAGTGCTCTGAACGAGATGCACTTCTGTGCACTAGATGCTTCGTCTTTGGCCATTCCATAAGGATGTGCCTTGCCGCTCAACAGAAGCTAGTTTTCCTTCAGGATATTCATTTGTTTTAAGCACCTTAAGCAGTGGAAAGAGGGCAGTACTGCCATTTACATAATATTCATTATAATCATAATGTTTAATTTAATAATAATTATAATTTAGATATAATAAATACTTCATACTTCACAATACCGAATAAACCAATTATTAAGTAAAATCGATGGCCACTTCTACAATAAAACTGTTGAGCATACAACCATAACAAATATTGTCATTTTGAATTATTCTAAATAGATGCAGGTTCTTAACCATTCAGTGTTCACAAATGAAAGGTGAACTAAGAAAGACTGAAATTAACGAATCAATTTATAGACTAAGAACTCCTAAGCAATGGGAAAAATCTGAATTCATGTGGAGCTTGTGAATTCACTGTGTGAATGGATTGCCACTTTGTACATTTTATTGATCTCACTTAGAGCGCCTTGACACATTCCTTGGGTGTTAACTTAATTAAACTGATTCATTCCACATTTCACTGTGCTGACAATCTCTCACGCAATTCGATCAATGATAAACGTTTCCATAAATATGTGCGATAATTACAAATTAGACCAAAAATATGGACATTATTGGCTTTGGGAATCGTGCTTGCGAGATGTACAGTTCTCAGTTGGTTTTGAGGCTTTAGGAAAAACAGTTTTGTCAGAGTAGATTTTATGTAGAAATTTTTCATTTGATCAATGTAAAAATGTTCAGTATTAAAGTGAACACCCATCAACACATGTGAAGCATGCAAATCATATTTTGCAGAATGTGCTTTAAAAACTTGTTGAAACATCCGAATCATAAATGAAACCTTCTATTGATTGGTGATTTCTTTAAAATGAAAACGTGTAAAAACAAATTCACAACAAACTTATCGTACTAACCAAATTTAGGACTAACAAAAAAAAAGAAAGTCCTTGGGCATTTGAAAATTGTGCAAATTTAAATATGTGGTGTCATCTGCATCCAAAAGATATGCGTAGAGTTGATAATTTAAATTATCCACTTCAGAATTCCAATGCTACCGAAATAGATAAACTTCAGTAAATTATATGTGCACATCAATTCAACACTGACCAATTGAAATATTATTTTTGGTTTGCGCGCAGAGTGAGGGACAATTTTGATCAGAGAAATGTTGAGACAAGATAAAGTGCACCTTCTAAAGGGGAATTTCTTTCTTTTGAAAAGTACATAGAACTTACTAGTGAAAAATGTTAATTATTATAATTATTATTATATAAGTTCACGTTTTATCTTACGATTTGTACTATAGCAAGTGCCAATAGTCCAGATTTGTACAGCCAAGTAGCCAATTATCCATTGGTTTCTCCCATGTGCTGGTTTGGTGGAGCAAACTAAACTACAAAATTTTAAACGGCAATAGAAATCTTTCCATTCAGGGGCACGACTCGTAGCGCTCTTCTAATTTTCTCCACTTTTGGTATTGATCAACACCGCCGCGATGAGATGAGATAAATGTAGTTTGGATTGGGTTATTGCGAGAGAATGTCAGTGAATTAAAATATTTGAAAATAATTGTTAATAAACGACCAAGCAAAACACACCTGTTGTCAGTGTTCAGTGTGAAGTTCACACACAACAAACAAACATCGATAGTATCGATTCTAGTGAACATGTGATTTTCCTATTTTCAAAGCTCGTGTTGATGTTTACTGATTACTGAATCAGTAATACTGAATGGCAATTCATTTGTTTCATCCATGATTCGAAGCTTTTCCCTTCAAGTCGCTCTCCAGATAAAAAAAAATATAGGTCTGTTATTACCCTGCCTGTAATCAAGCAGATGCAAGCTATCTCCGAGAGCAAAAAAGCCTCAAAGAACACCAACAATGAGAAGAATAAACAGAAATCAGTGAAAGGCAACAAAATAATTAAGAAGAAACAAAAACTGTGACCCGTATATATTATAATCAGTCCTCTCGTTTATTACTCCTTAGACAGCCTTTTCAGTAAGTTTTCAATTATTATCGAAATAAAATATGCCTAATAACATTTGTTTGTGTGTGTATCTGTAGATCCTCTTAGTTGCCCAAATAGTCCGAATACTTTAAATCAAAAAGAGGACGCGTTAAGTGTTGGTGATATTATTAATCCTTCAATTACTCCAGCTTCAACATTAGGATTCACGTATAATAGTATAATAATCATTTAATCGTCAAGTGTTTAATATATATTCTTAATTAATTTATAGATGTCAACTGGAGTGGATACATCGCGATAAGTTATTGGCGTAGACGTTGAATCGACTCGATGGCGAACTTTTTGAAACGCCTATACGGACAATAACACCTAAATTGATCGATCCATTTGCCATTTACGACTGATGCGCTTTCTAAACAACATGATGAAATTATTGATGATGTATTTGAAATAAACTCTAATGGCTTATAACTTGGCTTCTTACCAATCAACTGGTCATCAAATCATCGAATCATCATTCCTGACCTAAGGTCTGTCTACAATGACAGAGATTACCACAAAGACTTAGCTCTGAACTTGACACGAATAGCTTTGCGAAATCATCAATTCATCGAGCGTGATCATTACAAGCTTATTACAAGTTATGATTCGTAAGTTTGCTGCTGAAAAAAAACAACATCCATGGAAAAGGCAAAAATACTGCGAACTAATGGCTACTAAAATAAGTTGATGCAATATCAAACCTTACAGGTAGTGTTACACTTAAAAGTGCAATTACTAACATAAATATTGCAGGAACGCTGAAAGTGGAAAACGTTTTACAGAAATCAGAACGTTAGTGAAGTAAACCCGCAATAATCTCATCAAAACGTGTTTTGGCGCACTAATGGTTTCTCTGGAAATATGAAATGAAATTGATATTGTTCAATTGACAATACTGAACCAGAGCCAATACAAACTAAATAGTATTGAAACTAACTGTAAACGGTAATTGCTTTATTACTATTTATATTAAATATTTATTATAATTATTTTTTTAATTTTTTCTGAAATCGACGAGGAGGAAGCAACAGGAACAATCAATGACATCTGGCCTGACTGGTTAGTCATCTGTCCATTAAGATATTTTCATAAATACTATTTATTAAATACTTTAATGTACTTTGTTTTCTAACTACATTGTTTTCTTTATAGGATAATGGCTAATGACTTGCGACTCTTTAACACTACTGAACATTTGTCTGAGCAAAGCATTCGACAAATAATCAACAAGTGACCAGAACGAAGATCTATTCTTTTCCAATTTGCAATTGCCAATTCAACGAAGAACACATATACGAATTGGTGACTTATACTTGAATCATGTGAACTTGGTTACTCTATTCGTCGACGAAATCTGTATGGACCAGTAAGGTCTCCGCAATTTCTACGACCAAAACCGTTAACTTTTGATCAATTAATGTAAGTGACCGTTCAAAATAACTAAACTTTTGTATCTTTTCTAAGCATCAATGTGGATGACTATTATTATTATGATTATTCAGATGGTCGATACCGATTCCGTTTATTGTCGCTTCATTATAGTTGTTCGCTTGTCTAATTCATTACTGCCAGCACCAACAGTCTCGAAAGCAGTGAGCATCGATATAAATTTAGCGCTATTTTGTGTTCTCTTTAACTGTATAATCTCGTGAAATGTTTTCGGTCTTTTGGGTCTTTGCAGTCTTTTGGAGCGGTTGCACTTAACTCACAAGGCTTAATGTCCAATTTGGCAAGCAGACAGAGACATGAGTGTACATTCCTGTGCTATTCAATCTAGCCTCATTCGTCCCTTGTCCCGTAGGCATCTGCCTGTCGGTCTAACCTTCTACTTCGACCCACAAGGTCAATATTATTGGCAATAACCAGTCGTGTAATGGAGTCAGTATTGCCATTTGGAATAGATTTGCAGTTTGTTCATTTCGCCATTGCCAATTAGATTTCGCTTTGTTTTGACTGTTATTGTGTTTGCCTTTGTTTGGTGTAGCAAATTGTTATGTAAATATAAATTGTTTTTTTGCAATACTGGAACAGTGCGCACTATTCGGGCTTACGTTTCTACTCGATTTGACAGCTTCCAGTTTTGCTCCCAGCTTGACTCTTGTTAGATTATGAGCATTGAGCAAATATGACTTGTTTTGTTTGTTTGTTTGCTTGACTTGTGTAACCTTAAATTGCACTCGCTCGGCACCAAATGGAAACAATCGATACTCTCCCCCGAGTGAGTCCTTTTTCACTGCTCCAACCGAACTCAATTTGATTGAACATTCAAATTGGGCTTCATTCTATTTGCACTTTTCAATTTGGTCTCGTCAACTGAGTTTCATATTTTATTTGCCACCAAATTGATTCGGTTTTGAGTTATTTGCCCGAGCCGATTAAATATTGAGCTGATTAAATGTTCACTTTGCTTTATGATATAATTAGTTGTTGGTTGGTTGGTATTTTGTTTTGTTTAGTTGTTGGTGGGTTTTTTGCTAAATTGAATAAACCAATGGAATACTAATTTTAATTTTAATTAACGCGCCAAGTGGGTCACATTTACCCTCTTGATTGGGGACTGTTTATCACCAAACTTTTCTGTTTGTCTTGATGCGACTGTGCAACTTATTAATTTGCAAGTAAACGCGTTGCCATTGCCAGTCTCCATTGAGCAAATGGATGCAAGGGTAGTAGCTTGTGACACCGCACTGCTCCATTGCTCGCCTCCTTCTCTCGAGTGTCAATTGAAGTCCTGTTTAAACTTTATTTATTTTAATTAGTAACATGTATCCTGTGTACTGGTTTCATTGATACTGAGTTGAATGACACCGAGTTTACAATTGTACCTAGATCGACATTTATAATTTGTAATTTTTACATTGGAAGCCCATTCGGGCCTTGCACTCCACCTGATGCCGTGGCCGTAGCTGTGGCAAGCTTTTGAGTGCCAATGAGAGCATCGTTTGGTGTTTTGCACTTTCCTTTTGACTGTGAATTAGCATAACATTATTCTCACTGGCTTGACACGGTAGTAGTGTCTTGTGTGGGGTGTGCAGTTCGCGATTCAATTTCAGCGCCTCTTCTGTTGGCTTAATCGGGTAGTGGAGTCTGACAAGAAAGTGTGTTATGTCTTCACTAGAACGGAAATTTTGTTATAAAAATTTGCGAGATCAATCGCGCACATCTTGTTCGTGCTTCCTTGCTTTTCTTGCCTGTTCTCTTTGCACTGCGCCACGTAGAGCAAATGTGCTGTAACCGCTCGGAGGGCCTTTCCTTTTTGTGTTTGCCATGTCTTGGCTTGTCTCACTGATTTTATCGTCTATGTTTTGGTCAGTGTTGTGTGACCAATGGACAGTTTAATTAATTGAGAATATAACGTTTCAGCCATAAATTGTCGAATGCATTCGGAGAGAGTCCTTCAGTGTCCTTGTAGTGCAGACACAGATAATTTTGTAGGCGTAATTCCTTGCACGGCAATTAGTCTCTGTGAGAGCGTTCCTCAGTTCTAATTGGTGTTCACTGTCACTGAGGCAGTAAACTGGCATAAGTGAATTATTTCATCAAAACTGACAAATTTGACTGTGCACCGAGAACTGGCAAAGGCGCCTTCTGTCGTTATGAAAGGCTTACAACTAATTCATTAATGACAGTAATCGACAATGATTCGAGTCGATCTCTTAAGAAACACTCTGACATTGCACTACAAATTGATGAAAGCCATTGTGCCGTTGTGCCGACCGCGGTCGTCTTTGTCATCGATATTGTTTTAATTCTTTCGCACATACATTCTCTCATAGCCTCTCGGTCTCGGTCTGGTTCTAGGCGGACCGACCAGTTATTAGCGAAACAGTTGACTGCCGATAATGATTGTGCATTTGGACCGATTGCCGCTAGAACATTTGCCTGAGGAATCCTCAGTGAGCACCAGTCTTGCTGTGTCCTTGGTGGCTCGTCATGAAAATTAGTTCACCTAAACCGATAAGGCTTTATATATTGTATTGTTCAAGACTGAGCATATTGTTCGATTAACATCGCATATGTCCCACTGGCCAATAAATTGCAGTGTAGCTATCTCACTTCTTTGTATTCGGCGAAACCAGTCTCGACTAGTCACTGGAGCCATATGCACCGATTTGATTTTTTTACTGAAATTGAAATATTGGCTGCACATGCTCTTGGTGCCTCTCTGTTGCCTTTCCGCTGCCAGACGAGCAAGTTGTCTTCACCGAAATAGCTTTAAAATGGAGTTGTCAACGAGTGTGACATCTTCGGGTGTTCCATCCATTCAATTAAGGCCACTCACAGATTTGCAATCATGTCTTGTGCATATCTTTGCCTCGAATGGCACTCATTTTGCCTAATTAGCATATTTCAATGACAAATTATTTCTCCCCATTGTGCTTTATGCTTTATAATAAAGCTCATATTGTAACATGTATCATTACTGTCGTCACTGCTTTACTATCGAGTGATCACTAGTGCTGCTGATTGTTCTACTCGGTGGCAATGATGGCAAATATCTAAATTGGCCACTTCTCTCTGTGGTCATCGCTGTCCGTATTAGCCAAATTGTGTGTATGTATCACACCAAGTGGAGTGTACACTGTACAATGTACATCACGTGGCAATGCAACTTTCCATGGCTCCTTTGTCTGTATTGTCCAATTGAATTATGGCACTAACGGATATCAGGAGTAGTGCTGACAACACTTGAGTCATTTCTATCCATTAAGTTTCTGCATTGATCTAAGGCAAAACATTTCAATTTGGCTCACTGGTTGATTGATTACCTTTCGGTGCTCTCCGTTCGGAGCATTGCCTACAGCACAGTGCGCTGTTTGCTCTTGTCTCAATCTGGCCTGTTCAATTATTGATATTAATCGATTGTGCACTGACAGGCCGATTGGAATTTGGCTTATTCGGTGTGACGTTGATGGGACGATAACAGAACAACCTCTTGTTGTAGTGTTGTGTGTTAGTCGTGTTGAGCTGAGTCTGTTGTGTTGTCTGCTTACACAATGTGGCAGTGCCATTTATTATCTCGTTATATCCATTATGGTTTGAAGTGACATTACAATTTGTGCGATTGTTCAATGACAGCACTTGTGTCTAGCAATTGGCATTTCTTATGCCTACACGAATTAATCAGTAAATGATTGAACCCCAAAGCGAGCAAACCATAGCAGGCCAATAGGCACTCGAACTGGTCACCTTATGACACTGACTGCTGTGAGCGCACTCTGCATGCTGCATTTGCCGCCATTTCTCGATGCAAATGACTATTGAGGGTAACACTCTGAATTAACGTGCACTGAGCGGTACTGAGGAAAATATTCAGGGGGAATGTTCACTAACACAACAGAAGGAATGATACAAAAGGAAATATATTAACTCGCAAACAGTGCACGTGCACTACTAATTCGGCAGAACTCGAGTTGAGGCTGCTTTGGTGGCGGTTCTCATTGCAAGTGTGAGATTGTGCTCTACTGAGTCGATTCCTAGGTTGCAGCGTCAACTTAATTCAATTAATAATTTAATAAATAGACTATCCGAATCGAGACATTAATTTTGGGTGTCAGTTTTGTGTTTCCTTCACAAGGCCAGTGTCTAGTTGCTTTGTGGTAACATCTTTCAGACTTGACTATGTTCCTGTCTCTCTTGGTTCCTTCCACTGCTCACCATGATGTTCTCTGTTTTATGTTGGCCGAATGAATTACACATGTCTTTGATTTGATAAATAGTAAACATCTTTTTATAGCAACTGAGCGGAACATTTTATAATGACTTGACCCTACTTATGTTTGGAGAATTTATTCGTTTGTTGTTTAGTCGCTTTCTGCTATTTGTTGTTTGTTGTTTCGTCTCATTACTTTAGTCCATTCATGCAATGTATTGGTAATCGTCAGTTGATGAACTAATTGTAATTGTAAAATAGCTCACAAGCACTTGCATCGTGTTCCACTAAGGATATTACGTGCCTACGTCAGTGCCGGTCTTGGTGGAGTGCCTTGATTAGAAGACTAATGCATTACATATAATGCTCTAATTTGGCATGAGTACTACTTGAGTAGTCTGGTACGTATTTCCAATTTACCTTTGCTGTGTTCGTATTGTGCCTGTTGGGTGTAGATATTCGCTTGATACTGTCTCGTTACCAAAATTGAAACAACACAACACATACATGAGTTCCACTGTGAGCCTTTTTCTTGTGCGGCCCCACTTGTTTGTGTCGGATCGAGTGGTGTTGGTTGGCCCTTATTATATTACCCGAGAAGTTTACATTATAGTTGACTTTATATTGGAATGGCTCAATTAATTTACAGCGACATTTTCAGTTATATAATTGTATTTACTGTTTGTTTGTTTTACTAGCTCTGGAAGCTTTATGCAAACTCGTCTTGCGACTCATTTCTAATGTGTGTATGCCATGGAATGATAGTTCTTGTGAACACTCTCTTTCTGTCAGGATCAACGGCACTTGTTTGAAGTTCCGATCATATTCGTGCACATGGCTTTGCTCTCTGGCTCTGTTTGGGGATTTTAAGAGATTTCCAGTGCAAATAAATACTGCTGAGTGTGGTCAATTCCACACTGTCTCACAATTGTCAGTGTGTTAATTTGCAGTGCATTTAATTAATTTTCAAGTTGAACCTTTGTTCATGTTTGAAGATTAATTGTTGTGGGGATGAATTGTTTGATGGACATATTTTGTTTACTCGGTCTGTCTTAGTTTGTTGTACCTGTTCAATATGTGTTGAGCAACATTTGAATGAGTGAATTGTCTTGTCTCTGAGCTGATGTCGCTTAATTCCGGTTAGTCTGTTTGTGCAGTGCCGGACCGTTTCAATGTTACTCTTTGTTTGTTTGTCAGTCGGTACCATGGTACCAGTGCACTTGTTCTCCTGTGCACTCTTAGTTCTATCTCGTCTTTTAATTTGAGTGTGCAAAGCGGTAATTCAGTGATGCTGGTTGAGCGGCACTATCTTTCCACTCGATGTCTTCCTTTAACTGTAAATAGTAGTGCTTTTTGGTCATTTTGTCGGCGGTTGCCCATTGGCCACTAATGCCAACGAGCAGTCAAATGTTGCCTCGATTCTGTGTTCAGCTCCACACTGGCCATTGTTGGTGGGTGTGTTTGTGTTTATCTACCAAAGTGGTACCGTCAACTCGCATTCATCAATCTATTCACTAATTCTATGGCCATTTTGGCAATCGATTCACAAACCAACCGAGGGGCTTTCAATATTGTACATTCGAACCATTTACACTGGCTCAGTCACCGGTAGCATTTGGTTTGTTTTGTGTGGATTTGCTTGTACGACCGAATTAATGAAGCACCTTGCAATCTGTGGCTTGTGCGTGCAGTGGTCCAGTGGCAGTTGGTCCGTTTAGGTTTCCTATTTGTTTTCTTTTTGCTAGTGGTTCGTTTGTTTTTCTCCATTGAACTGCCCTTGTCTATCCTCACTCTGCCCCAAAGCAGTCCGTTTGGGAATTAGTTGCCATCAAACAGTCAGTGAATGTTACATGTATTTCGATGCAATGCACAGTATTTTTGTGCTCTTTACAATATTTTATTATCGATAATTATAATTAAATGTAAAACACATGAGCTTTTTGAATCGTTTTGTGACAGGGCATGTTCCAGTAAGGTAACTTGAGCACACCACTTGTGCACATTCGCCACCTCGCAATACGATTCCATACGTTATCGTGTGCCAAGTGAGACAACTGAACATTTGTCATTGATTGTGCACTAATGAGCCTATCATTTTTTCTTGCAGATAAATCGGTCTGAGCAAACACGGGACATATTTGTAACGTAACGGAAAGAGCATCCATCAAGTATGCCTGTGGGATGTACGAAGCAATGATGCCTTTCTTGGTGGTGGCCAACTGTGCTGACTAGCTGTTTTCACCAAACGAAATATGAAAACGCCTACCAAGCCAGTCCTTCTCTAGCTCGCCACTTACTCGACCAGACATTTTACTTGCCGCTCTACTTGGTCATTCGGAACGTGCTTCTCTTTTGTGCGTTGCAAGTAAGTGTAATATTGCCATCGATTAGTATGTCTGGTCGGTTGGTCTCGTTGATGACTTTCGCTGGCAGACTGCATTGACTTTGATCGATAGTAAATATTTCATGAATTCAATTAGTGGAAAGACGAGTCGATCCCAGCCACAACAAATATCAACATGGGCATGGTCCATTTTCATGGCTACTCTCATCTGCCGTACACCAAGCGGACTGTACTCTTGTGCAACATGATCAGCATCATGCGGAGCTTTCCACTCAGCCTCGCCATCTACTGAGGAATGTCTGTCTAATTGCAAAATACATACAAGGCCCCTTCAGCTGTCTGTTCAGTCAGCGGCACAACTGCAGTCAATCGATGCTGCCCCAAGACAATATCGTCTTGTTAGCGATTGTCGGCTTGGTACCGCACACATACAACCTATGTCCAGCACCATCAACTAACGAGGCTAAAACAAAATGGAAACATTCTCGCTTCCTAACACATCGGGACACTTTTGGTCTGTACAACGATTGTTGTGTAATTACATTTATACAATCAAGTTTATTACAATACAATACAATCGGACAATGAACGAATTAAAAATTTAATTGCCTTTAGTGCTAAATTTGATTTTCATTTTGTGCGATTGTCTTTATCTTCTTGCATACTAATCTCGAGTGTGTAGAGTCTCTGATGAGAAATGTGAGCCTCAATTCCAAATGGTCTCACAACAAACTGTGCCGAACATAGTACCTGGCCACATTTCTGCTCGGACAAATCACCAGTGTAATGTATTGGCCACTTCGTCACTTTAGTTGACCCATTCACTTCAGATTGTGGCTTGATTTCGTTTCGCACACTCGTTCAGTTTGTCCAGATTTTACAAGCGAAAGTGAACCGATTTGTGAGTGTTAAATCAGCCATTTACAGCTTTGATCTATTACACTATACACCACATAGTTAATCGCATCCGTAGAAGTGGCAACTGGAATCGAGCAATAAGCGAAGTATAATTTTGAAGCTCATTTCATACTTGCTGTAGCAATCATTCACTTTTTGAGTACGAGCGTTATCAATAGGCAGTGTTGATGGTCATCGGATAAAATTAATAGTAGTTCCGAGTAACACTAGATAGATTAATTAGATTCCCCAGTTCAATCCGTTTGATTGTCTAATTGTCCTCAATCAAGTGTGCATTTGAATGGAATGTGGCTGAGCAAAGCAATTGAGTTCAACTTTCTCGGTGGAGGTTTCTGTTCTCATTCTCAATGGGCTGCTTATGTTCTATGGTAATTGTGCTTAGAGATCACCCAGTACGACACAGTCACGGCACTGTGAGCGCTAAATCGGTGAAAACAAACGATATCGTTCGAACATTATGTGCAAATCGAATGGATCAATTATTCACAACAGTTTTGTTGACTCAACACGTCAACAGTAAAGTTTCTCTTATTTGTCGTCAACATACGAGTTGCGAATCATAAAAAAAGAATAGAAATGTTCCAGTAACAATCATGATTTAGATTCGATTTACAAGTCACCACTACTCGTGTCACTTTACAGTTCTTTCATGTGACTCACTCTAAAATGTTCTAGTGAGTTTGTCGTCAACTGGAACGAACTTGCTTGTTCAACAATGGTTCGTTTGGGCATAAAACAAAGGCTCGGACATCGGTCTCAGTATTGAAGTGTGATTTACTGTTCTGCAAGCTTTTCCTGTCTTTCTCTCGTGCTCCTTTCTCACTGTTGCTTCTATTCGTCTCACAATGAGCGACACCGAACAAGACAAGCCCGTGGAAGATGAGACTTCTCAGACCGAAACCCAAGAGGCCGAGTCGGACGCCCAGCCTAACGCTGACGAGTCTGTGGACAAACCTGAGGACGAATCGGCGGATGGTGCCACCAAGTCCAATGCTGAAGCGGTCCAAGACGATTCCTCGGCAGCCGTGATCAAAAGTGGCATTGCGGATGGATCCAAAAGTAAAAGTCAAGCTCCGGGAGATGCGGTCAAGTCGAAGAGCGGCGCCGATGCACCTAAATCTGGCATCAAGTCCCAGGTCAAGTCAAAGCAATCTGGCAAGACTCGTTCGAAAGTGGAAGGCAAGTCGAGTGGAGGCTCTCAGCCACGTAGCCGTTCCAAGGTGGATGACGTGTCGAGCGCCAAGATTGGCTTTCTCGGTGCTGGCCGCATGACCGAGTCTATTGTGAAGGGCTTGCTCAAGGCGGACAAGGTCAAGGCGAAGCAACTGTACGTGGCCGCTAAGACGAGCAAGAACCCGGACACCTTCAAGGTGCAAGGCGTTGCCACCACCACCCGCTCCTATGACCTGTTTGGCAAGTTCGACTGTGACATTGGCTGGTCATACAGGGTGGCTTGCCAGGTCTGTTGTATGGTTAATCGCTAGGACTTGGCGTGGCGCACTCACCAACGCGCGTACATTGGAGTGTGCTTTCTAGTGGCGTGCCATGCCACCCTGTATGACCAGCCATTGTCTTCCTCAATGTGCATGGCTTCGTGGTGCGCAACTGCTTCAAACTCGGTGGCACTCGACCCTGTCCCATCACGACCAACTACATCCCCACCCGAAAGCGACCAATCTTCATCCTCTCCCTGATTGGTGGTGTGCCACTGGCAGATGTGAAGACTGTCCTGCTCAATCCCGAGACTGCCAACAAGTACAAGGTGGAGATGCACCGGGTGGTTCTCAACACCAGTGTGGCCTATGGACTCGGACTGGGCGTGCTCGATGTGGAACTCGACTCCAAGAAATGCAACTCACTGGTGCGGGACACTCTCCAGTCGTTGGCCAAGATCGAATTCATGGAGCCTGACCAGATGGACGCAGCCTGCTCTCTCATTGGCAATGGCATGGCCTACGTCTACTACTTTATCTCGGCCCTTGCGGACGGTGGCTTCAAGATGGGCCTGGCCAAAGCGAAAGCCACCAAGCTGGCCACCAAGGCAGTCCAGTGCGCCGCCCAGTGCCTGCTCGAAACCAACAAGAACCCAGGCGAGCTTCGGGACTCGGTCATCTCTCCGAGTGGTGGTGCCATTTATGGAATCCATGTGCTCGAGCAGCGAGACTGCGCTTCCGGCATCCATGCCGCCGTCGAGGCCTCATACCGACGGATCAAAGAATTGGTCGAGGTGGACAAGTGAGCCTCTTTCCACTTTGAAAGGCTTTCACACAAACTGCCACATATGTTGGCCATTCTTAATTTTAATTTAAAACTTTATTATTTGTATTAAACATTATTAATTACATTGTCTTTTTTATTTTCGTCAAATGGTGTGCATTGCTCAAATGCAGCCTGATGCATTGCACTGCTGATTGACATTTCAGTCAATCAGTTCACTGTACTATATTTCACCAATTGAATGCTTTCATTTCAAATGGACATTTACTGAGTGCTACGTTACCTAAGTTGAAATTAATTCAATCATAAATGTCAAATAAAAATTGCTGCCTATAAATAAATAATCTATCTAACCTTGCTCTACCGCTAACCATTTGGACAAGGCCTCAACCACTCTACTTGCTTTGTTTTGCCTCTATATTATGCCTCTGTGTCATTATTATATCATAATTGCTTGCTTGGCTACATCATCCATCCAGTCTATTTGGTTCATTATTGATCTACTCCACTTCACTGCGGCTGATTGCTTTTGGTTTTGTTCGGGCACTGTTTGTCTGACATGAATGCCATTATCACCGAATCTTAATTATCTCCATAGGTTCATTCGTGTTGTGCCGACACAAACAGTTAATTGAAATAAGTATCGCGGCCTATTGGCCGACAACAATCGATGAAGACATGCTGTGGCCACAGTATCTTGTGTGACCTTACCACACTTCTCAGTTCAATATGGTTGCTAGTTTTCGCCATTAATTGAAATATTAATAACATCACACTAATCATGGCATCTTAATAGACATCGCCAAAATACCGACTTGTGCAACGGCCAGAGCAATTATCCTCTCTTTGTGTTGCCTAATGCCAAATTTCGAATTGAAGCACTTTGGAAGTGGCGACAATGCCAGTGTAGGTGATAATGCAGGGTACTCCAACTGTCTCCAACCCTAATTGGTAATGACCGTCCCGCCGAGCATCGATCTCACCTTTGCTTGCACGAAAACATACCCTCACACTTTGCGTAATTCCCCAGACGAAGCATATATTTAAGTGTTTTCTCGCTAGAGCCACAGAGACGGTAAGTTGGAAAGTGTTGCAAGCGTCTAAGAACCAACCAAATGTGTCGGTTGGTGGCAGAGAATCAAGTGCACTGCAGATTGATTTGCATGCCAAATGGCACTGACTGGTGAGAAATAGAAATTGAACTCTGCCCGCCATCGGACTGACTGTCTGCACTGACCACTATTAATTTGCATGACACGGCACCAAAGTGCACCTTACTTAAATCGAGTTCGGCTTTAAACAAATAAATCAAACAAATTGAGCTCAAGCGCAACGAAACAATTAATTGTTAATCGAGTTGTTTCGACTCTCCATTCGCGAAAAGGCTTTCTTTACAAACGTTGTGGCCATTTAATTATTATTAATATGCACAACGTGACTTGGCTAATGATTGCTGACAGTTGGCATTGCGACTTGACTAGACCCAACAAGATTCTCACTTGATTTGTGTTTTGATGAAACAATTTTAATGCTAAATTGCAATTGTACTACAGACTGGTCCGATATTGCCTCTCAATGCATTTTATCACTTTGGTTGCCACCATTGTTTGAACTCGATGTGTCCTTCTGTTCGGTGGTCTCAGTTGGCTTGGACCGTTGCTTTGTCTTCTGACTGCCATTGTTGCTAGCTGATTTTGACTTGACCTTAGACTTGTGCTCACTTGACTTGGAATTCGGCTTCTTAGTGGTAAGTGAGTTCTTGTCAGCTTTGTGACTTTTCACTGATGACTTTGAGGTAGGTTTCTTTCTTTGAGTTTTGGAACTTTTTGGTTTTTTGCTTTTGGTGCTTGACTTGGAACTTGGCTTAGTCGCCTTCTTTTTCTTGGAACTAGACTTGGAACTAGGCTTCTTTTGGCCCTTTTTAGATTTAAGATTATGGTCTTTGACCACAACATCGTCATTTTGAGCCGGATCTGATTCACCTGAGCTTTCTTTAGGTTGAGGCAACTCTGTAGCCTTTGAACCACTTTTCGAACCACCAGAACCGCTTGGAAGCACCATTGGTGGACGAGGTAACCCAGTAGAAGCAGGTAATGGCAATGAACTTTTAAGTCCGGCAGTAGCGGGAAGCAACACTGGAGCACGAATTGGTATAGGCAAAGTGCCAGTTTTGTTCTCATCATTGACAGCAGTTTGGTCAATTGGCTTTGCACTTTGTGAATCGCTCAATGAATTCTGAGTCTTGGAACTTTTCGGCAAAAATGTTGGAGGCCTGAGTGGGACAGGTAAACCAGTCGGTGTTGGCTTATTGACTTTAGTTGGTAGTGGCAACGATTGTGAGGCTGTACTTGACTTTGGCGAAGGGTTAGTGACACTAAAAGACGATGGCAACATTGACAAGTGTGGCAAAGCACCTGCTGCTTTTGACTTAGATAAAACATTTGAAGTGTCCGATGCTGGAAGCAACACATGGAGAGGTGAAGAACTTTTTTTAGGATCCTCTTGACTCTTCTCTTCACCATTGTCTTCATTCTTGTCAAGTTCGTACAAAGCATTTGCATTCGATATAGGACATTTGGCTTTGATTGGTATGAACAACTTTGAACGATTCGGTGCTGGCAGAAAATTTTGCTGTCCAGGGCTTGGCAATTCTGTAAAGTTACTTTTTGGCATTGGACTTTTGGATTTAGCAGGTGAAAGCAACTTTGGTGCCAGTTTGGAAGCACACACATCAGTTTCTTTCTGCTCAGGGCTTTTGACTTTGTCTTTGCCAGTAACCTCGACCGTGTTATTTGACTCCTCCATTTTGGTGTCATTTGTCTTTTCTGTTCTGTCTTTAATAGAGACATTTGGAATAGGACTTTTTTGTTCAATGCTCTTAAATTTTGATTCTAGTAGCAAAGTTGGCGGAGTAGTAAGAGTAGACCTGGGTCCTGCACTTTTTGGGGCATTGATCACGATTTTTGATTTCTCCATAAGACTTTTAAGAGCATTAGTTGGAGCAGGACTTTTATGAATTTGCATTCCACGAGTTGGAAGAATACTTCGAGGTCGAGGCAAACTCTTAGGTTTACTTGAGGAAGTCTTTATGCCGGCACTTTTTGGTCGAGAAGTTGCAAGTGATATTGGTGAACCAGTAGGTGTAGGCGTTGAAGGACTTGGCTCTGGAATGGACTTGTTGATCGACTTCCCCGCTTTGGTATCACTCAATGCAGTCTTATCAGTTTTGATCTCGGAATCATTTTCTTTTGAGCCGTCATTGACTTTGTTTGTTTCATGACTACTCGAGATGTTCGTCTTGGGTGGAGCACTTGGCATAGGCAAAGTAGCTTTGGGGTTTGATGTTCCGAGAGCGTCGACCTTTTTGTCACCAGTGATCAATTCATTATCCGGTTTGTCCACTTTTTTGTCATTTGAGGTGCTTTCTATCTTTGGCACAATACTTTTTATTTCGGTACGCTTGAATCCAGTTGGAGTTGACAGCAACGCTGGTGCTGGATTTGCTTTGAGTAATGGTTTTGCTTCGCCATTAATGGTCTCGCTTGTCTCATGACTACTCGACAAGTTCGTCTTGGGTGGAAAAAATCCTTGAGGAGCACTTGGTACAGGCAAATCACTTGATATGTGTTTTGATACTTCGTGATAATTGGCCTCCTTTCCTCCAGTGGCCATTTCTCTATCCGCTCTGTCGTCTAAAGTGATTGTCGGTTTTTGAACAGGACTTTTTAGTTGGGTTCTCTTGCATCCAGTTGGAGCAGGCAACACTGGTGCAGCAGTAGACATTTCAAGAATGGCCTTCTTATCACCAGTGGTCGCTTCTTTGTCATAATTCAAAGTGCTTGGAGCAGGATTTTTTTGTTCTGTTAGTTTGAATCCAGTTGGGGTTGGCAACAACACTGGTGCTGGACTTGCTTTGGGTTTTGGTTTTGCGTCGCCATTGTCTTTGTTTGTTTCATGACTACTCGAGATGCTCGTCTTGGGTGGAGCACTCGGCACAGGCAAAGTAGCTTTGGGTTTTGATGTTTCAAGAACGTTCACCTTTTTGTTACCAGTAATCACTTCTTTATCCGATTTACGCTCTTTGTTGTCATTCGAGATGACTGTCGCCTTTGGTGCATGGCTTTCTAATTCAGTTCTCTTGAATCCAGTTGGAGTTGGCAGCAACACTGGTGCTAGACTTGCAATAGGCTTTGGTACTTCGATAACATTTGCCTCCTTTTCACCAGTGGTCATTTCTCTGTCCGCTTTATCATCCAAAGTGCTTGTCGCTTTTGGTGCAGGACTTGCTATATACTTTGGTATTTGGAGAACGTTGGCTTTCTTTTCATCAGTGACCACTTCTTTGTCCGGTTCTGACTGGTCACATCTAGTGTTTGCTGATGGTGGAGAATGATGCAAAGACTGCAGTGATGATTTAATCTTCTGCTCTTCTTGTGACACTTTATCGCTTGTTGCTGACGTTGATTGTAGCTGGGCTAGGTTGAGTGGTGTTTCTGCTGGATGCTCGTTGAAACTCGATTCCACTTTGGTTTCAGTTGACTTGTGAATTTGCTTTACTTGAGCTTGGTCGATGACTTTAGTCTTTACTTTGGTGGCCTTCTCCTTCTTTACATCTTCTTCACGGTTCTCTTCGATATCGATTTCGTCCGGTGGTATGACACAGTCAAATTTATCCTCTTGGGAATCACTACTCACAGACTCATCGCCATTTTCATCTTCATCACGATCTCGACGGAGGTCTTTTTTCTTCTTCTTTGAACCAGAGCAACAGCTGCCCATTGGAGTGAAGTCTCAATTCGAAGTGGGAAATAAACTTAACAAAGAGAGAACTTGTTGGGAGGACAAATTGGAATTGGAAAAGCAGCTAAACACTAACCAATTGACACATTCGCCCGAATTGGTTTGTGTTCTTTATAGTGATTTGGTCATTTCGAGGAGATCGAAAAGTAGTTGACTCTCTATTTTCATAGCTCAAGTTTAGTTCGAAATTACTTTTCTAGTTGTTTCGTGTGGTTGTACGATTTGTCAACTTATCTGTGAGCTATTTATTAGCTTATTAAGCTATTCAAGAGTAGCCACTTTCGGCCAGTGCGCACGTTGGGTGCTTGTTGTGCAACTAGAGGCAAGCTTGAATCCGGCCACCTGAAAAGTGATCACTGAATGACTGTGATATCACTCGAGTCTGTCAACATAGCAGATCACTTGCCTGCAATCCTTTTCCACTAAGTTAGTATTTCAACTGCATACCAAATTTTAATTACCAGGTCAGCTGCTGCTCTCAAACGGTTAAATTGTATGCGCGAAACAATGTGGCTCGATGAGAGACCGATAGAGTAGAATAATGCCACTAACTTAACCAAATTGCACTTGCCACCTGTGTGCTTCACCGATTAATACGATGCAACAACACTCGCCTAGTAGTTTTGCATTGCTGCTTTGCTGCTGTATTGCTCGTCTTGGTCGGGCGAGAACGGTTCGGGCAGTCTGACACCCGTATCTAATCAGTACTAGTGCACCTTGAAAATCACAATCGGACTATAGTGAATGATTATAATAATTCGAACAGGTGGTTTATTTGCCATTTGAAAATGTTTTGTGGCAAATTGGAAGAAAACATTGTGATTGTGTCGAGTGCATTGGCAATCTTGGCAGTCTCAATCCTGCCAGCTATTTCGCCTTCGCCACGATTGGGCGCTGCTTCCACCCGAGGAGAGCGAATTGGGACGATAAATGCCACTTTGTGGTGAACCAAGAGCACTCTGACTTGCACTGGACAAACTAAGACCAGATGAGGATGAAGACCAACAGCGAGAAGAACGCGATTTGGCCGTGGCTTTGTTGTCACTCAATGGAGGCGATGATAATTGTACTGGAATGGGTGCACGGTGAAGAAAGCTAAATTGGCACCTCTTGGTTGGCAATTGCAATCGCGGCTTGTAGGTCTTTCTGTCGCAAAACAAAGTACTCTACACTTTGATCCACCCCATCGAATCGATCCTTGTGCACCGGAAAATAGAGTTGAGACACAAACTCAGACACTGCCAGTTGGCACTTGAGCTGAATGGCGGCCGCTTCCAGTGCCTCTTTCACGCTTGACTCGACTGGTAACTTCTTGCTTATCTCCATCAGGGAAGGATCGAAAAAGAAACACAAATTCTGATAAACTGGACCATCGCGACCACGTTCAACGTGAAAGTAGATGTGCATTTCGCCTAGATGTAACAATTTATCGGCATAACTTTTTGCACTAGTCATACGAGGCGGCTTTGGTGGCAGCAAGCCTAATTGCTCTAGCTCTCTTTGATTGGCTTCGGCTGCATCGTTGACATTTTCCTCTTGATGAATGCCGCAATCGAGAGCACTGAGCATCTCTTCGGGCAGACTAGCAACAAACACATTCCATCGCATTCGCCAACTCCAGGTGGAACGAAACAATGGCTTTGGATAGTTTCCAGTGAACAAGGTCACAACGAACTTCAGTTTGTCACCATCTTCTTTTGAGTCCTTGGGCTACATCACCATATAGTTGCTCAGCTCAGCTCTATCGATGCAAATCTTTTGTCGTCCACGTTCGTCAAAGATGTTAACAAAATTGCCCCACAACTTTCTGAAGCGACTCTCAGTACACATTTTGGCTTCATTGAGAATGTACACCTTAAACTGGATTTGCTTGTCATCAAGAGCATGCTCGGAAGTGGTGCTGTCATCTGATTGCAATGTCGATGGCTTTGGCTCGATCAAGTCGTTCTCGTCGAACTGATACCACTGGGCTTCACACTTGTCGGCATCGTCTTTGCTGTCACCACTTTGGTCGAAATCACCCGAAAGTGCAAAGTGCACTGCAGTTCCTTGTTTACGATCAATGACCAACTTGTTGGCTGAATCAGACGAAGGCGAGTGTCCAGTATCGGTAGTGGTCATCGAACCATAGAAATCACAATCTTTTCCATTATGAGTGAGATTTACAAGAAAGTTGTGCCAAACACTTTCGACCACAAGTTGAGAGCGCTCATCACCACCGGGAATGATTACAGGAGGGGAGGGCGCCTCTGAAGAAGTCTTGGTCGGGCTGGGAGAATCCATTGACGAAGTAACACAATAAAGTTATGAATGAAGGTTACATGACTTCGTGGGCTTGTCTAACGGTAATGTTAAACTGCCCGAAGACGAATTTAAGAAATAGAATTAATAACTCCAATGTTGAACATTTTATTTGCAGTGGCACAAAGGCTCTACTCGAGGTACGCGTGCAAGTTCATATTTCTCAGTTGACGAAACATGATAGACATTGACTGTCCATTCAAATCAATTGGCTGCATCGCACTTGAATTCGCCATGTGATGAAATCGAATGCTGATCGAGTCGAGTATGATTATGACTTCAAACGCCACAATAGGAACAGTACAATAAAGTCTGTGTCGATGTTCTTGTTGATCTGATTTGTTCTGCTTGGTGGCCATTTTATTTGACACATTTGATTGCTCTATTTTGATAGCCAGTTTTTTTTATTGCTCAAAGAACTACTGGTTGTACAGAATTAAGACAGCTCCAGGAGTTGATAAATAAGCAGTGACGGACATTGGTTTAACTGGCCTTCAGAAAATAAAATATTCTGAAAAGAAGCGACATTAGTACTGAGGTGTACTTCGCAAACGATTCAAGAGTGAACAAAGAGTCGGCAATATAGTCTATATAGCTGATTAAGCTGATGTCATCCACTAGTGCTCGCCAAGGCCTAGAGAAAACATTTAATTTAGTGGCCATTGTGTAATGACAGCTTATTTGCACTGATTTGATCTGGCTTCTGGACCATTTGGGAGAGGATGTGAGATCGTTGGTGAGAGAAGCACGCAACAGAGCTTGGAAATAGCTGGCCACAGTCAGGAAATTGGCACACAAACTTGCTGCTATCTTGCATTGGTGACTTATAAGTACTATATACTATAGTGGGAAAGCCACTTGAGGTAGCCAGATTTAAGGTCTTGAGTTTCTTCTCTAAATTAGACAAAACTTCTTTTTGCCAATCATGATCTTGCTTTCCATTAGTTTTCAGATAATTGGAAAGAATCGGCTTTATTCTGGCATTTCTCTTGCATCTGTTTGCTGATAGGCTCAATCATATCCTTGGATCCACTCGAAACTGTTTAGAAACAAAATTAGATTTAATGCTTAAACTTATTAAAGATTTACCATCCGCTGGTAAGTGAGAGTGAAGTCCGGTAGAGCCTACTCGATTCATTGGAGATTTTGGGCTTTGTCGTGGTGATACTCCTTGGAGACATTGTTGCAAAAGGGCATAATTCGACTGCTTCCTCTCAGAAAAAGAGCAATGCACTAACAAAATGACCTATAAAACGATTTGTTTATTCTTAAATATAAAATCAGTCAGTTTCCAGTCGACAAGATTGGAGTGTTTGTACAATACTGGTAGAGTCCCCCACGTAGCCATTTGTACTTGTAATACATCAGGCCGAGTGCACAGAACACCTAATGCCCAGTTGCTAATTCTGTTAATTAAGCAAGCAATCAATATATTCAAAATATTCTAGTTATTTTCATTTTATTTATTTGACATTAATATTCTTCAAATGGATGATGCACTATTTAAGATCGTTGGTCTGTTGGCTTTGGATTGTGCGCTTCGTCCCAGTCGTAGATTTGATCCTCCAGAAAAGTGCCTAGTTGAGTGAGCACATCTTGGAACAGAACCTTCAAGTGTCGATACTTGGGACGTTGCTCAAATTTCAGGCTTCGAACATGCACGAAGTAGTCGATGTATTGGGAAGGCATGTTGCTGCATAGTACAGCTGGTTGAATTTGCATTTTGCATAGACCTGTTGAGTTATGGAGGTCAATGAAATACCGACACTGAACACAAAGTAACGAACCTATCTTTTTGTATTTCTCTTTGATGCCATTCGCCTGAATTCCTTGCCATGGTAGTTCGCCTTTCTGCAGAAATATCATCATGTACAGGATGGCTTCCATGTCGTCCCGACGGCTCACTTCTCGGCCCTGATGATTGTTCGTGCTGATGTATCGTGCAGTGCCAGTCATTGGCTTGCCAGTTTTGAAAGGTATGTGCTTGTTCCGTTCATCAGTGTACTTCTTGCAAAATCCTAAATCTATCAACAGATAAATATATATTAAGCTAATAATTGGGAAACGAGTCTCTCTTACCGATAAGATTCACTGTGCACCACTTGTCAGTGTTAGGCAGTCCGATTAGAAAGTTTTCCGGCTTGATGTCTCGGTAGACTATCCCGTGATCGTGTACGTATTCGAAGATGTTTACAAGTTGAATCATTAACTTGGTGGTGGTCGATAAGGAGAAGGTGTCGCCGCACTTTTCATTCATGCTGAGAAGCGATGGACCAAGCAAATCCATAACCAGACCAGACCATTCACCAACCTGACCAATGTAGTACACCTTCGGGATAAATCGAGGATCTCTCAACAACCGTCGGTAGAAGCCATACTCGAGATGCAATTGTGGCTGAGGCGAGTTCTGTTTCTCCAGTTTGACTGCAAACTTTTTATTTGTGTTTTGCTCGTAGCCATAGTGGAAACTACCGTATGAGCCTGAGATAAATTAAAATAGAATTAATCTATTAATATTATATTCAAATATAAAAACCTACTCACCTCCTGCCACATATTCTCCAATAATAAACCGTGAATTGCCAACAGGATGGCCGATAAGAGCTTCAGATTCTCGTGTTTGAGATGTCATTTTGGCATACACTTGTTACACGATCTGTCACTTCTAAAATAGGTTTGGTTGATTTTCTAAATAGAAACTAAGAAAGCCAACAAATATTTTCCATTCGACACAGGGATTAAATAATATCCGACAAATCATCTTTGAAACAAATTAGATTTTAGAGCATAATGAAAACATTCGAAGTTTGTTTTCTTATTATTATTTGATGATTGTCAGTGTGAAATGAACACACAACCATTGGTATATTTGGGCCAACAAAAACATATGATGACAGTTCGAATGAATAGATTATTGACATTTTGACCACAAAGGCTAAAAATATACAACGTTGTACAACAAGTATACAACGTTGGACTTGGGCTATTTAAGCCACTCACAAACTTGTCGCTGACACTGCAGTTGTCAGTTGACTGTACATCTAATTAGCGCAACTGTATTCAATGATTGCACCACCACACAATTTATTGAGAAACAACACTCTTAGCTTGTCACTTTAATTGTTCCTAAAGGATAGATTAGCTATTCGAGTCGTTTCTTTATAGCAATTGTCATTCAATTATAATGGGCTAGTTTCCATTTCGACAGGCAAATGGAAGCGAATTATAATTTTAAATTAATTTAAGAGCCATCACTGATTGAATACCATGCGCGTGGACTGCCAACCGAAGTGAAATAATATTCATCATGGCGGTTAGATCGAAGGCGCCCAGTGCGCTATCGTTTGTTTCAACCATGGTTGGTTCGGTAATAAAGCAAAGTGCCATTTTAACTTCACCAAGCAACTCGTAAAGCTGGCAGCCTTTCAAACGAAGATATTCAGGAGTGACAAGCTTCCTTTTACTGCTGGAGGACATTTTAAGTAGGATGAGTGCCAGTGCACTGTGAAAAAATTCACATTTGCCAAACGAAGCTCCAGGCAAGCAAGCAAAAGGAGCTGTTCTATTGGCAATAGACTATTAAATTAATAAAATAGCTATTTAGTGCAAGTTTGAAAAATCAGTTTAATAATAAAACGCATAATAATTTGTGAATATAATGCTTAGGCAAAGCCGAATCCTTCGTGGCCTTCCTGAACTGCCTTGAGCACCATTTGACGGAGTTTGTCATAGCTCACGTACACCGGCAGGTTGAGTTGACATGCACTACAAATTGGTGAAAACAACAAAATAATTAGTTACAACAAACTAAAATGTCAACGAGTGTCTTACCAAGTGCAAGCAGTTGGCAGTCTATCGGGGGAGCGTTCATCACGCTGAATTGTGAAGCGCCGATTGGCCAAAAGAGGCGAGGAAAAGCCATCGATAGGGACTTTAGTGGTGCCAGTGACGAATTGCAGAAATTTGGCACGATCCGTCTGGTCGAATGTGTCGAGTGCACTCCAGAGCCACTCGATTTGCGGAGAATGGTCATTGTAGCCAGAGTAAGTGGTGTTTCGGCGAAGATCGGCCAAGTCGATGGTCGGCAAGCCAGAGATGAGCAGCTCAAGTTCGCGCTCGTTAAAGATGTTGATGAGACGCTTAGGCAGCAAGGTGTAGAAGCCCTCAAGAAAAGCCATGAGTTGAGTGCGAATGGAGCCAGTCATCTTGGCGTGACACAGTTGGCGCACATAGTCGTGCTTGTTGCTCTCAGTCACAGTGACGTTGTGACCGTCTGGAATGAGGTCAACAGTGCGGGTCACTCCAAACTCGTCTATTTCGAGGCTAAATCGCAATTCTGACAGCAACTCAGAAACATTGTGAGTGAGGAGGGAGACCAGTCCCTTGTAGTACTCGGGATCCTCCATTTCCATGTCCGTGTACTGGACTGGTTTGCCCAGGATGTGCTTGTAGAGAGCTCGGGTGAAGTAACAGTCAATAGTTTGGCCATCGTAAATTGCCTTTGCGATGAATTTGCCCACATATCGGAAATAGTTGAGATGGTTTTCGTTAATGTTTGAACTGGGATTCACTACGTAGGTGATCTGGTCAGCGGCATTAGTGAACAAGGCGTAGTTTTGATTGAAGATCGCTTTGGTCATCACCACGTACCACTCACGGAGCAATCCACCAGCGTCTTGACCTTCTTCGCCAACAAAGAACACTACAAAGCGATGCTGCCACTGGGCTTTGGGCAGATTGTTGAGAATGAGAAAAGAATCCTCAAAGGCGGTCTTCCTTTTGACCGTCAGACGGACTCGGTCATGGTTCGCCTCACGTGTTCGTTTAAGTTCATAGAGAAGAACACTTCTTTTGATGTCAAAGTCAAGAATTTGCGGAAAATCCAACAATGCACCAAATGGGCCTTTGATCCAGTAAGCATCACGATTGTTGTGAGACATTGTCCGATGAAGAAGTACATTGAGCACGAGTCGGTTGGCAGTGATGAAGGCAACGAATTTCGTTTCGTCCTGTTTGACCGATGTTTCAGACTCCACTTGGTTGGCTGTTTGCAATATGTGCGCCAGCTGTTGCTGTATGCTCTCAGCGTAAAGAATAGATCGATCCAAACGGACAGGTGAATTGGTGATCAAATAAGCCTCAATCAATGGCTTCAGTTTGAGCGCACTTTGTTGGTCGCCAATTTTGGTGAACATGTTCAGGCAGACGGTTAGCTTGTCCCACAAGCCGTCGAGTTGTTCTACTTTGCTTTTATCTTCGGACCAGTTGATTTTGTCATCAAACTGTTTGTTGCTTTTTACTTGAATGCGAAGTTTTTGGAAAAACGTGAGGGAATGCAACATCGAATGTTGTCGTGAATGGTCTTCAAGTATAGCAATTTGAGAATTGAGATGCAAATCCGTGTGAGTATTTTCAACTTGTGGCACATTGGTCACAACGGTGGAGCCGTCTCGGGTTTCAGTGGTGGTCTTGGCATCGTTGTTGCTTTTACTGGCTTGTTGAGTCAACTTCTCGATGAGCAATTCGAGATCGTGGCAAACCTTCTCGGCTAATGGCACAATTCCATCACGAACCATTTTGTAAGCCAATGGCACACTGTTTGGGAAGATGTCACATATATCCGACAACAATGGTTGCTCATGTCTCCTAGTGAATTTGAACATGTCGTCGACAATCGTTTGTAGAAGATTCGGTTGGGCCTCATTGCAAAGAGCACGCTCTAGTTGGGCATTGGATTTGATTGTTTCTTTCGACGAATTAATAGACCTTGTGATCATCTTAATCAATTGCTCGATGAGCTGAGAATTGTTCTTGATCACGGGATGAGTCAACAAAAGAAACAATTCGGTGACATGGTCGCGCAACTCTGCTTGATTTGAAGTCACACTTGAAGGTGCTTCTTCTTGAGTGGGTGGCAAAGCTGGTAAATGATTAAGACAGTTAGCATGTGATAACAAAGAAAGTATTTCAAAGCTTACCATAGTGAGTTGACTTATCCATCAAGAAAAGCACATCGAAGAAAGTGGTCATTTGACTCGAAGACTTTGTGTCGGATTGATCGTTTAAAATTGGTGTATTGGAAAACAAATGTGAAATGTTTCGTTGCAATGTCGAGATCATGTCGAGGACATTTTCGGTAATAAATTCACAAGCCTCTGGATGAATGGAGATGGTGGCTGAAGCAGTGCTGTTGCCGGTCGAGTATCGCAACACATTCAACTTGACACCAGATGTGGGACTGTTGGTGATGGTCGAATTGAAAGTAATCGATTTCCAGAACACGCTCGAGGAGACTTGATCGACGGTGTCGATGCTGCTGGTGGCATTGATAAACGATTTCTTGGTGCCATTCAGAATGTCGAATAGTGAACCAATTAGAAGACTGCGAGTCTGTTCGTGATAGCAAAGTGTCTTTAGCACCAAATGCAAAGGCTCTAAGAAGGCATCCGAATCTTTAATAAACAAAAGACACATCAAAGAACAAAGACTTTGATGATCCACAAAGCTTTTGAACACAGTTCGATGGCTCTCTGATGGTCCTCTATGATTGGTAGCACCATTTTGACGGTTTCTCTCATTAATAATTCTTTCATGTCTGTCGTCCTCTTCCTGAAACTGCCGAGGTTCATGGTCAAGCTGTTGTTGCATTTGCTGTGCAACATCCTGACGCAAAGACTGAATTTCGGCGACAATTTCAGGAGGCAGCCGTCGCATTTCTTGGTCGTTCATTTCAATCAATACTTGGTTGCGTAAAGTAGCAGTCAAAGAATTGATGAAGTTCACCATTTCATGGTTGGGCGCATTTGGTGCCTGTGGTGCTAGTTGTGCTTGTGGTTGGGCCAACACCTCAGCTCGAATATCTTCTGGCAACTCGTTCAGCACATTGACATGAACTTGCTGTGCTTGTTTGGCTTGTTGCTTTGCGTTGTTGAGCATCATATATTGTTGAATAGCTTCTTTTCGAAAATTTTCGGGAATTTCCAGCAGTACATTGACATCTAACCCTTCTGGCACTGGTAAATTTCCCAAGATGGCTTGTGCTTTCGGGGCGAGTTTGCCTGTTGGAATTTCTTTCATTTGAGGCAGGCGAGGTTCTTTGATTACTTCCACTTTGGCTGCTTCCTTTGCGGCAATGTTCACAGCTTTAGGTGAGGCATCGACGTTTGTCAAGTCATTGACTTTAATCTTAATTTGTTCTTTGAGGGCCTCAGTTTTGGTCGTTAGCATAGCTTGTTTAGCCGGCACTCGTTTGAACACATCAATAGTTGCATTGACTCGGTGAACTGGAGAACTTGGCAATTGTTTTGCATTCTCAGTTGAAACCTCATTGATAGGTTTAGAAGTGGTTTCGTTTAAAATTGCTTTTGCTTTGAAGAGCATTTTTACCGTTTTGACTGACTTCTCTTGTATTTTCTTAAGATCCATCTCTTTGCACTGTAGTAAATAGTCGATTAACATTGGCTGGGCGAGTGCTGTCAATTCGAACATAGCGAGACCGTCCACCAAGCAACACTCCTGATACCACCGGCAAGTAGAGCAGCTCACAGCGCGAGTGGCAAGTTGAGTTGGTTCAGAATTCGGTCCATGAAAGATGGTAATTGAATTGCTTTGTGGTAATGAAGAGTCGTCCTCAGCTTTGGGGTGAACTGACATTTGAGCCTCAGATGCTGAGTAATTCAATTGTGGGTCTTCGAATGGAGCACAGGTTCTATAGTATGGATTTTCCTTGCTCAAATCATTGCCCCCAATTCGAAACTTGTTGCTCAGGTCGCCCATGCCCACCAAGAACGGATGCACCAGTGGACAGAGTTGATAACTTTTTTTGCTGTTCCATCGCTCATCTCTGTTGTATCTTTCCGGCCATTTTGCAACGCTACCGTGCAAACTTTCGTCGCACTGCAAATTGCCTGTGAGAGCTTGCATTAACCAGAGAAGAGTGTCCAGAATGGCAGAGGCACTGATCGCTAGATCCACAGAGGATAGATTGAGCCAACGAAACGAATTTGCCAAATCGGTTACAAGCTTATCGCCCTGATTGTCCAGTTTGACAACTGCTTGACCACAAATTGATGCACAAGAAAGACATGGTGAGGTGAAAATGAGAACTTCCTTTAAAAGACTACAAACGGCTTTGATTTGATAGTGCTTTTTGGGCATTTCAACGCGAGATATAGCTCGGCTCAATAAGGCGACAATTTGGACAATCGATTCGGGAACATTGTCACTTGCAATGATCATAAACTTGAACAAGATGCTCGTCATCGAAGAATATTTATGTGACTTGTTGGCCAACAAGTGGTCAAAGATGAATTCGAGGGCGCTAGTCTTATCGGTTATGGCTTTAGTGAAACCTAAAAAGAGGAATATGTTAGAAAACAGTGAAAAATTACAAGGGAAAAGAGCTAACCTGCACGATACTCATGCTTGAGTATGAGATCTACATTTGGCCTGCAGAAACGGACCAATTCAGCGAGGATATAAAGCAAATAGTTTGGACCAAAGATGTGTCCATTGGAGTCTGACGATTCCAATTCAAATCTCTGTGGAATCAAGTCCAGCAACTGTTTGACCAACTTTTGAGACTGTTCGCACATGTCATCGGATTTGAGCTTGTGAACTTCATGAGAATCATTTCGGCGAAAGCGAACCTCATTGTCGGCATCAAGGTCAATTCGAAGTGCTGATTTAGCGCACTCGACGAATAAATCCAGGTCTCTACAGGCCAATGGGTTGAGAGTCCGTGTGAGGATGTGTTGCTCACGGTTGCCCTCGGGCCAAGATGAGGAGTGATCGACTGCACGAAGAATGCTGCTTTCCATTGAACATCGCAGCACACAACCATTCTCGAAAACATGACGAATCAGTGAGACAGTCATGGGCACAATTCCATCAAAGTATTGATCTGTAGTGATGTTGAGCAGTGTGGTAATACCGTCCATATCATAGAATTTGCAGGCCAACTCATGCTGGGTGCGAGTTACTCGAAGACATAGACGAATGGCAGCTTGAAGTGTGTCCGCATCGATCAGTGGATGCTTCATTAAGGCGACCATTGCTTCGAGGAGCCAGTGATTAAACTCCCCAATGCATGACTCTATGACGGGATTGGGAGCATCTTGTTTTGGACTAATTTGCTTTCGATTTGATTGGTTGTCACTGAGCTTGGACACTTCAGCTTGCACAAACACCACAGGTTTCCATTCGATTTGCTTGTCAACAGTCTTGGCCAGCTGTTTTGAGTAAGTCATACTGCCAAAATGAACATTGAAAGTCTGTCCCTTCTGTTCATATTGACAGCTGAGTTGGCCATTCTGGTAAGCATCATCAATGACTCGATTGGTTTCAGTGTCGTACTTTATCCATTCATAGTTGTGCCACCATTTCCATTGTCTCGCCGTATACGCAGCCAACACTTGCATTCGTCTTTGGGTAATTAGCGAGTATTTCTCAAACTGATCGATTAGTAAAAGCAATGGACAAAGCCAACTGGGAAGAGCGATTGGATTTGACACCAGAGGAATAGCATCAACCAGTTTTACCAACAGAGAGAGCAGCACATTCATTAAATTCGAACGGGACAGTTCGCTCACGCAAACATGTGGCATTTGAAAGGCAGCAACCGCCAGGAAGTGTAGTCGATTGCTCAACTTAGCGGTCAGTTCGTGAGTGGTCAAACTGATCCAATCGGTGTTGGCAGGATTACTTTGAATTACTTTGATCATGCCAATGAGTTCTTCCTCTAGTTCCGTCACAAGTACAGCAATGCGGTGAACGCAGGCCGGACCATTGTGCTGTTCAAGTAGATTCAACATATCAACAACTTGACCGATCTGTATAAGTAAAATGAGATTAGAATATGCGCGAGATATATCATTCGAGTAAGCATACCTTTGCTGGGTTATGTTCAGCAATACGCACAATTCCATCAATGATGAACTCAACCAAACTGTTCAATTCACTCGGCATATCTTTGAACAGCATGTATTTGTGCATAACCACAAGTGTGGCAGCCTTGACTTTCACCATCATCTGGTCGGAATCGTTCTTGGCCTTCAATATGTCGGTCAGTTCCTTTAACAAACTGTCTTGCGCCTCAATTTTGATGTCAGAGTAGGAACTTTCTGTGAAGAATCGACAGTGATTAAGAATGTCTTTGCAGTAATTTATTTAAACCACTTACCGGCCAGAGCTAGAGCATAGAGTCGTGCAAGGATGCATTCCATTCGAGTGCTGTAGACTTCAAAACTCTTGGCCAGTCGCAGTTTGTGTAGCAACTCAAATTGATGCACAGCAGGAACTTTGTGCTTTTGGACTAAATCTTGCATCGTTGAATCAATTGTCTTTGACTCCAAGTGGGACTTTTCGAATTTGATTTCAGTCGTACACTGCTCAGAAGGCTTGTACGACATTGAAGTGAGCTCTGGAGGTAAACTAGGCAATGACACATCTTGAACACAACCATCCATCGACAAGCCAGATGTCTTTCCAGCCCAGGAATTGACCAGCACCTCGATGTGGGAGTGAATGCCTTCACAGCGAATAGTGTACAAAATGGACATCGACAACGTGACAATTTTCATGTCAGTAGAACTTAGCAGTGAGACCAAATGCTGAAATGAACAACAAAGTGAGTGACACGTTGCCATTAGCAACCGTAAACGTACCTGGCTGGTTGAATAGTACAAGTCGGTAGATCTAGAGTTCTCAGCAACTCGGTCTATAAACGAAAGGATAAGCAAAAGAAGCTCCTTCTTCTGCATACAGACAAATCAAGAATTAGAAACACTAGATTCGAACCACATCGAAAGCATACCTTGCTCTGTTCGGGCAAATCAACCGGCAAGGACACGTACTCCAAGTTGTCAGGACCGTTGGTATCTTTGCTTGATTTCGTGCAACACGTTTCAAGAAAACGGTTGAACACCTCTCCCCACTCATTGAGCTTACACTAGGAAAGATGAACATTGTTAACACGGGTAAGTTGAGAGGCATATTACCTGTCCCCAGTTCCAAGAGTTGACTTTAACCAGCACAGTGTGCAGTTCTTCGTCAGTTTTGCAGGCTTTCAACTCGTCCAGGAGTTGCTTCTGCTTGGGAGGCTAAAGTGAAACAAGGCAAGAGATAAGTCAAGTCATTTCGAGTACAGGCCGTGTACATACCGGATAAAATCGATCGTACGTCATCGTAACAGAAGCAAAACTGCCAAGTGAACGTTCAGTAACGAAGGTGAAGGTTACGGAGAAAAAGCCAATAGGCAAAAGCACAAACAGAAATACGTTCAACACTAAAGAGATATGGTCTTAATATAGTGCATGTACCACTAAAGTCTCGAGTCGAATTCGATCAATAAACTTCGAATCGAAGTCTTCGATATTTCCCTACATGTTGAATAATCAATGTTTGAGTTAAGCGAACTTACTGAATGACTTTGCACTATTAGTTTAAATGCATATTCCACTCTCAATTTGTGACTGTTTGTACAACTGATGAGGGCAGCGTACTGAAAGGCACAAAGAATGGTCACTTAGACCAAGCAGGATTCACTCATAATCCACTGAAATTCGCAAAAACTTTAAAATCACATTTCTATTTCCA
This sequence comes from Rhizoglyphus robini, assembly GCA_023373905.1. Classification (NCBI taxonomy): domain Eukaryota; kingdom Metazoa; phylum Arthropoda; class Arachnida; order Sarcoptiformes; family Acaridae; genus Rhizoglyphus; species Rhizoglyphus robini. The sequence continues at coordinate 6,912,347 of JAKIJQ010000003.1, forward strand.
CCCAACCATCAATTTACTGGGAAATTATCATTACGAAATGCACGCAAACCTTCGGTTTGCCCCACTAACCTAACCTAACTAACTAAATAACTAAATAAAATCCCAGTGTTGCATCCAAAAGCAAATAATTTCCCATTCCTAATAGCCAAATCTACCAAAAAGATGGTTGGGTGGAAATAGAAATGTGATTTTAAAGTTTTTGCCTTAATGAAATATTTTGATTATGAGTAGCATTATTGTCATCATTGGACCATTCTGCCAACCAAACGTTTGTTCCAACATTAGCAACTTGTTTGACTGTATAACCAATCACAATCAGAATACACCACATGTAGGAATATGAGCCAAAATATGTGACATAGTGACAGAAGAAGACACCTGGAGGGAGATGAGCGACTAACAACCGCCAACTATGAACGATTTATCGATTGTATCGAATTGCTCCTATTTAGTCAGTGCAGTACTTCATTTTCCATTTTACAAATTACTTTTAATAAAAGTTTTATTGTTAAAGAATATTCTAAATTCTCTAAAATTCTGGACATCTTTGTGGCAAGCAACCGGGTGTTGGTATTAAATTAAATAATATTAATGAAACTGGCCCATCGGCCACTTTCTTGGCCTTTTTGCCAGACTAAAGCTTTTCGTGTGCCTCAATCTCGCTACTTTTATATCCAGTGATTCAGTATCCGTCACTCCTGCCTTATCTCATATTTCAGTGGCAACAAGTACAATTCAGTTCAGAGAATGAATACTCCAAATGGACTTTCCCAACGTCTGTTGAGCTTGTCATTCCATCGCCACTGGCCATTCGACAGCTCCTGTGGCTATTTTAGTTGCAGTAAGTCTATTTTCCTTCTGTACAATGTAAGCATTAATCAAAATGTCAGCACTAATGCTCCAACACTGAACGCGTCCGAGTTGAATCATTTTCGGTCACTTTCCTCGAAATGGTGGAATGGGCCAGAATTTGCCCCACTTCGCACTCTTAATTCGCTTCGAGTTCCATTCATTGCGAAAGCATTTCAATCAAAATTATTACAAACAAACAATTTGTGCCACTGAACCGGGTAAAGTTACTCGACATTGGTTGCGGTGGAGGCATCCTATCTGAGGCTCTTTCTCGGCTTGATGCAACTGTTACCGGGATCGATCCGGTGGAGGAGAATGTGACTGTCGCTTCGATGCACTCTCAAGTCATTTTTCGAGCCACTCCAGAACGTATTCCCCAATATAAATGGCCCATCAATCTCTTTAAGTCTCAGAGTCTTAAAGTCTAAGTTGTCAGAAGTCTTTATTAAAGCATTTTTAGAAGGCTCACTGAACTAATTTCACCAATGCATCTATTATTTGATGTCGTCATTTGTCAGGAACCATTCTTGTGAACAATTCCTTTGTACTGTAATCACCATGGAAATTCTGTGTTGAACCAATTGCAACTGGCAAACATGCATCAATGTTGTGCACAAGATTACAACTCGTATAATGGGGGCCTCAGAAGGATGGAAGAAACTCCTTGCTAAACCGATTTAGGTTTCTAGGATTGTTGGACGAATGTCACAATTTCTTATTTGAAAAGCAACAAGAACAAATAATTATTTTGTAATTGAACTTGTTTATTTAATAAACGAGAATAAGCATTTGTATTAAAACAGTTGACGTTTGACCTGTTGCACGTTTTTGGCAGTGTTGGTAGTGCTCATTTTAGTGGCCGACATCAGTCCTACACGAGCCTGTTCCGCACTGTTCCACTTGATCGACTTGTTCGTTTTAAACACAAACTCGGGGTCGAGAGAGGTCAATTGAGTAGCCAATGTTTTGATCTTGTGCGAAATGGCCAAAGGCCGAGGTCCACTGGCAGGAGCAGCACTTTTGCCAGATGGACACTCATCCGGAGTGAACATTCGCTTGAGCATCGAAACCTTCTGAGTGCTCATCGCTTTGGTGCCAGAGGTGGTCACGGTGGTGTGCACTTTCTTTGCTTGAATCTTGTACCGACCAGGCGTCTGTTGATACAGTCGAGTGAACACATCCACAGGAGCTGTCGAATGGCCAGTGGCGATGCGTTCGTTGAACAATTTAGCCACATACCGAACCAATGCATCCATCTGACCACTGAAGCGAGCTCCGATGTCGATATATCTGTATATACTGTCAGACTCCCAGATGGATAAGTCTCGACACAACTCTTGCACCACAATGCACTTGGCAGGGTACTTGTGCTGGTGTAGTCGAGCGTTGTTGTTTGGTCCAATGGGAGTGCCAGCGATGGAGGTCACTCCGAACAAACACGACGATTCGCGCTCTTTACTTGTGCTTCGGTACAAAGGGAGAACTTTACCCGAAAAGGTGTTCAACAGGGAAAGATGATACGGTGGCAGAACGATGTTAGTGCGCACTGCTTGACGTTCAGGGAATGGCTTCAGTGAAATATTTAGTTTTTCCATCACCTTTCGAATGGCTCGAAGGATCTTGCCGAAGTCAGCCTCGTAAGATTGCAGGTATTGACCCACTTCGCGAATAAACTCAGTTCGGTCGAAAGTATCGCCTTTGAGCAGGTCGCAGACGGTGATGATTGACTTGAAGCGAGTGAAAGTGAACTCAAACAGATCAATTTCACTGCTACTGTCACTCAATCGGTCACTAGTGATTGAGCTCAATTACACAAGGGAAAAGTCTTGTTGTTCTGCTGGTAATAGCACAGGTTGTTGCTGTTGGATGATCAACTCTTGTGCTTTCTTTCCAAAGCCGAGTACTTGCACATTGTCGTCCACGTCATCGACTGATGGTCGAACGCACACGATCATTCCAATCTGGGCTCGGCCTTGTTCGAAGAAACTCTTGAGCAGAAAGGTCAACTTGTGCTGCCTGTACGGAATGAGCTTTGATTGCTTCGACTTGGCTGTCTGTTGTTGGTTGTGTCGCATTGCTTCGAAGCAATTGCGAAGAGTCAACAGTGAGTTGTTGATGTTGCTCGCCTCAGTCAACTTCATGCCAGTAGCTTTGGTACGGTTGGTTCGTTCAACTCCTGCCAGATCCACAATGGACAATTGATTCACACGGAGGTGGGTCATATCTAAATGACGGCGAGCAGAATTTTCTTCGTAGCTGACAACCTTTACAGTGAAAACTGAGTGCGACCGGCTCGAGCACTGGTTCAGCAGAGTTGCGGCAGTCTGGCGGTTCTGCACTCCAAACAAGAAAAGTCGCATAGCTTGGTCGGCATCTTTTGCCTCGACTTCGTTTGATCCACAGACATAGACCGTGTGGCGGGCATCGTGGCGAAGAGCGTGTGGAGCACGTTGCCAGTGCACAGACGAGCCAGAGTCTTGTTGTTCCAGCAGATCATAAATGTAGTTGTTGTAGATTTCAACAAAACTGACAAACACCGAGTAACGACGAGTAGAGATGTGCTCGGCAATGTTTGAGTCAATCGTTTCTGGCTGCTCACGGGCACGTTTTGACCACTCCATCACCGACTGGTAGTATCTTTTACGGTTGAGGTGAATACTTTGATCGAATTGTTCCACACTGTTGTTATCCTCTATCTGCAGAGACATTAATTGAAAATATTGTTAATATATTAATAATAGTTATAAACCTAACTCACCTGGTCGGATATGCGGCTGTTCACGATGAAGAAGTTCTCTGAGTCTGGCAGGATGAGATAGTCTTTGTTAAGGCGAGCACCGAGCATGGCAAACAAGTAATCGATGGAGCGAGGAATAATTCCTGGTTGCTGTGGCTGCCAATGGTGAAAGACTTGCCCGAACTGGTAGCTCCGTAGGCAAACATCAAGGCGTCTTGTCCTCCTTGTGGTCCGAACAGTGACTTGGCCATTGGCACGGTTGTACGGGTGAACACTTTCTGTTGAGAAGCCGAGATATCGAAGACGTGCTCGAAAAGGTATTTCTGCTCAAGGAAAGAGTTTGGTCGTCGAAAGGACAGCACCGTGTCCGACTTGCGTTCGATGGAGTCGTCTTCACTTGACTCGTTCGACTCAGTCTGGTCACTTGAGTGAGTGGGACGCAATCGACAATAAATTTGCAATGCATTCATTGGCCCGTCCTTGGTCTGCTCGGTCGTAATCATTGCCTGTTGGTGGCCCACTTGTCCAGTCAAGTTTGATTCACTTGTTTCACAGCAAAATTGCATTGCTATAACTAGAAAAGCAACTCAAAGTAAAAACGATTTCGCTCAAAAAGAGCTATCAACTAAATATGACCCATTAACAATTGAATTATTTCGAATTCGTAATCGTGATTTTCATTAGTTGTTCAATGCAAATCAGTTAGATTCAATTGTATTTCTCAGTTCTATTTGTTCATCGATTCGTCGAATCTTTCGTTCAATTGAAAGTCAATAAAAAGTGCTTCTTATATTTGACTGAGTTGTTTCGCTTTGAACTCTTCTCTGCACTCTTTTGCTATGGGTGACTCAAGCCTAAAGTACACTCCCAGCTCGGTCGACATTGCGTACAAGTCTCGACAAGTGTTGCCTATCCCAATTCCGCAACTGGGCGATACCGAGAAGTATTCCAACCCTGGCGACCTGTGTTGTGTTAATCTGTTCTGTGCCACCCATCGACGTGTAGCACTAGTCGAAATGGACAACCACAAAGGACTCTTTCTTCCCAACGAGCAGTTCAATTTGGACGACGTGACTATCGACATGGTTCTCAACACTGTCATTCGAAATATCGTCGATGCCCAAAATGGTGAGTTAAACTGGCAAATTAAACATTTAATGATCATTTTGTTTGTTTGCAGTCAAATTCCGTAATTTGCTCATCGCCAAAATAGACCGAATGCAACTGCCAACGAGTGAGACGTATGTGACACGCTATATATATCGAGTAGAAGTGGCAAATAGTCCATTGGTGACTGGCAATGTGTGCATCTGCCAGCTTACCCACAAGGTTCCCGTCCAGTGGCTCACATACGCAGAGATTTGTAACCAGATGGCTTCGTTAGCAGGACCTGAACCAAAGTTTGTCTTTCACCGTACCACTTCTCATGAAGATATTCAATCAGTGAGCGGTTTCAAGCCGGTCAAAGCCGACTGTTTCCGAGAGTGCAACAGCGAGGATGCCATCGAACAATTTCAACCTGAGTTGCTCGTCAACAAGAAGTCCCAAATTGCCAGTTGCGCCAATTTTCAGTGGTCGAATATTAAATCATTGCATAACGAATTTGTACTTCACTGTTATCCGTCCACTTTGATGACCCAGGTCTCATTGGCCAGATTTCTACATTGCAAACTGCTGGTTGCACAACTGTCGGAAGAAAAGATGTCTAAATACTTCAGGTACATTGTTTTGATTTGACTTTCACTGGTGACACTAAACGTGATATCATTCAATAGGTCATTCGATTTATGCAAGCGCAATTATCTCAATTTCAGTGAACTTCTGCAGGGCCTGGCAGTGTTCAAAGCTGGCCAATTGGCTTGCAACCACCAGACGTGCACTCAAATCAGACACGAATATCTCTTTAGGTACTACTCGAGTTCGGTCAAGCGCGATCGATTGAGCATGGACGATCTATGCAACTTGATGTTGGATCTAGTGGACAAGCAACCAAGCACGGACACACTGATTGAGGCTCGCCATCGAGTTGAAGCGCTCACTGAGAAGCACAAAATAAGCCTCAATCCGGCAGGTGTCACACTAAAAGAATACTTTGCATTGGCTAAAGACGAAATGTTTAAATCAGTCAAATTGCACCAACTAAATCTCAAACTCGACAGTGTTGGAGTGGCCAAGTTTTTTCGCCAGCCTGATCAATTGACTCCCACCCAAGCATTGCCGAACCATAATTCGACGGCTTCAGATAAGAAATGTCTCGGATGTACTCGCACCAAGTTCTACCAGTCAACACACTTCATCTCTTTAACCGAAATTGGTGAGGTGAGCGAGATTAACAAATTGGAAGCGGAAACCAGGCAAATTCCAGCAAAAGAGCTTAAGCCAGACCTTGGTGAGTCAAACATGCACTTGCTGGCAAACGACCTTGTTGATCGAATCAAACGATTCGGGATGATTGTATTTGGCCAGGATGAGGTGCCACCGGGCCTGGGCGTGGAAAACTTGTTCTTTCCAAACAAAGCTACAGCCATCAACTATCTCAAAATGGTGTCAAACAAAGCCGAGGAGATATTTGCCTCGGAACCACGAGTGCTCGACCTGACCAGTCCGTGCTATATATTGGGAGACATCCACGGCAATCTCAAAGATTTGCTCAACTTTGCCTCAAACTTGTGGAAGACGTCGCCTTATTTGAACCAAAGCAAATATCTTTTCTTGGGTGACTATGTTGACCGAGGCTCGTACGGAGTAGAGTGTGTTATATATCTGTTCTGCATGAAGATTCTGGCACCGAACAATTTTTTCTTTCTTCGAGGCAATCACGAAGTACGCGATATTCAAGAGCGATTCTCTTTCTGGCGCGAGTGCTGCACTCGATTCAACGACGATCTCTGGGACATCATCAACATAGCATTCGACCGACTGCCAATTGCGGCCACAATCGACGACAAAGTGTACTGTGCCCATGGGGGCATACCCGCCAGTGTCAACACTGTCGCCCAGATTCGAAGCATTCCCTCACCACTGGACAATCCTGTCATGCAATCACTCGAAGCATGGGAGATCCTGTGGAACGATCCAATCTGCAAGTCTGAGTTTGCGAGCCTGTCCGCATTCGAGCAGAACACACTCGAGTCGAATGGCTTTGCGCGCAATGTGAAACGAGGCACTGCCATGATGTACTCCGAGCTCGCAGTGGAGCACTTTCTCAAGCGCAACCAACTGGACCAAATTGTACGAGCTCACGAAGTGTTCGACGAAGGATATCGCTTGCATCTACTGGGACAGGTGCTGTCGGTCTTTTCGTGTTCCAAGTACATCCAACAGAATAACCGTGCCAGTGTTCTCTTTCTTGATGGACACCAAATTCGGATCATTCAAATGTGTACCGATTAATAATAAATTATGACATTCTATTGCTGACACGTTTTACAAGTGCATTTAAGGGCATTAAATTAAGGCACAAGCGGTCTAGACAGCTGTGACAGGCTAAAACTCAATGCATTACAAAAGTGCTATCGAACATTGTACTATAAATTCTGAATTATCCAATATGAACTGACTTTATTTAAGCGTTGCCTAGAGAAAAGTGCAATTCATTTTAGCTATTGCCAACTATAGAAAATGGCTTCCTTCAATGTCATTTGCAATGGACTTGCAGTGGCAATGTTATTTTTCTTGGTTGCAAGCAAATGTGTTCAAAGTGCTGCACTTGTCTCGCTGAACTCAATCGACGATTCACAAGATCCATGTTTGTGTTACGATGACAAGTCAATCATGGCCAAAGGCCGTTGCTACTGCTTGCTGGGGTTTATTGTCAATTCCGACGGAAAGTGTGTTCTGATGCAGTGCACCGAAGATGCGTCTGTCTGTGGCCTATTCTATCCAAACACTGAGTGTACACCATCTGGCGAATGTCAATGTTCAAGTAATGGCCACTTTGAGCTCGATTCCGATGGTCTCTACTGTGTCAAGCGCGGATCATCTCCGAAAAGCTCTGACCCAAAAGAGAGTTTGCTCTGCCAAGCATCGGCTCCTCAGGCTTTTCGTTCTGGTGGAGGATATGGTCAAAGTGTTCGTCAATTTGGCCACCGCTTACACGCCTACTTGCCTCACATGTGCATCTGCCTTGTACTGATGTTTATCATCATGGCTATAATCGTATTTGATGGATACAGGCGACAAAACCGAGGAGCTCAACAAGAGGAGTCAGTGGCAGGCCGCAAATTGAAAGCAAGTCAGGAGCGAAATCAAAGCGAAGTGACCTTCATTTCGCCCGGTCAAAGCCTTTCTTCGATAAAAGTTAGTCGAGATCGCAAGTCGTGCCTGAATGAGTTTACTTCTGTGTCGTCTGGAACTGGTCAAGAGTCACCGAAAGTCTAAAGGGTCTGTTGCTTTGAACGGCACTTGTGGCAATGTCTCAATATTAATATAGACAATTCTAAACATTAAACTTGCCAAGTAATTAATTTGTTCTCTTTTCTGTTTTGCATTTAAAATCGAGCTTAATTGGCCTATTGTGATCATTATGTTTCGAGCCTTTTTCTAGTTTCTCTGCCAGTTTTGTTTGGCTGGCTCGTCCACAAGCATGAAGCATCACCATGCACTGGTTCAATGGCCACTGCTTGCTGTTAGCTTCACTGTGTTGTGCAGTGAAGTTCTCTCCATGCTAATCGATGTGGAACTAAATGCTTCTATTACGACTAACTCGCAACCGAGTACCATGACTAAAAACAGCACCACCAATTCTACGGTGAGCACCGGTGAAGACGTTACTACCAAAGGTAAATAAAATTCTACAAGTTTTACATTGCTAAATTAACTAACTGTTTGTTGCTTTAGGTGTCGACAAGATCTTGCAGTTGTTGGGCTCGAATATTTATCTAGTTTTGGCAGTTGGTGGTCTACTACTTTGCGCCGCTATTTGGCTGGCCTGGCGATACTTTTACAATAACTCCGCCGAATCCGAAGACAATGCACGAGGAAATGAGAATGGTGTTCAGCTTACAGATTCGTCACAATCTCCCAGCGAGCCTTCTCCTGAGGACCCGGAAATTCCAAATAAAGATGCGAAAAAGGTTGACAAAAAGCGGAAGAACGCTCAGTCAGAAGCCATTAGCAAGCGCAAAAAGGAAGCCAAACGAGTAAAAAGTCCAGCTCAAAGGCGACCACTTACGACCATTGACAACTTGACTAGCGGACAAGAGACCAGCTCGGGGGCAACATCTGGCGCAACAAGTTCAATTGGTTCCACTCTCCCAGCAATCAGCAATTCGAAGGCTAGCCAAGCAGGTAGCAAGAAAGGCTCAACAGCATCTCCAATTAAGCGCACATCCATGCTAAAGTCGATGGTTAGCAAAATGAAGTCGGTGGTCGTGAATGCGTTTTCGGCTAAAAAAGAAGAAAAGGACGAAGAAGGAAAAAAGAAGGATAAGGACAAAGACAAGCCAGAGTCACCTCCTTCGCCTTAGCCGGATATGTTTCAGTCCTAGGAGCTCTTCATGCATGCACCTCGAAGTAATGCTCATTTGCTCTGTCAATTCATTTCAAAGTCACATTCATTCAAGCCATCTTCATGAGGCAACAACTAAGTTGACTTCTTATTCAATAAATAGCAAATTCAAACCGGAAATGTTTCAAATTGTGAGTTTAATATTAATTTGTATGCATATTTAGTTGTGGAACAAATGACTAATCTGCTTGGTTTGCTGCTCGATCATGTCGATCTTCTCGTGGATAATTCTGTGCACAGGTTCACAAGGCAAGTCATCGCCTGGTATGAGTGAGAGCAGTGCTTCTTGGTATCGGTACTCGAACATTTTCAGTGCATTCCACCATTCCAACTGTTCGTCCTCGGTGAGCTTGTCCACCATCTCCTGGTCAGCTTGATTGGTCGACATCATCATCTGTTTGGTCCATCGTTGCAGTGATTCAAACCAAAAACGAAGCGAACCAATTCGAGGACCGTTGAGCAGCTGGAAAGGAATTTCCTTTGGAAGGGCAGTGTCGACCATCAGTGCCAATCGGATCAACTCGTCCATTCGTCCCGAATACAGTGAATCCAATGGAAAGTGTTCGATCACATTGCTGCACCCAAAGACCGATTCAATGATCGACTCGGATGAGTCCAAGGAAAGTTCCTGCAGTCGGTTCAACTGGTGCAGCGCTTTGGTAAATAGTTTGGGCTCATTGGGTTTGATCATAACCAAACTTGCCAACTTCTTAACGCAATCCTTCACGAGGTTCAGTTCACGGACGAATCGATCAAACTGTTCGTACGGCTTGCAACAGCTCAAACACAGTCCATCCAGGCAGGGTTCCTCATTGGCAGCGGAATAAAAAACCACAGGGTCGGAACAATCACGACACCTGAGACAATCTCCACGGGTTGCGTCCACGTGACAGGCAGCACAGCCACACACGAACAAATAGTGATTCAGGCGCTATGCAAATAAAATGTTAGATTAAATATGAAATGAATCGACTGACCAATTGGCGGTCATAATAATCCATCGTCTTGTTCGTTCCATAGCTGATGGTAATCGGTTCGCCGACTGCGATTATCCGATTGGCAGTGAACCAAATCACTTCGTTCTTCCAGTCCCACGACACATTTGCCAAACAACTGTGGTTGGCCAGTGAGCCAATCACACACTGACCGTTGGCCACCTGTGATTTGATGTACTCTTCGTCCAGCATACTCGTGCCAACCAAACATGTACACGATTCGACGAATGTCCACAACGATCATCGAGATGAGTTTCAGTAGAAATTCTCGCTCGGGACAAGCATTGCTGAAGTCATAGACCAAATCAAGTAAGACTGCGGTCTCGATGGCTAAAACAGTGTGGTAAGCGTTGTGGTAAGAATCGTGCTTGGAGTCATGATTGGCGAGACTGGAAGCCATCTTGTAACGAGCGATACTTTTCTTACAAACGGACTCTAGAATTATAGAACGACAATTGTTTATTAATAGCAGAACAGCCAAAGCAAATGCATACAATGCCCACTTACCTGCATTTTCAGTAGTTTCACACATTTGTCCAGTCTCAGCCAAGTACTGCTCAATGTCATAGTCACCAGTGGCAGTCTGTATTTCCAGGGCCTTTTCTGGTCCGCCAATTTGTGCGATCATTTTGAACACATGGGCAACAGGAGAAGCGATCAATTTAAGCATTTCTCCAATGCCACACTCGACTTGATGATTGCTAGCTTGAGCGGCACGAGCACATTGGGCATCACAGTAGGCCACTTCGGTACAGTTGGCGCACGGATAGAAGCGTTACTCGAGATCGTGCTGACAGTGGGAACACTTTTGACCGAGGTAAGCCCCTTCGATCACCACACTGATTGGTCGTTCGCGGAGGACAACTGCTTTATCGGGTATAGTCTCGGTGGCCAGAAAATGACGACCCACAATGGGAGAGTGGCGAATTGAGATACGAGAGTCGAGAGAGTGCACAAAGTGAATCTTGTTCTGGCTCACAGCTTTATTCAGTTCTTGTAAGGCCTTTTTGTGTTGAAGGACTTTCCATTGGCGGTTTTGAGTGGCATAGTTGGAGTGAATGTCTGAACAATAATAAAGTGTATTAATTTCGACCAATGATGACATTTATTCACAACTCACCTCCATCGACATCATCTCCGGCACCATCGCCAAGTGCAAAGTGCTTGTGCAACTGTTTCCTGATCACTTGCAGATCAGCTTGAGCGAGCTCGCGTTCGAGCAGCATTCCAGTGTGCTGTTCTACAATGTGGTCAATCGCTTTGATGGCTTCTTGATTCCAGCCCAATTGTGCAAAGCACCTCACCCGAAACAAACTGTATTCAATAGACATATATGTCAGAGAAAAGCATTTCATGTGCCATCTCGATAGACCACAGTGCCGCCAGATAATTTTCTTGATTGAAGTGAATTGAAGCTTTGTCAACGTACAACTTTGCTTTGGTCACTTTGCAATTGTCTTCCCATGGAGTGTAGAGCAGTGCTTTGTGAATCGAGATCAGTGCAGCTTTGAGATTACTTTCGGACAAATGTAACTCTTCTTCCGCAATGAAACCCATTGCCATGGAGAGGTTCTTGCGAGTGTTTGTACGAACTTTGCTCACTGCCTTGGTGATGATTTGCATAAACTGGTCGTATGACTGCACTTCAGACAGGACATAGTCAGCTCGAGATAGATTCGATGACAGTGCCTTGAAACTGTTGTCAGCGTTTAGTCGGTCCACCAATTTGGTGCGGGCTTTGGAATTCATGAAAATCACTCAAACAGACAGTGCTTTACTGCAGTGTGGCACAAGTGAAGTAGCACAAAGAAAGAGGAAAATAGGTTTCATAACAAACAGAGAGTCAACAAAATGACATACATTTATTATTTTCGATTAGTTGAACAAAGTTCTCGGCTTGTTCTATATTTTCAAAGTGTAGTTGGTTATTGAAACTGAACAATTGCATTATATATTAGTGTATTGATGCAATATGCTTTAGGCTCCATTCTCCTCCTTCCCATAAACATTTTTTCATTGAAAAGTTATTGAATGCCTCCATCATTAGACATATACATCAGGCTCCCAGACACAAACACAAATGTTTGATTAAAAGTTTTTATTAAAAATTTCGCATAAAAAGATACAATATAATTTGTAATATAGTTATTGGTCAATAATTAGATTAGGTCTTATGGCAACAGGGTCACTTGTCAAGTGGCCATTTCCATGTTGGCGAATACTATCATATATATGCTCAGTTCATACTATTTCTTCTGCCCATTATCCTTTTCGTCCATCTTGCCTTTCTTCAACTTCATCTCAATTTCGGCAGCTGTCTTCCAGTTCACCGAGCTGCTTCGTTGAGCATATTTTTCTCGAACCTTCAGGCCCATAACATCCAACCGTACAGGCAATGCTGGTCGGGGGAAAATGCGCCGAGTCCATTCCGCCAATTGATCTGCTGGCATACCAAACTGCTCGTGTATCTGCTTCAGAAATTGCTTGCCCTGACACCACTTGGGAACTTGCTTGCCACACTGAGCCGCATCGTGTGCCTGCTTCTCCTCGTCCTCAGAATCAACATACTGGGAAATGTCATAGTTGTTGATGTGGCATCGTTCACGTGGAGGTGGGGTCATCTCGTAATTGTCAGTTTCGTTCAACTTGCACTTCAGTAGTGCTTTTGATAGATTAAAGCTGTTAGTGACAGCTTTGCCAGGAGTGACGGGTGGTGGTGCGGTTAGTTTCGCAAAAGTTTCATTATTACTACCTGCAGGTTGAGCCAAACATGACGGCTCAGAAGCAGAAATAAAGGTTGAGCTAACCACAGGAACAGAGACACGAGGCGTAGTAGAAGGATTGGGCGCAGCAGTAAAAGTTTCATTAATCTTTCCATTAAAGTCAGAGGTTTTGGCAATAGGTGACATGACTGATACAGAGACAGCATCCTGAGGGTGATGTTGAAAAGGCTGAAAATCGACCTCCATTGATTCCTGTATAACTTTCATTTCTGGTTTCACTTCTTGTTGTTGCTGCTTTTTGCCGTTGTCTTTAGTCTTGGACTTGTAGGCAACAGGTTTGGCTGTCTTGGTGGGAGCAGCAGCCTTTGTGGCCATTCCCTTTCCATCAGAAGTACTTGCAGCTGCCGCCTTATTCGCCTTCTTAGCATCCTGCTCCAACTGAAGCTGAGCCAATTTTAGTCGACGTTCAGCCACGCGCAGATCAGCCTTCGTCATGAAAGAAATTGGTCCGGGCGGAAGTGTCGCAGTCGAATGTTCAACATGAGAAATAGCCTTAAACTTTATCTCCTTTTCATGATCGATTTGCTTCTTATTTTCAGCAATCTTTTCCATACGCTTTTCACGTTCTTTCTTCAGTGCATGGGTACGTGAATCGAGTAGAGCCTTCTTTTTCTCTTCAGCCTTCTTACGCTTATCTTCCGACAGTATGAGACGCTTTTGAAATGACGATTCAATCTCATGAATAGCCACACCAATAGAAGATGAAGTTGAAGGCAGTGTGGGTGATGCTGCGACACAGGCTCGACGAGGTAAACGTTTTGGTGTCAAATTATGCGATGAACCTCGATTGAAGGAAGAAGCAACCGAGGTGGCTAGAGTGAGTTTATTCAACGAGCCAGTTTTATTTAGGCCTAGAATTCATTAACAAAAGGTAAAAAAACAAAGCAATAGTCAGAAGTGAACCAATTAAATTGGTAGAATCAACTTACCCAAAGCAGAAAGATCAACCAAATTAGGCTTCGATGGGGTAGCATTCAAATTCGAAGCACTTTGTGAGCGTCTCTTGCTCATCTTCAGTCCACCATTAGGCTTGACCAACGACTTAGGCGAAGCAGCCACAAGCCCTTTGACCTTAGTACGGCTAATTTTTGAAGCAGAAGTTGGCATAAACAAATTCGCAGTCAAAACGGGATCATCTTTATTACGTGCCTTCGTAATCGTCTTTGTGGCATTATTGACAAAAGTGTTGTTGGCCTGTCTCGTACGAGAACGTGTCTTCATACCAGTAGCAACAGTTTGATTACTGATAGTGGATTCTTCTATGATAATGATACCCTGGTCCATCATACTTTCCTCAGCAGCAATGAAAGGCTTGTTGGATGAAGCTGCTTTCTTCTCGTTCTTCTTGGTGGCAACAACAGCAGATTTGGATGAAGAGTTCGATTGGGCAGACGTATCTAAGGGAAAAAGGAGTAGAAATTAGAATAATTGATGAATAAAATGATTGAACAAAACACCTACCAGGGTCGATAGTCAATTCAGTCATAAGATCTAGTGCATTCTGCAATTGATCAATGTCATCAGCGATCGCACCCGGACTGATCGATTCATCGGTAGTTTGCCCCTTTAAAGTAATACCCCGAAACATGGCTTTGCGACCTCCTGACGAGCTGGCAAGAGGCAAAATTCTGGCACCTTTCAAGGTATAAGCCGCCGAAGTTGGATTCTTGCTTCGATCACCAGAACTTCGCTTCGAACGTGAAATAATCACCTTATTGACGGACGATGACTTTGGCACTGGCCGCTTGCGGGCACGAGTTTTCGATGGTGTCGCATGAACTGCTACATTGTTATCAGTTCTATATAAAAGTAAGATTAGAATCATCAGATTCATTTAGTAAAAGTTCAACTCAACAGTACCCTTGATCAGCCAACAGCTGAGTGAGAAGTGCCCGAATAGAGGAATTGTACTTGTCCTTTATACCTCGCATCCGATCGTGCAGTGATTGATAGATTTGGTCCACTTTACTCGAGCCAATGTTCACATGGTAGTAATGGTAGTCTTCGCGCACTTGTACGAAATCGTTTACGTCTTCGGGCCGAAAGGCTGCCAAGTTACGGACGATTTCTTCAGATGGTCCAGGTGATGAAACGGCCGCCGGTTTATGAACCACAGCCACCCGGTTTATGTCTTCCGTATTGCCCATCACACGTTAGGTGGTTGGGTTCTCTAGAGAATTTGAGACGAGGGCGTAAGAAGGGTAAAAACCAGACAAAATAAGCTAAAAGTATTCAAAGAGAAGTCACAAAGATAACAAGAAAAACTCACAGAGGTACAAAGTGTGTTTTGTAAATAAAACTTTTTATGATAAAAGTGAAAGCGCTCAAATAACTTTTCGCGGCAACTAAACAATGATCATTGCTCGAGCAACACAAAGCGCCAATTTGGTCTTGCACCGTGCACCGATCATCACAAAGAGTCCCTATTTCTACTTACAAACACTTATATCGAAATAGTTTTTTTATTGACATTAATAACATTGTCAATTTGACATACTACACTGTACTATAAACGAAAATATGAATGAAAAATAAAATTTAACAAACAATCCACAACATGGTGCTACTTTATCAACGAACTACTTGTCCATTTGTGGGTTTGTATTATAATAATAATGGCTCGAATGGGATGACCAGCTTGCTCAATGTAAGCAATGCACATTTAACTGAGCAAAGCACTTATCAAGATGTCTAGAGAGCTATTAAAAATAGATAGTTCAATATTTAAATTGTCAATCAAAGTGAATTCACTCAGCAAACCTAATTTTGCATTTTATTCAGTGACTCAACAAATGCGGAAAACAATATCTCAAGCGGGTGTGCCGGGGCTTTTAGTGTCTTTTCCTTGTGAATTAAGTGAATTGCTTACGATTGTGTGTACCTTTTTAACTAGACAAAGCAGATAAAAGTAGACAACTATCTTTCGGTTATGTCAAATGCCAAGTGCATCTCCAATCGATTTGCAAGCCTGGGATAAAAAAAAGTTGGTTACGAACAATGCCAATTACACGAAAATCTACATGGAGATGGTCAACTTGCCGGCCAACAATGTAGACTTCTGTGGAGCGCCTAAGCGCCTTACTATGAACGTATAGTTAATAATTAATCATGAACAAGTGATCAAGTACTCAAGAAGTGTTAACCTATGAAGAGAAGGCACTTAACCTGGGCTAATTATAGGCGATTTTGTGATTGGTCATGGCTGGGTCTCGTATAATTTCGTTTTCATCAATTGCAACAGAAATTACAAGTTCGCCAGATACTAACCGAATTTTACTCTATTTACTATGTCATTTGTCACTTTCGATAAAGGTTATCTGAGTTTGGAGATTAAGACAAACTCACTAAGAGCCTCATTTGACATTGAGTGTTTTCTCGGTTTGGTTTGAAATTCTTTATTGACATAATAAGATTGACCACAAATGATACACATTTTTCAAAACGTTATCTTATCGTAAAAGCTCAATCTTGGTCATCGTTGGAATCTTTGGGCAGTGGCTTCTTCCTTTTCGCCTTCTTCATGATTGCTGTGGCCTTTGTCTTCTTGGCCTTGCTTGTCAATTTGGCACTTCGTTGGAACATACTTTTCAATTTGCTTCTGATCGCAGAGAATACACCACTTTGGGCAGAACTGTTGGCCGAATTTGAAGTGGTATTCGGAGCTTCCGAGGAAGGTTGCCCTACAGGAGTCATCACAATCACGGTCGAGTTCTGGTGGGTTCTGTTGAGACGCCATTCGATTTTATCTATGCCCGCATGAGCTTTTCGATCCTTCTTGGACCTACGGTGATCCAATAAAATGCAGATCACTGGCACCAGTGAATGCATATATTCCACGGTCACAAGTGTTGATCACTTTTGTTTAATACCAAATAAAAACGAACTCCAGAGCAATACAATGTGCCAGTTAAGTATCAATTAGTCTAGAACAAAACTACGCTTTCGCGAAATTCATTGTCATAACGAGATTGCAATAAATAATAAAAGTCACATTGATGTGACATTTAGAACTGGCTAATTGTCATGGCAACACTGCAGTTGGAATCACAATGTTGCTTTTCGAAGTTGTCTTTGGCTTTCTAGTCAATTGACACCACTAGTGGCACATCCTTTGAAGTGATATTTAAAATGCTTTACATTGGAAGAAAATTTATTTCAAATGCTTTCATCACGTAATGGTGAATAGTCTAGAGTTGGAATGTTTTGACGGTAGTTACTTGTCACTTTGAGCTAAGTAGTGGTACACAAAAAATCGATAATAAAGCACATGTGATAAAACCAAACCCTGCTTCGATCTACAGTGAAAGGAATTGATTTTACATTATAATGCATTTCTTGATAATAACCAAAATGTAGTGTGATAAATACAATTGTAAATCGAATTGCAAATTTTAACGGTTTATTGATAAGTTGTCCATGGACAATGACAATGTATTGGGACAAGAGGTATTCTAAGCAATATAGTGAAAGGTGCCAGGATTGTCTTCTGATCGTTTGATATATTCGCGCTCAATCAAAATGGCGATGCATTTCTAGAGAAACAAAGTTGTTATCAGAGTTTGAACGACTTGGATAAAAACAAACCTTGATGAGGCCTACTTCAGGCTTAAACTGAGGCAACACTTGGTTGAACAATTCGATCGACAGTTGCTGATGGGACACTGTGCGGCGCATTTTCATAATGCGAACGATTGCTGCCTGAACACAAAGTCTTACAGTTAATAGCCAAGTCGAGATTGAAATGTCAATGACCTACCTTAATGACAATTAGGCGCTGTTCTTCGATGTGTTTGTTGGTGTCGTCCAGTTCGCGCTTCATTACGCACTTCATGGGCACGTTGATGTTTACACGCAACTTTTTGTTTTTGTAACCGCGAAACAGTGCCAGACGAGTGTTCGGCTGCAGAGTGGGCCCAGATGAGTCAGTGATTACATTGTCACTCTGGTCGACCAATAATTTTGCCTTGAGCAACACCTCCAGCACCTGCACCAACAAGTCCATTTGAATTTGAGTGCTCTCGTGCAAGTGTGCCACAGTGAGACAGTCCGCAGAGTTGTACTGCAACAGAATGGCCATCTGGTAAGCGGACGCCTGTTGCGAAAGATTGTCAAGACTATTAGTAGAGTCGATAATTCGACTGCAGTGGTCTTACCTGGAAAGTGAACACATTCGAGAAGCAATGGGCAACAATTTCACCATTGCACATTGGATATTGCCAATTGAGCTTGCGACCATTGTGACGTGCAGTGTAGAAGGTGTTGAACCGAGTGAGGCAACTCAACAACTAGAGAAATGGCCATTTACGAGCTGGAAACGAAAACAAACTAGACTTACATGAGAAGGCGGAGTGAAAGGAGACAATTGCTGCTGGAATGGCCACAAACCGGAACGAAAGATTTGTACTGTGTAAAAAAGTTCATTGCTATATCGCGATTAAAGATGAACCTAAATACCTTCAAGAGCCTTTTCAGGAAAGTCCACTTGTTGACGAAACAATTCGACAAGACTCTTGCTGATAGTGCTGTCTTGAATCATTCGTTTCATTCTTGAGGTGTACTCAAAGCCAGACGCGAACTGTTGCACAGTAAAAGTACAATTTGAAATGAAATGAACTCAAATTGATGCTCAAATATACCTTCAACTTGGAAACCATGATTTCCTCGGCATCTTGGCTGACCAAAGTGCTGAGCACCAATCGTTTGGCAAGTAACTTGCAGTAGAACTGTTCGAACGCATCTTTATCCTGCAGGTAGTTGAACACAATCATCTGCAGGAAATAATTGGTTAGAAGCAGACAGAAGAGCCAAAAGTATCGACATACCACTTGACTAAGTGCTTGTTCGAGATCGTCCTCGTCCTGTAATTTGTTGGTCTTCTTAAGCAACCAATCGCAATATTTAGCCAATAATTCTGACGATTTGATCGATGGCACGTCGGTCAGTTCGGTCACCTGGTTGTAGTTGATGAAGTGACCACAAGCCTTGTCCAATGCAGCGACAAAGCCAGGCTCGGACTGAAAGGCTACCTGCACCAAGTCGGCATACTTTCGGTGCACGTCCAAAACGGTGCATATGAATATCTTCGGATCGAGCCGAACTGACTCACCACACTTCTCAATTTGTGCCAGTCCTTGTGAGAGAATGTGTGACTCGAGACAGAGCTTCATTTGATCCTGTCCTGCCGGAACACGAGACACCAGTTGATATAGTCGCGTTAGATCATCTGCCTTGTGGTCACTGAGCAGCCGAGTAAACTCGTGCAATAATCGATCGAGATGAGACTCAACCAAAAGGCACACGCAAATAGAATTAAGTGGACTCGAAGTGCTTTGATGCAGATAACGCACCACTCGATCATTCTCTTCGTCCAGTAGTTGTTGTGCCTTAGCCGTGTACTCGGTCACAGAGTGTGAGGCAAGTAAGGTCTCACTCTTCTTCTGGTAGAAGAGTTCAGTTTCCGCAAAGAATGGTTGCTCAAACACATTGCGATACACTGACAGGCTCGTTTGTGCTTCATCTTCAAGAGAAGGCTCGATTTGATGAAAGGCGCCGAGATGCACTGGAAACAATCTAGTGAGTTAAAAGTGCGTAAATGGTTCAAACTCTCACCAAGGCAGTCAGTAATTCGACTGAGCAGACCAGTGTGGACCACTTGGCCATTTCGTTCACGCTCGATCAGCTTGAGCATTGTCACAATCGCATGTGAAGAGAGCACTTTGCACTTATCTATCCACGTGATCATTGCCAGCTGTTGAGTGCAAGTGTTTTATTATTGACAAGCGTCGAATAAACTCACGAATTGACTCACCTTGTACAGGCCGCAGCCCCGTTCAGTGTGATCCCAGTTGGCAGGTCGCCTGCATCCAGTTGGGAGGTTTTCCAATTTTGAATTCAGTACCGAAAAGATGTTGTGTGCCACGCGACTCGAGAATTGGAAACGATCCCATTGCTTGGTGAAGTAGTGAAGAGGATCTTCCTCAGCCAGAGATTGGCCATCCTGAAAAAGAAAACTTACAAATCGCATCTTCCAATCTTGACACTTACCTCACACACCATGTTGAGGTGTTGCTGTAGGAAGCATTTCACTCGACCGAACAGCTCAAGTTGCATTTGTCGTTCATGGTTTTGCAACAAATTGTACAGCACAGTGTAGAGGTGCATGTATCGCTCCCGAGTCATCCCGAAGTTCTCTCCACGAGCGTACACTTGATCCAGTCCATCACGAAGGTCATCCCAAACCAGGTCCAACTTGTCACATTTGAGGGTTTCCTTGGCCGAAGTGAGCATCTTTCGGAGCCAATCCAGATTTGAAAGTGACGATTCAATAGTTCACACTGGTCAAAGTCGCACGAAGCACAAGCACAACAGAACAACAGTTTAGTATGGTTTAAATAATAGAATCAAATTAATTGTAATCGCAAACTCAATTTCGTCCTTATTGGTTAGAATTCTAAATGGCTAAAGAAAGTATGTTTTCTCTTTATGTAATGCATTAATGAACAAGTATGCCTCTCTTCCCAACATCTTCCCCCACTCTAGTCTCTCCAACCAAACCAAATCATCGAATGGCATCTTCTGGGTCGCGTTCTCAGACTCGAGAAAATGACCATCTGCAAACTTCCCGACAGTTGGTACCAGTGTCGTCTTGAAAGCCATTTCCCAGGCCCCTGTGCCAATATTCGTTACATATAAGTGTATTCAAGGTACAAGGAAGGCTGCAGGCACCGAATTAAAGTTCATCCTCTACAAGGAGAGTTCGCTGTTGACAGTCCCTCTACGTACAATACACCTTTGCTGTCAATGAAATAATTGCTTGAATTAGTCAGTCTTCAAACCTTCGACAAAATATTTGTTTCTTGAGTAGCTCAGTTAGCGTAAAAGTATGGCGAGCACTTATCTTACAAACTTTTAATAATCAATAAATAAAAGAAATGTGAAATATTTTCCCAATGTTGTCTAGTTATTGGTTAGGTAGATTGAAATATATTCTTTCCTTGGTCTTTCTTTTGGTCTCATCGTCTTCATCTTCCTCTTACTTCTGCTTGCTAGACTTAGACTTCTCCTGTTGCCTTTTGGCCTTCTCTTCATTGGCTTTCTTTCGTTTCAATTCCTCTTGTTCCTCTTCGGCTAGCCTTGCCTTCCTCTTTCGTTTGCGTCTAGCATTTTGTTCTTCGCTGCTTGTCATCTTTATGCTGTTAATGGAGGACAGTGATGATTGACTTGACACAGAGGTTGGCTTCTTCTTGCCACCGCCATCCAATTCGTCATCAGTTCGTTTATTCTTGTCAGAATCGCTATTTGCGTCCGACTTAGCGTCTTTGCTCGATTGAATCAAGGTTTCCTTTTCAGAGTTGTCAGAGTTTATCTTTCGTTTCAATTCCTCTTTCTCCTCCTGGACACGCCTTTCCTTCTTCTTTTGTTTGCGTCTAGCATTTAGTTCGTCACTGCTTGTTGTCTTGTTACTGCTAATGGAGGACAGTGATGATTGACTAGTCAAAGAGGTTGGCTTCTTTTTCTTCTTGTCAGAATAGTCCTTTGGTTCCGATTTGTCATCATTGCTCACTCCGATAGAGGTTCCTTTGTTATAATTGTCATCACCTTTTCCTCCTTTATTGCTCTTTGACGAACTCTCCTTGATCAGTGATTTGGGTGAAGTGCTCAAAGAAGCTACCTTGGTGCTGCTTGATTTGACACTTTTCGGTCTCTTCTTGCTGGATGTCGATTTAAGCGAACGAGGAACCAATCTCTTTGAGATGCTCTTATCCCTTGTTGAATCTGTAGAAGTCTTGTCAGATGTCAAATCAGACGAAACTTTGATCGACTTAACTGATTTGGCACTTTTTGGTCTCTTTTTTCTAGAAGACTTGCTTGCTGATTTAGATTTTTTCGCAATCGATAAAGCTTTGGTTAACTTGTTTGATGCTGAAGTAGATTTTCCAGATTTGATTGACCTGACACTTTTAGACTTTTCCTTTTTAGTAACGTTGGCAGAAAATGAGTTTTTGCAAGGGATTACTTTGTTGGTGCCTTCTTTCACATTCTGATTCGGCGATTCAACTTTAGACTTCAAAATAGGCACTTCTTTGGAAGTTTCAGGTTTGTCCATTTTGTCCACAACTGCTGTGCCTTCAAAGGTAGACGATAGTGAAGGCTCTGATGAAACTTTCGAGCCACAGTCCAAACAATACTTTGGCTCAATTTGGGTTTTAGTATTTGACTGTTCCTCTGACAATTTGACATTATCAGTAGTGGTGAGGCTAGGGAGCTCGGTCAAAACTGGTGCACTCTCACTTGAGCCCGAAGTATCCAGAAGTAGTTCTTGGTTCAGTTCCACTTCTCGTGAGGTTTTGACGATATTTTTGGATTCAAGTTCTTTCTTCTGTTTATCGAGATCTTCAGTATTGTTCGGTGCTAAGTAAAATATAAGATTGTTATGAAAGCACGAATGTCTCTACACTCACCAGTTGTACTATTGGCTTGCCCTAGTATATCAGATTGTGGATTGGCAGAAATTATTTTCTCAATTATGACGGGTTCTTTTTCAGTGACACTGGATGCTTGATAGAATTCTGTGTTCTTGTCAGTACGAGAGCTTACGTGAGCAGAACCATCTCCTGACACTTTGGCTTTCTTTAGCTGCTCAGTGTGCTCACTATCAGTCAACTTTAGACTTTCACTTTGATTGGCAGTAATGTTGGCACTATTGCTCGATTCTTTGAACTCACCATTTGAGTCATAGATGCAACCAGAACTTTCGATGTCACTAATTCTAGTCTTTTCTTCATTGACGTCATCTGTACTTTTATAATCAGCAATCTTAAATGGCTTGGTTGCGTCATTAACAAACTTAGAGTCGCTTCCTTCAGATTGATCTTTCTTCAGAGAAACACTTTCATTGGGGTCATTGTCACTTTTATATCCTAACTTGTCCAAGCCGGCATTCTTCGCTTTCTTTGAAGTCTCCTCTGCCTTTGAACAAACATTTCCATTTGTACTTTTAGAATCAGCAATCTTGGACGGCTTAGTTGCATCTTTAACGATGGTCTTACAATTGTTTTCTCCAGTTTGATCTTTCTTCAAAGTAATTTTGATCGACTTAGCTGATTTGTTCCTTTTCGGTTTCTTCATGATGTCTGATGTCGATTTAAGCGAACGACGAATTTTCTTCTCCACACTCTCATCCTTTGTTGAATCTAAAGAAGTCTTGTCAGACGCAAAATTTTCTTCATTGGGGCAATTATCGCTTTTTCCACCTAGCTTGTCCAAGTCGACATTCCTTGCTTTCTTCAAATTCTCCTCTGTCTTTGCACAAACACTTTCACTTGCATTCTCCTGTCCACATAATGAACTTGACATAGAAGGTGAATCTTTTTCAGTGAAATTAGATGGTTGAGAGCATTCTGTGTTCTTGTTCGCTATTGAACTGTCAGTAAGTAAGCTCACTAGGGCGGAACCATCTCTAGGCACTTTGACTTTCTTTAGTTGGTCTGTTGGTTCACTATCAGTCAACTTTAGGCTTTCACTTTGATTGGCCGTAATGCTGTCACTATTGCTCGAATGTGGAACTCGAGAATCGTTCATTTCATCTGTAATAACTTTCATATGTTTGTCAATTTTGTCGGCATCTGATGTGTCTTCAAAGGTAGACGAAGATAGTTCAGGCTTAGTTTTAGTGACCATGTCAGTAGTGGTGATGTTGGCACTACAAGTATCAATTGCCGAATTGCCTTCACCAGTTGAACTATTAACTTCCTCTTGTCGGCTATCGGACGACGGGTTTGCACAAATGCTTTCCTCAATTTTAATCGCTTCTTTTTCAGTGACACTGACTGGTTGAGAGAGTTCTGTTGATTTTGCAACACTGACAGAAGGCTTTGTAGATTCAATTGCCAAGTCCTGCAAACTGTCCGGCAAGGCCAATACTGCCGAATCTTGGGGCTGCAGATATGAAGACTTGTCCCGTACGTTCTTAGGGTCCACATTTGAACTGCCAGCGTGAGAGCCCACTGCGATAGAACCATCATCAGACACTTTTACTTTTTTGTCGTCGTTTTGGTGTTCAGTAAACTTTGGAATGTCACTTTGATCACTATAATCCATAATTTTGCACGACTCGGTAGTATCATCAACGACAAAGTCACTTCCGTCAGTTTGTTCTTTCTTCAAAGAAGCACCAACATTGTTGCAATCGTCTTTTGTTGGCTTGTCCGAGTTGGCAATTGAAACTTTCTTCGAACCTGAGTTCTCTTCTTCCTTTGAACAAACGCTTTTACTTGCTTTCTCCTGTAAACTAGACGAAGTTGACAAAGAAGGTGAATCTTTTTCATATGAATTGGGCGGTTGAGAGGATTCTGTGTTGTCTACAAATAAACTTCGAGTAATAAACTGCACTGGTGCAGAACCATCTTCAGACACTTTGCCTTTCTTTAGCTTGTCTGTGTACTCAGTCAACATTGGACTTTCACTTTGATTGGCATTAATGTTGGCATTAATGCTTGATTTATTCATCTCGCCATTTGAGTCGTTAATACAACCAGAACTTTGGATATCACTAATTCTAGTCTTTTCTTCATTGACGTCATCTGTATTTTTGGAATCAACAATCTTGAACGGTTTAGTTGCATCATTAACTACGAACTTACAATCGCTTCCTCTAGTTTGGCCTTTCTTCATAGAAGTACCAGCATTGTTGCAATTGTCTTTAGGGCTTGTTGGCTTATCCGAATTGGCACTCGTCACTTTCGAACCTGATTCCTCTTCTTCCTTTGAACAAACACTTTTACATGCATCCTTCTGCCCAGTAGACGAAGTTGACGACAAATCAAATTCTTTGGTTTCTTTGGATTCATCTAGTGGCAAGCCAAGCAAATGCGAAGGCATCCTCATGTCGGTGTCACTTTCTGTCTTTGATTCGGTATCAGTACAATCCTGTTTCTCTTTGATTTTGGTTTGCTTTTCCGATTGTTTGTTCTGTTCTTTGATCTCTCCATTTGAGTCATTAATGCCTCCGGAACTTTCTATTTCATTAATTCTAGTCTTGTCTTCATTAGAATCAGCGATCTTGGTTACATCATCAACGATAGCCTTACAATTGCTTTCTCCAGTTTGATCTTTCTTCAAAGTAACTTTGATCGACTTAGCTGATTTGTCCCTTTTCGGTTTCTTCATGATGTCTGATGCCGATTTAAGCGAACGACGAATCTTCTTCTCCTCGAACTCCTCCTTCGTTGAATCTGAAGAAGGCTTGTCAGACTCAAAACTTTCTTCATTGCGGCAATTATCGCTTTTGCCTTCTTGCTCGTCTAAGTCGACACTCTTGGCTTTCTTCAAAGTCTCCTCTGTTTTTGCACAAACACTATCACTTGCATTCCTCGGTTCATTTGATGAAGTTAGCAAAGAAGGCGGTCCTTTTTCAGTGACACTGGATGGTTGAGAGAATTCTTTTGATTGTGGTTTGCTCAGATTAACACTTGTTGCTTTCTCCTTTGCCTTTAAACAAGCACGTTCACTTGCATTCTCAATGAGAGCCTCTTGTCCACTTGTTAAAGTTGGTAAAGAAGAATTCTTGTTTGGAGACTGGTCAGAAGGCTTATGGGATTTGTCACTTTTTGAATGTCTCTTGTATTGTCCCGAGGTTGACTCTCCAAACTTGTCATTGTATTCTTCAGTTGGTTTGACCTTTGATCTTGACACTTTCTCAGTGTCGGAAGAATCGTTTTTAGTCAAATTCAATGATCTAGCAAGGTTTATTGGCTCCTTACTGGGCGATAGCTTCATAGACCTGGCCTTACTTGAATCAGGAATCGATTTGTTCGAGGTTAAAACCGAATTAGTTTCTCCGTTCAACACAAGTTCCTGAGAACATTCACTGTTGGAAGATGGACTCTCTAAGTCAGTCGACAATTTAATTTGCTTTGATTGTTTGTTCGTTTCATCAATTGCCTTCGCACTGCCAAGAAAATAAGCCAATTAGACAAATTAGCTTTAGTAAAAAATATTTAAACTTACTTTTCTGGTAAATGTATATTTAAGTGTTCACCCTCACTTGGAGGTTGTGCAATGACGGACAATTCCGACTTAACCAATCCAGGCGTGACAGAGCGACCTCTTGACTTGAGTGAAGTGAGAGAGGCTTTCCTCCTGTTTGCTCTGACCAATTCTGGCAAAGACATTGTCGATGCTTTGAAGGACTTTCTCGATTTTGATTTTTCCTTTTTGTGGTTACCACTGGCCAATGTCGAGGCTGGCTCCTCATCAACATTGATTGATTTGAGGGACCCATGACTACCGACCTTTAATGATGATTCTTTTGACATCGAATGTCCTTTGTCTTTTGTCCCGTCTGTTCTTTGTTCGCCTATTGTGTTCATGGTGTCGGTCGGCTTGACTGAATATTGTTCCGTAACAGCAACCTTAACAGGTGAAGAACCACCATCGTCCTGGGCAGATGTTGCAATTATGGGATCATCTTTAGGCTTTGCAAAGAATGAGGACATTTGTGGTATGACATATTTCTTGGATTTTTTCGATTTGTTCGACCCACTTGATTTGATAGAAGTCATTAGCTTTTTTGCACCAGAACTTTTGACCAAAAAAGGCTTTCGAGAGTTGGATTTGGTTATCGATCCTTCTGTTGAAGTCATTGCACCAGTTGTTTCTGTGGGTGGAACCTTGGTAAATTCTTTAAAAAGCGGATTTTTCTTGACTTTGGAATCAATCTGATGCACTGTCTTGATATTGTCCAAAGTCCATTCGGTAGCACTGCCTAAATTCCGATTTTGAGAAGTGGCGTCTTTAGGATAGGAATCCTGTGGAATAGGATCGGTGGTAAGTGGCTTCGGTGTGGTAATGTTCTTTTTGTTGTCTTTTATTACTTTGGGTTGTGCCAACCTTTTACAAACATTCTCGGTAATCTTCTCGACATTGTCTTGAGTTTTCTGCACTTGGTCTGAGGAAGATGAAGATTGAGCTGGATGGCCAAAACCTGTGAAATTCAAATATTAAAAATACATGTATTACTTTACTTGATGTCAAACTTACCTGGCGGCATTTGACCATACACATTATTAGTATTGTTATTTTGGTCAGGATGTTGATCCGGACTGGTTGTTTTATATCCATAAGTGACTTGTTGTTGCTTTCCATCGGGTGGTTGAGGTTGAGAAAAAAGAGAAGGGCTCGAAGCGAACTGTTGCTGTGGCAGCTCACCAGTTTTGCAGCTGAGTGGTTGATCATCAGAAGGAGGAGGAGCATAGAGAGGAATAGCATTGGGAGGATTGTCATCACCAGGAGAAGGTCCAACCGAAGCAGCAGCATAATCGGGTTGAGTGTACAAAGTATCGGGTGATTGTTGTTGCTGGTCAGCAGCACCATCAGCACCATGAACCACGACGATGGTTCTATTTGCTTCTATTTCGGGTATGATCGAAACCTGGCCACCCATGATGGTGATGACGTAGATCGATAAGACCACTCAGAAGTAGACTTGTGACTATTGAGAACGAAAACCACAAAGAAGGAGAACAAGGGGAAGCAACAGTGAAGGATGCGTAAGTGGTGCTCTTTATATTTTGGCACTAATACTATTAGAAAAGTCCTTTCGAGAACAGACATTACTAAGTAACAAGTAAGTTTATACTCCATACAAATGTACATCGAACACCGGCATTGTGGCACTGTATATCTGATATATCACTAGACAAACATATCTATGATAAAGTTGGAATCGTTTTAATTCAACAGTACATGTTCACTTATAACAAGATTAATTATGTAGACAACAGCCCCAATCAGCAGCAGAATGGCCACTGTTCCGAAGAAATGCAAAACTGTCAAGATATTTCAAGATACACTTAAGCCAATTGTTGAATTTGTCCTTATCCTTCTTCTTCTTCTTCTTCACTAAACGATCTTTTTGAGCATGTGTGTTGTGGGCAGTGCTGGTCAAGGCTTCTGTTTGGCCAGTCGTTTGCACAGTTTCGTTTACTTTCGCACGGTTAACTTGAGTGTCCGAGGAAGTGATGCTGGCCAAAGTGGAAGAACCATTGAAAGAGGCGTTGGGTGCTTTGTCCTGATTGACTTTTAGCTCCTGTTCGATGTAGCGAGTGAAGTACTCAATCGGGTGATGATATCCTGTGGCACATTGGGCAAATTCACTGCCTCCACCTTGGTACACATTGTACGTGCATCGACCGTTGAGATAGTAGGCACAAGCCCTTGCTGGTAGTCGCAGGAAGTGGTTAGGCGGTGGAGCGGTGGGGGTGGTTGGTGTTGCACCAGCCGGAGAGGCAACTTCGGCTTGACCAGTCACAGTTGACGCCTCACTGACACCGTTTGGACTTTTCACTTTGCGCACTCTCTCCTTTGGTGGTTCCTCATTCTTGTGGCCAAACGGACAGCCATAGATTCGAGCTTCGGAGCAGCCGGCTCGGCTTGGTGCATTGAATGGACATTGGAACTGACACAGGATCCACTCGGGCACTGGCCTCACTGGTTGACTTGACATTGAGCAATTGCTTCTCAAAAGAACTCATGAAAGTCAAATGGCGAGCAAGATGTCGCAGTTTTATATTTTATTATATTTCAATGTTCGAATTGTTCCATGAACGAGGCGAGTGTGACTTGTACAATGCGACAATGACAAAATTAACTAAAACGATAAAAACTTAATTTGATCAATTATTGACTCTATTATGTCACAATTTTAATTTTAATTAAAAGGCATTGTGAAAAGAAATTGAGAATTTGGCCTTTCTGACAGCATTCTGTGTCCTTAGAAGATCTCAATTAAACAAGTTGTAAGTGTATGAGCAAGCAATGGAAATGTCTTTGCAGAGTTCGTTCGCTTCATCGACCACTGCCGCAGCGAACGTAAGACTAAAGCATAACTTAGTGGAGGATTGAAGCAAATTGCACAAAAAATGGCAATAGTAATTGAGCTAATTGAAACATGTAAAGACTTTTGACCAGACAAAAAAGCAATGGCCAATATTTAGTTTGAGAATGGTGTGATAAAGCAAAATTGAAGTACCAATTTAAAACAGAGTTCATCAGATTCCCCAACCATTTGGATGGCCAATGTCTCACTGTGTTCAGTTGCTCGAATTATTGGGACACTCGTCCAATACTGATGCCTATGTCAATGGCTCCAAGATTCGTGTCATTAATTCAGTTTTGTTCTTTCGGTAAGAATTAAAGCTTCTTGGCCATAAGTGAATTACTGTTAGTCATGACCACAGTATACTGGTAAACTAATTTGCTTCTGTCAGTCTACCAGTATACTGGTAGAACAGTCTAAATTCTAGAACAGCTTTCGTTCGCACTCTATTCGACAATTTCAACGAATTCGATCGATTGAACAATTGCTTGAGGAAAGTTCCAAAGAAAATGCACTATTTAAAAGTCAAGTCTTTCGGAGTGAAGCCATTGAGTAGGATTGAAACTTGTTAGCCCCTTGCTACTGCTAAGCCTTTGTCAATCCGCGATGACTTTCAAGTTATGTTGGTCCCTTCTCTTCGTGTCAGTTGCCCTCGCTCTCGATGACAAGTGTCGTTCTCTGCTGGCTGGTCAAGACCAAATTCGACTGCTTGGGGCGCTTCACTCTCGATTTGTGGTCATCAGCACCAACGGCAATCTGTTCGACATGTCCGCCAATGCCTCCTGGAACAGTTCAAGCAACAAGCTGCAACTTAACTCTGGAGCTGCACTCAAGGACAAGTGGCCATCGCTCAATCGAACACTGACTGGAGGAAAGTTCCCTCTGGTGGTGGCTCTGACCGACAACCAGCGTGGATACATCGTAGCAATTTCCAACGATTCTAATGGCAACTCAACGATGTTTGACGTTGAAAGTGGCACGATGACGTCTTTCACTACCGGATTCAAGCTTCCATCCTCAGTCTCCGTGTCATCAAGTGACTTGGGGTGCATGTATGGGCTTAGCGATGGCAACCTACTTACCAAGTACACCCTCGGCGAATCTATGCTGCGGGAGGAGAAACCCTTCAGTGCAAGTTGGGCCATGTAACCAGCCCACCAGTGGCACCCACAATCTGAGTGCCCAGTCTGCAAGTGGCACTTCCACACGCAACTTATTGCGTTGTTGGACAACCAATAAAATTCGACTTTAATGTCAAATGTGTTGTTTATTTTGCGCAAACATGTCACATTGCCACTGTGCTGCTAATTGATGCTTGTTAGCTGCTGCGGCTGATGCACTTTGCCAATGCATTACAAAAGTGCTTTCCAACATTCAATTGTGCAACTTACATGCTTCGAACAAAGCTACTTGATTTAACCGTAACTGAGAGAAAGTGCAAGTCATTTTAGCTATATTGTCAAATATATCAAAATGCCTTCTTTCAATGTCATTCGCAATGTTATTGTTCTATTGGTGGTCAGCAAATGTCAGTAAAATTGCATTTGGAGCTGGGCATTTGCAATAAGCGAACTTTGCCACTTTGAATGTCGATCGTTTCCCCTTGCAGTGATGCATTGGAGCGCTAAATTCTCGATTGAACGTGCCAATCTGCTTGTGGATGTACTATTTGAGAGGGTCTCTTCAGTTACGACTTGTCACAAAAGTCATCCACCAACAGAATTTATTGAAGAAATAGTACTAACGTATCTGTAATGCCAAATCGCCATCAAAGATAAAAAGTAAAAGATTCAAAAGGCTTCACCTTCACAGGACTCGCCAGATGACATAGTCATCGGTACAGTAGAGCACTAAGTCGCCATTTATTGTATTAATACAATTACTAATAGTGATGTATTAGTTGAGCCGAAAAGACTACATCGCATTGCACTGTCGTCTACTCGATATTTTCTATCAAATTGTTTGCCATTCAATAAATAAATAACATTTTAAAA
Organism: Rhizoglyphus robini; assembly: GCA_023373905.1. Classification (NCBI taxonomy): domain Eukaryota; kingdom Metazoa; phylum Arthropoda; class Arachnida; order Sarcoptiformes; family Acaridae; genus Rhizoglyphus; species Rhizoglyphus robini. The sequence continues at coordinate 6,943,094 of JAKIJQ010000003.1, forward strand.
CATAGTAATTTTAATACAATAAAATAAAATTAATTTGCACAAATTGTGCATTGGCGTGCTACGGTTTCACTTCATTTGTCGGTGGCAGGCAAATTGTTTTGAGTGTCAATTCGGACAGCTCGAATGCGATTGTTGTCGAGAATGATGCACGCTGCATCGTTTTCATAGTTGCAGTAGTGCGAACAGGAGAACACCGTGGTGCACAGATTGTTGAAGTGCTGAGTGAAGCCATTGGGCGGCACTTCATGGGCCCGGATCATGTGGCTCAGTCCGTTTCCCGAAAGGAAGCTTGAAGCTGCTTGTTCGTTGAAGAGATAGGCAGCACCACGTTTCTGGTTGTAGAGATAGCCCTGTTGAGCAAATTCCCCTTTTCCTTCGGTCATCTCCATGATGTCCTGATACTGCTGCATGTGACACGGGTCAGACCACAACAGTTCCCAAGCAACCAGATTCGGTTGGGGTTCTTCCAAAGGGCTTGGCAACTGGCGAATGTCCTCGAGAGTGGGCGCATTGGGAGAGAGGCCACCATGCACGCAGAAGATGGAGTTGTCCACTGTGGCTGCAACTGGCAAAAGGTCGAACATTTGATTGGTCAACTGCCAGATCTTGACACCCAGCTCGGCGTCATACTTGCTCAGACATTCGTTCTTGTAGGTGTACTTCTCCTGTAGACTGCGCACCTCGTGGTTACCACGCAGTAGAGTAATCTTCTGTGGATTGAGTGCCTTCATCGAGAGCAGGTACATGGCACACTCTAGGCCCCACTTGCCACGGTCCACATAGTCGCCAAGGAAGAGATAGTTTGAAGCGATGCACGGAAAGTGGCGCCAAAGAATCTTCTCCATGGTTAGCAGGTCTTCCAGATTGCCGTGAATGTCTCCGATGACAATGCACGGTGAGCTCGCGTTCGGGCAACGACTTTCCTGCTTGAGGATAGGTTCGACCAGAGTAAACAGTACCACCAACAAGTCGAGCATCTTTTGGCCTTCCTCCTGCAACAATCCGTTGGGCTCTTCCACGGTGCCTTTGTGCTCGTTGAACTGTCGAATGAGACTGATGAGCTGGTTCGGGGCGGAGGAAGGATTGAACACCACCTCAACCGAGTCAGTATCAACTGGAGCAGCGATGGTGTCCACTGATGATATTCGGAGAGGTTTGTCAATGTAGCCGGTGGCTAGGTTGACATTCACGGAGTGAGTAGCCAATCGAGGCTTGCGATCTAGGCATTTCTTGCACTCTCCTATAGATTAGAACAAATGTGTGTTAGTTTGTGGTGTGAGTGCTCACAGAGAGACATGTTACCTTTGTAAGTTCGTGGAACAATCACCTTGCTGAGGTCGTTCCATTCCTTTCCGAGCGGGTCTAGAATGAATTTCTTGCGACGGAAGGCGGCTCGTGTCAACTGAAGAAAAACGGGCACTGAGGAACGACATAATTTGGAAGTGCCTTGAATTTGATGCTTTCCAATGGCAGTCATTAAATTACCAAAGGAGACTTGGACATTTTCTCGGTCGGAAGGATCAGCACCGACCGCGAGCAGGCACTCGTCCAGTTTGTCATTTAACTCGGCTTCTTCAAGTTCGGGGAAAGTGTCCGCCACCAGTTTGCTATAGTCGGTCCAGTCAAAGTAGCCCTTGTGGCCAGTGTCGTAGAAGCGAAATATAAACTTGGCTCGACTATCACTGTGTCTGGCCGAAGGTTCCAGCGAGGCTAAGCCCAGAAGTAGTTCGTGAAATGAGATATAGCCATTGTGCTTGTAATTGAAGGCCACAAAGAGAGAATTGAGTCGTTCGTCCGAGTTGTGCAGACCAAATTTCTTGAGGTACTGCTTAAACGAGTCAATTGGCAGCGAGAAGCACGGATAGCAGTGATCCAGAAAGTCGTCATACAGGATCTCGATGGTCTTCTCGGATATGTCTACATCGCTTAGCATGGTCTCTTCGGCATTGCGAGGAGGTTCGCGAGGCGAGAACTTGTACACATCGTCCAAACTGAACTCCTCGATACGCTCAATGAAATCTTCAAAGTTATTCGCAATCTGTCGCGAGTATTGCACCAACTCCGGGCCCCAGAGATTGTTGACGCGTCCGTTATCCAGATCTGTGAGTGATATCCAGGTGATTTCTTTGCCTCTGGTGCAACAATCATTTTCTGGATCCTCTTTCATCTTGAGGTAGAAAATCTTGCGAGTCAGAAAGGCCGATGTCTGTGGCAGTTGGATACGTAAAATCTCTACCAGTTGCATCGATGTGAACGGATAAGAAGCACCGGCTTTGAAGATTTGGAACTCTTCGTCACTGTAGTCCAAAATCATCAAGGTGCCTCGCAAAGCGGACTCAGTCCAGGATCTGTAGCACAAGAAGGAGACTATTAGTTGTGCCCATTGCAGTTTGGGTAAGTGTACTTACTTGTCGTGCACAAGTGGAGTGAATGGAAGCCATTTGAAGCCATTTGGGTCATCATAGACAGCCATGGTCGAGTGCTTGGGGCAGTGGATCAGGTAGGCAATCGTGTCGAACTTGTTGTCCTCACGAGGCTTCACCAGGATATTTTTCCCAATTGCAGTGAGATGGGAGGCGTAGGTAGTCTTGCGACGATACTTCAAGTCAAATTGGGAGTGAACTCGGTCCATGTCGCTTGTCATCACGGCCAATGGGCAATCAGGAGAGCACAAAGTGAGGAGAGCCACTAAACAGTCAACGTTCAATGCTCAAACCAGTGAACAACGTTCCATATTTATAGAGACTTCAACACATCAGCTTAGCGTCACTCATTTCGCTATTCGATTTATGCAAATTGAGTGATTCATGAGTCATGACTCGAAGTAATTGTTCAACATTCGAGACAGTTCCGACAGTGATGTCAGCATTACTTGTTCATTACGATTTGAAAGACGATATCAACGAGAAGGTTCGACATTCGAATTGCCCTTTTCTATTTTGGATTCGATAGAACCGCTGGTAGAACACTAATGCACATGTTGAGTGAGAAAGCGGTTCGGTTCAATAGTGACTGTTCAGAAATGTATTAGCATGACGGACAAATCGAACCAATATTCGGCTCTCGATAGTTCCACTGAAATAATCAATTTGCACTTGTCATGACTCGTAGAAAAATTAGTTATAATAAGTCAAATAGAGAACAGGAGACATATGTTACAAGTATGTACTGATCAAATTGATTCGATAATTAAATCTAGTAACAAATTCATTTTAGCTAACAAGATCAACATAAAGCAATATTCAGTCAAATTGCTCAGCCTCATAATATTAATTATGAATTATAATTATAATATGAATTATAATCGAAAGAACCTTCAACTCTCACAATGTGGTCAGGTTGTACGGAGAAAAGTCAATTCCGCCATTATAAGAAAAACGGTGCAAACGGTAACCAAGGAATTTGTAGAATCATATGAACAAACCATGCCCATACAACAAATCACAATTTCACAATCAGGCCTTGTTGTTTGTTGTTGATTTAGGGCAACCAAAAGAATCAACGCATTCACAATGTCAAGTTGCTCCTCGGACACCAAGCCTGATAATCGGTTTTGAAATCAATAACAGATTTACTCTAGTAAATAAAATATAAGAAAAATAGAAATCAACACAACAAAATAATGTACGAAATACATACCGATTGAGCTTGAACGAGATGTTTTCGGTCAATACACACCTCCATACAGACCTCGTGCTTGAAGTTGATCTCTTTGTGGCCTCGAATGATGCCAAGAATGATAAAGTTGAGGTGATTTGTGACGATCGCAGCCTAGGCTGCAGTGTAGCACCGAGTATGCATAGTTCATCTCGGAATGGATAGACCTTCCATAGGCAATCGGTCGGACCCGGCAATATTCATGGCATGCCATCCTCATTGGACACACTTAAACCATTCCACAGCATGACCAATTGACCACAATCTCTAAGACGCCGTTGGCCACAGGAAACAATATAGCCGGGCAGGCTAAATTTTGCCTCGAATTCGGTAACGATAGAATGGCTCACTGATAAGTTATCAGTCAAGTTACTGTCTAGGAAAGAACATGTCTTCAATGGTCTTGTATTTGCCTACAACTGAGTCCATCAGGAGTTTAACCAAAATGAACAGTAGCACTAATAACAACCGTCCAATAACAAACAACAATGAAGTAAATACAAAGATTAACACAATGATAAACAGGTTAAGGACAAGCGACGAAAATGGACTAGATATGTGTTTTACTATGATGACTGCCATTAGGAACATTGATAAGCTGTAGACAAAACCTGTCAACCTGAAAAGACAACAACAAATCGTTAACAATGCTCGATGACATTAATGTAATTACTTTCGAAGGAATCAAGTGAAGAATGAACATAACTGCACACAACTAGACAATCTTCCAGTATGACCAGCCACTCTAACTCTAATTCAATTAAATAAATAGTAAAAGTTGATCTATTAAATTTCTTACCATTTTAAGTTGAGACATCGATTTGAGGCATTGAAAGCATTGCTGCCAATAGACATTGGTCTATGCTGCACTTATTAATTGTTTGCAGTTCGAGGGTGAAAACTCCGTTTATAGGTACTTTTCTGACCAGAAGCGCAATAGGTCGAGATATCATCATCAAAATTATTGAGTAATGGCCAATGTTTTATTTGATGCCAAGTGAATCGTTCAACTCGCATTGTTGTGGCACTTCTAATGGAACTGCAATTGCAATTGTTTAAACACTCTTCGATGTTTCGCATTGGTTTGAGCTAAATTAAAACTTATAAATTACTTACATTATTTAGCATTGCCAGTATTCTACAATTGAAGCACTTAACGCCAATAATAATATATCCGATATCGGACAGATGATGGTTGCTTAAACTAGTAATTGTTTCGTGATAGCTTTACAAATGAGAATGCTTTTCACTACAGTACAGTAGCAATTGATAGAGACCGTCAATGTCGTGCTAAGAGAAACACGAACCAACAAGGTGAACGATTGTTTGTACAAACAAACATCTAATTGATGCCATCGATTTGCTTAAAGAGATGAAGAGATAGAAATGGTGCTACTCTTGGCCGATGAATTAATCACCAAGTCTAAAAATAAATCATTAATATATTGAAATACAATTTAAATTGAAGCCACGTAATTAGAGAATGCGAAACTGACGAAGCAATCAAAGTGTCAAAAGACATTAGTTTTGAGCAACGGGGCTTGGTCTCATTCGATGCAACACTTCAGTCAGTCTTCTTTGTTTCTCTTGCTCTTTCTCGTACTTCCATCATCATCATTGTCACTATCGTTCAACTTTGGCTTGAAATTCAATTATTAAGAGCCGACAGAATATATATTTTGTGCGGCACAAAACCATAATTAACCATTTATTGCTGAACGACTTTATAATTTCATCAATTTAGCATGTTGGTGTGAATACATCGACAAATGAACCTCTTCCCTAATGCAAAAATAAAATTGAAATGACAATGCAGTCTGTGATGAATCACCTGATGAACAGTTGTTTTCAGACGGCATCATTTCATTTGATGATGATGTGATATCTATAGATAAATAAAAATAGCACAATTAAATAAATAAAATGGTCTTCATTAGCATGCTCATTACGAAAAGTTTGAATTGACTGGTTTGAGACAAGTGTCAGGGATCGTCGTCGACATTCCATTTCTTGGTTTGATTTCAAATTGCAAACATTTTGAAAATACAAAGTAAATTTGAAATTTGGAAAGACAAGTGAACATAAACTTTGTTTATGAATGACCATCTTAGAAATGACATTATATCTGCGAGCATTGTCCGTTGTTTATGCGGCCTAAAATTTAGGCCCTATGAGCCTAGACACCAGCCTGGTTGTTATAGTCGAGGATCAAGTCGTGATTTATTGCACGCTTCATTCGTTGTCATTTCAATGAGTATTTTATTGTATTGAACAGTTGTACCCTTGAAGTGCTGAGGAAAAAGCTTAAATACTTAAGTCAAAACTTTTGAAAAACAGAAGGAGAAAGAAAGCGAATGGACTGACTTTGACACGGCTTTGCTCGGACAGAAATCAACGTTCAATCAATCAATCAATTTTTTGGGTCCAGAGAATTTGCCAAGCAATATTTCTTGGCAATACTTGGCAACCATATGGTAGATTCTTCCTGGGGCTCGCGTATGCCTCGCTTCAACGCCTCGATCTGTTGTGTCTCAGTGGCAGCAAGTGGAATGCCTCCATGGGCACAGATGGCATCATCCACCAGAGTACAAACAATTTGGCGAACATTCGGTTGGACAACTCCCAAACTTGTGAGTGCACTCACATTGGAAGGTGTGGTTGGTCTTCAGAGAGCGAACCTCGTCATTGCCTCTCAGCAGATCGATCTCGAGTGACCTTGTTTGAATGGCACTAGATAAAGTCTATAAAAGATAAAAGATAAGGCTATAAAATCTTTGTCAGTAATCTCCATGCGGCCGTTGACACCAATGGAGGCGATTGCTTCTTTCAGTCTTTCTGTTTTCCACTTGTTCAGGTGGGTAATGAGCCGCAATGAGCACTTTCAGCTCGTCGGTGGAAAGCGAGCCTGATTTGTCGGTGTCTTAATAGCGCAAAATGAATCTCACCATCAATTCGCAGTACGTTTGGCTCTAAAAAGGCCAGGCCAAGAAGCAATTCATGAAAAGAGAGGAAATCTGCTACGCCTAAATCGTTGACAAAGCCAAATGGTGGTCGACTCAACAAGCGCCGTTCTCAAAGTGCCTCGAACCTGAATTTGATACTCACTACTGTGACTGTGACTCGCAATAATAAAGCAATTACAAATGTAACATTCATTTGCTGTACAACGTAAAATAACATAAAACAATGATATCATTAATTTTATTTAGGACTTTGGCAAAGTTCCCTGTTCCTGATTTGATTTTGATCTTTCTTGCTCATAAATTTCGAGTCACAACGAAAGATCTTTTTTGTTCAAATTTTCTTGTAACATTTACATAGCAAACGATGCTAACTGAAAGCAAAGCAAAACAAAACACAATGCAAAGTAAAACATAACTTTAATTGGCAAACAAAGCCTCGTATGACTTCGTCTTGTCCTGTATATCATAGTCTATGATTTATAGACAAACTGTTCGAATGTACATTTCACGCCGGGAAAGTCTCGTTGAACGCGTCGTTTCAGCACTCGGTACGAAATGGGCATTGAAATTTTGCGCCAAATCGTGTAGACTTTCTTCAAAGCACCAGACCACACGGGCAAGAAGTCTTCTCTCTCTGAGATATATCCACTAATGACCCATTATCGACTGATCAGTAATCACTACTGCCACTGCTACTGCCAAGTTTAATTGTTCATCACTTTAGTCGTCTTTGTAAGCAATCATTAATAAAGAGTCAATTAAAGTAGAATGTAAGTTTACTAAAGCAAACAATTAAAGCGCACAATTTGCAACGACTCCATTGGCCCAAATGCACAGTAGCCAGATAATGCCATTGCCTCAACACTTTGTAGAAGGATAACTTCTTAAAAGCGGTCTTCTAATGAGTATTGCTCCAAATTTGGCTGCCATTTTACCTAGCAAATAGTTTGCAGAAATTAAACCGCAACTAAATAAGCTTGCTTATTGACGGCTGAAGGCAACCAAGAATGGCTCAATCTGTTTGATGGTGGACAAATCATTGACCACAAAGACAATAATGGTCGAGAGAGGTGGTTATCAGTAACGGCAATTCTCAGAAAATCTCCACAAAGATGGTCGATATTTGGTCGGATGGCACTTCCTCAGGCAGCTTTGCATTCCTAATTTGGAGCAAAGTATAATTATAATAACTAAAATTGGTTGCCATTTCACTCACCCAAGTATACTGAACATTATAATAAACGTGGAAGCCCATAGAAATGGCAGTATTACTTCCAGTAATAATAATGGCCCAGGTGAAATATGGCACCAGGCAATTTGCGCACAATACCAATTAAGGTCATCTACTCGAAAGCCTCAGCATTGATTTGCCACTTTAATGATAAGTCCAATTCGATCGATCGATTGTGAGCACACTAAACTGCTGCTTGTGGAATGCCTTTGAAGCCAGAAATTCGTGGTTCTAAGATTGGAATCTGTTGATGCGACAATGGCTACGGACATGGCTGGTCCGTACTCGACTCGACCAAAACCAGAATAATGTTCATGTCAGACTTGATTCGATTGGCGTAATGCTGAAAATAGACAAAAATAAATTACTTTCATAATACACAAAACAAACTCACCAGAAAAGTTGCCACATTAGCATCATTTTCATGGTCATTCTCGTCGAGCCCTTTTTTCTCTTGTATACAACTTTTATAAAGTACAAGTTGTAATCGATCTGTAACAATTTGTCTTCAATGCCTTCAGAGTCCTCATCGATCGGAATTACCACTATACGAGTCTTCCTGAACCAACAGGTGAGTATGTAGTTGTTGTTATGGTCACGTAGATGGGATGCAATTAATGACACTGACTAGTGAGGCACTTTGTAGTGCATCACATGCAGACAGAGACGAAGATGGAGAATAAGCTCTCTAAGCTTTCTAAGAGTCTAAGGTTTACCACTCGGTTTGTAGTGAATACCATGTAGATGTTGGACTTGGTTAAACACGAAATAAGTGCCAATTAGAAATATTTAGAGCGAACGAAAATGGTAACTCGCTTGCAAAGGCAAACCCATGCATTCCTTCTGCCCGATCACATGCGAGCGCACTTGTGAGCATATGCACAATATTGTCTTTTCATGTTTGCTTGTACACTTTGATTTGCAATGCCACAGACAGATAGACACTCACACTCGACCGTGCAAAACAAAATAAATTGCCAAATTGTGTGACTAAACATCAATGGACTCCATGTGTGGCTAGCAATCCTTGGCTCTCGTCGGACTACGAAGGTGCCAAGAAGCTCGTCAAAAAGTAATGAACAGCAAACACTGCTGCACGGCTGTTCACATTTTGTATAATTAAAACGTTTCTCATTAATTGGCATTAATCACACCCACTTGTTTTGCCGACAAAATTGCGCTCTTGTATCAGTAGATCAATAGTTTTGATCACCAATAGTGCCCAATCTTAATAGTTTGTGCCGTTTAATTAGCATGCTAAAGCAAGAACTGTTGATATTTGTGTGCAATAAATTGTGAAACACATTTTAATGACAATTTTAATAATTTAAATCAATGACCAGTACAGTCAAATTGATTGGTGAATGGTTGGTAGCAGTGAATCTAGCAATAGAAGAGGCGATGCTTGATTCGATCATGCAACTTGGCCTTATCGTTTAAGGTCTTGATAATGCCATCCTCGTAATCGGTGCCACTTCGCTGACTGGCATCACTTTGACTATCGTCGAGGGCACGTTGGGCTTCGATGTGCAGCTTTGATCGATAGGCGCACAAGTCTGCGTATCGGACTGGGGTTGGGATGGAGATGACATTGCGAGTTCGGATGCAGTTGAAGCACGCAAGGAAGCACATCTTCTGGATGGCGTTCAGTGACATGTTCAGGTCGTCACGTAGGACGACGTACTTGGTGGGCTTGGAGGTTCCCTGCACAAATGAAAAACATTGATTATTGCACATCGATAATATTAGAGGACATACCAGAGGCGAGAAGTGACTGTTCAAGTAGAACATCTTCAGTCGTGGGTCCACAATGGCCTTGTCCACCACAGTGCCACTGGGCACATTGTATGTCGGCTTTCGGCCCGAAGTGTTCTGTTGGGCTAGGGAAAATCGAGTGTGGTGTCGCTTTTGCACCACAATCACAGTCAACTTGATCTCCTTGCCAGTGCGCTTGAAGGAGCGAACTATGAGAGGAATCTCGGTTTGGACAATTTTGTCAAACTGGCCCTCGGACACACCATCTCGGAAGAGAATCACATTCTTGGGGTACGATCCGTTCTTTCGGTTGTACTCGGCCAGCAACTCAGTCATCATATCCTCGAGTTGTTTGACCATTTCGTCTCGTTCCTTCATCTGCACTCGAATGGACGCATTGTAGCGGGAGAACATGTCATCGTACGAACCAACAGCGGCAGCCACAGAAGAGAACACTCGTTCGGTTTCACCTGGATGGTTCACATCGACACCGACCAGCATGGTCCGCTTCGGATCAAATGGTAATGAGCTCAATTCGGTTGAGTGCAGTGCACTGTTCTGGCCACCAATCTTGCCGTTCACTTTGAGCAGAAAAGTGTCAAAGTAGCCATTTGGAATTCGGGTAAGCTTGTCAGCATTGAAGCATTGAGACATAATGCCGAATTTCTGATCACAGCAGTGTTTCACCATGCCATACATGTCCGAACTAGGCATTGCATCGTGTCCTAGAGTAAACAAAACATGTAAATAATGAGGCAAACATGTACAATTGATTGCACACTTACTGGTTGGAATGCCAACAAAGACAAGTTCGGCATTTGTCTTCTTGGCCACGTTGTAGAAGACATTGACAATGTCATCGAAGCTCCGAATGCGGACACAGTCCACTGAAGAGGGTTCTGGCATGCGAAGTCCCAACTCGTTGGCTTTGGCCATCAATTGGCGGGCAAAGTTCTTCAAGTGATCTTTGTTGAACTGGCGATCGTCGAGCACGAACAGAACCCATTCTGGTGGCTTCGAGCTGGTGTAGTGCAACTTGTCTCGTTGGTTAGCAGAAATGGTCTTTGGAGCGGGCAGGACACGACCTTCAAAGCGAGCCGCCTTTGGAATCAAATCGAGGCCAAATTTGTTGAGCAAACCATCGCAGTCAGCCTCCTGAATGCGTTTGACAATGTTGGCCGTCTTGTGGAAGTACACATTTGGCTGGTGAGTGGACTTGAAGAGCAACTCTCTTTCGATGTTGCTGTCGAACTTGTTCTTGTTGAGGAACTGAGAGTCCTGCAGATGGCACAACTCCAGTGGAAGGTGGACATTCTTCTTGCCACTGCACTTCACCAAGGGAAAGGACTTCAGACGGATGTTGTACTCTGCTTTGAAGTAGTCCTCGATTGACATCTTCTTGTCCTTGTGCGTGAAAGTCGCATCCTTGGGATACTTGTCCACTATACAGTCGATTGTGTAGGTGACACTACGATTTGAATGTTTGGTCACCACCTTGAGGTGTCGAATCATCTTGTTAACACTGAACAGTTGTTGGCGGTTGAGGTGACCAATGTCGCGCTCGGGAAGGTTGAGAATGGCACCAACCAACTGCTCCAACTTGGTGAACGACTTGGCGATAGTGCACGAAGTCTTCAGGTGCACATTGAGAGCCAGACCAAACTCGGTCATTCGAACGGAGTTGATAAATCCTTGAACAAAGTCAACCAGTTTGATCTTTGGTGACTGTTCGCTTTGCTGGAGATCGAAGAACTTTCGTTGATATGGCACATAAGACTTGCCGATGACAGCTCGAAAGATGATCTCAAAGACGGAGATGATACGCTCCGAAATGGGCTTACTCGAAGTGCCATTGTAGTACTCGACTGCTTCGTTGAGGTACACTTCGTCAGACAACTTGAACGAAAGCTTGAAGGTCGAGGATCGGCCATCAATAGCAACTGGCACGGTTAGGATAAAGTCGCGGGCATCAGTGAGAGGCTTAGTCGTGTAGACGTTCTTGAAGCCATCAAACACAAAGGGCACAAATCGGAAGATGTCCTTGTTACTGGCCACACAGTCTTGCATAATCTTGTCGGCAAACTTCTTGATGAAGCGCACTTGTGATTCGTTCTGCTCGCCAGAAAGCTCTTTTTCGAGCTTGTCATCACGCGAGACGTGTCGTTTGCCATCACCACCATCAGCACCAGAAGAGGATGACTGACTGTCTTGACTGGGTCGAGCCATACGAGCTTTGGTGATGTCCACATCGTAGTGGAAGACTTTGATGTTCGAGTGAAGGAACTTGTAGAAGTTGCCAACCAACTCGACAGGAGTTCCTTCGGTGCCAGTGGCCATCTGTTGGCTAACCAGTTGTTTGTTCTCGACCGAATCAGGCATTCGATGCAGGTCTCCACCAGCGGTCTTGCGAAAGCCGTCCTGATCTCCTGAAGGTCGGAATCCACCACGGCCTCCTCGAAATCCACCTCCACGACCGCCACGAAAATCCCCACTATCATGTCGATCGAATCGGGGGGTGGTGCCACGGTCCTCATGACGGTTACGGTCGCCACCATCTCGATCATTGCGAATACGACTGCCAAAGTTTCGTTCTCGACCACGGCCATAGTTGGTTAGAGAGCGATAGTCCTCTTCAGTGACACGCCTCTTGTTTGGGTAGGCGCTCATGACAAAAGTGTCTAGAGGGACAAAAGAGAAAAATGTCAATGAAAAAGAACAAGATGACTTGTAACTAACCTCAGACCAGCAAAGGAAGGACACGAGTACGAAGAGAACAAACTTGCAGGAGAGCAGTAGCGGCAACAGTAGACTTGAAAGATGATGGTCACTGTTGAATCAAAAGCAGACAAAACACATAAACTTCAATGGTTCACTGGTGCTATGTGGTCACTTTTAAGGACTCACAAAAACATTGTTGATGTTAACTCCGGTTAATGTTCGAGACTGTGACAACCTACAACGAATGTAGACGTGCAAAAGAAAAAGGAATATGACTTGACAATATTGAAGGAAGTCGAGTCAATCGAACAGTAATGCACTGCAGATTTGGAACTCCAAAACTCGAATTGCTGTTTGACTGATCATTTGATTGTCTATTAGTTGGCTTCGAACAAGAAGAACACTCAAATTGGTATGATAGGATAGAATGAATTGCACTACTGCCTAATGACGAATGGGAATTCCCACTGTTCACTGTTCACATCACGCACGGAGATGACGCATCATGCAGATGGTTTGTCGGTGTAGTGACCATTTGGTTCGATTTGGCGGGGACATTCGATCCAGTAATCGCAGGACCTTGACTAATCAGCTTTTAGTTCCAATTCAATTGAATGAGTGACATGACACAAACAGCACAAACTCGTATTTGCACTATTCGGGCAAGTTCAGGCAAAAAGTGATCAAAGGCGGTCACAGAAATATACCAAAAACTAAACGCTCATATTTGCATTATTATTACACAGACCATTTTTTAGTGATATTTTAATCAATTAAAAAGCATTCATAGAGAGCATAAAAGGACAGTTGCTCTTAGTTTTGCGAAGAAGAATGCGGATGCAACAGTTGCATGTTTGGTATGTTGCATCAGGCTTGACCAGGATCCTCAGGCACAGGCAAACCAGCAGGAGTCACAGTAGCCGGAGCAGGATCGGAAAATTCGATCATTTCAAAGGTAGAGATGAATTCAAGTTCAGTGAGGCAAACTCGAGCATATTCTTGAATGCGTAGATTGCCTGGTCGCACGATGATCACCCCCTCCAAGTCACTGTCAACTGCAGTGCGGAGATCTGAAAAGTAAACATTCGTGAGTAAATCAATCAATCAATCAATCCTCAAGCACAAACCTCGTACATGGTCGCAAATGAACAAAATGTCCGACTTAGCCACATTTAGAATGGAGGCAAGCTTGTCGTAAGAGTAGGCATCTCGTCGAAAACCGACAGTTTCCTGGTCAAAGAAGTGATCAACTTCCTATAAAATTAAATATTGGACATTTAGGTTGAATTGTATAATTAAAATCGCAAATACCTGAGCAACATTGCCAGCAGTGGTTGAAGAGAGCACCAAGCGAGTGATCTCTTGGCTCATGGTGGTGAAGATGCAAATCTTGATGTCCATTGAGCGAAATCGTCTGATTTCTGGCATGACATCTTCAAAGAGCCTATAAATAATATAACAACATTAATTAGACAAATGATAGAAGACAAAGGATAATAAACTTACAAAGTCTTAATGGCCCCCTCTTGATAGCCTTGCATCCAGCACTTTTTCACCAGAGAAATGCTGCTAGCCGAGCTTCGCATCTTGTAATAGTCCCACAAGACATACTCGTTGACTGACGTGAGCACAGCCACCCAGTTGGAACTGGTGCTGTCGAAGGCAAATGATCAGCGGGACTTCCGTGGTGTCGAAGACAGAGTGCTCATCAAGCGACTGTTGGTACAGCTTGTCCAGCAGTGGACGAATGTCCGGGTCGATGTTCCATTGTGACTTAAGATAGGACAGCAGATTGCTTCGAACGTACGGACGGATGCACTTGTCTTCCCAGCTGGCAGGAGAGATAGTTCCGGGAAAGGCAAACAGAAGCGCTTTAGGACGAAGAAGACTAACAAGTTGTTGATCGGCCATTTGGAGAGGCAAGCAGGCACTCAAACTAATACAACACTCACAAAGCACAAGTCAATTTATAAATAGTGCCCAAGTACATTCGAAGTTCGTCACTGACAAGTACTAACTGTGCCATAAGATTCGAAAGTTGAGACTTGCAAAGTCATTTGGGCTCAGCTTTGAAACGATTACGTAGCAAGCTGATTGAATATAGACGTTGACGTTGTGAGGTGTTTTGCATTGTTGGCATTTGTCTACTTATTTCTGTGCAGAACAGTTGGAGGGAGAATTAGGTCTGTTCTACTGCTTAAAGTAATTGCTTCGTGCAACACAAGTTTGGCCAGGTGCTAATCGCGCTCAGTGGTCATGACTCGCGCCATTAATTCGACAATCGATTGATCAATTCTTTTCTAATTTGACTTAATTCTACGAGCAAAATCATGACACTGTCCATTTGCTCTGTTTGGTTAATTTAGTCAACTTGCGACTTTGTGTACATTCAAAACTCGAAATTGCCAACAAGCAAAATGCTTTCAAATGTAACTTAAATGTCAATTATGTTTCAACTGTGCCTTCCAGATATGTTTGACTGCTACCAATCATCGCTCTTTCTACAGACTCTACTCTTGGTCAAAGTTACCTGTCCACGTGCAGTTGTGAGTAGCAATCCTCTGGCTCATCGATTTGGTCCAAAGCGGACAAGCAACTCAATCTACTCGACTATCAAGCAGAAAGGCGCCGGATGGGGGACCTTGGTGGACTCGGTGGCAAAGACATTGAGCATAATTGCGCTTTACATGATTGCCACTTGGACGTACAGTCAGGCGGGTGGATTGCCCTTTGTGTTTAGCATGAACCAGACAGCTCTACAAAAAGATCTTCAATGGATGGACAATGGGCGATGTCAAGAGCACTTTAGGCGTCCTCATGTGTCCAATGTTTGTAGTGCTCGTGTTTGCTGTGGTCGTGCTGGGAAAGGAGAGCAACACTTGCAGAACATTGTATGCCTTCTTCAATATGGTCAAGAACACAACAAAAGTGAACAAAAAACGAAAAGACACTCAAATTGACACAAGTGACTTGACAAATGATTCGGATGGTGAAGAGCAGTCGCGATCGCATTGAAGGTTGATCATTGATGATATTATTGACAATAAAGCATTCATTTAAGTAAATACGTTCGCATCTTTCGGTTTGATTTTGACATACACAAAAATTCACAAAATGAGTGCGCAGTGAAGTCACTTGTGACGGTGATTTTACTGGTGCAAACAAAAACCGTGCAGAATGTCCATGATGACCAGGTGTGTCAGTTGGCAATTGGCAATTCACTTGCTGCAAGTGCCTGTTGAATTGTCTGAATGGCTGCTAAAATTCTATTTGATGCCGCTTTAATGATGACCAGTGGCAACACACCGATGTTGAGCGAACCAATGCGCTTTGCAGTTGGCAACTTGACACAACCCGACGGCAGTTCACTTGCACCGACAAAATAAATAAAATAATATCTTCAATTGTTTTATCCATCAATTTAATTGCTTAATACTGTACACAGTACTGAATGAAAGTAGCCACAACTAGTGTGAAAGTCCGTCATATGGTGGAACTGTGATGGGACATCTTCACGGAGAACTTGGCTTTAAGCCTTTGCCCACAATCCACGGGTGCTTGAGTGCCAGTGCCATGGTGATTCGCTTTTTCTCGTTCACCTCGAAAAAGCGCTGCTGCAGGTCTTTCAGATCAGGCTGAAAGCTTTTGGTGTATCGATCGGCCAGAAAGTTGCCATCCAGTTGGTTTTGCAGCCGTTTCTTTCGGTCCTTTTGGGTGTAGGGCAATTTGCCGTTGAGCATGAAGAACAGCATCACGCCCATTGCCCAGGCATCGGCCGCAAAGGGACTGTACACTCTGTTGGCGGAAAGTTGAGGACTTTGATAGGCACGGGTGCCACAAGCGGTGTTAGACTTGACCACCTCGTTCTTTGCCTCGTCCCAGCAGTTGATGGCAAAGCCGAAATCGGTCACTTTGGCTCGGTTGTCGTGCAGCAGCACATTCTCGGCCTTGATGTCACGATGGGCAAAGTGGACCACATCGTGCATGTACTCCATTGCCAGGAGACACTGTCGGAACCAGTAGCCGGTCAACTCTTCGGGAATGCGTCGAGGGCCTTTGAGGTAGTGCCGAATGTCACCACAATTGGCGTACTGCATGATGATGAACAA
Source organism: Rhizoglyphus robini (assembly GCA_023373905.1). NCBI lineage: Eukaryota > Metazoa > Arthropoda > Arachnida > Sarcoptiformes > Acaridae > Rhizoglyphus > Rhizoglyphus robini. The sequence goes on from JAKIJQ010000003.1 coordinate 6,959,527, forward strand.
CTTCTGGCCAGACTCGAAGATCTCGTACACCGAGATCACATGCTCGTGACGAATGTTCTTGAGTGCCTCCAGTTCTCGTGGCCAATACTTTTGCCGATACTTGTCTGACGGATTTGGCATTACTTTGACGGCCACAGTTTCCTTGCTCTCGACGTGTTTGCCCTTGTATACCATTCCATAACCGCCTTTGTTCAGTAACTTCTTGACGATGAATCCCTTCTTGGTAAAGACAGCCTGGGTCTTCGGGTCCAGCTTGAGCGTTCGACTCTCTTTCTTGTCATCGTCCTTCTTGCTCATTGCCAAATGCGTGAAAGTCGAACAGATGAAGACGTAAACAGAACAACTTGCGAACAAAGACGTGCACAAAGTGAACACGGAACAAGGAGACAAGTCACTAAAACATTCACTAACACACTAAATGACTGACAGACTTGTGCTCTATTAGTATACAAACTTATGGAACATTGACGTTCGAAGTCAAATGAACCCGAACTTGCAATTACACGCACACAAAAGAACTAATCAGTTCAGTACTCCATGCTTCATTCTAATTGAGCCAATAGTAAATTTTCAAATTAGTTCAATCATATTTGCAAATGTAACTCATAATTTGGAATGAAACTATTAGCGGTGCAACATCAGTCCAAAAGGAACACTTGACAAACTTCAATTACGCATATCGTAACGAGTCACTGTGTATTGCAGTATTGTGCAGCTTTTGATTAAATCTAAACTAGACTACAATTTAATTCGAATGAAACCAAAACGCATTAATGTCCACTTTTTGAGTTTGAGGACGAGAATTGGCAACCGTGCAATTTTGCACTGTCAAATGTGCCATCAAAAAACAAGTAAGCAATGGTAAGCATTCCTGCAGTGATATACGATCTATTGTAGAATCAAAGCCAAATGACACTTTGTATAGTGCGGTATAATGAATAAGCGAGTGCTTGAGAAGAACAGTGGCAATTCATTGTTTACAGAGTATGAAATGGCTTTTTCCTTAATGAGTCGTATTCGCTGTGGTCACTCCTATGAAGGGAATTTTGAAGACCAAAAAGAAAGCGACCATCAATAATGACATGAATGCAGGTAGATCGGTTCAGTTTCAGTTTAAATGTTTTTGTGTGTGTGTGTTGCTCTTACCAATTTAGCTCGTTGTGAACTTATTTGCAGAATAAATTTAATAATTAATTGGTTCGGTTGAGCAATTGATTGACAGAAATTGCACCGAACTGCCACATGTATGTTCTTTTTGGTGATTTATCATTCGTATTGTCTCTAACCAAACAAGTCAACACTCAAGCATTAATAGCTTTAATTGTTTAAGCTTTAGTTTAACTGAAGTAAATTGAATAAAGCCTTAGAAAAGGCAGCCAGGACCAATGATGGTCTCCAGTCGAATGAGTCTAATCTTGAATCGATTGACCAGTGCAATGGCACCCACAAGTTTGTCCTTCTCGGAGTGTCCAGTGGCTTGTTTGCCGATTCCACCAAGAGTAATCAACGATTCCTGGTCGGCCAATTGATATGGCTTGCCGTTTGACAGCATTTCTGATCGGATTATGTGCGAGAAGTGATTGACTCGCTTAAAGTGACGCAACTGTGGCAGAGTGAAGCCACTTGGTTGATCAATGATCACCTCAAAGGCTGACTCCTTGGACACGGTCGGTTCGATTGAAGACTTGCACAACTCCACTTTTGAGTTGACCAAACTAGCTGAGCTTCCTTTCTCGACCTTGATCTTCGCCAAGACTTTTTCTGGTGGTTTAGTCAAAATGATTTTGTCTTGGACACGGCTGGAGCGGCTCAATTCGAGAGACTTTGATTTAACACTGTTGTCAGTGCCTTGTCCCATTGGCTTGCCTTTGAGTAGACAGTTGATGAGCTCCTTGGGGTTGACCAGTTTGTGCTTGTTAACGTCAAACGCTTCTCGGTCCAGTGGAATGCCCGATGAGGTTAGAAAGATCGTTTTGTCCACAATGGCCGCGCATGGCAAACAGTCAAAGATGTCCATCATTTGTTGCCAAATGTTGTCGCCATAGTGAATGACACAATCTTGGTGCAATTTGCTGCCATTCAGTTGGTCACACAGTTCGTTTTGTCCTCTCAGCAGAGTAACTCGCTTGGGCATGATTGCTTTGAGACAGAACAGGTAAATGGCCGTGTCCAGTGCACTTTCATGGTTCATGTCGATAAAGTTGCCCAAGAAGACCAAATTGTGAGGTGTTACGAATGGCTCACATCGATCGACGAGTCTCTTCAGATAGTACAATGTGGCTACATTGGACAGCACTTGACCAAACACTAGACATGGCGAGCCTAGATGCAATACCAGTGGTTGCGCGCTCAGTGCTTCTTTCACCAGCCAAAGTACTTGTCCAATCTCGCCCTTGATGGGTCGTGCACTTTGCATGTCGAATGCTAATTGCGAAACGTACCCAGCGAACATGACAATCCAATCATAAGTGGACACTTGCACTTTCACTTCTTGCTTAAAGGGATCCTCAACAAATCCTGTACTGTCAAATTTGATGGTGCTACGGATGTGACCATTCTCGTCAACTCGAATTCCGTGACTGCACAAACTGAATCGAGTCTCTTGGCACCGATCACAGGGCTCGTGCTTGTGGCCAGTGAGCGCAATCTGTGCCTTGAGCAGACCAATCTTGTCAGGTGACTGCTGAAAGTCGAACTTGTTGGTGCTCTCCTTGACAGTGGATCGATTGCTTCGGAATAGGCGATCCACCAGTTCTGTTAGCCATTCACACGATTTGATGCCATCATTGAACTGGTCCAGTGAAATGAAACTTTTCTCGTTTATGGTTGCATTCTTCGTCATGATAAGGCACAAATCGTTGACTAACTTGGCCACTTTGTCCTCACGTGGTGTACTGTCGTACTGAGATAAGGGACTTCTAGTTGAGACGGCAGTGTTGTTGCGAATGTCACTCGACTGGGCGAACACTTGCCGCTGTCTTCCTTGGTTGTTTTTCTCCTTTTCTTTTTCTTTCTCCGACACAATATTCTGGGCCATGATGGTAAGTTCCTTTATGTCGAGTTTGCCATCCCTGTCAGCATCGTAAAAGTGAAAGATCATGCCGAGTCGTATTGAGAAGTTGTTGGCTCGATTATCCGCAATTTCTTCCATTGCAGCCAGGCCAATGGCCAACTCGGCAAAGGTCAAGTACTGTGGTGATCGTTTCTCTGTGGAAGAAGCCATGAATGTTGCAAAGATTCGCTTGAGCAAGGAGTCGTCTTCGTTGAACCAGCCAAGCTTGTGCATGTACACTCGAAATGACCAGAAGCTCATGTACTTGGCGGGCAGACATTGCATCACAAATTCGTTGTGCAGCTTGTTCAGTAAGTCTTGGTCAAAGCGAGCACTTCTCAGAAAATCAATCGCTTTCGTGGAGAATTGGTCCATGATGTCGCACAAGTCAGACTCGTCCATAGTCACTTGAACTTTAACAGGTTGACTTTTTAATTCTGAGTTTTCCACTGATTGGACAAAATTGGCTCGAGCAGCTCGAAGAATTGTGCACGGCTCTGGACCCCACAGAGTGTTTTGCTGTTTGATTTCGTCCAATGTGAGCCATTTGTAGGTGACATTCGCTCGAGTGGCGATCGGAAAGTTACAGCCGCACACTTGTTCAGCAGACTTGCAACTGATCTTGCCCATGAAGGTGAATCGAGTAGAGAAGGTTGGATACTTTTGGGGCACTTGCACTCGGCTCATATCCAACAGCTGAACACCCAAAATGGGCACCTTCCGCCCGAGTACATTTTTGAGGAGTCGACCGATCCACTTGGTGGCACTTGCAGTGTCGCACTGGTCCAAACGAACTGGCATCGATGGCAGGAAAAGGCCTTTTGCCTTGGTTAAGGCAAGTAGGAACTTGTCGTGTTGTTGACAGTACAGGGCCATGCAGCAGTGGTCACGCAGGGGATCATCTTTGTCGGTGCTTTGAGGAAGTTGGGAAGGACGTAAACCGACAGAGCTCGAACCAGGATAGGTTTCTTTGGCGGGAAGGAAACCAAGACTCACTTGACTGGACTCTTGCGTGCCGAGAGCATCAGAAGAAGAGGCTGGAAGGGCAGGTTGAGACATAATTCAAAGAGTGAAATAAGACTTTTCACTAAGAACGGTTTGAATGCCCTTGGGGAGAGCTGTTTAATATAAGTGGGTCGAGTTGTCGAGTCGAGCTCGAAATTTGAGCTAATTTGAGAATTCGACACGTCTCGATTTTGATGAGTCACAATTTGGAACAAGTTTTGGAAATAGTGCCGTCGAAGAAGTGTTTGCTTCGAATGTTCCACCATAAGCTCGAATGCCTGGGCATTATAAATACGCTAGTCCATCACCATTGAATAGTCCTTTCCTTTTAGTTTAATCCACTTCTCTCTGGTGAAGTCTGCCTTGGATGGATGCAAACAAGCACAACAATGTCAAAAGTGATTAAAAATAGCTAAGAGTGCAAAGTTCGAAGCAAAGCCCACTGTCGGTGACGCTAATCCGCCTAACCAAGTTGCACCCTCAAGCCAACCTCCACCTCCACCTCCGAGCAAATCAGCATCAAGTGTGCCATTCAAGCAAGGACATGTGGCTACTATGGTTGCGCAGTACGATGCAAATGTTACTGCTAATGGCTCGTAGGCAATAGTTTAATTGTATTTTCAGCGCAATGAAATGGTATTAATTGGGATTGCTCAGATAATTTAATTCATTGTGTTCGGTATTGGAACTAACCGAACAAGTCAAACATGCCTCAAACGGACATATAATAGACCGTTGATTAGCTGTCCTAATTTGTTTTCATCTTGTTGGCTCTCAACTCGTTTGCCACTTCGAACCTCACCTCAGTGGTCAACTCTAACTTCCATCTCTCTTTCATTTGTTCCTCTTGTCTACACTCTTTCCCACTGATGGGCAAAGACAAGGACAAAGACAAGAACAAGGCGACGGACAAGAGCAACAAAGAGAAAGCCAAATCTCGACAGGCCAAGTCGACCAAGGATGGTGAACATGGCGACAGTGGTAAGAATACCAAAGACACGGACGCCAAGGGCAAAACGACCGACAAGCCAAAGTCAAAGAACAAAAGTGGTTCGAAGAAAAGCAGTGCACCACCACCACCCGCATCGACCATGGCGCCAGTTGCTGACACTGGGACCAAAGGCAAAAACAAAGACAAATCGGACAAGAAGAAACAAGCCAACACGGATAACTGTCCTAAGACGACCACACCAAAGAGCAAAGACAATGCCAAACTGTCTACCAAAGTGCCAGAAGGTTCCAAGAAGAGCAAGGTCGGACCCAAGAGTGCTGCTGATGGGACTAAAAGTAAGCCCAAGAGTAAAGATACCAGTGACAGAAAGGCAAAGTCAAAGGGTAAATTGAAGCTTTAAGAAGAAGTCTATTCACATAGTAATCGAATGTTCTTTAGCGAAAAAGCCAAAAAGCGTACCAGTGCCACCGCCATCGCCACCCCTTCCATCTCCACCCAAGATAATCAAAACTAGCCCGTCGGACGACTCAAGCGAAAGTATTAGCGATTACTTTGAAAGTAGCGACAAGTCTCCCGAGGTGGTGATTGTGACACATGTGCCAACTAAGGCTCCACCCAAGAAGGCAACACCAGCCTCGAAGAAAGAGCCTCCGCCATCACCAAAGAAAGATAAAAAGACAGAGAAAGACAAGAAAAAGAAGAAGACCACTGGCAAGCCTGTTGCTGCGACAAAGAAGACTGACAAGAAAGCCTCGCCGCCACCCAAGAAAGAGGCGAAAGGTCAGCACAAGTCAAAACCACCGCCACCACCATCGAAAGAGCCATCCGAGGAGGAAGAAGAACAGAGCGTCCAATCGAAATATCAATCCGAAGCGCCCAAATCGGAAAAGCCCTCACCGGCCGAGTCGGCTGTGTCGGACTCGTTGACCAAAGATGAACAGTCCTACCAGGGCAAGAGTAGCATTCCTACAGAAGATGGACAGACAAAGCAGAAGAAACCAGAGGCAAAAGATGAAAAAGACAAAAACAAAAAGCAAGAAGAAACCCCAGAGAGCGAGGATGAATACGAAGAGGAACAAGAAGAAGAGGATCAACTCGAGCCAGTGCCACAAGAAGGAGTCGAGTTCACCAAGCCAACGATCAATCAGATGACCAAAAGCAAGAAGGACAGTCCAATGTGCTATGCGGTCATCATTTCGCCAACCGAATTCGAAACACTCTACGACGAGATAATCACAATCACAACTAAGGCAACTTATCTAACTTTATTACGACCAATAGATCAACGACCTCACCTCGGGCGTTCAAACGCTTCGTCACTCGCGAGTACGGGAGCATCATCAAATCGTTGGTGCACATGCACAATCGACGATTGAAGAAAAAGTTGGCCAAACAGACTGAGGCTAGCCCAGGACAAGAGAAGAAGTCCGACAAGCAACAGTCCGGACCAGAGCAGATCACACTGATGACCACACTGTCCGAGATTAGCAAGCAACAGGCCAAACAGATGGAGATGGACGGCTCGTGTCTCAATCAGGTGGACAAGTACGACATGGAACGATTCATCAATCCAGTCAGCCGGGAGGAGACATTCAAGGCACTGTTCGACGAGTGCGACAAACTGGTGGACCAAACCAAAAAGCTAGTGACTCTATTCTTCGACCCAAAGGGCAACTTCATACCGGACGAGTACAAGCGACAAGCCGACAATCGGATAGACCGCAAGCGATTCAACCAATACAAACTGTGGTGCAAAAAGTTGGCTACCGTGGTGGACGACATCTGTCGCAATTACAATGACGACATGCTCAATATGTTTCGCTTGGATGGCTGACTGATCACCACTCATAGGGATTCCAATCGAAGGCTTCGAAGCTTCGGCCATTTTTGGGAAATCAACTATTCGAAGCTTCGCTTCAAAATTCGAATATAGTGATATCTTCCGAACAATTGGAAATATGATATTTTTTGACTATTTTGAGAATCTTCAATTAACCCTAATTGAAGAAAAAAAATTAAAAGTTCATTTTGAAAATTTTATTGGTCCATAAATTGGGGAGATTAGATGAAATAGACTAAACACTTTGTTGGGAAAATTTCATTAAAGCAATAAATAGTTAGTAAATTGATTGAAAACGCAAAATTTCAATCAAATAAAATTGTATGAAAATTTTGTCGAAGCTTCGAAGCTTCGAAGTTTGCGGTTAAGGCCCTTTGACTATTCGAAGTTTTAAAAAATCGAATAATTGGAAACCCTAACCACTCACCACATACACTTTCACCCATCTAGCTTGCACACTCACACGTCTTCTCAATGAAACATTCTCAAATAAAGCATTCACTTGCACCAAACCAAAGTAGTATATTTAGTAAAGTGGCAATTTAATGTTTAATAGCTAAATTTCATTTCAATAGAATGGTTGTATTGCAATGAAAATTCGATGGCTAATCGATTGAATGAATTGAAAGCAAATTGTGCTCAATGTCCGCTGAATGTCTCATCTAAATCATCTTGTGCTTCCCTGTAGTGCCATTTCTCTAAACAATAAGAGCAGGTTTATCAAACAATGCCCAGACCAATGTGAGACACTTCACTGTCACTTCACCCTCCAAAGTGCGTTGGCTGTGTGCATAAGCTCGAGCTAGGCACATCTCCGGGTCCAATCAGTGTCACTATTAATGGACACACACATTAGCACTGCTTCACTAGGCAATGGCTGACATCCCTGGAAAATGCATCACAGCACAGCAGCATCAATGAAACTATCATGATACTAGTAGAATTCGAATTAGTAGTAGACCACAGGCTCACCTGAATTGACAGCTTAGGTCGCTTTCCCACAATAAACCGGTGACACAGTCAATTGGATTGTGCGTATGCTTTCATTTGCATCGAGTCGAGTGTTTGTGCTGTTCATGCTCTTCTGTCGCCTCTCTTGCCATACCGTTTAGCCAATTATATTTACAAACTTTATTGCCTGATGAAGATTATGAGGAGTAATAACCCTCACTGAGTAGTGAAGAATCGTAAGTATCGCAATGTCAAAAGGAGAAAAACTCACTAACATGCAGCGAAATAAGTTTTGCGGTTTTGTGGTGTTAGGTATTTTTACAACTTGGCTAACCACAGAGAAATCTCACTCGAATTATCTTCACAAAATATCTTTCCCAACAAGTGTCATTGCAATCCGGTTTTCACTTCCACCAATTGGTCAATGAAAATATTGGTGGTCAACGATGGCTCAAATGAAGTAGGCAATACGCTTTCTTTATGTCGACTTTCACTGAAGGTCTGAAAGAATGATGAAAGATGTTCATTTTAGTATCCTTGATGACAGTGAAACATTGTTTATTATTATTCTCGTTTTGTTCATCTTTAGAAAGTAAATCTGTTAAATCAGTAGAAATATCAGTGGTTGCCGCATCTTCGTTATTCGCTGTCGCCACATGCGACACTTGGCTTGGTCATTGTGCGGGCATCCAGCAAGGAACCGTCACATTCGCTTTACAAGTCGATTCTAATCGTGAATACTTTGGTGTTGATGTTTGTACGTAAAGTGTCGGGCTTGAATAAAATTTATTTGGCTATTATTAATAGTAAAAGTGAGTCAATTTCTTATCGATAATGTAAATATCATTTTACCTTTTTTGGCTGTAGAAGCCTTTCGACCAGGTCTGACCAGACTGGATGTATATTGGCAATGTGGACACTTGCGAAATATTACACTCACCAAAAGCCAAAGCCTTTCTGAAAAAGTTGTCGTGCCAAAGATGAATTATGAAATGATATTCGCATTTAGGCCTATCAAATCTCGTTCGATTGCAATCACCAATCATATCCAGTTCATTAACGAAGATTATACCAATTTCGGAACGTTTGCTTTCTTCAATCAATCTGTGAATTTTATTTTATAAATAAATAAATAAAATAAATAATAACAATCTATTTCTCTTACCGATTGATCATTTTGTTTGCCTTTTCAATGGTGCATCGAGACCACCATAAAAAATGAAATTGTCGGCAAAAGAGTCAATTTATATAGCAATTCGAGGCCACAGCTGCTTTAGTGATTGTTCTTTCAAAATAGAGATGGAGACAAAGGACAAAATAACGATCGTTTTCTTCTAGCGTTGAATCACAGTTTTTAGCAGCAATATAACAGCAATGTATCTGCCACAAATGATTTGGCCGCACTAATCGGTGCCGAAGACTAAATTGCGCCCAGACAAGTACACCAGACAGGCATTCCACTTGCCAGGGCAATAGTTGTCCAATTCCCTTTTGGTGGCAATGTTCGCTCGGAAAACGCCCCAAAGATGCTATCAATAGAAACAGATATATTAGACATCAAATTACATTTTCAATTACCACAAAATGATTATAAATAAAATCCAATTAAATAAAACAATCATTTATTGCACACAATATTGTAATTCGTTAATTGGCCCAAGTCTTCATCGGAATAATTACCAATGGAATAAAATCTAAAATGCAGTCAAATTTTGACCGTCAAAACACAATTAAATTAGCCGTGAAATGATGAAATGTAGGTTGGTAAAACAAAGTAAGCAAAAAATTGCCGTAAGCTTTCCGAAAAGAGTCATGTGATATGGGAATATTTCTCACTCATTGGCAATATATATTTACATTCACACAGTCCACAAGTGTTTGCTATCCGTTGCTTTATTTGGCGCCATGTCAACATTGACTTTCTTCCTCTTGTCCAACATTGTCACTTCTTCGAGCCAACATTTGTTTTTAATAAAGACTCTTTATCGTGGTTAATGGACTCTTAAACGAGACATTCAACAAGCCAACAAACCATCGTTTTGTCCTGCTTTTTCATCGTACAAGATTTTGATCAATTGAATTTTGTAATCGCGAATGCTACATTACTGTATTTTGAAAATATCAAATCCATCGGTATGTTTTACTATTTATTTGTTTTAATTATGTTATAATTGTTTTATTTTGCTTTGTAGAGCAGGCTCCTAAATGGAAGAATGTCTTAACGGTTAGGACCTATAGGTTATAATCAAAAATGTCTGTTGACCTCAGGACGCGACCGAATGACGAACATTCATTCAGCTCTCAACTTCGACCAATTTTCTTTACATCTTCTACATCAACAGCTATATTATATCATTAACCTGTGCCAACATTATATCCTCAGGAGGAAATCGCTCAAAAGTGTAAACTTGTATCTAATATAAATCGCGATTTGGCCACTAATGGCGGCCATTACTAGCATCAAGTTGGACAAATTCAAAGTTGTCTCTTTGAACATTTGTATTGTGCAGCATTCTTTGTTATTCCCTTTAGAAATGCCTCAATTCCAACTGATACAATGACAGCGAAGCGATAATTAATTAATTAATGTCCACGAACTGTCTTTGCCATTCTCGAAGGACTCTGTTCTTGACTCTGTCTCTCGACTTTGTCTTATGGCCCTGCCACAACCACAATCAGTTGCACTCTTTAGCGGCCGAGTTATTTCTTCACGAGTTTGTGGGTAAGTGCTTTGAATGACCAATTATTATTATTGATTTAGTTCACTAATTTCGTTGTCTACAGATTGTAGTCTGACCGAGAAAAACTGCTGCTAAACCGGTCGCTTCCATTAGAGGCAGTACTGGTGCTGCTGTACAGTGTACACTGACACATACTCGCGCTCCCAAAGAAAGAATGGTCACTAGCGCCATTTGTATGGTTCAAACGATCATTGAAAGGACACCGACGACAATTGCTTTAACTTCAGGTAAATTTTAATTTATACTATCCTCGATTTATCTAAATAATGCCGACCACTATTAACCACTGTTTATAAACTATAAGTTGTGGGACTGCACATGTCTCAGCACATTCGAACTACTAAGAAAAGAGTGCTATCACTAAAAGATCATCACTACTAAACATAATTGGACATATATAATACAAGTTTACTTGAACACTGCTAGGTTAGGTGCCATAATAGGGATATCCATATGGATGTCATTTGAGACATTTGGGCAGTGCAGAGCAGAAACAAAGTCAATGCGGTCGCGCCAAAAAGAGTTCTGTTTATAGGTAATTGACACTTGACATATTTATTGCACTTGCCAACCAGTGCAGATGCATGATCTAATATGGCGAGACTGTTGCCTAACAAACTCCAATGCCTGAAGTCGCCAAATGAACGCACAAATTTAATTAATCATTAATGAGCACTAACAAAATGACTCCATTTCAGTCACGGCTAACAAGTGCTAGTGCATTTTACTTTGACAGATTTAAAGAATTTTACTAAGAGTCAATCTAACAAGCGACATGAACATCTACATACCTGTTTGATTATCACTATTGGTTACTTGAGTGTGCATTGTGTGATCATTAGAAGAAGTATCATCGCAGCCAAACTTAATTGTTAGTCTGTTCCTCGATGAGCGCGTTCTGTAGAGACATTTTGGGGGTTAGATAGAATTGAAATGTCTCGAGTCTGAACAGGACCAACTGGCTCGAACACCGCATTTGTGAACATTCCCCAGAAGCACGCACGCAGCGGCTCGCTTTTCAGAAGGAAAGCATGTCAGTACGAATCAGTTCATTGGCTGATTCAGTTGGCAAGCACATGTAAAAGAGAGAGCATCGCTTTTGCACTGTTTTTGTACGCATATATATGTTTATAAACGCAAAATTGTAACCGAATCGTTTAATTTGTGAATAAAATATCAGATGCTTCGAAATGCTTTGTATCCGGTGACAGCGTGTCCATCTCCCCTAAACCGGTAAGCACCCCAAGGTAAGTTGTCAATGAGAGAAGTAGATTCGATCACAACCCTCGCGCCCTTTTGTCCAGTTCGAGGCCTGGCCCTGGCCTCTCAGCAATGTCCCCAATATGCCCGACATTAACGCTCTTGGAAACATAGATCCCAAACGATCGCTAGCGTAGATCATATCGCTCGCACTCGTTGCCGATGTCGTTAACAATCAGTGTTGACATCGATTGTATCGAAGGACTTGACGGGCAAAACGCGATTAACCTCTCATTCACAGGTAAACATCACAGAACATGTCCAGGCTTTTACACCAAACAATCATGTGTCACGTGTGTGACTCCACTGAACTATTCTTTCTATTTGAGCTTCAACATTTTGTGTGCAGCCAATGCCCACCAAAAGACAATAAGTTGACTGCCTTCATGACTCAAGCAACTTCAGGAGCACCAAGAATAGGAACATCTTACTAAGTGAGAATCGATTCAAAATTCTGATTGGACGTGGAAAGAATGTGGACTACCCAAAAGCAAACTCTGGCAACATTTTCCCGAATTTCTACAACAAGTAATCGACCAGTTACTGTGACATAAAAGAGGCTCGACGAGAGGACAAAAAGAAACCGAATAAGTGATCCTCCTCATAATGTTTATTATTAGGTGGTAAATCGGTTTTTTTTTCAAGACGAACAACCGCCTCACACCCATTCATTGTGATCACTCGATAAATGAGTGAACCCACAGACACTTTTAGATCATATTTGTTTTTATTTAGACATCTCTTACAGACAGATATTTGATGTAAACTTACACCGGACACTTCTTAATATAAAGGCATTTGCCATTCGACATTTTTCTAGAACATTCAGATTGAAGATGTAACCGTTGAATATTCGATCACTTTGTGGTGCTAATTTGTTTGCACTTTATCATTTGTCTGAATGCACTCGAGCACAAAACGTTTGCACCATTATAGATAGGGAGCGAAATGTATTGACCAACTTGAGGGATGCCGAGATGTGAACGTGGTCTAGCTAACTGCTATATTGTCATCAGAAAAGTTTCACGTAGACATATCGCCAATGGCGGATTCGCCATTCATAATCGTAATTGGATCAGAGGTACTTGTGTTTAATTTTGTTACATGCAAACTTGGCCAGTGAAATTGATTTAGAACAGTGCACTGGTCTACTGTTGGCAAGTGAACATCTTACCTTTGGTTAGGTCGGTGTGCTTTTTGCATTGAAGAACCAATGCACAAGGTGCACTTGTCGGTTGGCGTTAATGCAAATAGTTTTTTTGTATCTCCACGAATCGATGGCATTAGTGTTTGGGCTGCACTGGCTCCCTCATGGGAACCTAGGCTTTGGTCTCTTCTTTTCTGCCCTCATATTGAACAACTCCGCGGTACATCTGCAACCCACTGAGACCATCCAGATAGGTTTGTCCTATGACCAACGCTAGTGAATTATTTAAATTGCCACACAGTCATAATTCACAATCACTAAATTCAATGAGTCACTTATTGTTGATTATCTGTCTTATCTTGTCACGGTAAAGAGACAAAAACACAGAAACAAAAATTAAACATTTTTCTTAGCTATTTGAAATCAATTTGAGTTAATTAAAGTATACAGAAAGTGCACTAACGAGTTTGAAGCTGCAGTGCACTTTTGCTTGCTTTCGCCCAGATTTGGTCACTCAAACACCAATTACAAAAATGTGAGTATTAGCACGGAAAGTGGTGCTATAGTGAGCGTTATTGCCTTTCAGTGCCATCATAAATTAGCATACAATCCGACGGTCGAGGATTCATCTGCGGTGAGCAACCGCAGGAATTGAAAATGTCATCAAGTCTGACAAGGACAGATAGATAAATGGGGATGCCAACAGTAATGAGACACACAACAGAACCGGGCAATTAATCAATCATGCCAAATCAAATATTCTGTATAGATTTGGCCAATTCGGTCCCGGACAAATAGACTAACTATTTGGTTAATCGGAAGTGCAAACAAACATTGACAGTGACGAGGCCCAATCGAGGACCGAAACAGACAGCACGTGTGTGCCACTGAAATGGCACTAGTGTTTGTAATGGTTGTCGTGTCATTTCAATAAGCATGCCATTCGCTTAACGAGAACAAAACAAACGATCAACGCTCACAAGAGGAATGGCACTTTGGAAAAATCAACGTCGTCGAGGTGGATGGATGCTCAATCCGATTGACAGTACAGCACCAGTGACTAGAGTCCGTCACTGTAGTGCATGTCCCGTTGCCGTTGTCTCCTTTCGGTGCAAATCTTCTCGTCTTAACGAACACAGCTTTAGAGTGCACGAATTAATTTGACTCGATCCAAGTGCACGCACAATGGCGGAGTAATCCATATTCAGTTGGACAATAGCACACACTCACAAGCCATTGCAAGGTGCCCTCATTCATTACGTGTTATCGGTGAGTTGGAGAAATCGACTGAAATGCACACTGGACAAAAACAATTGCTAGGTAAACGATTGTGTCGACACACAAAGACATCGGTCTACGGTTACAGAGCACTTTACGGGATTGATTTTACATTAAGACAAATTCTACGAAAAATTTCGAACGTCGCCTTTGTTTTTGCGCCACTGTCTAGAGAAGGTGCAGTGGAAAGTGCACCGAGAGGCAATCTCAGCGGATGTGAGGCATTAAACAATAAGGCTCGATAATGAATGCGTTTGGTGACCTGAGCGAGGAGTGCATGAGATAGCTCTGGGAGACAAAGGTAAAGGTAAATTGAATTGGCCATAGTTGCACTGTTTGACTCGACTAGTCATCTCGTTCGATGGCAAATATAAATAAGTGGTAATACACGCACATTTACGTAGGAAAGCAATTTAATTAAGAGACATGCTCGATATGGCGATGTCTATGGTCAGTGGAGTTTCGTTTTGCGAGAACACATCCCAACACATGCAATTAAATAAATGCCAAAGTCGATAGAAAAGTAGGCAAACTGTAAAATGGTTTCGCATAATTAGTGCGAGGATAATTGATTTACAAATTTGCAATCTATTCGTTCTCTCGATAGTCGATACTATAGTTCTCGTTTGGTTCTGCATTTTTTGGTTTCACTAGAATAGCGTTGGTTCGTGTGTCTCGAATTACCAATTCACAAACGACCATGGCCACGACAACGAGATCAGATCGAGATTGAGACACGCGCCAGACAGACACAAAGTGGTACTGGCTCGAGTGCGGTGCTAATGGTCAAACAGATAGAGATTGAGTCTCGATTGCCGTCGAATGTAATTACATTATATAATGCATTCGAATATGTCTGATAGACGAGAACGGTATTATTAATCGGAACAAACAAACAAACAATTGGAAACTGCTCTACCGAAGGGGACAATCTGTTGGTCTAGTCTAGGCAGCGCAATGACCTTAGGCTCGCACCAAAGGGCATGCACAAGTGTTCGGTCGAGTGTTGCTACTAGTGCCCTGATTGGAGAGTTGCCGGCCTTGGCTGTACGCTCACTGGTACAATGGGCAATTGTGCTGGAACCAGCCACACAAATAGCTCTCTCTCTCTCTCTCTCCCACCAGTGATGGGAGTCGGTGAGTTTGAGGGTGCACTCCGATCGTGATGCATTTGGATGGGTACTTGTGTCAGTGAGTGTACACTGTGAGACAGAGATACACTGGCCACTCATTACACCAAACAAAGAGTGAATTAAAATGTTAATAGAATTAATTAATGGCATGAACTGGGCCAGAACAGATTAGATACAGCCAGTGGAAGGAGACGGGCCATGTCAACTGCTCGGTGACTAACACCAACAACACGGTTCGCCGGTCTGAGAATGGAGAACGCGTGCTCTAGAGTAAGCTTGCCACCACGACCGGAAAGAGAAAAAGCAAAAGGTGCCCCAGAGTAAACGTGGCTATATATAATGTCACTGATGATGGCCAGCTGGGCGAGCGTGGCACGAGCCAGTCACGATTGGAGTAATTGATCAGATCCAGAGCCATAAACATTGCCAGGGTCAGTTGGTGGCAGAGGGAGAAAACGATCGAGACGACTTCGTTTGCAATTGCCAATTGGGCTCATCGGACCTGCAGTGGATTAATAGATTGGCCTCTCTAATAGGGAAACAAATTAGGAAGGAGACACGCAGTGTCGCACCAACGCAAATTGACAATCACGCTTCATCAAACTGAGCATCGAAACTAGATCGATCTCGGACACAAGGCCATCAGGATCGAAGTAATATCGTCGAGTTGCAGCATAGACACTCAAAATGATGCTGACCAAATCGATTGAGATAAACGAACGAAACACGAGTACATCAACAATAGATTGGCGGGAAATATAAATAAAATAAACATTGAGATAAATTAGAAATTCCATTGAGACAGAGATTGGTGTGCATTAACATGCCAGGACAAGACAGTGGCCAGTGAATTAAGGTTACCAAATTCCTAGTGACTCACTGAAGACAACGTGTGAAAGGAACTAGAGTGAAGAGGACGGCAATTTGTTCGAGGCAAATGTAAGACTGCGAATAAATACAAACAAGGCGCCACTATAGTGATATATCGACTCGAGCAGAAATAAAGAATTAGTTTGATTGTGTGGTTATGCTAAACATGGAGCATATAAGTAGAATCGATAGATCTCTCAAAACAAACATTTTAAAAACACACTGCCAGAGAGCGAACAAGCCAAGAAAAGAAATGCAACACAACAATTTGGAACAAGCCACTGGAGTGGCCAAGCAACTGGATCGTTGGTTTGGCTGTCCGACGTGGCCAATGGTGTGCTCGAGTACGAATATCTATCGGATGTGACCAACGATACTCGATACAAACGGCGATCAGAGACTGCCAGGCGATTCCTCAACAGAATGGAAAAGCCCAAAAAGTTGTACATGTGGCGATTGGACGTGGAGACTGGAGATTGGGCAAGCACTACCTCAACTCTATCCTTTGCCGCTCGTCATTTCTACCACAACCTGGTCAAAGGGTACATCTACTCGAACGGCATTGACAAGGAAGGCTTGCAAATGTTCAATGATGCAATGGACGGCGTCAAACAAAGTGAATTGATCGGTGTTTCGACTAGTGGTCTGTTGTATGCTCGTGACTACGATTACTCCACTGATCGGCACGACGACTTCATGTCACACCACTCTGCCTACCTGGGAGCAATGTTTTCCTACGGAGCTGTCTCTGAATTGAATCAAGGCGAGTCCAAAGATTCAAACCGAGTGGAACTCTACTGGAAACTGGCCCGAGGTCTGGTCGAAACGTGTCACATCGCGTCAGAGCGCACCAAGACCAAACTGATCCCAGCTCGGTTCTATTTCAATGGCAAGGAAGAAGCCACCAACTCGCACCAATGCGACCGTGAGCACATTCTCAGTCCCGAGTTGGCCCAGTCTTACTTCATCCTGTGGCGCCTCACCAAGGATGCAAAGTACCGCGAGTATGCCTGGCAAATGGCTCAAGCCATCGAGAAGCACTGTCTCACCGAGAATGGCTTCTGGGACATAGTCGATGTGGACCAGGTGCCCACCAAAAAGTCAGACTACCATGACCCACACTTCATCGGGGGCACTCTCAAGTTCCTGTACTTGACCTTTTGTGATGACTACGTTCTGCCACTGGACTTGTGGGTGTTCAATGAAGCCGGCAATCCATTGCCCATTGGGGCTCATGATACACCCCTGCAGGTGAACCTGTAATGCACAGTTCACACATCACTAAATGTCCCTTTGCTCCATTGGGAAACTAATTAAACTAAATTCATTTTAAATTTTTTGTCCAACTTTAATCAATTTAACTTTAGTCATTCATAAGTAAACTCATTCAACCAATTGCCATACACAAGCTATTTCGTTGAGTTTTAGAAGATAAGAATTATAAAAACAAACCTTTGATGTGTTGATGCAAATGCCAATGCTCGCTTGAGAGGGCGAATAGTTTTAATGTACAGCTTATCGTAAGCTGCTGTACGCCATCTCGTAATGATATATCGTAGTGAAAGCAAGACAATTCAATTAAAATTGAAATAACATCCGTGCGATACATTCGTTAATGGACCGACAGCTAACTGAAAAAGTGTCTGCTTGACACTGAACTAAATGCTTACACGTAACGGCACACAAATGAAATATAAACACAAATGGTAATAAGACGCGCGACGAGACCTCGGGGACAGGGACTGGGTCGGTGCGAAGGACAAAGTTTCCATTATTAAAATTATCTCTTGCAACAATCGAAAGTGGCAATACAAAAAGGGAAATACAGATAAATGTAGATTGCTAATTTGGTCACAAATAAATAACACCAATTGCCATTAATGGCATTGGCCAATTGTTTTTCCAATTCAGACAGTCAGGCTCATCGTGCCCATTACATTTGGCGCAATAGGCTCCATGCAGCCAGTCAGTGCAATATGTTTTTATTACTAGCCAAACAGATATAAATCATCTCAGTAGTTATCAACCACTGATTCACAGTGGCCAAATATGATAGAGAAACCGAGACGAGCCTGTGTCAGCCAAAAATTGATCCATAACAAATGATCAGTAATGCGACACTCAACAGGACAATCAAACGAATCACCCCATTGTCTTTTGGACGAGTTCACCAAAGTGCAGGCCATGCTAAACGATTCTTGCTGATTACGAGCAAACCTTTCAAACTAAGTGACAATGGAGGCAAATCACTAGTGGGCAAAGTGATGACACCGAGCAGTGTCATAATGGTATATACGTGCACGTGCAGTCTGATCCATTATTGTTTGAGTGGATTAATCAATATTGAACTGACTGGTGGGACTGTGTTGTTCTGTGTGCTTTGTGACAGTGTCAATATTTATTAGAGTCAACTCGTGTATCGCCAGTGGTCATGCCAATCAAGCCATTTCCCGGGTGGCCACCATTGAGTGAACATAATTGACATAATGAATCGTATTTGTCCGAGCGAATGTGTCGATTAATTAATTAATAACTTCGTTCGCCGCTAGCATACATAATCATCAATAATTAAGTGATAGATCAGAAGTGCCATTACTGAGAGTGGTGCAATATATCACAATTAATGCTAATACACTCGACCCATGAGAAGAGACGAGCAGACACTGCCCATGGGCGACATACTCGAGTCTCGGTGGAACAAGAATCGATTGACAAACATTGTTCAATTGAGCGATGCAAAGTGAGCCGATCTTTCACACTGTCTATATGTGGTCTGTGGCGTGTAACCAATTGGCCTATTCGGCACTAACGCATAACCGAAAGCACATCAATGAGTAATTAATATTAACGTAAACTGTCTCCATAATTGGTGTGACTGCATGCCTTCTCCGATTTCAATTAAATCGAGTGTAACGAGAGAAGCACACAAGAGAGCAACACCTTCTAGTATACCACCAACAGACATCGAAATTGAACCAGCCGTTTGAACAATTGAACATTAAACAATTGCTATGTTCATTGCCAATCAGCTAACTAACACAGCAACAAATTAAGTTGCACAATCGCAACTTTATTGCTCTTTTTGTTTGCCAAATACGACAAAAGGAGTGCTCACAAAAGCAATAAATACCAAAGGAAATCTTAATAGAATAAAATTGATGAAAATAGATCACCGAGCTGTGCTTTACTCGGTGTGCCAACATCAGAGACATCAATTTGGAGGCACTCGAGTTCTCCGCTGCCGGCCAAGCATTACCGTTCGCCCTTTGTTGGCTTGTCTAGATTATAATGCATCTATAGTTTGCATGTATGCAACCCAACAAGTTCAGAGTCACAGGAATAGATCGATGCCGGTGCATGTCATCCGTTTTAGTAGCTCGATTCAGTTGTCAATTGGGGCACAGCACGTTAATAAGTTTGGACCGAACGAGCAATGATATTCAAACCGTCACGGATTAATGCAAATAAAAATCAACGCAGTGAACGCATCTTTGTCCAGTATCAACATCACAAATAGCCACTCGGGAAAGCCGTATCAATAGGCAGACGATGGCGCACATTAGAGTAATCCAGGCAAAGTTCACGAGTAGTGACAATACGAGTATGAGCACATTTTGGAACGATTCAACATGGCCAACAAACAAAGTTTGGTTCGGGTGTTGTGCGAGCACAAATTGGATGTAAATCAAGAGACAGATACACAACTTAGATCAATCATTGTCACATCGATTTAAATTAAATTTTAATACAGCACGTGTCCCAGACAATATCATAACAAAATGCCAAAGAACTCTTCAATAATTGAAGGCTTCTTTCTATAGGCAACTTGGCTATTGGTACCAATCCGTTACAGAGAGTCAGTGAGAAATGAATGAATTGAAGAGTCATTTCTCGTGCACCTTGCTATTTACTGACAGACTTATTTTGCACCTGCTCACAAATTGGGCCAACATCGTTCGTCCCCCATAAAATGAGACGGATGGACGGTGCTGCAAGTATTGGCTGTACAGAGTGCCATGGCAAGATTCTCACTGCAGTCTTTGCTTTTCAGCTGAAAGTCCTTGCACGTGGAAGTGGTTGAGCAAAATAATTTTCTATTTATAAATTGCAATTTGAGTTGAGTTAACCACGGATTGTCGATGTTGCTTCAACATTTGGTTCTTTTTATTTTCGGGTCTAATAGTTGTACAGCCAAGGAAAAATGGAATTGATGTCTTCTCTTCTTTTTGCTCTCTTTGGCAAAGTGGACGGTTCAAAGGACTAAACAAATTGCTGACAGGCTATTGGTCAGCGAAACCATCGAAATGCTTCAAGCTCGGCTTTATAAACTCATGGTATTGTGCACAAAACTCAGAGAAAGGTCTATATAGGTAGTAGATAAGAAACTTACTTGTTATTAAATAAAAACAAATTAAAGTCAAACAAACACATACCTGCTAGGTTGGTCGAAACAAATGGAAATGCTTCATCAAATCAGGCTCCGACTTTTTAATTATGTGATTATTAAAAAAACGAGGTTTTCTCGAACTCTACTTTCGGTGGCATTTGATTCCAATAAGGTAAACAAGGAAAATGTGTTCCCTTTAAAAAGGTTGAGGCATATCTCAATGGAGAATATTAGACACTTTCAAGTTACTCAAAGCGGTTTTAGGAAAGTAGCAAAAACTGATAGGACAAGAAGATGTTAATTTGGTTGATCTTTCTTTGCAGGTCACACAAATAAATAAATAAACAAAATAGGATTCGTTATATGAGTATTAAATTAGTGTTATTGTTTTGATCATAAACCAAACCCTTGCGGCCACCGATCTTTACGTCAATAGTTTTCTTCAAGCCACCATTTGTTGTGGCACCACGTCCCAAAGTGGCATTGAGCCATCAAATGGTGAAATGGAGTGGCGTGGCGCCATATGGCAGCGTTGATTAACGAAAGAGTACAACTTTCTATGTCGACCAAATCTTCATCATGTTGGCCTTTGTCCGCCAATCGGTTGATTTCACTGATGGGCAAAATAATTTTAAATTAATCATTATTTGATTAAACTCACCATGCGGCGTCATACACAACAAAAGTAGTGGCAACAATAGCGCAAGCGACCATCGACCATTTGTAAATGAAAGCACTAGATTTATGACCACCATGGTGTGTCAAGTTGGAATATTCGTTGTTTCTCTTCGTTTGCTTTTGAATTACTTACAACAGGCAATTCTAGCCGAGTGTCCTTACTTTGTTCTAAGTATTCTTCCAGTACCGCAGGCAAAGTAAGAATAGGTCCTAACTTGTGGTATACAGATGAATCGTTCTAAAATTCGTCTATCAAATATTGCAATCCAGAACGACAGCATTGAGCCATCTCTGCGCTCATCTCATGACGGTCAGTGAATCAAGTGAACCAGACAAGTGGGTAAATATCTCACATTGTCAGTAAAAAGTGACCGTTCCAACCGAGCGCCGAAACCTTTCTCAGTACTTTACTCAATAAAGCGTGGGTTTGCCTGGTGAAAGGCAAGGATAAGTGTCGATTGCCAAAACGGACAAATTTCGAGATGTGATCAGAAGGCCGGCGAGTTTGGTCAACTGTTGAAAAAGTTTGCTTTTTGGTACTTATTGTGCTCAGGAGCAGAAAATTTGATGAACAATCGGTGTAAAACACTTAAACAAATTAAGTGAATGTTAGGAAGACACAAAAATTAATCATGGAATGAAACTTAAATTGCTTGACATCGAGCGGACTGAAATTTATGCCAAGCTTAAATAGACAGCTGACAAACATAATATGTCTTTTCAATAGACTGGATTGATGGCGCTATAATTCATTCATTGAATCATTGATATTCAATGAATTCAATGAATGACTTTCATTTGCCATGTCAACATGCCCAATTTGTCAAATTGAGACAAAGTAATATTTGGAGTGAGTTATTTTGGCACTGGCAAGTGGCAGTGAGTCTGTCAAGCCATTGATTCAACTATCTACCCATGTGGCATCGTCTCTCCACACTTCTGACCAAGTCAAGTCAACAAAATGTTTCCAATTTATTCAATATGAATTATACAAATGCGGCTAAAAGAATAAAAGCTTGACATTGGAAACGATAATGGTATGTTGGCTTATTTGCATTACTTATTCGTTTCTATTTATTTTAGAATGTTAAACTCATTGACGACAAATCTATTGAATTATTGAATTGACGAAACAGTGTCAAAATGTTATTTTGAAGAAGAACCTCTAACTTGAAGACGTGAAGCAATAAAATAATTTTTGAAAGCTACAAACAAAAATAAAATTGAGAAGAAAGTCTGTATTAAAGAAATTTATAAATTTAAATTTAAGTTTGACAATTCTTGCAAGAATCGTGCAGAATTGAGTTGAAAGCGGCAATGACACTACAATGCAGTGGCACATTAAATCATTATCACCTTGACGGCATGACCAATCCGCCTCTGCGTTTCGCTTTCATCTACACCTTCGATTGGAATGGCCAACAGCCATCCTGATTATCTGTTGAGAGGCAGTGCTGAAATGTCTCATTGTGATTAAAATATCTACGCCACCTTATTTGAGCCGTTGACCTGTGGAGGATGTCAACACACATTGAAGTCTCACACAAAAATTGCCCGTCTGTGTTTGTGGTAATACATTTTGAACTCGTAATTTGGCAAATTGCTTTGAATTTGGTCAAGTTATATTTTAATTGTTATCTGTAACGATTGTTGACAATGAAATCTATGCGGCCACTGGCTTGCACCTTCAACGCGAACGGAATTACTTTGCACCGAGTGGCTGTTCGGTGCATGTATGCTGTGTTAGCACGGCACTTCTGCATTTGATAATTAAAACAATCTCGATTACTTGAGATTGGGTATGTTCTTTGCTAATCATAAAGCAAAAAGCAGAAAGGCAATGTTGTCCGTGTGAATGTAATGGCAATAATTGCCACTCAGTCTTGCAACACACCACACTCACACACACGCACAAATAATACAATAAATTACAATTTAAAATGTTTCCACTGTCGCCTGCACCCCAACAAATGAAACTTTGCCATTGTAGTAGTAATCTGCTGTTGTTTTGTGGTCAAAATATGTTCGTATGTGTTTGATTGATTGATCTTATTGTCATCTTGTAAATGATTTTATACTGCAATTGCAAGGTAAACTAATAAAAACAATTTAATTAATAATTAATAATAATTTGACATAACATAGCAGCCAATTGTGCACAATATATCAACTACAGTTGGCAACCATAAAATATTCACCACTGACATTTGCACTCTTTGCATCAACATAACTTTTCTGGTGACACTCGAAAAAGTTCATTGTCCCAATGGTGGAAATGCTACATTGCCAATAGGAAAGCACCAAATGTCATCTTTTAGTGTGCCACATGCGACTGCACTGTGATAATGGCGCTACAATCTCATTGTTTACATTATGCATGTCTAATGCCACTGATTGAAGAAACGTCAACAACAACATTCAAGACCTTGAACTAGTCAAATCAGAAATAAAGACGACATGGTATCATACCAGTCAACCCACACTCTCTGACAAAATCTCTTGAACCTGTCAGTTGCACCAACTCCGTGCAGTCTCGTTCCAACAGATGCTTTCGACAGTGAACATGTTTCTGGCTTGCCTGAGGCGAACATTATGCCTCTAGCCAAAATGGTCCCACAAGAAAACAAACGGCTTTAATGTATGACAGACATGAAGACCTTAATTATGGTCATTGGATTAATGTGCTAGCCAGTGACCACCAACAGGACACTGACAACTACACTATGGCACTATGAGACCGACACGCACCAACAATGGTCCATTGTCAATGGACGGACAAACGACATCGGGATATTGTAGTTTTGTTGAACCAATCTAACTTGTTATGCCAACTCGGGTTTACTTTACTATTTATTTTGCTATTTACTTTAGACAAAATGGGTCACTATATCATCGAGCAATCCAAGTACAGCCTTTTTCCCTCTAAGAACTTGGCACTATTTCATTGTGCACAGAGACGATCCATGAAGAAGCAAAGATTGCCGACATCGGTATATTTATACTTGTTGGGTTATGTTTGCACTAATGTTTTTATTATTGTTTTGTTTAGTAACTGTTGGCGATAAATAAGCAATTGACGATAATCCTAATTCTACTGCTCAGATGACCCCATGCAGCTTTGTTAGCTTGTGGCCGAAAGCAACTAATGCATCCAAAGTTTAAAGTGAAGGCTATGAAAACCTCAAGGTTTTAGTCACTCTAGAATTTGATGCTGCCCTGGAAAGCATTAAATATACAAGTTTCCTATTGTGATAAGCGCTGATCTACGCATAAACGTACAACGATATGCAACACTACCAAACATAAAATGGTTTGAATTGCTATTTGTTTATTTTCAGCATTTATTATTTTTAATATTATTTTTATTATATTTTTAGAAGGAAAATAAGTAAATTGATGAGAAAACGCCAAATTTTCCAGCAAACCACATATATGACGACATTATGACACTTTCAAAATGTGCACAAATTTTATTATGCCAAATTTGATAAGTTACTATAGATTGGCACAAAGAGAAATGCCAATCCAATAGAATCGAGCCACTGGCACTGGCTTTGTGTGCCTTTCCCGCAGGCTGTGTGCCAGAATAAAACACGGTCTTATTCAATTTAATTTGACTCGATGAGACAATCAAGCTAGTGCCAAGTTGTAATTGTGCAATGGCTCACTATTTGGACAAGACAACTTGAACCAGAGAAAGTGAAGCAGTCAACCAGTGCCATTGGGCCATTGCAAATCAAAATTACACAAATCAACATGAAATAATTAACAGAAACTAAAAATAAAATTCAACTTGATAAATTCAATATAAATAATAATATATGCGTGTGTAGAGTGGCAACAAAATGACAGCAATTCTTCTTCTTCTGGACCAGTCAAAACAGTTGTGTAGAAGCAAATTAGCAATCAAATGTCCATTGTCCATGTCCACACGAAGTTGAACGAGAGCGCACTTCAAAGTGTGCAGGCGATTGTACCGGTCAACTTGCGTTACTTGACCGATCTGCAGTTGTACTTTGGTGCTGACCGAAGCTCTCACAACTCGTCCAAACTGACCACTTCAGCCATATGTTCTTATTCAATAAACAAACAAGTATCAACAAATCAACTTTTATTTGTATGTAGTGCAAAGTGACATTCAAAGTGACATACAGTACAATTTAGTTGACTATCGTAGTCATATTATAATGAAATGAGGTCATTCGTTCCACCAAAGACCGACCAGAGTCTCCACCATTGGGTCCGCGGATGCCATCGCCATTCGACGGACCATTCTGCTCCGACTGACCGAATCCGGGCAACTGAATCATCTTGAACGACGAAGCCACCGGGATATGCCATACGCTTAACATGAGCTAACAGCTTCTCGTCGTGCAGAATCACACGGACACAGTCGGGGACTGAGCGGCGGTTGCCTGTGCCATACTGATTTTAGTCTCCAGGCCTGGATCGGAGTAGAGTTTGCCTGTGAGACCAATCTGGTAGAGTACCTCAAAGGTGGTCACAACGCCCAGGTAACCGCAGTTAGGGTTACGGATCGATGAATCGTTGTTACTTTGGTTCGACATCGACGAATAAGAAGGAGAGCTGATGAAGAGGAGAAGACAAAGCATTAATACTAAGTAAATTAGAAAAGCGAAGAAGAAAATTATCGTTATACTGGTTAGACTTATTTCGAATCTAAAAGCGAATACTGAGTCATCCAAATCATCATAGAACTTACTCAACTCTCGAAAACTAAATGTTCTCCTGACCGAACTTGGTTTGTCATCGTTCTTTTTCCCTTTTCTCGTCGAGCACTATAAAAGTAGTTCAACTTTGCTCGTTGGAAGCTGTGTGTTTGGAGTGTTTTGTCTTGGCCTGAACTCTCCCTCCTGCTCCCGCTTTGTGCCACACCCGATCTGGTGATTCTCCTGGCCACGTGTCGAACATCTTCATCGCGACACCGTCATCGATTAATCCTCTATCTGCCGTTCATCATCGTCACCTCTACTGTTCGCTGTCAAAATTTGCACATCCACAAATGCAAGGCAACAGTAAAAGCAAAAAGACCAAAGAAGCCAAGAGCGGTAAATTCAAAACGAAAGGTAAAATTACATTTGCTTTGCTTTGACTTGACCTTACTTTTTTAATCTCTTCACAGGGAAAAGCCTTAATAAAAGCGGATCATCTCACAGTCCTGCAGGCAAGTCAATCAAATCCATGCAAACAAGTGCAGCAAAGACATCAATCGGTGAAGGGAGTGGTCGTGCTGGTGTTGCTGCTAAGTCGACAGGAGGATCCAAACTCAAGGGCTCTCAAGCCGTCAAATCGTCGAATGGACTATCAAAAAACGTTGGCGGTCTTGCTTCGACAATCAATGCCAAAAGTAGTGCTCTATCCAAACGGGCGGGTGGTCAAACGACACTGAATTCCAAGAACATGTCTGTCACAAGTGGAAAGAGCGGTGGCAGCGGCAGTCAAAAATCGATCAGTGGTAAAAGTGGCTGTTCCAAATCTATGCCCACTAAATCAGTCAACGCTAAAAGTGATAAAAGTCAAGTTACTGGATCAAAGGCCACTACTTCGAATTCGTCAAATTGTGGCAAACAAAGTCAAACCAAAACGACCAGGACCAAGGTCTTAGTGAAGGCTAAAGTAAAGAAGATCAAAAAGTTGAGCCAAGTCAAGTCAACCGGACCAAAGAGCATGAAAGAGAAAATGACCAATTCAGCTATCACATGTAAGGCCAAGTTGACCAGTCAAGCCAGTAGCAGTAGCAGCAACACCACTACTCCAGTCAAATCAAGTTCAAGTTCATCCAAAAGTTCGTCCGTTGCTATCGAATACAGTCACGACTCAAAACTCAGTGAAAAGAAAGAAGCAAAAAGAGACTCGTGGTTGTACAGGTGTCCCGATGCGTATGACCATGGTGGACAATCTGGAACATTTGAGCCTTTCTTTCTCACTGAATCGATCGTGATCAAGCACAGTCAATTAGAGTTGAACAAGTTGGTGGACATCGACAGTGCTTTGTGTGACAGAGCTGAAATGGCACAACTGGAGCAACAGCAACCACCAACTGGCACCATCAAATCAACGTCTCAAGCTGTTCCCAATGGTCCTTCTACGGAACCAGGTCCGATAGCTCTAGTGCCAGCTCTATCACCACCACCCAAAATGTACGTTTGTTTTGTGTCTTTTCTGCATATCTGATCATTAACTTTTGGCTAACCTTCACAGGTCTCTTGCCAAGAAAATAGCCACAGGCGGAGTGAACAAATTCGAACCTATCATGGAGATAGGCAAGGCCAAAGTCGAAGAGAAGCAACCTCCTGCAGATAGAAAGCGCCGAAATGACCGCCGAGCTGAACAAAACCGCGCACCAGAACCCGAAAATCTACTTGTGCCCGGTGTTGGCATTCTCGAACGGGCTCAACGTGCCACTCTAACTCAATTCAACCGCACGGTTCACCCAGGCAAGCAAAAAAACTTGATCACTCTACAGGAACAAAATGCCACTCGAAGTAAACCTTTACTGCCGCCAAACTATGCGATAATATTTGGGGAACCATACAATCAGCTGTCGACAATCACCGAACTACTTGGTCTCACGGGCGTAGGAGGAATCATCAAGGAAAGGTTGGAGCAGTTTGCGCGACCAGTTGCCTGTGTGATCAATGTGACCCACGAGGCGCCACTGCTGCAGGTGAACGGCATCGAGTCGTATCGCATTCCGGTGGAGGACGATCAAAAGGAACAATTGTCAATGTACTTCGACGAGGTTCTCGGAAAAATGCGCTCATTCCAGTCAAAAGGCCTGGCCACCGTGGTGCACTGCATGGTTGGTGTCAGTCTGTCGGCTTCTATCGTTATTGGTGAGTTTGATCATCATGGTTATCAAGTTGCACCTTATTCTAACCTTTACACCTTACCCCCCAGCCTACCTCATCCGTTATCATCAAAAGTCTCTGGAAGAGGCATTCCGTCACACCAAAGCTGCCCGAGACTGCATCAATCCAAACATAGGCTTTCTAGAGCAGCTGGAGCGTTTCGAATCAGCGAATAGAACGGCCGAACAGTGCACACCCTGGCGTGATCATACCATCAACCAACAAACTAGACGATTGCCACTTTTTATCATCACCGATTACCTCGAAGAGTATGAACACGTGTTCGATGCACCAAACCAATAAATTGATCTACAAACGAACGCGATTTATTGTTTTCGAATGTTTGGCATGTCTTCTGAGCAGTAAATTGTTCAATTGTAAAAGTGTTTCACCACGATGTTTAGACAGGCTCAATTAAACATAGTAGCGAACAATGGCATTGTCAGAGTCGGTTTGCACAAGAACGTCGTTTTTGTCACAGATTGCCAGACTTTGGAAGTGGCTGATCGCATGTTGTGTGCATCGCATTACTGCACCAAGCCGTACAGACTAGCCCGTCCGACCAACAATCGATGAGCTAATGAGTGGGGTCAATGAAGTGCCTCACTGAGCGCACATCAAAATAGAATTCTGTTCGAACAGACAGACAGAATGGAAATAAATGAATGAACTAAGTCGCACTTGCATGGCTGACACAAGTGCCAAACAAGTGCCTCAACGCCGACACATCAAACAAACTCGATAGAGCTTACATTAGGCTTTTTGACTGATGCACCGAAATGGTTGTATTGTTCACTGCGTTCATTGGTGGTCAGAATAAAGCCGATCCACTCACATGGAGACGCTGCTCGACACCAAGTACGAAATAAACTAATCAAGCAATAATTAGTGCCAAACTGTTAGCCTGAACAGGGCAAACAGGCTTCGGCAATTGACCGCGTACTAAGAAAGCGATAGTCGCACAATTTGATAGAGGATAATTGCCCAAAAGTGGTTTACTGCATATTCGGTTAACATCATTTGGCCAATGGCCGCTCGCAAAGTAATGGCATGCCAAGTTTATACAATGTTTAAAAAACATAAACAAATGCACTAGATTTATTCGCAGTATTTAGGTTCTTTCTAGGTTTTGCAGTGCATTCAAGTTAAGAATGAATGATTGCAGTGCCTCGCTTGGGTACAATTTGCCACACAAAGCCACTTGATAATTGTATAATGTAATACTATCAACTCGTTAATTAATAATTCCAATTGAAACATATTCACAATATGTAAAATTAAATAAACACAAAACGAACTTTTTGCTTGCGTTCACTAATGCACGTTTCTTTCAGTGAACACTCCACTCGAGTTCGCCAGTCACGCAAAAGGTTCTACTTGGCATCATACAACACTCGTTTCGGTCTCTTTTTAGGTATGTTATCTTTAGTTTTTAATGTAAATTACAGAAATTTTAATTTAAAACTTTAAGGTTTATCTAGATTGCCCAATTTTGTGTTATTGTTCAACTCAACTTGACCGAATACAAATCTGAAATGAATGTCGATCAGGTTGTGCCCGAGCTGACTAACTTTGGTTCTTTGCTTATTGCTGCTACCGAAGCTTCTACGAGCCGTGAGCCGGTGGACTGTCTGCTTGACCATATTACCGAGGATGACAAACTGGTGAATGGTCTGATGGACCGAATTCTATCCTCTGACCGACTGATGGATCGTTTATTTCGCAAGATTTCTTCCTCTATTAATACTACTACTAATGAAGAAGTACAGCCAATGGCTACTACGGATGATGTTACTGGTGATACTAAGCCTACTGTTGAACCACTGGAGGAGGCACCTGAACAAGATTGTTCTGCCTCTAATGGCCATGCCCATGCTGGTGAGCCTTCGCTGATGGTTACTCGATTCTTGACTCGTGTCCTGAACAACGATAGTCTGTTGGAGGAATTAGCACTCTCTTTGTCCAAACTTGCCAAACCTGTAGATGGTGCTACTCCTGCTCCTGGTATGGAGCCAATGGAAGAAATCTACCGTGAGTACGAACGAGGCGAACCAGCCCCACCAGTGGATCCGTCCAAGCAAGGCGAGTTAAAGTTGTGCCACTTTCTGTACGATCTGTTCCTGTGCGAACCGGCTGTTTTGACTTTCTGGTTCAAACTGATCGGCGATGATCTGTTTGCTGAGTCGATGCTCGAGCCAGTTTATTCGAGTCGCTACCTGACCGATTTGGTGTCAGAACGTGTGCTCGACGATGATCGCATGATGGAATTTAACTGAGCAAACACAAGAGGCCAACTGCGCGCTCCTATTTCAAGAGTCAAAGATAATGCTTCTATTTTTAAATTTACTCTTTAGATTATTAAATTCTTATCTTTTTTGTTTTACTTTACTTTACTTTTACGCTCTTATTTTGTTACGTTATCAGAAAGTCAATGGAATCGCAAATAGCAATTTGTCCATTCTCCATTGGGCGACCGAAGGGACACTTGCCGTGCAGACTTGTCACATTTATGTCGATTGCACTATTAATAGCCACACAATGTGTTTATATCTGGCAGGGCACTTTGAATAGTACAAGTCGGCCAACCATGCATGGTTGCGCATTCGCTCAATGACAGTCCACTGATTGTGGCCATCATTACACTTCCATTTCGGCACAAAAAAGCCTTTCATTCTATCAATCGACCAATGTGTGCACCTTTTGTAAACCCGATTTGCTGCACTGAACTAGTATCACTAAAGCATCAATAACCAACCACTTAACTGACACTCACTCACTTACCTCAAGTTAATCATGTCATCGATGCCTTCCTCATTGTTGTCCTCGATGAAATTCGCTTTTTGTAGGACACTCAAATTGGCAGTACATCAGAGACAAGCAGATGAACTTTGTTAGAGTTCCCAACCCGTACTTTTACGCAATAAAATCATGACTGTATGAGACACTAGCGAGACAAACACAGAGAGCACGACCACCTCGGCAGCCGACAGTCAATAGAGTCGATTCGTCCATGTGGTTAGCCAATCTTCTCGAGACACACACATAGCCCACATGCTGATGTTCGCTTCTTTTTGGTCGTCGCCTGACCATCATCTTCTCCCACTGTCAGTGGCACTCACCATCTTCATCGTCACCGTCATCATCGAGTTTTTGCCATCAACACCACCTCGAATTAAGTTGCAGCTTGGTGAGCGATATTGAGAGATAAAGCGATTAATGAGAGGAGACCAATGGCAATGGCACAATTGACCACTCGGTTGGTGATTGGAGATTTAGCGATTTGTATGAGAATACCAATTGATTTAACAAATGCATCAAATTCTTACGATTGCAATTCGTGGTCATTTTTGTTTATTCTGTAATGCTGGTGGAACACGGACCTGCATTCTTGGATTGAGTTCGAACACCAATGTGAGTTGATTCGCCAGTTGATCAGACTAGGAATCCGTATTGTAGAGACAAATGTACGCAATTGGTAGAAAGTAGAGAGAGAGATTGTCCGGCACAATATATAGATTTATTCAAAGTCTCAAGAACAGTCGCCAAGAACCAGTTTCGCTACACTGATGTGTTCGAAACTGTCAGGCAATTCAATTACAATATATACTACATTGACAATTATCATCACACGCGTTGTAGTGATGATTGGATGATGTTGAATTGATAAATATAACGGTATTGCTTTCTGTCGGTCGATCTGGACATCGCTAGCACATTTACGTATTCGCTTATCTATTGGGCCATGTTCACCAAATCACCCATCAGGTTAATCACTGGTTACATCACCATAGTCTCATTTTCACTTCATTTTCTCACCAATGATACCAATAGACTCGCTGCACTTCGATTGCTTCATTCCAATTCAGCAGATATCAAGGCAGACGGCGATAGCATGTAAGGCAAATGGCCGTAGATATGATGAAGGCCATTCGAGTCTTACAATTTTCATTTAGGCTACTTTGAGAATGTCTCTTGAGTAGGTGTCCACAGGTAGTGTGTGCTCGGTCGATGCATGATTGTCCTCATTTCTCCACACCGGTGGAATTAAGCTCTAATTTAAACAGCAACTCTTGTTAGGGGCACATGTGGGCAATGTATCCTGTCTGTCCTGTGTGTGATGTGTGTGCCTATGCGCTCGTGAGTGGTATGATTAATTAATTGTGCCACTACACAAATGGGCAAGACTTTTCTTGTGAAAGGTCAAGCTAATCAAGGCTAATTAAAAAGGGGTCCCACAACTAAAGTTGGTTGGTTACATTTATGGTTACTCCTCAAGACCAACACACTCGTTCATTTGTTCGTTCACCACTGGCTTACTGCCACTAACAAGAAAAACAAAGAATCACAATTTGTGAATGTTCCCTCAATTTACGGAACACAATCAGTAATTTATTTGTCAGATAATAAACATCTATAACAAAGTCTCGCAGTTCATTCGGAAGAACTGTAGTGTTGATACATGTACTCCAATTTCTCAATGTCCTTTTCAATCTCGTCCAGACATTTTTCAGACATTTGTTTCAGTTCGTTAAATGCAGTCTTCAGTTCTTGCAATCGTTTTTCCGTTATCTTGTACGTTTTGGTGCCGATATAGAACAGAGCCGAGTGTAAAGCAATAAAAGACATATTTGAAAGCACGAATGGTGCGGTAAATGGTACAGTGGTTAGCACTGGAATAGCAAATAGACTAATGTGGCTGAGAACGCCGCCAATGTGCATTTTTGCAGATTTGTCTTTGTCCGAAATATGTTCGACCAATGTGTGAATTGATCCTCCAATGTCGATTTCGAGGTTTGCTGAAAAGAACAATGTTATTTATGTAATACAATAGTATGTAATTAATTCAAACAATAATTACCAATCAATTCGGGAGTAGTCGTGTAAAGCGGAGTTAATGCCATGATTCTCTTAAAAAGAGCTTTAAGCTTTTCATTATCCACAATTTCTTCACCTTTCAAATAGATGCTGTACCATTTGGCCAATTCAGTTTCAATGTCTGTAATTTCAAACTCTAATTTAACAATGTTTTCTTTTACTTGGTCAGATTTTTTAATTAAATTTTCCGCTTTTTCAAGCTCAGCCCAGATTTTGATCAGTTTTATGATCTGGCCCGCAATAACCATAAAGGATACTATCAGTCGTTGGGTGAAAAACATTTCTATAGTAGCACTTTGGCCATTCTGGATGATGCGATGCATCTCAGTAAAATCACTACCGAAACTGGAATAACCAAAGGAAAATCAATAATCGGAACTTAATTGTGGGCAAAATGTACTATCGAACAATTTACGAAACTGATCCCGAAGTTGATCGGCATCAATTTGATTCTGTGCAATCCACTTGTCTAACTGATTTAGACTTGTGAATGTTTTCAAAATTGTCGACCATTCGGTAGTCGTCACAAGTGGCATAATTATTGAGGCAGTTAGACTACCATACTTATCCATCATGAATTGAAGAATTTTAACATTTTCGTCATCAGCTTCAATTCGCCCTTCTTGTTGAGACGCCATTTGGCCTTAGTTAATGTAATGGTGCAACCTCGGGTTGTTGGAAGGTTGATACAGCTCTTGAGTTGGACACTAGTTGAGGTCTCAAATGTCGTGATAAATAGCGGAGAGCGTCGTTCGTGCATGGAAAGCTTCCACTGCGAGCAGTGAGAACAAAAGAGACGTCTCTTTGTCGACAAAGTAAAGCTAAAGTAAGAGTGCACTGCACACTCAATGCTAGCAACGACTCAATGTGGCATGTGCTGCCTTCAATTTCAATATCCATTAACACAAAGCCATTAACAAGTTGTAAGTTGATAAATGCGTATTTAGTAAAATGAATTTAATGGACATTGACTGGACATTTAGAGGGTTAATGATAAACTAAAATGGAGAACAAAAACTTGGTAAAATGATGATTTCGAAAAATATTTCAACAATACTTTATTATTTACTATTAGATGGCCGTCCATTTTGGTCGTTAAAGTCTATTGAATTTTGATTTAAAGATTTGGAATAAGTCGAACAAGTTACCTTCTCTTTTCTTGTTCCCCTACTTTTCTCTGTGTCAAGTCATGTCTAACTTTCCATTGGATCTGATGCACGTCCTCGCCTCGTACAGCACCGAAGAGCTGTGGGATCTGTTCCAGTCGGTGACTGGCGCCCAGCAGTCCGACCAATCGTGTTCCATCTGTATGTTGCCAGTGGGCACCTCAAGTCCTGGCGTGTTTGGCATTCTCGCGAACTGTGTTCACGTCTTCTGTGGCCACTGCATCCTCGAATGGTCCCGAGCAAGAGTCGAACCACAACAGCACACCTGTCCTGTCTGTCGCACCGCCTATGAAACTGTTCTCTTCTGGCCTCGATTGGTGTCCACCTACGAGAGGGAACAACTATTTCGGTACCAGGACGAGATGCTGCGACATGTGAACGGTCCTGATCGAGTGGTGGAACATGTCGATGCTCGTCGTGACCAACAAGAAGACCGTCAACGAGACCGTCAACAAGACCGTCAACAAGAAGATCAACAAGAAGGTCCGCAAGAGGATCCACAAGATGATACTCAAGAAGAAATGCTACAACGATTTGAAGACGATATCCGTGACAGATTCCACAGAGCGCAAGAAGAAGTAGTCAATCTGGAGGAACAACTTCGCCGGGCTAGACTGCAGGCGAACCGTGCTCAATGGATTCACGAACAGATTCAGCGTGACGCTGCTGAACTTCGAGCTGTTCGACGGGCCCAGCAGACTCGACGGGACGCTGCACAGGCGAGACGAGATGCAAGACGAGCCCGTGTGCAAGCTCTGCAAGCACAAGCCGAATCCCGAGAAGCAAGCACTCGCTCCACTAGGCGTCATCGCCACCATCAGTGATGGTCCATCACTATTAGCAATTTCTATTTCCCAAATAAACCAAACCTACAATCGAGTATTATTTATTTACAATTTATTCAATTTCCTCACCAATCTATCCAATCTCGACACCAACCATGATTGCAATCATCCTGATCCACCTTATAGCGTACAATCAAATCCCCGAGTTTCTCAGGACACTTCTCGTGTGGCAGTCCACGTCCCTTGATCATCGAATCACTCCCCGCTTGATAATGTTCGCATTCACTTGTCGCCACTCACCATGACCACTGATTCGGTTTTCGAGTGTATCGGTATCTCCACCACACCACCAACCCTACTGATGTGGGCACTGATGACAAATTCGAGTTCGAGGTGAGCTTGATTCACTCGTCGGAACTTCCGACTCAGAAGGTTAGATTCGGTTTGTCACGTATCACAAAGATTACCTCACCAGGATCCTGTTGATCAAGTGTATCTTGATCATAAACAAAATACTGCCCAAAATTGATGCGAACACAGCCTTGCCCGAGATGAGAAATTACTTGAAGGTGATCATCCTTGTGGCCAGGATAAATAGAATCATATGAAAAGTGTTGCAATTTGGACAAAACAAAAGACAGTTGCGATAGTAGTTGTTCTATAGTTTGTCCTCTCAGGTCGAGTAGCTTCAGCGAGTCCAGTGACATGATGTAGACTTGTAAACTGTTTAGATGGCATTCTGTAGAAATACAAATTTGGTTACGGTGAAAAATTAAAATGAAACTATTTACCATTATAGTGACAAATTGAGGCAGCCTTTTTGAGCAGAAAATATTTTCACGTTTGGATAGAAATAGTCGCACTTTTATTGTCAACAAAAGTTGTGTGCTGTGTAAAAGTTTTGAGCAATTCCTTCACGATTCATCACCAAAATGGCTGTACTAAACCGATTTTGTTCGTTTTTGTCTCGATTTGACTCTCAACTGGTGGTGAATGGTGAACGAGTGAAACACGAAATCAACCAATGGATCGATCAACGTGTCACATTGGTGCGCACTGAGGTGGCTAAGATGAAGGCAAGTTTCGGTGGCAATCGTCCTGTGAATGGGAAACGAGTTGGAAACGATCAAACATTCGATGATGATCCAAAGGTGGTCACTGTTGAGGTTGAGAAATTTATGCAACAACAAGCGAATCTGTTGCGTGATGGTG
The DNA here is from genome assembly GCA_023373905.1 of Rhizoglyphus robini. Classification (NCBI taxonomy): domain Eukaryota; kingdom Metazoa; phylum Arthropoda; class Arachnida; order Sarcoptiformes; family Acaridae; genus Rhizoglyphus; species Rhizoglyphus robini. Next base: position 6,995,731 of record JAKIJQ010000003.1, read on the forward strand.
TGGATCGAAACCAGCCATCCACTTCAACTGGTCGTAAACGCAAATCTGCAAATCAAACTGGCAACAAGAAAAAGAAGACTCGATCTACTGGCAACTCGAACCAGCACACGTGCAAGTTCCCCCAATGTGGCCAATCATTTGCTTGGGATTTCAGTTTGGCCGAACACGAGCGCATTCATTTGAACATCAAACCATTCGGCTGTACCTGGGATAAATGTGGTTTCTCTTCGGAGAAGCGTTCCAATGTTGTTCTGCACATTCGAGTGAAACACTTTGGTTTGCCACCAACTCTCAAGGAACAACAAAGCCTCAACATTGTGGACGATCGTGATCCGAATGAGTTCGTTCAAGTGGACAACGACTTGGTTCATCGACGACTCGAATAACTCGATTCAATTTGAATGGGTTTAATGTTCTGTACTTTTGAATTTAAATAAAACAATTTTTACCGTTTATTGTTGAATCATTTGTACATTTACTAATGCCAAATCAAACACTCCAAAAGAGTAACCTCCACCGTCACGTGGCCCCTTGCTGCATCATGAAACTGAAGGTGAATTGGGGTTGTCCATCTACATTGGACACAGCCAAAACTCGTGACTTGTCTGATGGTTCAAAAACGGTAATCAGGACATTCTGTTAATTGAGCATTCTTTACCTGTTGATGGATTCTCATCGAATCTTGGTCATGGAAAATTAATTTTGAGAAATTTACTCGATAGAATAAAGTTTGTATTTGAAATGTGAGCAATGATTTGATTATGATTCAATTCAAACAATCTTTTAATTGTGTTTTGCTAAATTTTTACAATCAATTTAACAAAAGAATACATAAGAATTAAACAAAATGAATTACAAAGTATTTACAGCTATATACAAAGCTCAAGTGTCTATCTGTGAGACTCCCAGAATAGGAGCAATTTATGGATATGTCTGAGATAGTCAACAAAGATATCAAAATCTGATTGAGAACGAAATGGCGAAGTGAGGTTGAGGCCTGGACTCTACGCTTCAATTGCCATTAACAAATTGGTCAAGGTTGTCCCAAATGGAATCGAAGAAGAACTGAAGGAAGGCATGACCCGACTGGCCGAACATATTGACTAAGCCAATCAGGTCACTTGACTACTTTAACTTTGGCAAAGTTGCCTTCAAACACTCTCCAAATGGAATTGAATTTAATAGTTTTCATTGTGACACTAGCGCAATTGTCAAGCACTATCGATTATTGAGGCCAGTGCTAGTGTTTCCAGCTGGAAAGAAATGGTATTACTGGTTTAAAGACGAGCTGGTCGATGGACAAGTTAGGTCACTTTTCGTTGATGACAAACAGACACAATTTGACCAGTGGGTGAAAGACGCGGAGAAGGCTGTTTTCGATTGTCAGGAAGAAATCTTAGTCAATGACGAGTTGACCGAGCGAATTGAATGAGCTCCAATGAGCTCTCTTACTCACCAACAGTCACTCTTTCTTACGCAAAAGGTTACTTTAACTTTAGCCAAATGCCTTTCAAACATGGTGGTTGTGTGTTCAGTCTACAGTGTTATTAGCCCACAACCGATTGGCTTCACTCTGTTTATGGTGACACTATTGCGAGTGTACCAGACGACTTCACAACCAGAGAGCGAGAGAAGGCGCACAAAGGCAAAGATAATTGCCATTCTACTTAAAGGCAACTTAATCGAAGGTGCACTCGGTGTGGCAAAGGTAACAAGCCCCAATCGGCTCAATCGACTAACTCAATCAGCTCGATTAGTTCTGCCGCATCAGTTCAGAGTGTTGACGGAAATGGGAGCTAGGTGAAGAAGCCCAAGAAGAAAGTTAACTCTAAGTCGGTCAACACTAAGTAATAAGAGACAGTCGTTCAGTTGATTGTGCAGGGACACCAAATTATTGTTAGCATTGCGTGTATTGTATTATAATAAAGATTTCAGTCAAAAAAAATCCGATTGCTAATTTGCAGTGCCATCTAATCAATTCTTTATAATGACATAATTAATAATTTTCTCTTGCCAATTCTCAATGAGCGTACAAGTGTGGTACATTGCACTGGCCACCTGGTCTACTAGTGCACTTTCATTTGTTTTTATTTGATTAGAGCAGTATTATGTCTTTACTTTCCTAAGCTTTCCTTACATGAGCTAATTTATTTGCCTGTCAATGCACTCGATCCACTCAGCACCAATTGACCATCGAATGCAATCTCACCCAAACACGCTACGATGTCGATGTCGAAGGTCGAGTGTAATTTACGACAATGCATACATTCATGTGGCCATAAAATTATTTATAGATGCTATTGCCTGTAGTTCTACTTTCGTTATTATTGAAAAAATGTGCCTCCCTACCAATCGGTCCGAATTTGTCTTTTATGTGGCACTTGTCGACAAAGGTCGATCAATTCGCACGGATTTAGGAAGATCTTAATATAAAAAGACACACGGGAAAATGTCAACCACAAAAATGGCGACTTGTTGGCTAGGCACGCATTCCATTGGACTCCATTCTGCCAGTCACAACAAATGGATTTCACAAGTGCTCTCTTTTGTTGTTCACCAATATGGCCAACATGTACAGTTAGAGGAGGGTAATAGGGCCAGACGGATGACAAGCAGCATTGTTGACAATCAGGAATTGGTAGGCACGTCCACGAAATACTTGTTGAGCAGTAAGGACCAATAGCTAAAATGTGTCAAGGTGACATCATCAGAATAGTCGACCAGTGAGGCATTTGGAATGTTCTATGAGAGAAGTGATCATGTGAATTGCGATTTGTGACACTTGCCAGTAAAGAGAGATCGCACGCGATGAACTGATGCCGTGTGTGACAGCAAATGCAATCACATTGGCTCAGGAAAATCAGATGAATGTAAACGGGCATGACAAGCAGAACAGCAAATGGTATCAGAAGTAGAAGCACAGTGCGGGTCAACACAAAACGGGTCCATTGGTGGCCAATAACGCATCAGGTACTTGCACAGATCATTGGTGCATTTGTTTGATTGGTACCTCTCCATAATAGGCCTCTCTATTGTGGGACAATATTACGCACTGAAAAATTGCAATCAAACCAAAATGGAATGAAATAAAAACTGTAAATGTAAATGAATTTATTAGACTGCACTATGCAATCGCCACGAACACAAGTTGCCTTGTGATGGAACACAGCTTCGAGTGGTGAGTTTTGAGCACAGATTCCACACGCCGGGTCTCTATCGATGTGTAGGCAGAATGACCGGATCTTTGGCCACAGATAATACAGTCAAAGGAAACGGAACGCTATCCTTGGGAGAGGCATTCGCATTGTTGGTGATTTGGCTAAAATTAGGTGAACAAAAGATGAAGATGGTTGAGGTGATAAAAAATGAAGCAATAACTTTTTCGGTGTAGAAAGAGGCACGTCAGCAAAAATCTGCTACCATTTCGGAATTGTAGAATTTTCTGTTACGATTGCACCAAGATAGGAACAATAAAGATGGAAGAAGGTGGGTAAAGGTATTGGTGCATGAAGAAGAGATTGATAATTGGCAGATAGATCTGTAGTGATTGAGGCACTTGTTGGTTCATAAACACAAAGTTAAGAATTGGCCAAAATGAATTAGAAGTAGGACTGAAGAACTGGCGGCCCGTGAATTATCATGAATCATGATGACCTAAAGTTTAGGTCCTAGGTCCTAAACTGAGAAAAGGGTAGAGTTAGACAATTGTGCGTTACACTACAGACTTGCTGGTTGCTCACCATCCTTTTTGTGCCATAAAGTGATGGCAAATGACATCGTTTGAGATTGTTCAGACAGACATGTCGAATGATAATAGTTTCGGAGTAAAGTATGCGTCCAGGGAAAAGATATACGTAGTTTGTTGAAATTGCAAAGGCATTGCATTACTGAGCCCATTTGGCGTTCATTCTAAAACACGAGAAAATCAATTTAAAACAGGTCGACACAATAGATAGATAGCATACCTGAGCGTTGAGTTATTCTGCCTAAATAATAAAATCACAGTAAAATAGAATCAAAAAATGTTCAAATAAACTTAATATAAGCCACATACAAGTGCACAGGCACAAAACAAAGAAACAAGAACAACTTCAGGCCAGATTGACTTGACCTTTGAATTTTCATTTTTATATTATATTTTTACATTTTATATTATAGGTTTAACAGATAAACAATCTCGATGAAACGCTGGAGAAAGGACAAGAATTCTTCCAATGCAAAGTTTGGCAAAGGGCTGCTTCAAGTAAAGCCTTCAACGCAACAGCTGTTTGTAACGCTGCCGCCACCTATTGACTCAAAAAACTATATTTCAAAGAGCAAAACATGCTTTGTCAACTTCTAACTGCAAACATCGGCACTTTTTCATTCACTAACTCACGAGTTCCAAAGCAACTCATATATAACAAACATATATACAACAATATTATCCCAAGCAACACATTTTCTATTTTATTCTTCATCAATGACTAATCAAATTTTATTTGTCCCACAGACAAGAATACAAACAAATTGTTGATCCCGTCGTTATTGTGTTACTGCAATTCTCACCCTTTTCGGAATTGAATCTGGAGAAATAACCTGCCAACGAATCGTGACCTTCTCATCGTACAATCTACAGTTGGCCGGGCCTTAAAATGGCAGGCAAGCAAGCCTCTTCTCACAGCGAGCGACACTGATGCGATCGTAATGCAATTCAATTTGCATAAATGTGCAATGGTTTCTTCCTATTCGGTGTCATTTTGCCATAGTGGCGCCATTTGAGCTGCAGTTGTAATGTTGTGTCCTCTGTGTAATCTGTTCTGTAGTGACACTTGTCCACCGCGGTGCCGCAGTGCCACAGCAATCACAGTCCAAATTGATATTTGGTTGTTGTCTGTATCGCGCCTGTCTGGCGCCCATATATTCAATGGCATCAAACTGAGCCGAGTTAGTGACAGAATAGGAGCAGCTTTGCCCCTCAATTTCTTGGTTCGTAATACGAACTTTGTATGATTCGTATGAAATCGAGATTTGGTCGATTGTGTGATTCAACACTGCCGAAATCATCTCAACCTGTTCGTCAATGCTTATCGGTGCATCTATTTGTTGTCTTGTATTGAATCGAATGATATCTCTCGAAATGAGTGACAATCTGGTGGCAATCTGACCGGCAATTGTTGATTCCAGTGTCACTCTCAATCAGATTAGTGCAATTGTTAGAGTGCGTTCGTATGGTTCGGTGGTTTGTGTGAATGTCTTGAGTGTATCTTGTCAGTGCATCTTCTCGATGATGGCAAAGTCTGTTTGGCAGAATGTATCTCTGGCCAAGAGCGATTGGGCCAATCTAGCGGCATTGCCACCCTCTCTATATCACTGTTGTATTTGATTTATTACATTCACACAATAACGCCTGCGTGAGGCGCCTTTATATTTTCGTCGCATCGAACATCGATGTTAACATATTAACTGGCAATGGCACCTGCCTCAATTTTATTTGGCCTGATTTAGCTTCGCTGATTCAGCCGAATTTGCCTCTGCTCGTGTAATGTACGTAATGAATGTTCGATCACACCCACACTAGCAGTAAGGACTGAATGCTCGCAAATAAAGCCAAATGAGCAGACTTAGTCGTATACATTGCTTTGTTTTTTAATTAAGCCTACCAAATCGCATTTTACTATGCACTGCTATTTATCACGAAAGAGCCTGGTATGCATAGAATATAAACTCCCCATTTTGTCTCCGTTGTTGCAGTCCTGTCTTGTGTGAGAACTTTGTCTTGTGCCTATAAGAAAGACAATCTCCAAACCGAATCGGTTGATTGAGAGGACAATTCGTGGTGCGGTCAACACTGGCTTCACTTCTTAATTAATTTTATAAGAATTGCTTCCCTTCATTCATTGTTCATAGGCTATGAATCATAGCCTCTGTGAACACACAAAGGGAGAGAGCCATCACAATCGCTTGTGTCGATGCATTAATGCTGCAATATTTCTTGTGGTCGATTATCCCCACTAATGGCAGGTAATTTCTCTCTGGGTGTAAGATCATTTTCACTTCCAAATGGGGCCAAGTGGCTTCGTTGATAAATTGTTGCGTTGAATGTAAGTTTAGACGTGCTACTTGGCGAAGTTTGTGGAATATATTCGAATCGCTGCTTTTCCAATTTTCTAGTTTGACTTGCATCGTTCTCAAGTACAAGTAAGTCAATTGAGCCATTGTGCCATTAATGCAATTCCGTTCTCTTTCGGTCTCTACTTGTGTTGTGTTGTGTTGTGTTCGTTCACTATCGAGCCAACTAAATTCATTTGCACCTTTCCTTCTATCACAAAAAGCGCGCGAGGTCGATTGCCTTTGTGGATTTTTGTGTTCTCTTTAATGTTACTAGCCAGAATGATATCAAACAAATACTGTTGATCTTGCCTAATTACTAGTACTTTTATATTTCAGACGTAATCGTTGTGCAACGAACAACCATCACTTCTACCAACAACCACTCATATGCCACTGGTACAATTTGTGTCTCCTCAGTTTGCTTGTTTGTGTACAGCCGAAACGACCTAATCCGAATTCTGTAAGTGTCCTTTATCGTTTTCTATTGCCCATGCCACACGAGTTGCCAATTGGCCAATAAGTTCTTTGAGAAGCACATTTTCACCAGGTCAATACTGTGCACAGTGTGGCAGTGTTGCAATCTGAGTCGTGCATCACTTAGTTCACTTCATCGCTGGTGTTTGGTGTCTGTGACTATCTGTGCAAATTGAAACAGATATTATAAATAGAAACATCACATCGACATCATAATAGCTACATAACGAGCGTGCACAGCAATAGATCAGACGAAACGAAACGAGCGCGCCAATGAAGACACCCAAAGCTCGATGTCATGTCGCAAGGTGTGTCGGACGCCCAATTAATATTGCCCACCGGACAATATACCATTGGCAAACAATATTGCTCAATGTGTGATTATCTCACCTGCCAAATTGGTCATGACGAAGATGTTAACATATGACTGCCACGGAAGGTTATGCTGATTGCTGAAGCAAATTGGCCACGGCCGTACGGATTGAACGGGGACGTACCGAGTTCATCGATCGATTCATTTCTTCTTCCATCCTGGACAGTGGAAAAGCTCATTCCTGGCTCTTTCTCGTCGTGGGTAGTGTTGTCGATTCGATGTTGTACGAACTGTACACTCAGCGGTACAGTACAGTCTGTACTGCGAACGGGCAAGATTGGTCAGACTGACCCAGTCAGTGCTTCTGTGGTTTCGGTTCTGTCTGTGGTGTCGAGTGCTATTGGCGCAATTTAGTGTGTGGCAAGTGCAGGCAGCAGTGTGGGTTGAGACCACTGTAATCGCAAGTTCGTGCATCCTTTCGCTCACTATCTCTGCACTTTCGAGTACTATGGCCAAGCCTTTTACAATGTCTACAGAATTGCCCGTAAAATGATTGAGTCAGCAAGTAGTTTCTTTTTACGGCACAGTCCGCAATCACCGATCCAACCAACGAATCGAAACTAAAACTATTTAACTTCGAGGATGATGCCAACGAGGTTGTTGCCAAAGTGACAAAGTATCGATTATGTTCGGTGCTGTTTCCTTGATGATTTTAATTCTAATCACCTGATCAATTTGTTCTCTTGGTACTCGGTGTACTTTAATTTGTGGCCGAAAGATTTTTGTTACGATTTTAATTGAGGCGATTGCGATTCACGGTGCACAGGCTATGCATATCAATCGATTGAAGGTGATTGAGTTGCGGATCACACAGGCAATTTGCGATAATCTTGAGGCAATCACCTTTGTGCTTTGTTGACACGATGCCTGCGTCGATACTGAAAGGCCGTTGGTCGAGATACTTTCGGCTTGTGGCGAGCAGTCGTCTGATCCTTTTGTCCTCAAACTTATACTACTTTTTCTAGACGAGAACATTGCCACCGATCGACTGTTTGCACAGCAAACAGCAATCTCTGACCGTCATCATCATTCATTAGCATTTGGTCGTCTTGTTCCCTTTGTTCACTTTCTTTGGTCGTACTTTTACGATCCACTTAATTTGTTTCTAACCCAACAACCCTTTTACATTCGATTGTGTTCGACGCCATGGTCTGCAGGAGAAAACATTTGACCATTACCGAGTGCGTTGAAGCATGACTCGAAATGATTACCCTTGCCGTTTATGGTGTGTTTGCCCATTGACAAGTTTCACTCGACTCAGTTTGGCAATATAAAATTTAAAATATAAAATCGAATCTAATTCTCTAACATTAGGCCAGCCCGGTTGATTGGTTGGGCGCAATCTGTGATTATTGTGTCTCGCCGTCTGTGACTTGTCTATTGTGATCGCCGACATGCGGAAATAAGTCCACGCGGGAATCTTGAGAGAGAACTCCTGACCGAGTTGTGATCGTTGGTAAAGAGCTCTTCCCAGCCGCACTGATTGCCGATTGATGATTGAGTCGAGATGAGTCCACAACAATCGGACAGAAATCAATGCAGCACTTTACCACTGAACAATTAGTGCCATTAGCGACACAGGATAATTAATATAGTACAATATCGTACAATGTAAGACGTACATACGAGTATATATGTACATATATATGCATGCACAGAACGGTTCGATGCAATCGGATCGTCATGAGCCACTGGCGATTAAGTCATGTGAGATGATGCTACTGGTCGGTGCTCAATTTTGTGCTTGTAGATTTTGCAATAAATTAACAGACTTGATTAATCGATTTTATGTGTGTTTTAATGTGCGGCGGAATGATTGGTTCCTTCTTCCTAAGAATGATAAACGTGAATTTTTGACCGTGTCCACTGCCACACACGAGAGATGTACATATGTGATAAGTTATCAGATAACTGCCGACCTATGGCATCGAGGTAAACTGTCGAGTCTCGACCACAACAAGTGCACTCTCGAGTAAACTGTCTTGCGACAAATGAGCTCTCATTTACATCGAACTTGCTTAGAATGGCCATCACAAGGTTAAACAAACGTTTTCATTTTTTGTCTATTATAGACTAATTTTATAATTATTGCTTTGAGAATTTATCCGCTTCTATGTTCAAATAGTCTTTCAATTCAAATGAGTTTGAACAAACAACAGTAACAACTGCAATGTAACTTAGGTGTAATGTTCCATCTGGGAAAGTTTCAGTGTGGGCAGACTTAGTGTGTAAATAAATCATGAATTTCAATTCAATTTGTACAGTTGACCAACTGAATTCCACACTCAAATGTATTGATATATCGATCAAAGCAATCATTGAGTTATCATCAGCAATCATCAGAGTTATCACAATTTCATCGGTTTTGATTTTTGCCACATACACGTCCACACACACTCAATCACAGTCCCAATCTTTACCGAGTGTGTCAATCAACAGTGGATTGATGTCGTGTTTGTGCCAGTGAAGTGATATGCAAACATATAGTTTGTGGTGGTGGCACAGGTCTCGAGTATACCAGCTATAGTTTGCTTGGGTCACCAAAGAACCGCCACCGTGCACAAAAGGCCAGAAAAATCAATGCCGTGCCCAAATGGACAGTTTGCACTAATTAAACGTGCAGACAAACTTGTCTTATTGATGGGGCCGATTGTGTAACTAACTGTTTTCCGCTATCGGCACCAACAATGACAGTTCGGCCAGAGTTGGTCTTCATTGGTAACCACTAATTTGATCGAGTTGTGTCATGCATGCCAATGTTTACAATGAATGAGTCAATCAGCCGATCAATCGATGATTGACGATGGCACCATTGATTGACTCACTTTGGCTCTAAGTTATTCCCATTTGGAAGTGACTCCTTGTGTCAATATGTACTCGACGCCATTCAAATCGAGACCGATTAAATTGCTGCAGGTAGCATAATTAATCGGACATTGGGCTGCTCAATTAGTATACAAACACACTCGGATATTTAAGGTTACCGACTTAAGCCATTTTGTTTGACTTGACGATTTACTAAGCCGATTGAGTTGTGCACATTTCTACTGCAAAAAGTCGAGATGCATTATTATTGGCGAATGTTGTAGTGTGCATCTAGTTGTAGAGTGCTCTGTGTCGATTAGCAGAAGATGTCCTACACCCCAAATCCGCATTGATTTGATTGATAATTGATAAATTGGTAACTAGATAATGCCACTAGTGCTCGTGTCACTTTGACGACAAAGTCAGTGTCAGTGTAAGCGCGCCAGTCGAATCGATCAACGTTGACCACAACAGCAACAGCTAGCATTCACACAGAACTGCACTGCTCGTGCACTGGCCTCGACACCAATGAAGCGCTGAATGGAACCATCACAAAGTTATCAGTTAGTTCACAGTTGAGCCACATACAGGACAACAGCAGTGTGACCGTGTCTGCAGTGATTGGTCCAATGGCACAACACCAACCGATCCATGCACATAAAGCAGCTTTAACAACCGCCTCGGTGTAGTCATGTCATGCCTAGTTCGGTGATGCAAGACCGGCACGATCACGCTCGATAGGTAATATACCGAAGATTGTTTAATCGATTGAATCAAGTGAAACATTTTCACTTTTCACCTTACTCATGTGAACTTTGTCCATTATCAAATGAATCAATCGGATGGAAATGCTCGTTAGCTCGCTCTCGGTCGATCAAATCTCGTGGCGCGCTTTTCCTTCTTCAATGACATCACAATTACTCATGAGCTGGAGTGAGGCATGCCTTTATTAATGCTGCATCGATCAATTAATATAATAATTCAGATTTGTGAGTGGAGCTGTATCCATAGATCGTCTATCAAGATCGGCATTAGTGCCATAAAGTGGCAATAGTGACATTTGACTTTTGTAAAGTGAAAATTAACGACCATTCAACACTTACACAAAACATATAGCAAATAATTTATTGCTTGTTTACATTTGTAATATGAAGTGCCAAATTGGCCCGAGACTACTGTTGGTCTTGGTCAGTGCCACCCGACACGATGTTGACTGGGACAGTCTTCTTCAGTTGGGCACACTGCTTTAGTGGCTCCATCATCTTTCGGAGGCACTTGAGCTTGGTGCTGGTGGATGACTTGGAGAGGCCAAGCAGGGAGGCTTTCTCACACAGGATACAGTTCGTGTTGCGATTGGTGACTTTAATTTCTTGGACCGACGGGAAGATCCGTCCCCATTGCTTCGATTGTAACTTCAAATGCGAAGGCGCGAACAGTTCGAGAGTAAGGCCCAGAACCGAACTGAGTTGGACGGTTTGTTCGGGCGGAATGGTGTCGTCTGAGGCGAGTGGAGACTTCAAACGGGTGAATGCGTTCAGAAGGCGCAGATAGATGAGAGATGTCAGTGGGGAGAGACAGTTGGCCAGAGCCACCAGGGACAGTTCTCCAGAGTCGATGTCCAGTGAAGTGAGTGCGTTGAATTCGCCAAAGAACATCTTGACCTTATCACCCGAAAATGGTCGATGGATCTCGGGCAGGTGCACAAATCGAGCGGACAGCACCGGAGCCAAACGTTTGAGCATGTTGACTTGTGGCTCGGAAATGCCTTTGCCAGTGCGCAGTCCAATTCGTTTCAGTTTGTCATTGGCATGCTTGGCCAGTGAATCGATGAAACGTTCGGTAAAGGTCGGAACACAAACGAAGAATTCGTCCAACTTGGACACAATTTGCAGATCGAGTGGCACTTCTACCCCGTCGGAGCCCTTTTCCACGATCTCTAAAGTGAGATTCTGCAGTACTGGCAATGAATCGATGGCGGCCATAAGTTCGGTTAGGTTGTTTGGCCCAAACTGAAACCACAGTCGTAGAGTGACCAGCGTGTCGGCCCAGTGTTCCACCAGTGCGACCACCGAGTCAGCGAGATTGCCATCGATGTGTCCGTCGGTCAATTCGTCTTCGGCACAGAGCAGCTCCAACTTGGTCACGTTTGGCATTTCGTCGAACAGCTGGCAGATAGCCTTTTCGTCCACATTAGCAAGAGTTCGTTTGTTGCACGAGTGAGTGACCGTAGTGGAGGGACAAGCCAACGGGCCATGAGGTGCCAGGGCCATTTCGCGTTCATAACAGATGGCGAAGGTCGACTTGGAGTAAGCATTGATCACCACATTGCCCAAGCATAGCACCAAATGGGTGGTGGACTTGTTGCGACTCGAAGGGACAGACTGTTCCTTGTCTTGGGACTCACTTTCGGTGGACATGCGACTGACTTGGGCACAAGTGAAACTTGTCTGGAGAGAAGTAAAGACAAACCAGCACTATTGCCTTTGCTGAGCTTGTGTGTGTGGCTTTTATATAGCGATACAAATTAGTTGAGTCGAACAACATTTTCGATTGAGTGTCAAAAGATTCGACTGAATTGAATGTGTTTTCAATTCTCTAATTTAATAACAACCAGTAAATGTATTGACACTTGTTAAATCAGCACTCAAAACAGCCTCCATCTGCATCTCCATGCACGATTGCTATTTATTGTATTGTGATAATTATTATATTTAATTTACTCGTTAAGTTCGTTGAGTAGATCCGCATTTATATTTATCCGCTTTAAACTGTTCAAACTCGTTCTAGACAAAGTTGGCTAAATATTTAGTGTTGTATGCACTAATGGAAGCTCTCCTTCCAATCATGTAACATCGTCCCGTTTATTCGAATATAAATTCGCAATGAAATCTTGTGTCTATTCAGGCATGGTCTGTCAACTGAGTGTATCCATTTTGGAATTTACATTGTTGGTTGCCGTGTTTGAACAAAATTGTATTTTGCTAATAAAACTAATTGAAACTTTAAATGTTCACACCAAAATGTTTTAATTCAACGTTTTGGAATTGATCACACATTGTTTATTTAGATAACTCCCAGAGATGGTCGCAAAAGTCACGTTCGACCTAATCGATTAGATCTTTCTCGACCTACAGAAGGTTCTTTGTCAGCCAAACTAAAATACGTAAGAGACTACAGTAGTGCATGATGTAATGCCTAATTGTCAATTGAGTAATATTAATTAATTAATTGAGTTCTTCCTTAAGGTCGCATCTGTCCATTTCGCACTAATTATATTGTCCAGTTGATTTAATAATGACGAACACATCACGTTCTCTTGTTTGGGATAGTATTTTGCTGTCCGCTGGCAGGTTTCGCGTTAATTGATAACGAGCCATATTTGCCTACTCATCGTGCTCATCCAAGTGAGAAAAATGAGCTCGGAATGAGAACAACGATAACGATGCAAGTAGCGATGCATCTTCATGATGATACTTGTCTACTGTCCATCATCACAATACATCGATTTGCCATGCAGTGTCATTATAATTGTGAGCACTTTGTTGTCTCGCTCTGCTCACTGTCTGGTAGATTATTTGGACGTACATTGAGGATCACTTTAATGTTGGCCAGCTCGAAGGCTGTATGAAAGCACGATAATAATAATTATAGAAGCACTGTTCGACCGATCAACTAGTGCTGTCCTCATTTGCATGCTAATCAACTCGGTACATCTCAAATGGAGATTTAGTGCAAACGAGGTGCGTGCTGCTGTGGCCACACTCAACACTGACCAATACTGTCCCCACTGACAGACACTTGATTCAACGGAGGCACTGCAGTTCAACCATGGTTGAATCGCCTAATGAGTGCCACTCGGAAAGTCTGCCAAAGAGCTTTGTCTTGCTGTATCCTTGTAGTATTGTCTTACGACGCCAGCAGAATAAAAAATTTTCTCGTGGCAAGTGTTCACTCATGGTGCTGTCAAAGCGCACGTACTTGCTCACTCTCTCCGAATGCTCCATTCTGATCCAGATCGAGTGTTATTCCGTGATCGTACCATATATGGGTGGTGCCCATGGGCCAATGTCGTTCTCCTGGCTTTGTCGAGAGTAGAGACAGCGAGTCGAGCATTGCACAAATAGGCCCATAAAGAATGCTAACCAACAAGACAATAATATTTGATTAGAGAGGAAAGGACAGAAACTAATGTGGACAGTTGTTTACCCAAAGGCACATTAGCGTTTGATGTTTGTGCCACTTACTTGCCAACTTAAACTCTAAGAGAGATAATTAATTACCGAAACCTATAAAGAAACATACAAAATGGACCTAGACAAGTTGTGCCAATATCAACGTGATTATGCTAATAGCAATTAGCAAGGGAAATGCACTCGTCTAGTGCACAACAAAGTCGGCTCAAAATCAGAATTAAAAATGTGAAATTAAACAGCAACAAGCGAAATTCAAGTATACTTGAAGTGAATGAGTGAGCATTGGCCCTGCATATGCAAGACACGAGAGTCTAGTGTCCTAGCTTGTCCATACGATGGTGAGAGCTAGTGAGCTAGATTAAAATACAACAAAATTGATTCCTGCTGTGACTGTCGCTGCGATAGTCCATGATGGATGGTTGTTGTGAAAGGACCGAGCCACTGCGGCGGCAATGCATCACCCAATGGGTGTGTTTACATTGGAGCTGTCGCCGGCGACAGCGACCGAAAAATCAAAATATTTGATTGTTTTCTGCTGTCGCTCGAGCGATAGGAGTGATACACAAAAGTTGGTACTCTGCAGTCCAAAGTAGGCCTAGCGACACCAATCGCTGGCGATAGTTTAAGTGTAAACAGGCCCAATGCCTGGCAGAGCACTTCACTGCCTCGCTTTTCCAACAACTGTACCATGAGGTGACTGGCAGTCCCGTGGCACTTATTGTGGAGCCAGATTTAAGGCTAAGAATTGAATGTGTAACGATTGGTAAAACTGAATGATACAAATCTTATATTAAAATTATTTTCAATACATAATTATTATAATATATTAATCACTTCTTTTTGTTAGGCGCCAAATAGAAGGAACGCTTAATGTTGTTTACCTTTTCTTGAATAGCCATAATCAAAGAACAGTTCCTCCTTGTCGTCATTGAACGTGCCGGCATAGATGCCAATTCGATGCTCACAATTAACCAGAGAGACACGCGCATAATAATTGCTTTGTACAGACTCTATACAATAAAGGGCTAATGTGAATGGCAGTGAGATAATTTGCCAACAGTAAACGATGTCCGGCAGAATTGGTCTGAGGCTAATGAAGTTGACTTGGCAACAAAGAGGTCTAAGGCTATTGGAGCAAAATAATATTGATTGAAACAGAAGACTTTAATTGGAAACGAGCTAATAGAGAAACCTTTTTAGAGGCCTGTTCGTGTGGGATATGTTGGTGTTTTGATGATTCAATGTGAAAGTGACACCGCTGTGTCGCTTATCAATGTTAACAGTTAGTCATCGGTAACTCATCAGATGAAACGAACCACTGTATATAAGGCCAGTGAACACTGTTGTTCACTGAACACAGACCGTTCCTTCAGTTGTGCACCAATACGTGTTCCACATGGTGCTTTCTCATTGCCTCGGTCTATTTATTTATCATCGACAAAGCAAAATCCACTCGGCCCAATGAATAATCAGCAGAAGCACTTTCATCGTAACACTTTAATGTCGATGGACTAGACAATTGCTGTGCATACGTGTTAACTGTGAGATGTGCTCGGCTTTTGACTCGGTTCGTTGCGTGGCATCATCGTTTTTCGTCGTTGTCCACTTCTCTGGCATCTCAGCAACAAAAAGATGATTTCAATCGAAGCTCACATCTGGCTGGAATTTTTTAAAGCATCGTGTCTGATCAGATCCGAATGCCAATTGCCAGTTCGGTGCCTGTGGTTGGTCTTCTTCATCATTCACAAAACTAATCGTAAGAAACAATTTCCATCTTCATCGCTAATCGCGGACGATTGTTCTTTGCAGCATCCATCTTATAAAGTCGACCCAGGCCGCACTCATCTTCAAACCCAAAACTGGTGTCCACCAGGTGCAGTCATGTCTTCGTCCAACAGTAAGAGCGTCAACACAGCAATTCCTTCTCAATGCATGCATCCAGCGCAGGCAACAGAAATGGTACAACTCTTATTCCGAACAAACTAGGCGAGAAGGAGCAATTGGCTTGATTTGTTTGCAACGATGCAAACAAACAAACTCAAAGCGCACATAAATCAATGCTTATTTGTAATAAGTTATTATACATTAGACATAAGACATTTCGTAATTCGACAAGGCGCATTCGGTGCAATTAAACGATACCATAGGCGAGACCAGAGACCAGTGACGCCATGGTGCCATGCCGTGCACAACGAGAGTAACCAATAGATTATGATTGTCGTGTGATTGCAATCAGGTGTGCGGTGCTGTGACACGAGTCGAGCCTGCAAGGGAACAAGCAAAAATGCCCGCAGACTGAAACAGTATTTTCCACCGATCTGACATTTCCATTTAACTAAATTTACACTGCTTTGTGCACTTTCAAACCAAACAACGCATTCCAGTGCCGCGTGGAAAAGTGTTGCCGTCGAAAATGAATCGCTAGGCAATTGTCATATGGAAAAACATTTTTTGCTTGTGCTCATGAATTTACCAGCAATTGGAAAGCTTGCCTCAGAGCCATTGAAAAGTGCACTCAAAGAGCTGGCAGGATGTAATCCGTGAGTGATGATCTTGATGTGCAGGCAAAAAACAAATGATACAAACGGACAAAATTATGTCAGTCGGTCTAATAATTATAAGTCGTCGTGATAGAGAATGTTGCTTGGTGTGTGAGCGTAGTCATGAACTCATGATCCATTGTCTGCTCGTGATTTATCGTTCAACGTTGATTTCCGATCTCGATCTATATCGGTGCCATCTTGACAGTCTGGCCAATTGATTATCTGTTAGTCTAGGAGCAAGCAAACAAATGAATAAATAAGAATGTAATTGGCGTGCACTGGTGTTGTGTGTGTCACCATTTGTGAATTATATCTGTCTGCAAACAACTAAAAATAGACAAACAACCAATGGTGAATTCATTTGCCTGTCATTGGACAATTGGTTTGCTTTTGCATTTGTGTTTAGCGATTGAACGGCATCCCACTTGATGAGTGACTTGGTTTGATAAATATGGAACAAAATCGATGGCAATGAACGCTGTATCTGCACACCATTCACACAATTGACTGGCAAGAACAGTCTCCATTGTAGGTAATTTACGGTAACATGAGGTTACAGGCGCGAGACTGACACAGGTGTGACTGACTTCATCAAAGCTCGCTCGACATCGATTTCTTGCATACATTCACATACATTTAAAAAGACCATTTGCGATTGATTGCGACCAAGAAAATGCGACTTTAATTAGTGCCACTCAAGCGATCAAATAAACCGATATTGCAATCGATGGAGACATTGAAAGAGACATCAAAGAGATCGACAGAGATCAATAGAAGACCAGTATGGTGGTCATAGACACAATTACAAAGTAGATTTACCACTGTAACTGTCATCCAAACACTGTCATACAATCGTTCAACAGAATAGAAAACGGAATCTCACAGTGCAACCCAACTTATGCTTTGGAGCGCATCAATTGATCGAACTGTCACTGATGATGACTTTCCTCTGCTGTTGTATTGTGACACTTTAAGAGAGCAACAGGCAATGAGGATGACTTGTGTCAATATTTGAACCTGCTTTGCAACCTCCTGTTGAGCCACTGGACGAACGTTTCTTCCAAACTGATCGGTACATATGTAAGTTGGTGCATTTGTATGAGCGCAGTGACCAGTAGAGAGTGATTTATTGACGGACACAAATCAACACGACAACTTGCAATTAATGTGCCATTAATGAGATTATCATCGAGAAGCCAGTCTGGAAGAGAGCGAATGCGAATGAACAAAACCAAATCACGAACTCAAACATCTTAACCAGTGACGACACGTACTGGTCGGCAGGCCAAGAACGGCACATTGGCTAGGAACAACAGTGACTACCAATGTCTGCAATGTCTTCACATCCTTTTGGTCGAAACAAACTTTGAGAAGGCAACTTCACCAAGAGAACAAACATATATTCTGTCTATTAATTACAGTAATGGCACATCGCCAGATTGGAGTGAATGTGGGACAAGTCGGCTGGTGGTGATCGATCGATCCTTCGATGCCCGGCAGTGTGTCTTTTGCGTGTACGTGAATTAAAAAATAAATTGGTCCTAGCTAGAAATGGAGACGCGTTAAGCGAGTTAGTAATTATCGCTACCGACACACAGAAATAATGTCTTGCCGGGTGGGCAAACAATCAGTTATGATATCACATGAGGGATAAATTTGAGCGAGTTGCTGTTGCACCTGAGAGAATGTGATCAATTCAATTAAACTTGCTGTAGATGAAAGTTGTGCCTATGCAAAATGCACAATGAACTAATGGTGGAGGATGCACAAATCAAACGGAAACTTTTGACACAAGTCAACGACTCAAATTGGACAGATCAAATATTTGAACCAGTTAATCTATACACTAAGACAAGACTTTTTGGCATTTACATCATTTAGGGCAAAGGTCAATCGTTTTCAATAATTTCAATAATTTTGTCTACAGGGAATGATTGCCTTGCCACACCACCACTCTGCACAATGCCAATACTCCGACTTTGCAAGGCAACCTAAATGAACTGACCCAATACAAGTTCCACTTGCTCGACCCATTGCCAGTAATGGCCAATGCGGTAAATTTACTGGTTCTGATAGGCAATAGAGCCAGTGGAGATCAATGATACTGCCTGACTCCTGAGCCAGTCAGCCAGCAAGCTCAACTCTATGACCAGTCCGCAATTGGAGTCACAGCCCTGGCTCAATCCATCACTCGAGCCTGGTGCAATGATGGGAGAAAGTGACACGGAACAAGCACGAGAGCAGACAAACTGGTAACTATAGTCTTATAAGACCACTAGTGGCCAGTAATCAGTCATTCTAAATGGTGTAAGCCAAATGGCTTAATTGCCATAGCCAACACCGAACACTCACGCCGATCACCGAAGACTTGTCCGCTTGCAGTAAGCAAATCTAGTTTTGTTACTCGAACAAAGAATACACTCAATGAGATTGAGAACAAAGCAACAGAAACGCTAGGCACAGAACATGCGATGACGCTTGTGCATTCAACCGATCCATTTCTGGCTACCATTAATGGTCTGTTCCATTTCTCATCAAGTTGTGCCCAATTATTATGGTTTCCATTTTGGCAACAAGTACACCACCATTTGATCATGCTTGCACTACTGTAGAAGCGTCATCCTGGCCAACTGCACAATGTAGCAAACTTGCTGTGTCAAGGGCGTGCAACCGACTAATGCTCTATAGAAGCTTAAGCTAATTAAGTAATTACCAAGACTGTCAGCTACAATCACAAGTCCATGTCCGATCACGTCAAGGATTTCAATGATTCCATGGTTTGCATCTTCTGATCCGAAGGTATGTGGATTTTGGGGGAAGGTGTGATGGGGTAGCCACCGCGATGTTCGAAGCTCAATTATAATTTGTAATAAATTTTAAATTATTTGCAACTTTTGTTTCATTTTATTGGTCGTACCGAGAAAGAATGCATGGGTATACCGCAGTACAGCGGAAACCCCCAAAGCGCAGCTCACACTCACATTCAGCACTTGTAGTGCACTAGATTTTCGCATCTATAGATGCCACTTAAGTGCATACTCGCGTTAATGCATTCTGAGTGCACTTCGAGTACTCAATGTGGCTGCCTGGGTGAGTCGACACATCTTGTCACATTTAGTGGTAATTAGAGAGCCATAAATCATTGCTGCTGCATTGTGCAAACACTCGATAATAGATGGATTTTAAAATAATCAAATAAGAATTGATTGCAATCTTTGACTGGCTATAGCTTGACTAGAGCAAACTAACTTCACACTCGAATGGCCCATTCTCAAAGTCAACAAACACAAGTTGTTCTCCAATTCGAATTACATTTGACATACAATTTGTCTATTAGTTGGTCAGTTTTCGGTCAGTTCTCTTTGTATGTGTTCACTCAACTTTTGTATGATTTTGTATGAGTGCTCACGCTTTGTTCACTTTCCCGAATGGAGCACATCAAAGTAAACTTGCCACATGTCAACAACAATCGTCAATTGAATCGACGACATCAAAGACACGTTCTTCAAATTGAGCATCGATCAATCCGTGGCCACGTCTTCTGGAGGGCAGCCATTCAATTCATCGTCACAATGCTCGTTCTGGTATCACTTACTTCGATTGTCAACTTTAAGTTGGTGTCCTATCTCATGGAAACCGCAATCATCACCACGTTAAGTTCCATCATATTGACCTACTTTGCCAAGTACACCAAGGTGAGTGCCACTGTATGAGATAGCATCACACCACTAACCATTTACTCCATAGTGTGACTTCACCATTTGGCGACCTCAACGATTGCCATTTTGGAGAAGAACCCTAGTATTTCTACTCACAATGACAATCATAATCGTCGCGTTATCTTTCATGATTTACGCATTGCGTGTGCTGCGTAGTGTGCCACTCACGATTGCTGGCATTGTCGTGATATTGTTCATTTCATTTGCGGTAAGTGCTAATTCACTTTACTTCATTGTCCTAATTTGCCACATTTGTTCATCAAATCACAGTTGCAACTTTGCGTGACTCAACGCGTGCTTGGTGGCCATCGCTTCCATTATCCTCGCCGATGGCACTCCGTTGCTGTAGCCAAATTGTATCTGTGTGTCATGATCGATTATTTGGCTTATGGAATTATTGTTGCATTAAAAGCTCACTTCTTATAAGACAGACATCGACAAGGAATATCCTCAAGCGGTTGAGCTCGCTCATGTTGCAACGTCAGTGTCGCGAATTGCCTCATACCAGAATGCGAGCAAGCTGTTCAAAGTTAGGACAAACATCTTCACTGTGACTGACCAGAAGGTTCAATACCAGAAATTCAACTTCATAACCAATGACAAAGACCAACACTTCCTGATGCGATTGTGTGCTCGGTCGAGTGACAGTGAGTTTTGCTTTGAGCTGTTTCGGCTCAATAATGGCTCGAGAACTGAATTTCCATGTCAGAGTGCTCAGAATATCGGAACTGGAGAGAATTGTTGAGTTGAACCTGAATGATTGTCCCCTACTGTACAGATGGAGTTAATTTATTTATGCCTAATTATATGTTATAACGAGAATGCGACAATCCAGTGGCTGCTAGTGAACTAATCGGCTTGCCAATCTCGTGGCTTCAGTCGATTGTGTTGTGTGCAGTGCAGAGTGTGTCGAGTGTTAGCACTATGATCGGTTCGTGTATGTGGCCAAAGTGTGTCAACAAGGGAAAGCCTCTGTCAACAGAAGGAGACATATCTGATATTCTCATGGGCCCAGTGAGCACAAGCACACAAACTGGCATCGGTCAACACTGGCCGTGAAAGTATTTCGCCGTTGCAAGGTAGATAAGGCAGTGCAAGGAAAGCAGGATGGTGATGTCTCGCACTTACCTATCTCACCACTAGCCAGAGGCCACCTCACTTTGTCACTGCAATAAGAAAAACATTTAATTAAAATGCCTCTTTGCGACAAAAGAAGACAGGCAGGAGAGAAGAAAGTGAACGAAAGAGAGACAAGTGCAAACGACAAACGATGAAATAATATAAAATAGAGAGTAATGCTAGTGCTCCAATGTGTTGTTGGTTGTGCCAGTGGCCAGTTCGGTTCTGTCTCGCTTTAATGCACACCTCTGTGCCTTCGATTGGAATGGCCAATCTGTGCACTGTTCCACACAATTAGATCAATTCATGGACAATGTACCGAATGAATGGCAATAATAAATTAGCTAATGCGAAATATGTTCGCCCTAATGAAAGCCATTCCAATGGCTAATAGGCTATTACTAATAGCATTCAAGTGAGTTCATCTCGATTGGGTTTGTCTGCCCGACATAATTAATTAATAGCCCTCTAATTAGATCTGTGTCCTACTCCGACAATGTGTGCAACATACAATGTACCAATGGCACAGTGGCACTAATGCGCTCATGAACATATTTTTACATTTTCTCATTTGCCTGCTCATCTGTACAAATCGACCGATCGATTTCTCAACAAGTCAGTCTCGATTATGCAACGAATTCTCTACAATTTATTGTTTATGGACCCAACTGGCAACAATGTACATTGCCGTGATGACCAGTCTCTACCGAACGGCAATAAAAGTTTCTCACTGCACCACACTCGGTCCCAATTACCGATCTTTCACTCAGTGGTCCAAATGGTACCAGTCTGTACTCAAATCAATTCGAAGCCAATCATCTTCAACGATTTCAAATGGAATGCCACTGCCGGTGGTTTGCCAATGTCCTAGTGTTGTGCCATTGGTTTGCATCGCCTTTCACTAAAAAAGCACTCCTTTGTGTTAATCCAAATGGAATGCTGTGTGTAACTAAGAACAAGGCTCGAGTGGATAGGGTCATTTGCATTGAGATAAATCCACAATAAAAGTTATCATTGATATTTGTGTGACTTGCTTGGCATTGTTTTCATTGTATTTTAGGGTTAGATTGTGAAGAGTTTGTTTTGCCTGAATTAATTTTAGTAGAAGTAACCTTCGAAGGATGCATGAATTCGTTTGGAGTAATGTCTCGTCCTGTTTAATCTCAATAATCCGAAGCGGTCAATTGGACGGAGCAAAACTTTAATTAGAGCAATCAAGACTCTGTACAATATTGCAATGCCTGTACAGAAATGAACATTGAAATGAATTAACCCTTTCACATTGAGTTGTTACATATATGTCCGATAGATGTCAATAGCGAAACGGTGCCCCGTGCACTATGTGGCGTTGGCAAGTGTACGTACACTTGGTACCATCATGGTCACAACTTGCTTTGCTCAATGCAATGCAGTCACTGCTTTGTCATTTCTCCTTGTTTTCTTCGCTCAACGACGCCCAGCCCAAATTAGTCAATTGGCTCTTTTTCGGCCTTATTTGAGGTTTAATTTTTTAAATCCCAAATTATTTATCCGATCATCTCCTTTAACAGCCCAATCATGTCTATCCCACCGTCCCCCTTGCCCGATCTCTGCCTAGAGAATATCTTCAAACGTGTCCCAGTGGGTCACTGACCTGCTTCGTTCCGTCTGCGTGGTATGCACAAATTGGCTTCCGACCGAGTTGAAACATCGTCGTTCAGTTGTGCTCTTTCGAGACTACCAAGAAGATGTTGAAAAGATTAATGACAATGAGAGACCATTCCGAAATGATTTAATGCAATATGTTTGACGTGAAAATGGATCATCTTGGGTGCCACTTCGGCCACTCAGCCAGATTTGCTTTGATGCTTTACTCGTGCCTGGTGGGGTTTTGTCCGAAAAATTTACTTCGCCACTAGTGTCCACTTTGCCAGTCATCTCTAACCTCACCGTGGTACAACACAACGTTCCCTCATTCTCAGTTATCTCGTCTCTGAAGCAAATGATTCGCCTGGTCAATTACTACGCCAACAGATTTTTTATCATATAAACCCCTAACCAATATTATATGAGACAAAAAACATTGTCTTTGTGCAATGTTTTTTATCATATAAACCCCTACTACGCCAACAGTTTGGTTTCATTAAAAATAGATCTCGTCCATTATAATGAACTAATCGATCATAAATTTCGTAATGACCTCATTACGTCAATTGTGCCACTCTGTTGGACTCAATCAACCAAATTGAATCTCTCCGCCATCTCACCTTGGCACTCTGTCGACAGACGTCAGACTTGACTCACACACCGAGACTTGCGATTCTTTCTCGACTGAATACATTTACTTCGAAATATATTGGAAGATCGTTGATGGACTCAATTTGTCAATACGCCAATGAAAATATTCGTATTCACTGCAATATGTGTTTGCCTTTGCAGGATATATTTTTGATCGATCCACAGTTGGCCACTAAATTTATTTCACTATCTTTTGAGGGTATCCTCAATGTTGATCACTATGATAACATGAAACAATTTGGTGCTCGATTTACCTCTTTGTCCAGTCTCGTTTTCAAACTATCAAATTTCTATGACGATACTGGGGCAGTTATCTATCACCACCAACTCAGTTGATTGACTTGGAAGTGACATTTGCATCGAATGTCACACAAAACGAAGTGCCTCAACCCGAACTGGCCCAAGTCCCATCAGTTCGACTATTCTCCGTGTTTATCAATTCAACAGCTCACTTCGACACCGAACGATTGCATCTGGCCGAATTATTTCCCAATCTTCAGGTGATCCAATTGTCTCAGCATGTTGAACGTTGTACTGAATGTAGCTTGATCAATGTTGGACGAATGATTGGGCCTAATATGAAGCCAGAAGAACGTCGTCGAATTGAACAATGTTTGTGTCTGTCTTGGGTACCATTTCGACGTTGTCCCAACGTGCATACAATCAAACTCCTAGGAACTTGCCAATATTTTTTGCCAAACGAATTTATTACGGCCGGGCAGTTGTGAATTGTAATTAAGGTCTACTTAATTATGCAAATTAGATTTAACATGCAAATAAAAAAGTTATTATTGCTTTTTGAATTCATTTGGGACCAATTGAGGCTGACACAAAGCACAGGCCAGGTGGAGGTGATCATTGATCAATCAAGTGAATGCCATCTCAATCGATGACAATTAATTTATGGTCTGTGCAAACATGTCTAGTTGTTAGTGTTAGTGCAATAGGGATGCGCGGAATGTCTTGCAGCGCTGAAGCGAGCTTTGCTGCAACTTGAATTCCGAGTACACTGGCTCCGTCCTAAAGACATGAGACAGCCCGAGTGGGCAACACTGCCGTGGTGTGTGGTACGTGACCCGGTAGAGAGTGACATCACTCAAGGCATTCTTGGCAACTGTTGGCTCCTTTCTGCTCTGGCCGTGCTGGTAGAGAAGCCGATCTTGTTAGACCGAGTGCTGCCCGTCAAGGAATTGAATCTATTTGGCATATACAGAGTGCGACTGTACCGCGATGGCAAACTCACCTCGGTCATGCTCGACGACCTGTTCCCATGCACCAATAAACGCCTTCTGGTCTATTCATGGTCCAAGCGAAAGCAACTCTTTCTGCCCATCATCGAGTAAGCAATGGCTCGAATGTATGGCTGTTACGAATCGCTAGTGTCTGGCCAAAGTGTGTGTAGTGTCGGTGAAGACGTTCGATTGCTCCAACTTCGTAATCCATGGGGACGACAAACATGGAATGGCGATTGGTCGGACGAAAGCTCACTCTGGACACCAGAATTAAGAGAACAACTACAGCCAAACAAAGCATCAGATGGCATCTACTGGATTTGTTTCTCCGACTTTCAACGCTACTTCGAGAAAGTGGACATTTGCAAACTTCGCGACAGCTGGCACGAGTACCGTTTTGAAGGCTATTTGCCAGCCTCGTGTGTCGACACTAGGTACATAAGTGTGTTCGAAGTGCACGTGGAGAAGACAGGCACCGAGCTTGAGTTCACCCTCTACCAGGAGAGTCGACGCTCGTTGTCGTTCTACAAGACGCCCTTACTGCCAATCTGTATGGCAGTCTTCCAGCTGAAGGATCTTCAACAAAACATCGCTGGCGATTTGGTGGATTTGAGTGGTTACAAGATACGAGAATTTGTTGGATGTGACGTTATGCTTGACAAAGGCGTTTACCTGGTGGCACTGTACGCTTTCAATCACTGGAACTTGTCGAGCATGGCAACCACCAAGACGGGACACCCCCTCCGGCCTCGATATGTCATGTCACTGTTCAGTTCACGGTTCGTTACGGTCAATTGTCACTGTACATCGGCAACAATTGTCGGGGACACGCTCATCGAGATGGCCACAGCAAAGGGACGCAAGAAACAACACGACGACACCAATGTGGTGAGCTATTGCCTGCAAGACAACTGGTGCGGACTGGTGGTGGTGGTTGAGAATCGACACGCCGACAGTTATCTCGAAGTTATCATCGACGCAGCTGAGTCCACCAATTTGCACACAACTCGAGGCAATCTCTTTACCAAGGACACCATTCCCCCAATGTCTCGGTGAGTGCGCTGTGTTGTGAATTCATTTTGATTGTACCTTTACAGACAAATGGTGAACATCTTGTCTCACCTGGACTCCTCCATACACTACTACCTCTCATACCAAATGTCGTACCGAGTGTCGAACGAGTCTGTTTCTAGCCACTCGCCTGAACTTGGTCAAACCAGTCCACTTCATTCACCGCGGACACTTAAACAGATGCGTGATTGATTCTACCATCTAAACACTATCAATAAATTTGATTTAATAAATCGAAATGATAATGGCTCTTTGACTTCTCTTTGTTCTATTTCGCAATAAATTGATAAGGACAAGTTCGTCTCTTCAATGAAAGTGACTCTGCATGTTGAGAAACCTTTCAATGTGCAATGTCTTGCTGCTAGGCTACAAAATTGTACAAACTGCATTTTAATTTCAGTTAGTCCGAAATATTTATTCATCGTCATTGATTGACAGTGTATGTTTGCTATTATGAATTTGGCTGCGTCTTTGCTCGAAGACTTCGAAGTAGAAGAGTCGAAGTAGAACTTTTGCTATTGTGTTGTTTTATAGAATTATTTGCTTTCTACTTGACTGATTGTGAATATATATTCGATGACAGAGGCAATGACTTTGTGATTTGAGTGTGTTCATTGCCTTACTTTACGTGAACAGACATCTTTCTACAATGAATACTCCGCCGAATGCAAACGACCCCCCTCAGCAAGATGACCCAATGGGCATGGACACCATTGCTCAATCGCCGTCTATTGTCACTGATGTTGATGATGGTGGTCTGCCCAAGATGGACGATTCGATCGACACGTACATTGCCGAACTGGCGCAAACCATTGCAAATTCTCAACGTGATCGCAGTGCCAATATCCGAACCACCGATTACACCATCACCCGTTTCGAACACACCAAGCGAGATCGACTTTGGGCGTTGAAAGTGGCCGGCGAGTTTGTCGATTCCGTTTTGCTTTGCCCCGCTGATGGAACTAAAGAGGTATACACTTGTCATACATGTTGCCAATTTGAATAACACTTTTCATTGCCTCTAGTCTGTGCACATAGACCTTCTCCTTGGGCTTAAGCCAAGCATGCCCTTCTTCCAGCAGATGCACCAAACTGAACGGTCAGTTGTTGTTGGCACTTTGAGCAACACTGGTGCCACTGCTCTTCGACAGTACCAAGTGGACCCAAGCATTCCATCTTCGTTCTTGTGTGAGATCATTTACTTTGCCTACCACCGTCAATGTGGTCTGACCGATCAGAATTCAGTGCCTATGGCGGAGATTGCGGCCAAGTTTGGCATCATTTCACTGGTGCAGTATTGTCTCACGTACATGCTTGGCCACTGCAACCCAAGTAATGTCATCAAAGGACTGGTGCTCTCCTCTGTGGAAAAGTTTGCCAATCCGGTTGCGCAGCAGTACTTTCAGAAATACATCGAGGATCACTTCGAACAGGTTTGTCACAAGTTTCGTTGCTCTTCTTTTTCCTTATTTTTGTTATTATTGCTCAGATCTGGCTGACCAACCAACAAGACATTCTCAGCTTGCCATATTCGATGATACGTCCTTTGCTTAGTTGGGACAAGTTGAACATCAAGACTGAGACCACTGTTTTCATGGTAATGCAGGCCTGGGTTGGTCATGATCGTAACGCTCGTCTAGCTAACCTGGCACCATTGATCAAGGAAACATTGCGATTTGGTCGTTTGACAGAGCAGTACATCAAGGACTCGATTCTCAATTCGGAATTGTTTGTGGCCCAACCAATCGATGTCCAACATGATGTGGTTCAATTCATGGAAGATGTGATGCACTGCGAGCTTGCTAAGCAGACCATCACCGATGGACATGGACTGCTATTTGGCAAGTCAATCTTCTACTTTCGACCTCGCCATACCAAACAGTTGCTGGTGGCCGCAGGTGGATGGATTGAGGGTCGAACCACATTCTCAATGGAAGTGTACGATTACCAGCTTAACTTGTGGCTGTCAACCTCTATGAGACTGCCCTGCGTGGTGTCTTACTTTGGTTTCGAGATAATCGGCTCTACAATCTACGTGTTCGGTGGATCGAATGGACGAGAAATATTCAAGAGTATGTCCGCAATGGATCTCTCTCAGCCCAATCCAATCTGGTCCGCCAAGTGTACGATGATTGAGCGTCGGTGCTATGTGTCCTCGGTGGTGGTCAACGGACACATCTTTGCCATCGGTGGATTTAACCAACAGAGACGAATCCGCAAGTGCGAGAGATATGACCCGACTAGTGACACTTGGACTGAGATTGCCGACCTCAATTATGCTCGATCTGATGCCTCGGCAAGTGCTTTCAATGGACGTATTTACATTGCCGGTGGCATCAATGACAACAACATCGAACAGTCGGTCGAGGTGTTCAACATGGACACTAACCAGTGGCTACTGGTTAAGCATATGGCCAATCCAAGAACCAGCTTTGCACTGACTTGCTACGGAGGGCACATTTGGGCAATTGGCGGAAACGATGGCACCCAGCGACTCAACTCGGTCGAGTCGTACGACCCGGACAGCGATGTATGGCAGGAAGAACGGCCTTTGTGCAATGCTCGCTCCACTTTTCGCGCCATCACATTCAATGGAGAACTATATGCCGTTGGTGGATACAATGGTGAGTTCAGCGTGTGCACATTGCAAACTGCACTAACACAGCATCGCCTTTTGTCATGTAGGCGAGAATCCCATTCGAATTGTGGAAAAGTATGTGCCCAACCAGGGATGGGTGAAGATGAGTCCATTGATGCACGAACGGAGTGGACTCGCCCTCATTGAAATCCCCAATGAGTATGGCATCATTCACATTTAGCTTAACGTGCACAGCTTTGCACTCGTTCAAATTGAATTGAATTAAGTTTATACATTAAACCAATGTTATTGTTTCTCTTGTTGATTATTGACTTGTTTGAGTGATTGAATGGCGCCACTGAACTGATTGAAACTTTGAAATGGCTATACAACCCTAGACCAAACTAAAATTAATTTTTGTTGCGTTTCATCAATTAGCAAAATTGTTTGCTCTATGTAATGATCTATGACTCCTTCCATGCACAAGTCTCCGGCACAGGCCAAGGTGATGGTGTCGCCTTCACTCCAGCACATGTGTTGCAGTAAAGCCGCTTCCAAAATATGCTCGAGTCGCCATTCCTTGGCCCAGGCATCACTCTGAGGGGCATTGCATTGCCCGGCTCGGCATTGACCAAATTGCTTGCAAACAATATTGCACGCGCAGTGAATTGGCTCGCACTCATTACAAAACTCTACTCGACTCTACTCGCTCGAGTCGATGAACATTCCAATCGATCTCGCACTCTCACAGTTGAGCCATTTCAGGCTCGAGTCTTATGTTCTGCCAATTAATTGACACTAGTCTTGGCTTGCCACTGGCCAAACAGGTCGAGCACTTGAATTTGATTGTTTGAATGCTCTGCATTGATGGCTCCGTTAGTGGCGATCGATCCAGTTGTGCTGCATGTGCTCGTTTAGGGATTAACTTTCACGTTTTATTATAGGTAAAATGGATAATTTGTTGATTTAATTAATTCAATAAATTACTTTTATTTTTACTTAGTATTTAGACTCACAACTCAAACACCAATCCTTGTTTGGCCAAATGTGGTTTTCGAGCATTAGATTAGATCATTGAATCAAGCATCTTTTATGTGGTATAGAATAACTTAAATCGCAAACCTGAAAGCGCGCCAAGTTCAGCCGAATCTGTTTTGAACGGAAAGAAATTAGACGATAGTGATCTAAAGGTGAGGGAGGAGATGAAGACGAAGAGGACGAAGAGGATTACATCAAAACCTAAAGAACTTTGAAGGAGATCGAGCCAATGACCGGTTACATTGTGGTAAAGAAGTCTCGTGAACCAGTAATGTTGCCATGCGACCATTGCGGTAAGGCATTCGACAGACCTTCTCTACTTAAGCAATTAATAACCTAATAACCTAAAGCAATCAACTGATTCGATGGTGTTTGTTGATGCGAGTAGATGTACTCGAAGCCGAGTACAATCAAACCCAGTGCCAGTGCAGTGATCAGTGTCAATTGTGCCACTAAACGAATGACCAATTCGGTGAATCCTGTCCATTGTGGATTGGCTGCCAGTGACTGATGCTGCTGCTGTTGTTTGGTTGCTTGCTCACTTGACTGCCATTTGGAATGGTTGAGATAGTTCTGGGACAATCGATTCAAATTGGACAAAGTTGACACTCGAGTTTTGATCAAAACACTCACAAACAACATGCATTGGACAGAGGGGCACTTTGTGTGCATGTAGGTCAGTGAACCACACGTGCCCTGTAGTGGCGATTTTGAACTTTGACGATTTTATTAATTGTATGTTTGCACATTTGCACACACAACTGCATGTCACAGTAAACAGCACTCACTTGTGGAGATCAAACATTTCACTCAATATTATTCAATTTGGAATGATAATGTACACGGAAGTTGATTGACATTTCACAATTTAGTGTCACAATGTGAGTTTAATAAAATTGTCAAATGACAAATGTCATAATTTGAATAAATCAATTACAATTATAAAGACGATGGACGGCCAGAGGCACTGCCACTTCCAGATTTGCTACCCGAGCCACTTGGGGAGCCTTGTCTCTGGTTATTGCCACCAGCAGCCGCACCATCTTCATTCGATGGTCGAAGTCTCAATGAAGACAAGATTTGATTGTGCAGTTGTGATGCTATTTCATGTGCCCGTTCGTAGACCACATCCACTTCGGCCATCAATCGTTTCGTTTTGTCATGGTCGAACTCGTTCTGCTCATTGAATCGTTGTCTGGACCCAGGCGATTTGGTTGCTCCAAAGGCATCACTCATGGTTGTCGTGTACGTGGCAGGTGACTGCTGCTGCTGTGGTGGTCTGTGTTGTGAGCCCACTCGAGCATTTGGTGCCTCTCGGTAAAGGTTGACAGCCTGTTCGAATTGGCCCACTAACTGATTGAATCGATCAACCAATTTGTCATACTTCATTGGATCTGTTCGTGGAGCTGGGGGCGTTGTGGCAACTGGAGACGACTGAGCAGCTCGATAACGAGCCATTTCCTTGTTGATCAATTTGCGCATCGAAGCAAGTTCGTCCTTCATTTCGCTAATCTGAAAAGAGGGAAACAACCATAAGGAAGGTGTGTCAGGTGAGTGTATGGCTCTATTCACTTACTTGTTTGTCTCTCTTTTGTTCTTCGGTGGACACATTTGAAGCAATCGAGTGTACTCGTTCCGGTTGTTGTTGTTGTTGTCGATCGGTTTGCTGGTGATTGTAACCATAGGTTGGACCTGCAGTAGCATACTGAAATGCAGGACCAGCGTAACCATACGATCCAGTGTTGTAGTAATAATATGGACTCATCTGAGGCACTGGATACTGCGGGTACTGGTGGTGGTATGCTTGTGAGCCGTACTGAGGTGAAGGATACTGTTGCTTGTAGTTGTAGGTGTAGTTTATCTTCTGGTACGGAGTGGTGCAGCGATAGGTGGTCTGGTTCGTGTATCCATAGCCACCAAAAACAGAGCCATTTGCCCATCCATTTGGCCATTGGTTGTTGTTAGTTAGACCCTGTTGAACTCTGTCCGCTGGCAAGTTGATCACGTTGTACTTTTCCTTCACATGATGATCTCGTCGTGGTGATCGAGCGGGGCCTGTTTGCTTTGCCGGACTGTTAGGCGATTGTGGTCTTGATGTAGCACTTGTTTGGGTTGTATTGTAGTTTCCAGTGCCACCAGTTCCGCTAGTCCCTGAACTCGATGAACCACCGCCTGTATAACCAGAGCTACCAGAGGAGTAAGACATTGCAACCACTTGATTTGCCTGTTTGGCCTCAACATTATGTAGGGCAAAGTCATTTGTAATTCGAATTGAGTCGAACTTGACTCATTTTGAGAGTTGAATCATGATTGTGCACAACTGTTGACAATCAAGAGGCACATATTGAGCACTTTCAGCATGATCTTAACTGCATGAATTAAAGTGAGAAAAATAATTTTATTAATAAAAATAAAATACAAATTAAAATGGTGCTAAGTAAGGGTCTAGCAATTAATTTAGATAGCTGTCAAGTGAGCTATTGTAGAGCAATTGGAATCTGACAATTAGGCCTTGCTCTTGCTTCGCACTGCGCCAGACGAGATCGATGAGCCAATCTTAGAGGCGTCTTTGGTTTGCGAGGTCGATTGCTTGACCTTGGAAGAGACCTTGGCTTGCGCCATCGAGGACTTGACTTTCAAAGGAGCCACTTTGCCATCGGCGCCACTCACCACACTCTTCGCGGTCTTGAAGTCCGCCGAGTTTGGACCCTTTGCTTGGGTGGCAGACTTGATCGGTCCCACATTCGACTTGATGTCAGTCGATTTGATACCAGAAGGCTTCTTCAAGGCGGCTGAACCAGACTTCTCGCCGGCGCTTGACTTCACTCCCGCGTCGACTCCACTTTTGGGCTTCTCTGCCTTGGAGGATTTGTCAGCCGCTTTGCTCTTACTCGTATCTTTGATAGGAGTGTCTTCTTCCACCTCTTCCTCTTCCTCATCACCCCAAGTCCAATATAGGTACGCCAGACAGAGAATGATAAGCAGAACGACGATCACAAGAATGATGATCAGTACCGTTTCGATCTTCTCCTCAGTGGTCGAACTGAGCTCGCTGCAGCGACATGTCTGCAGAGACATGTCTCGCTCGGTTGTCTCGCTGTTTGCCACAACGGAGCTTGCGTTCGAGACTGTAGTCGAGTGGTTGTTGTTGTCGGTAGAGTTGCCCACGGTGGTTGAACTCGGCTTGTCCGAAGAATCCGTGGCACTGCTCGATGGCAGTGATGAATGGGCAGTTGTTTCGTGTGGAATTGGGGTTGGTGGATGGCACGGCATGTCTGTCTTGTTGGACACATTGATGCAGTCCAACACTTGGCTCTTCTGCTTGGCGTACCATTTCAAAGTGGATATGGCACCCACCATGCACATGCTGCAACACCGTCCGGAACACCGTCAGCCAGAGGGATCAGCGCAATGGCTGCCACCAGGAGAATGATCACCGAGGTTGGGCTGGTGATGGTGGTGCGCATGTTGCCACCGATGCCAGAGGTCGAGTCCAGGTGCTTGGCACGACCACGACCACCATAGTCACTTCCATCACTTGGAGAATAACTTGCGAGCATTTCTGATTTCACTTGCAAAGAAAGCTTGTGAGACAGGCGTGAACTTGCTCGAATGATGCAGCAAAAAGAGCTTTCGAAATGGAAGGAGTGACGATTAAACAGAAGCTTAAATAAACCAAAGCAATTCAATGGCCAAACCAACGAGAGGGAGTGAGCTTTTATAGGCAACTGGACAAGTAAAATATTCGATACTCACAGCCACTGCCGCTATTAGCTATTAGAACTACTAGAAGATTGTTCGAGCGAAAAGTCATTCGACTCTAAGTTGATTCCACATAACTACATGTGGGTTTGATTTAATAAAACATTAACAAATCAACATGAGTTTGCACTTTTGTATTTGTGGATCGAGTCGGTAGTGGTCAGTCGTATTCGATCGTGTGTCGCTTATTTGCGAATTTACTATTCAACAG
The DNA here is from genome assembly GCA_023373905.1 of Rhizoglyphus robini. Taxonomy (NCBI): domain Eukaryota; kingdom Metazoa; phylum Arthropoda; class Arachnida; order Sarcoptiformes; family Acaridae; genus Rhizoglyphus; species Rhizoglyphus robini. The sequence continues at coordinate 7,029,219 of JAKIJQ010000003.1, forward strand.
GTTGACTTACATTACAGAGCACACTTTATAGAAATAGCTAGTAAGAAAAAGCATTTGACGATGCTTCATAGAACTGAGAATGAACACCACAGGGGCGGTGGTTTTGGTTCGCGAAGAAGTTTTGGTAGCTGTACTGAAATTATTATAATATATTTTTTGTTGCTGTTTGTTCATATACGTTCGGTGGTGTAATTCTAACTCACATCGCTTAATCGTGGCAACGATTGGCCCAACCAATATGTTGGTAATATTGTGACATCTTTCTCATTGATATGATTTACCGATTCAATTTGGTGGCACGCATTTCAATTTATTGTTTTAATTCAATTAAGGAGAATTATACAGTAGTATTGGCACTACGATGATGAACTAGATCGGACAGTGTGTACCATCACTTTTTCGTTATTCAAATTAGCTTATTAGTCTATTGGAAATTGACTATTGCGCCACACGCCATTAGTACTGAAGATGTACTCAAGACTTGACTTTAAGTCTCCAAAGTGAAAGACATCACACTTGTTGCTAAGTGCTATTCCAATGCCAACTTGCTGCCCCAAACAGTATACTTCTAATAATAATGAACGGGCAAGTATTAGAGTCTATCATTGGTTCGTGTGAATTATGGCAATACAAATGTGAATGTAGGCAGATGACTCTGAGTTGGCTTTTGACATTATTTATATTGGATTTTTATTGATTGAGCACCGATTGTGTTTGTCTGTGCAAACAGTCCCACTTCAGTTCTACTCACAGTTTCTGTAGAGTACTCTACACTAGTGTGACAAAACAAATTTGTAAATCGATTTAAAGACGAGTTTTCGGGCCTGCCAATCGAGTGGCGTGAAACAAAGCACAATCGGCAATTATTTTGACATTTTATCATGCCCCAGAAAATGCAATCCTGTCTGATGCATTAAATGCACTGCATTTCACTGGCGCCAATTTGGTTAAGACAATTGAGCAAGCCATGCAGAAATTAGTAAATGAATGACTTGGATTGACTTGTTTATCGGTTGGACACCACTGGTCTGGATCACACATCTCTATAAGGAGGACATGTTGAATTGTGGCTGTGCCAGTGGACATGTTCACCTACCTTTGTCCGATGAACGATTAATATATATCCTGATGTGGCTCGATATATTGCCAAAGAGATAACACACTCACATGTATTCCAATTGCCCAGTGTCCGTCTGTTTGTATGAATGCAGTGCGTGAAACAAACTCATTGACAAATGAAGACAAAACAACAAACTGACTGGTAAATGGCGGATGGCAAATTTGCCAAATCGATGGCCGTATCGATTACTTTTGCGAAATAGTTACAAGTGCAAATGTGACATCGACCAACTGCACTAGAGTGAAAATGGTTACTGTCAAAGTGGTGAATTATATAATGGAGAATTATAACTGTGAGTTTTTAAGACGAAAAGCACTTCAGACAAACAAGAGTTGTCCATTGGGCAATTACACAGTTAGTAATTCACCATAAGAAAGGCATCATTGACACAGGCACTCACCCACACAATTGACCAATTTGTCTCGACTCTCGATTCACTCCAATTAACTGTCAACTTACAGTGCAACACTCCACTCACTCGGTCGCATAAATTAATGATATTATTGCACAGGTCACTTTGACTGATCATATCACTTATTTCACTTCATTATCTTATTATACTTATTTATAAATGCCAAATGCACAAGAACTTTGTACTTATTATAGTAATAATAATAAGTCATTCCCAACACTTTGCTACTACAGGATTTTAACAAAATTTTAATAAGATAAGCCACTTTCAAATAATTAAAATCGACTTTTCTTCTCCGCCAGTCAACGCGAAAAGCAATTTACCAAGCTCAATCGCCTGCTTTGGCTTGTTCAGAATGACCTGAACCGAATTTTCGATGTGGCTAAATAAATACAAGAAACATAAACATTAGGTTGCATTTCAAATTATATTGAAGATATATCGTTACCGTTTAGTTAAATCCAACACAGCTGCCTTCAACTTGTGTGCATCGTAAGTGCTGGCCAACTCGAACAGCTCGGTGGCAGTGTCCAAGGAAAGCTTCGAGCAGAGTGTTTCCTCGCATAGATTTGTCAATGATCCAATTTGGTACTAGTGGAAAGTGAGTTAAGCTATGAATTGACCATACGAAACAAACCTTGTCAGCGAGTATCATCAACTGCTGAGCACATTTGTCAGTCAGTTCGAGCTTGTCTGTGTAGATGTACTGAAGCATCTGTTGGAATAGTTGCACTGAGGTGTCAGTGATGGTCACTCGATTCGAGCTGTTCTCCAACCACTCAGCATTGAACATGGCTTCGAACACTGCAGAAGCAGAAGCGAGAATTGCCTTGTGAGCTCGCAACTCACGACCATCATCGAAGGCGAGTACCACATCTGTGAATTTGCCAATCTCGAACAAATCAGTCTTCCATTCCAGGAATTTGTTGTCACGTTTTGCTTCACCAGAATTGACACATTTGTCATTAGCATTATCGACAACATCGAGTAGATTAGCCTATGAGATATATAAAATTATAACATCGAAACATAAAATCGATTAAACATTTTTCAAATACCTCACAATAGATGGTAAGCTTATCATCACAAAGTAAACCATTGGCGGGATCGAGAAGTGTGTCTCTGGCAATAAAATTCTTCCATCCACCAACACATTGCGGTTTGCCAAACTGTCCGATGCTTGCTAAATTAGGAACCGAAAATAATTTAGTGATTTTTAAAAAAGTCAATTAGACATACCTTTAGAATGTCGCTTCGCTCCGTTTCGATCAATGATTGACAGTTTGAACACTACGGTTTTGGTGCCAACACATTGTTCATCGAGTTCATTAATCAAAAACAACGACACAAACTCAGGATTGAGAGTAGAACGTACTTCAAATTGAATGAACAGTCGAAGGTCTTTGAGAGTGTGGGGAGAAAAGGTGAGAGAGGTGAGATACACACAACCAACAAAGTCTGCATCAAAGTAGGCACTGAATTTGTCTATAATCCAGGTTTGCTCAAATGGTTCCAAGGTGGTAGTGCACAAAGTTGTGGGCTCGCCATCTGCAAGTGCAACATTGTCCTGCTTGGTTGGCCACACTTTCTTCAGCCAGCAAATGACAGCACTGCTAGGGCGTTGAAGCATTCGAATGGTGCGCTGCTGGAATCGCTTGATAGCACCGAGTTGGTGTGGCATTGAGACAAATTGGGTGAAGACAGAGAAATACAAAAATTAAATGTACAAACAGTAGTAGACTCGAGTGGCGAATGATGACAACCAATTTTGCCTTTGTGGAACAGTCCCATTTCGTTCTGTTCGGTTGTGGCATTTCGCTGGCATTTCACTATTCGATGAAATTAGTTGCATTTGTGAATTGTGCTTGGCGTTTGGCATGTGCACTAGTGCAGTCGGAAATGGACACAAAGTGAAGACACAGGAAAACAAGCAAGTAATATATTTTTTCACAGTTTGCCAATCAACCACTCACTAGTTGCAATTGACACTCGTTCGGTCAACTTTTGGTGTGTGATCAACGAAAGTGTTCGCAAGACAGCTTCATTTTGCAGCTGCAGGTAATTTGATTAATGCAAAAAATCGATCGATGGCACCGAACTCAGACTCATTCATAACTTTACATATTTATTGAAAAACGCGTCTGCTGACAATGGCATGAATGAATTATTCTACTAAAAATTGACACCACACAGTGGTCCACGATACTGTGGTCGCTCTGTATACTATACTGAGCGATTAATTCCTCTGGTGGAGTGGAGAATATTTTTCAACGCAGGACCGCCAAATTGCCTCAATATTGATATATTAACGATAGACTTGAGACCATTCTTAATTTCTCGGTGGCAATGCTGCAAAAAAAAATAATCATCCCACATTTGTCACAAGTGATTGAGCGACTTAATCTCGACTCGACTTGGATGTTCAATGCTGTGTGTGCTAATGACATGGCTTGTGTGGCTAACTGGTGATGTGTCTTCTAGTTGCCAGTGACATCGTCCATTGAGAACCGCTGACCGAGAAGGTGCATACCGAGCGCGTCAAATTGGTAAACTAGCAAAACAAATTGATGTGCTGGTGGTAGAGGTAGAGAGCAATTGTGTGCTGTTCCACTTGGCAGACACTCGTCTTAAGAGTGAGCAATTGTCACACTTTCCAATTAGTGCTTCGGTGCGAGACCTTAATCTGACAAGAGTGGCTTGTTCGGTGGTGAGCTGTGCGCGCAGTGGCTTATTGGTGAGCCAGTGACAATTACACAACAGCATGGGAAGGGTTCTTTCGGTCATGATCATTATCGCCATATGCATATGTGGTATGGGCATCGAGTGACTATCACTTTAATCATAACTAAGCCCGTCATCGTGTAACAGTCGAGTCCAAACAGTATCGTGTGTTATTTATTTATTTATTTATTCAGAGGGCAAATTGTTCTCTAATGCACAAATGATGCGAACATAGCCAATCTATAGATACATTGAGCATTGCTTGTATTGAGTTAATGGATCGACTGCATGTACCAGTGCATGGCCCAGTGCAGCACATCGCACCAATACTTTCTATCGTTTGCAGAGGCTCTGGAGAGAGGCGAGGCACATCGACAACACCGACTGGAAGACAATTAGCCAAAAGGAGTTGCCAATGGACTTTGCTAGTGATAGAGACGAACATGTTGCTCAAGATGGTTCCACCGGAGGACTCGTGGGCAAATCAGACTTTTTTCTGGCTGCAATCTGGTGGCCGCGATCGCTTTCATCTTCTTCGAATTCATGCGTGCTTAGTCTCACATCAGAGCCTAGCAGACGGTTATAGTTGGGCTTATGTTCATTATTAAAGTCATCCCCTTGAAATATTGTTGCTTTATTGTGTTGAGAGTTTAACGGTTGAGTGAAAAATGAAACTAGTGGCCGTGGCAGTAATGAGTTTATTGTTAATTTATAAAACTGATAAATTAATGTCAAATCGCAAACGCAAGTCTCAAATCATCCAAAAAAATGCCTCACTTATATGACAAGCAGCTAGCAGAACTGATTAGAACGTTTCAATTAAAATGTTGCTGTTCAAAGAATCAATTTAATCTCAAAATACAATCAATTAGGATTGTCGTTAGGACGACGAATAAGGCCACCATGACCACCAACGCCATGATCATAATCGTATCTGCGATTTGGAGCGCCATTAAAGACCTCCAAAGTCGGTTCCAAGAGTGCCTTAAGCCAGGTGATCTGATTGAATGCTCGAGCATAGCCCTGGGCTAATTGAACCAGCTCCGAGACTGGTGGTTCTATCTGATCCATAAGCATCGAACCCATAAAAAGGCGAAGCAAGTCTTGGGACACTGGTCGATTGGAAAGAATGGACATTCTAAGCAGAAATTCGGTCCATTCTGGTGGAAGAACCTCCCACTGCAGTGGAAGAGTACGGTTTAGTGATACTCGGTCATTGGGTTGGAAATTGACTTGTGGAGGATTCCAATCTACTTGCGCTTTAAAAGTGAAACAAATTGTGATTATTAGGTACTTGTCAATTCACAAAATACACTTACTCATGTCGCGCATAAATTCTCGACATCGTGTCGTGAATGCACTCGTGGGCGCCAAATCCTCAGCACGAAGACTTTCGAAATCGTAAATATAAAAGAAAATATAGAGACGGAGGGGTGAATCACGAAATCCCGGAGTTGCCATATACATAGCAGTGATGCGCCGAGTTTCGTCATCGATCCACTCGACCATGTTCATGGGCATTAGTGTGCGCATCATGAGACCCTCTTGAATGTGTCTACAGAAGTGTTCATACACCACAAGCCGAAAGGCGAGCAGAGCTTCGTATGCTTGGGATTGGTCAATTGCTTCGTAGGTGATGAAGACTGTGCATGTGTGTCGCAAGACATTCAGCCACATTGCATTCGGAGCCGTGTAGTGCAATTCTTGGCCAACAAGCCTTGGAAAGCATTCCTCTTGCAGTATTGGACTTGTGACATACCAAGGAATGGCAATGCTCTCCCAGGGCATTTGTTCAAACCTCAAGGGATACTGCTGGTAGAAAGGGTTTCGAGTGAAATCCTCCCAAAGACGTGCCACAAATGCCACTGAGGCATCGAAATCATCTAACAAAAGGCAAATGTAGATTAATTAATGTCTCAAAACACATCTCACCTCTACTCACCTATGAAATGCTGTGGCAAGTATCTAAATACATGGAGGAATCTCATGGTTGTAGGCAGATTTAGTGCAAACTGTTCTCGAAAGCACTGGAACACCACCATCATGTACAACTCGGGCACTACTCGCATGAGCAGTGGAAGGTCGTGCAGTTCAATGTCGAGCCAGTTGTTGAGTGGCACAAATATTGGATCTTCCATCGTAAAGCACTTGGCACACAAGATCAAATCGAGTTTATACTAAATCTAACACACAAACACAATGATTTGCCAAGTTGAAAATGCTTCACTTAAATGCAACAAGCAGCCGGACAAATTAGTATTAATTAGAACGTTCCAATTGTAATATTAAATAGAATTTTCGATACCAAAATACAAATTCACTTCATATGTTTAAGGCTAATTGTAAGTCAAATGACTCGAATTTGATTAATTCGTATTATTTATTGTTTCAATTGTTTTTGCTCCATCATTTGGCCAGAGTGCCACAGAGTGCACAGATGTGTTCCTTGTCCACAGTGGCACCAATGTGTTTGCCCTGGAAAGTCGAATCGACAGTTGGCTCTATCCAAATGTATGTATTCGTTTACAACATTTCACCTTTTTGACATTGTTCGTTGTGCGCTAGGTCGCTGATGGCAGTGGACTCAAAATCGTAATCTACGTTGGCTTTTTGGTGGGCGCACTGTCGCACCTTTTCACCGCCTTCACCATCTTCAACTTTGAACCACCGCTAATACTACTGTCGGTCATTGTGACTGTGGTGGCGATCATCTTCAATGCCATCACCTCGCTCTTTGTCACCTTGAACTTGATCATCTCACTGGCTTTCAGTGTGCTCATACTCGCCTAGTTTGCTAACTCGTTGTCCGTTGAGAGTGATCCAACCGAGAAGGATGATGACAGTTTGAGTATCTCTACTTGTGAGTGAAAGTCTATTTGTGTGCATTCTAATTAAAATGTTCATGAGATTCCAAAGACAAAAGCAGACAATTTGCTCATACGAACATTGCAATTCGCCATTGATTTGAATTAAAGTTACATGGAAGTGATAATGATATTTAGTATTGACGAGTAACATTAAAATAATACAAACGTAACTATTTTTTGTTTAATTTAATAATAACATTATTATCATCGTAATTATCAACTAAGGAATAAAGGCGTATGCAGATGAGAGTGGACGTATCGGGAGGCTCTTGTTGAATCAAATGGATCAGTCCGCCTGAGAGTGCAATCGAGGTGATGGCCATGCTCAATTGGTAAAGAAAGCAAGAAATGCACTGCAGTGTAGTGTGCCTTCAACGCTTGACAAAGTGAATTATTCCGAGAGGAATGCACTCAATGGGACACATGTTGGACAAATGCACAATTGAGTGCAGCTAATTTGCACACGCACACTCAAAGCTCTAGAGCGGTGCATAAGAATAAAATTAGCACCACTCGATAATTAGGCAGACAAACCGATGGAGGTACGACAGACGGATTGATCTTTCAATGGCGACACAAGCAATGGCGCTAACTGGTAAATCAAACAAATGTACAAATAGATTCGATAGACCAATATATTGACCAATTACAGATCAGTGGTGGACGACATCGAGCCAACCAAATGCTGACCGATGCGTTCTTCACTCGGCACAGTTGCGCAACCTAAATTATGACGTGCCATTGAAACACACATCTGTGATTGACCCAGCCATATCAATTATCTCTAATCGAGTGAGTCCTTGTGGCACTTAGCAAACTCGGTCGTTCACGAAAAGCGATGGTTTAACTTTTAATTGCTCGCTACAGAACACCAATTCTCGAGCATCTAGGTCGGTTCGATAATGACTTGCCAATCTGGCAAAGTGGCAATTGCCAATTGGCGATAAGGTAAATTAAGACTCCTTTCAGACATAGTCCGGACCAGAGAAGGACAATATGGCTCAATGTCGTAATTGCATTTTGCGACCGTGTGCCAACTACTCATAGCGATATTATAGGACTAATGTGAGCGAGATGCCTGCAAAAAATGGCATCAATCAACAAGCGGCCATTTGCAATTTCAAATAGAAATATTTTTGCCCCTCTAAATATAAGAGCAATCCGAGCAAGATTAAATTAATACTTTTGATCTGTGCACAGACGGCAAGCAAACAGCTCTTCGAAGGGCATCCCAACAAGAGGAATTCCATACATTATTCAATTTAGCCTAATTATTGGGATCATTTAGGTGTAATTGTGTAATGAAGGTTAATTTAAATTATGCTCTCTATGGTGGGAAGAAGTGGGCACACCAATAGCAAAATATTACCAATTTCAAAATTGAGATATGAATTTGCGTTTGGAACGATTTGTGCTTTTTTGGCTCGAGTCCATGTCAATCGCTTCACTGCCGCTGCCCAACTGGCTAATGATTATAATGTTATAACATTCACATTGCCACTAGTACCTATCACTGAGAGACAGGCAAACAAGCACTATAGTCACTGCTGCATTGCAGGCACATAATTATGGCCATTACAATTTAAAATACATCATCGTAACTTCAGAATCAAAATCCTATAGCATCCTTTCTATAAACGAGCGCAAAACCATGTGAGTGCAATCACAAGCAGTGCTGTTTCCGCACTGAACACCAAGCTTCATAATAGCGATAACATTTCCACCGAAAATATCATATCCAACAAGTGGGTGCAATTGCCAGGGCCACTGTTCTCCAGCATGGCGCAGTCCCTTCGCCAGTGGCCACTCACATATGTGTACAAACAGACCAACTGCGCAATAGTGCTTCAGGTGCTATTCACACTACCGAGACTAATCGGTGCTAATGTCAGATGTAACCTGACACCAAAAATTTATTGGCAATAAAGTATGAACATTAACTAAACTAATTATTATAGAAAATCATTCGCCATATTGAGAGTTGAAATAATCAAAATCACAAAAGCATTAATCGAATGTAGAGGGGAAAGCATCAGAGACTGATAAAAACAACAACGCATACACACACACACACAGTAATATGATTCGACGAAAGAACCACAGTCAAGTGAATGAATTGATGGAAAGCAAACACTTGTCTGTGCATGTACTTCAGACGGAACCACTCCACTGGTCAGTGATCACTAAACTCTTCGCCTAAGCAATCAATTTAAGCGTTCAGATTGCACGAGTACGAGTTGCAGTAAAAGTGTTCTCGGTAATTTGGCAGGCCCTGACCACAAGCAGATATAGAATGCTTCCATGGAATGCATGAACTGAGTGGCCTCAGTGATGGCCTACTGCTGTTGGTCTTGCTTTTGAAGATATCACCGAAATAATTAATTTTCCTGTATAAAATTGATTAGCACTGATTTAATGAAGTCATTTCTTTGACATAGAGATGATGCAGCAGAGACAGTAGTCGCGATGGCTTGCCACCACTGCAATTACTCTCGAATGGACAGACAAAAAGCGAAAGCGACGATAAGTATTCGCTGAATAAAGACTAACCGACAGAGCAATAATCAAATACAGCGATAGTCAAAGTAATCATAATTGCAGACGGAGCATGTAAATTATATTACTAGTTCATGTGCTAATTTGTGCTTCTGTAAATGACTCAGAATTGCAGACACAGACAGATTTGATGCATCCTTCAGACATGTGAGACATTTAGTTCATTAGACAAAGCAAATCATAAATAATAGCTCGTAAATTCCACTTAAAGAAATTTCCCGTCCCATAAGCTGCCTAACGTAAAGGCTCTTTACATAGTTCGGGCAATTGAGTAATTATTTAAGCCAGATATAGTTAAAGTCAAAACCCCCAAGAAAAAGGATACAGGCTACCACGAATAGAAAAGCAAAGTAAAGTATATTATAATAATAAAAATAATTATTTTTAACTAAGTAACTTACCTTTATGCTTTACGAAAGAGTTTGAAGGTGTTTTAAAACGTCGTTTGTTGACAATTAGAATATTGTTCGGAGTAAAATAAAACTTGTTTGGCAAAATTTTTAATGAGGCAGTCGAAAGAGAATGATGCAATTGCGAAGGCTCAGTGGAAATGATTCGACCAATCAAGAGAAAAGACCTTCTTCGAAGTAGGCCTACCTGCTAGTTTCAAAAGTATCATTCTTGAAATAATTTCTCATTTCGGTTAAGACAATGCAAAATAATACGATCTTCAAAGCCAGTCATATAACGATTCTTTTCGGATCTGTTGATTTACTTTTCTGGTTGACTAAAAGTTGTAAACAGATTCCTTCTGTAAAATTTCTGGTTTAAAATTGTAAAAACATTCTTTAAAAGATGCAAATTTAGTTCATTATAATTGCTAAACCAAAAATAAATAAAGTTAGCTAATTGTAAAATTAATAAACAGCACATTACTAACCAGAAGAGATTAAAATCAAAATTAAACGAACATGGGAAACTTGAAATTGTGCTAACGTTGTGCGAATGGTGCAAAGACGATTTGCGAACCTTGAGAAGAGCTGTCTCTTCAGTGCCTAAACGCTCTCCTTCATGCCGTCAATAGACTAGATTCTAGTCACTAGAATAAATAAAAAAATTGTAAATATAGAAATAATAAAATGTACTTACTTTAAGGCCGACCGAGATTAATTATTAAATATTGGTTATAACGAAACTTTCATATTTGATCCGTGTTTACGGAATATTTCCTCTGACAATGATCCTGTGAGATGATTTCGTAATCACACAACGAATACAATAGTCTATTTGTCAGTAGATAGCTCCAGTCGGCCCAAGTCAGGAATAAATGCAAATAAAACCAACGAATAAATCCAGATCCAAAATAGCGCTACTGAACTTTACTTTTGTCCCGTACAGTTCGTTTCAAAGTGTTTGCTTCCATTCTCCAGACATAATAATGGGAGAGCGGCCTCAGTGGGCACAAGCGAAAATAAATACCAAAACGAGTAAAGAATTCCAGTCTAAAATGGCGTTACCGAATTTCACTTTAGTCTCGTAATGTTTGTTTAAAATGTCAAGTTCAAGTGCACGCTTGATGGGAGATTATAAGGCATCAGGCGGATGAGAAAGAACCAGTCGGTTGGTCGAAAATATGCTACAACAAATACCACCAAAGAAATCCGTCTTAAAAATGCCATTATTGAATTAAAATTATGCTTGATGATGATGCAGATGACTCTAATAAACGGTCACCAAAGACCGCTTTTAAATAATTTGTTGAGTGTTATTATGAGTCGGATTCAACAATTGCGATGCGGTCAATCGAACCAACACCAATATATGCCTATTGATAAAAAAATAAATAAGAATAGGAAAATTTACATTAATCGAAACCTTCTTGTAATGATGATGATGGCCTTAATGGATACTCAAACAGGTGCTAATTGCATCTTTGCCGTGCACCATGGTGCCAGTGTGAATTTATATTGATAAGTTGTTCGTTGTTGGCGAAACTCGGCCTGGTCCACATATACACAAATGCACTTGTTTCCATTTGCCTATTATTAGCATTGCCAATTTGGTAACAGTGAGAATATTCATTCATAGTGTACGTAATGCGAGCATCAATCACTTACTCGAATGTGATTGGTCAATCTTTGTGTTTTGATCGAACTCTCGCTCCAGATTGGTCAATTGGGGTATTCAAAAATATTACATTGCCTTTTGGGAAAATATTTTGGCAAATTCGATTTGTGTGGACTGTGTGTATAATCACTAGACTCTAGTGCCTGTCTTTGGCCTCATCACTGATGAGTCATCAGTTCGTGTTTGCTTATACGTGTCGTGTTGATATTGTGCATAGACAATATTGTGAGCGCACAATGCAAAAGCAATTGCTATTTAGTTATTTCGGAAAATATTTTTTAATTTTAACAATAAAGCACAAATAGTACATAGAAAGAATTTGGTGGCTAATTGTGTTGAGAGAGCCAGACTGAAACTTGTTGAAGATCAAGAGTTGGCACTGAGCTATCATCAGATGCAAATGGCAAAAGATTGCTTTTCTACCTTTTGACTATTTGATGGACACCTGTGGGACCTTTTCTCGGGCAAGGCCTCTCAAGGAAGAGATGAATCGACAATGGCTGTTGTACAGACTGCATTTGAAGGCCATATCTCGACCGGTGAAAGGAAACGAGACAGATTTTGATGTCGGTGCCAAATTCTATGTGCCTTCCAGTGTAGAATATATTCGGTAAGTACAGTTTACCAATTGGTTAATTCTGATTGGTCAATTTTGATTGCAATCTCAATTTAAATTTTTTTACACTTACTTTGTTTCCTTCATAATTCAATTCCAATTCTATAAATGCTTGGGTGACATTGCCCATTTGAGTTTTTTTGCTCAACTGTTCAAGTAATACATCGATTAACAAATCAAAGAAGAGACTGTTTGATTGACTGTCGATTGTGAGTGCACTGACATTTATGGCAAGTGCAATCAACACTACCAGTCTATCTGGCAATAGCATCAAATAGATTAGCAACACTTGATGACGATTGTTTGAAATTTGCTTGCTCAATAGTCTATATTACTGTCGCTTATAATTCATAATTTATAAGTAACGGTAATTTTTAATAAATAGATTTTTGGTTTGGCTTAATAAAAATTGTTTAATGACATAATAAAGTATCAAATTGACTCGAACAAAATTACGAATTGACCAAATTCTTTATTGGCATAATAAGATGGTTTACAAATAGTAAGATCACATAGTTGGATCAAGCATCTTTGGACGATTTCTTGTCCACTTTGCTCTTCTTGACCTTGTTTGTCGATTTGGCACTTTGTGCGAGCATACTTTTGATTTTACCGCTGATCCTGCTCAGCATGCTTGAAATGTTGATCGTAGTATTGATGTCAGAGGTGGGACCCGAGGAGGTGTCAATTTGAGACTCGTTGGCACCAGTCGTGGTGGCTGGACTTTTCTTGTTATGGCGCTTCTTCTTAAGCTGACGCTTTTTGTCCCGTTTCTTGTGGCGCTTCTTTTTACGAGCTTCTCGGTCTGTACGAGCTTCTTGCTCTGTACCAGTGTCTAGATCTGTACTTGCTTCTCGATTCTTGTTCCCCTTGAAGCAACGGCAGAGTGCCCAAACTGCACAGATGAGCACAATTACGCTTGTGCCTAAAGCGGACAGCACAATCCACAATTTGTAGTGCTGCCAATAAAAGGCCCAACCAGTGTTTGCTTCACTCACGACACATTCGATGAATTCTCTTAAAGGTTGGCCCATACTGTTGACAAAGCCAACATCATCCCAGTAGAGATGTTTCCTCTCGCCAACGATCACTTTGCCACTGTCAGTCAGCAGAACCAGAGTGGCACTGTCGTTCAGAATGAGACCGAATGCAGTGATGATGTTCGGCTGAGTGGGCGATAAAAGTCCATGTTTGTCGTCCGGTGATCGTGGTCTGTGAAGAAGGAACTAAATGTTACGAGTCTGATCCATTTTGGCGTACACTTACTTAAACATAATTTGATCTTGTTCAGCTGTGAACACGTATGCTAATCGCATGTCTTCTTTGCCCACTTCATATGCCCAAGCTTCAAACCTTGACCCCTGATCAATGTGTTCTGCACTTTTATCTGCTGAATCCAAACTCAACAGAAAATGTTCTCGAGTTGCGAAACCTTCATCCTTGGAACATGAACTTGTCATTGATGCCTTGGTGCCACTGTCGAGATAGTACAGCTCAATGCAAATGCCTTTGCTATTCAACGGACTATACAATCGCATCAGATAATGCTGGCCATGATCGTCGGTTATGAAACTGAATTTCTGATAACGAACTTGTCCATTGGCTGTGAGGGTTTGCGAATTTATGTGGAAAAATGTGCTCGCATCGATGTAGTCACCGCCGATGGTCAACTTGTTCCCTTTCGCTAGTCTTGGATCGACTGTCAAGTTGGCAAATGGCACCACAAACAGATAACCACCCTCGGCGAGCAGATACACCCAATGCTTGTCCGCACGATCTCGGTATCCTCGACTTCCCATAGCCAAGATCTTGATTCGATTGTCACGGATTTGGTGACACACTTCCTACGTAGAGTGGGAGAAAAGTTTGTTAAGTGACTTTAAATCACTAAACTCAAAAGCACTTACAAGACTGGTCAAGTGGTCCGATGCAGCCATTTGGGTCCAAGACAGAACAACCGAGAGAATGTAGAAGAGGACAGGCGCCATCGAAAGCAACAATCCCAAAGTGTTGGTCACTTTAGTTAGCTACCAAATAGAAACGAACATCTACACAAAACGCGACCAGTTAAGTATCAAATTGACTCGAACAAAATTGCGAATTGACCAAATTCTTTATTGGCATAATGAGATTGTCACAAAGGGCACATCACAAATTTCACATTTAAAAATTTAACCCATCCTTAATGAAATCAAGCGCATTGTACATTGTAGTCGTCTCTGTTCCCTGTGAGTCTTACGCAAATGAGAACAAACATTACCTCGACTTGAAAGCAACACAACACAAGTCTGTGCTGGGCCTAATCAATCAATCCAATAACGACAACCACTTAGTTATAGTCTAAACCAGTGAGAACAATCGTTTGAAAAGATCTGTTTCTGCTAGAATGAATCACTTTGGTGCCTCGATATCGTCATTGAGCCAAACAGCAACCGAACAATTAATAATCGACTTTAATAAAATGGCTCGTGAGGCTCGTCCTTGTAATAATTTAATTTAATTCAATGGCTGTAGGCAATTAGAGCAAATTGCCGCACTCGACTGGTTGGTCCAATAAATGGACTGTGAGTGAATTGCTGTGTTGTCATGACTGCACTCGGTCCCACGCGCCATTCAGAATCGCGATCGTATACGACACTGTCTGGACGAAGAGGCACTGGTCTGAGTGATTCACTGACTCGGATTCCTTACGTGCACTGAATATGCCACTGAATATCATCATTGCTACCTCTGAAGGATTAGATGGTTACAGAGATTGCACAACTCAAGACAAAATGACTCATTAGATGCATTAGTGTGAACAATAATTCGATCATTTGAGAGAGGAACGAAAGTGATGCAGTGGAGGGCAATGCAACTGGAAACGATTGTATAATTCTGTATCGCAATCGGAATCACAACACAACTTTCATTAGCACATCGCAAACCATTAAGCGAGTCTCGACAGCGCTGCCTAGGCACTCGCTATTCGATTGCGCCAGTTGTTGGTGTGTTGATGTTGATTCAAGTACAATTAAACAAAGCGCCCAACAAACAATTATGGATGAGTGCGTTTGTGTCAATGTCACATCTGCCGCAGCTTCAGTAGCCATCTGGTCGCTGGTCGATGGCCACCGGTCTATACCAACACATCTACTGATCAATTATCAACACATCCAGTTGCGATCTCGTTCATTTACATAAAGCAATTGTTGATTGCATCGAACCTGCATGGTAACCTAGTCAGTGAGACAGTTGGTCTGAGACAAGTCATAAATTAGCAAATCATTATCCATAACGATTGGTTGTCTATTGTGGAGCGATTGATTGTGCACCTAGTCAAGTACATCACGCACAAATGGACCAATCGATTAGTGGCGATAGCAACAACAACCAAGAGATGTCCAATGTTGGCCAAATTGCACTCACTTCACTCCACTCACTTGAATGCACCTTGACGCATAATGTTGCTCAGTGCTCAATTCGAACTGACAGTTGTCAGTTTAGAAGTACTTTGCCTTTCACTCTCGTGTCGAATATATTTGTTATGTTACAGTATGTATATTCAATTTGCACAAACAAAGAATCGATCTCAGACCGAGCAAAGGTGTCGCACACTGGACAAATAATGCAGACTGAAGAAATGAGCCTTCTCGAGACTAAGCGGACAGACCACAAAATGAAAGCCATTCAATTCATCATCGAGTTGGTTACTCACCGGCTGCAAGTGCTTTGTACGTCGTTGCAGTTGGTCTTCGGTGTTCGAGTTTCAAAAGTTTCAACAAGTGAAAACAGTAGTGCCTTTCGCGTAATTATACAATTCTGCCGAGAGAGACAAATCAGTTCAATTAATCAAACAGTGAGCTTACTTGTAAATGAGTGCTTCATTCGATATTAGGACGCACGCTTTTACGTATCACGAAAATAGATTATGCACTTGGAATGTGCACAGATTTAAACAGAAATAAACAAACAGACAAAGTGGCCAGTGTCTCTTCGACTGGTCGCTGAGATTGTCCAATTGTCCAAGACCCAGCAATGGTCCGGCGCCCGCCTTTAAAACCCGATTCGCTTCTAAATTTATTATTGCCACCTCGCAATGTGCCACAAACCGACTCATTATGAACCATATGCCCCGAGAGAATCTAATTTATGACCAGTCATAATTAGGCGCCAACACCACTCCACAAAGTCAAACGTGTCAGTTGGCAATGAGAGAAATAATGTAATCGTAATAAATATGGAAAGTGTGCAAATTGGATATGAATTCGGAATAGGCCAGTCTAAATAAATAGTCTCACTTGATCACTGCACACCGAAAGTTTGCAAGACAAAGGATGTCAAGTTGTCATAATTGCATTAAGCACTTAGATGATAGCCAATTAGAAACGATCAAAATAATTAAGGTGCCAATTTTCAATTAAGTGTCACTCGTTCCAATTCGGTCTGCATTTTTATTTGGCACCATCGACATCAACGAGACGGCCCATCAATAGTTTTTCAATAAAGGTAATATATAAGAAAGACGAAATCAAGCCAAACCGAACTTAACTTACCAGATGTCTAATTTTCTTTTCGCATTTATATTTCGCGTGTTTCGTGTAAATCGTTCATCAGTTTTACACAAAACTCTCCGAAATACATCATCCAAAATTTCTACAATCCAAAGTAAATTATTAAAAGTGGTCATATGAATTAACTTTATCAACAAACCATTACGGAGATCGCGATTTTGGATTATTAATGCCTTGGGCAAAGAATTTTTGAAGCACGATAATAAATAGTTGACAAAATAATATCCAAGCCTTTATAAATTGTTTAAACATTTGGCTCGTGGGTGCCTAAATTTTGGTTCTGGTGCAGTTCAATTGTTTTGGGATGAAATAAAGTTTGCTATTTAGTAATTAAAGCAATCATAAATACCTTTGAATCACTATCGGTGGTTTTTAATAATGTTTACCTAAACTTTTTACTTGTGCATTGCCTCCCACCACAAGACCACAATGAAGAGGCCAAAGTGCCGTCAATGAAATCATCATCAGTCAGAAGACAAGTGAGAATGGTTCTGTTAATTTGGTCTGGCAGGCTTGTAGTGTCCAATTGCACAGCATGTCACAACTAACTTTGATTGGCCATAGTGCCAATTACTAATCGAACACGAAAGCCAACTTTGCAATGTTCAATGATCATTCTCGAGAATGAACTTTGGGTAACTGGCAATTCAATTTGTTTGCGCTACTGCACACATTTTGCATTGTACCGATCAGTGTGCCGGTGGCTAATACGAGTCGATTAATTGCATTTTGATTAGAGCATTACCAATAATAATTAGTATCACTCAACACAGACCAAATCGGGCCAAAATAAGTTGAAAACGTAAAATTAAAGAAGGCAGAGAAGTGAACGAATGCGAGCCACTTTGCCACAATGAGAGAATTTCACGGAATGACTGTCCGTTCGGCACTTTGCAATTGGTGCCGTGTGAGCTCACTTTTCTAATCGTGGTAATTAGTTCTCATTTCAATCTCAATTCCACGCAAATTTGACAATTAGTGAAATTGAATTTTAATTTAAATTGCTTTAAAATTGTTGCATTATGCAAGACGAAAAGAGTGCCATTGAAGTGTGTGTGTGTGTGTGGACATCTCATTTCGCAGAGTAGAGCAGTAAAAAAGTACAGCTGCACAAAGGGTCAATCGGAAATTGCAAAACGAAATGCCTCTTTTGTAATGTTACATTACATTACTAATGTATCATTCTTATTTTATAGTCCCTACTTTGCACACCGTGTTACATATACCGAAATAGCAGCACATGGACCGGCTCGAATGAATGCGGCGAATGTCATCAATTATTGATCGACCTAAATGCAACACGACATGCTCAATAATGAACCCAACACTGCGCAACCCGATACTGACCAACATGTTCTCCAGCTTGTTGAGTGCACTGTTGTGCAATCTTAATTCAATCAATCTGGTTTTATCTACATTTTTAAAATCTATATTATAAACACTATTAATTTTTATCCTTTTATGAATTGTCCGAACTAACTATATATACAACATAAATTTACATTCATCTCTCTCATATAGCACAATTGCTTTAAACCAATCGGGATTTACCGTTCTGTACACGACAAAATACTCTATTTCGCCACTAAAAATCAATGCAATCATCATCCATTATAACTAATTAGTGAATGCATTAACGTAGTCACCACTAATGTGGCATTGCATAATGCAATCGTAATAATCATCAATAGAAACAATAAACAACAACAAGCACTCAGTAAGTCAATGGACAGTATTGCACATGGCCAAATGTGCACCGCAAACAAACGGAGTCAACCAAAAATCTAATAAAATCAAACAATTCCCCTTTTAGTGAAGCCGACAAAACAAAGCGAACACAAAAAGTGACTCCAATCCTAATGCAGAATGCACGAATTCACAGTTCTACAGACGGGGGAGGCAGTGTCACACTCCATTCAATATATCACATCCCTTACCGCCTTATCAGTGTAGCGCCAGAATATCCTGTAAATGTGTCCACCCGGTAGAAAAGTGTCTCCCAAAAATCCAAGTTTGGGCATTTCCTCCTTCACCACTGATGTCCTTCCTGGTAATAATATTTTTGTTTATGTTTAAACGCACTTAGCACAAACCTTCCACTTCCAAATGATTATGACTGGAATTGTCCATCGAAATTCGTCATTTAAGTTAGGTTGGCAAAACAAGTCGATCTCGTCTATTTCTAGTCACTCGACTTGGTCGTTAACGGATTGAATCAAATTGTTGTCCATTCGTTTCCATTCATTGAATCATTAAGTATCGGTCTCGTGTGCACACATCATGCATGAGTGAAGACGCCTGAGTTCACCTGAGACTTACCTGAGTTAATTAAAATTAAAATGAAGTTACCTTCGATTCGAGCAGTAGCCCTGTTACTGTTGGTCCTTGTGCTTGGAACTGGTGATGGTCCAGCTGGTGGTGGAAATTCGGTGCAAGCCCAATATAGATTTGGCGATATTACACGAGGCGTGCTTGGCCGAATTAACGATGTGAGCAAAAACATTCACAAAAACATTCGAGAGCAGATGTGTGAATTTGCCCGACATGGACAGATTTATGTGGCACCGTGTGAACAGCAACAGCAGGGACAACAACAACCGGGCAGAGTGGTCCAAGAGGAAGTGACCATCGAAGAGTATAGACCTCGACAACCGGCACGACAGCCACAACCCGTAGAAGAGGTCATTATTGAAGAGTACAGACCTGGAAGAGGTCGAAAACCGCCACCAAAACCACAGCCCAAAAATGATGACTACGATACACAACCGTCCGAAAGTAAACCCGTCTATGGTGAGGATTACGACAGACCGAAACCTAAACCTAAACCTAAACCACAACCGAAGCCCCAACCCAAAGAAAGTAGCGATGAAGACGAAGATCAAGACTATAAAGTGAAGCCGGAAACTGTGGCTAAAGAAATGGATGATGATGAGAATGACCAAGGTGAGGATACCAAACCAACAAATAACCGAAAACCACTGCCCGGTGGAAGACCCAGTGGTGATAAGTCGGGACGGCAACAGACCGGAAATGGCAGACCGCAACCAAAACCAAAGCCTCAACCTCAGCCCAAACCACAACCCAAACCGAAACCAGGCGCCAAGCCCGGTCAAGGTGATCCGTGTCAAACGAACGAGGGCGTTGTAGGCTTCTGTATGCCCGCAACCTATTGCTACTCACAATTCTCCACCGTTGAAGACTATCGAGCAAATATATGTGAATTCAGTGAGAGTTCACCGTTCGCCACTGGTGGTTCAGGAATATGCTGTCCACAGGAGGAACCAGTGCTGGATGCATTCGGTAAGTCTATCCATCTGAAAGCTCCCTAATTCATAATGAATCCCCATGACCCAGATCTACCAATTCGAGTACCCCAAATAATGAAACCAGCCTCGAAAATTCGTTTCATCAGTCTCGAGGACATCAACACGGCTGCAACCGAGGCACAGACTTTCATACAGAAGGAAATAGACAAAGAACGGGCACTGATCCAGCGGGGCATGGTCCAGCGACAGGGTTCCATGCAGTCGATGCATCAAGCCTTCTTTGGTGACTTTGATCCGGTCCAGTTCCAACTGACCAAGGGCGGATTCATCAGTCTGGTCACTACCGTGTTGATCAAGAATAAGTGAGTTTTGAGGGCTTGAGGGGTAAGAATCCTAATCTAACCAGAATCCCATAAACAGATTCAAACTGAGCAAAGAGGAAGCCCGTGACGGTCTGTACAAGTACTCGATCGAGAACACCGATCTCGAACAGTACTGCATCAAGGAGCC
This sequence comes from Rhizoglyphus robini, assembly GCA_023373905.1. Classification (NCBI taxonomy): domain Eukaryota; kingdom Metazoa; phylum Arthropoda; class Arachnida; order Sarcoptiformes; family Acaridae; genus Rhizoglyphus; species Rhizoglyphus robini. Next base: position 7,049,907 of record JAKIJQ010000003.1, read on the forward strand.
CGACTGTATTCAGTCAAAGTACCGCTCTATCGATGGCAGTTGCAACAACCTTCAACGTCCTCTGTGGGGCAAATCAAACACTGCCTTCGAGCGACTCCTTCCACCCGAATATGAGGATGGTCTGCACGAGCCTCGAACCAAATCAGTAACCGGAACACCCCTACCATCCGCTCGTAAAGTGTCCTTTGACTGTGCCACTGCACGGAATCACCCCGAGCCTCGGTACACTCTCATGTTGATGCAATGGGGCCAGTTCATCGATCACGACCTGACACTCTCATCCTCAACCCGGGCCGCCACCGGTCAGGGTGTGGTGTGCTGTGATGAGGCCAAACAGACACCCGTGGATCATCACGCCTGCTTCCCGATCATCATTCCACAGGACGATCCATTCTATGCGCAATTTAAGCAGCGTTGTATGCATTTGGTGCGCAACTCACCATCGCCCCGCAGTGGCTGCTCACTGGGTCATCGTGAACAGATGAACACACTCTCACAGGTACTCGATGCGTCCATGGTCTATGGCTCCACGCCCGAACGGATGAAACAGTTGAGAACATTCCGTGATGGCAAACTCAAGACATCATTAATCAGGAATCTCGAATTCATGCCACAGGATCGTAGTAACCATAGTGACGAGTGCGCAATCTCAGAAGCGGAACAGCGTCAATTCAAATGCTTCCTTGCAGGTATCTCCAAGGAATTCTAACGCAATTGCTCCAATTGTACCCTCACAATTCCTACCTTCTACCCACTCACAGGCGATGTCCGAGTGAACGAGCAAACCGGCCTCACCATGTTACACAATCTCCTAGTCCGTGAGCACAACCGAATAGCAGGGAAGCTCAAGCAACTGAATCCAAATGCACGTCGTTGGAACGATGAAATCCTATTCCAGGAGACACGCCGAATCGTAGCAGCCGAAATCCAGCACATCACCTACAACGAATGGCTCCCGATTGTGCTCGGCCGTAAAGTGATGAAACTGTTCACCATTCAGCCCAAACCATTCGGTTTCACCAAGGACTACAATCCACGGGTGAATCCAAACATACTCAACGAATTTGCCACTGCGGCCTATCGATTTCACTCGCTGATTCAGGGCACTTTTGTACTGTTGGACAATGAGGGCCAGCCGACACATCGCTTCAAACTGCACACTCTGTTCAACAATCCCAAAACTATTTACATGGAGAATGCGTTCGATCAGTACTTGAACGGATTCAGCACTGAGCCGGCGCAGACGTTCGACAAGTTCTTTACGGAGGAGATTACAAATCATCTGTTTGAGGAACCAAAGTCGGGATTCGGTAAGAATGGAAATGAACAATCCAGAATTTAAAAACCTCTACCCAACTAGGAATGGACCTAATTGCGCTCAACATCCAACGAGGCCGAGACCACGGTCTGCCCGGCTACAACAGTTACCGTAAAATCTGTGGTCTTCAGTCCCTCCGCTCTTTCAATGACCTCGACCAGATCATGCAACCAGGCTCCGCGGCAGTGTTTGCCAAACTGTACAAACACGTGGACGACATTGATCTGTTCATTGGTGGCGCCCATGAGCTCTCACTACCAGACGCACTCGTGGGACCCACTTTTGGTTGCATTGTGGCGGAACAGGCGAGACGTGGCAAAGTGGGCGATAGGTACTGGTACGAGAACGGTGGACTGCCACAGTCCTTCAGACCAAGTAAGTGTATAACAATCGATTAAGATTATATCGTAACAGTGTCTGTAGCATCTTAACAATCGAAAGTATCGTTCTAATCTCCATCACTATCTCTAGATCAACTATCTGAAATACGTAAAACGAGTATGGCCGCGCTAATATGCGAAAACGCAGACACAATCACGAAGGTTCAACCGCTCGCCTTCCTACGTCCGGGCGGATTCAACGCAAAGGTGCCCTGTGAAAAGATTGCCCGAATGAATCTACAAGCGTGGAAAAATGAAAAACTATGGGAGGAATAGATAGAATAACCTTTGACAATTGAACTGTATGACCTTTTTAATAATAATAAATAATCAAAGAATAATCAAATTCATATATTCACAATCCCTTAAGTAATGATATGAGAAAAATTAAAAACAAAGACTAATAATAGCAAAGACAGCCCAAATAGTAAAAACAGAGGTAAACACAAAGAAAGCTTACAGCTAGAGATGCGATGTTCCATGGTGGAACATTGTTTGGTCCAAGGGTAAGAGAGCACATTCATACAAGAGGATTACTCTACTACTTGGCAAGGGCAAATAGATCGAATGGCTCTTCAAACATATTCGAGGGCAGCGGGGTACAGTGGGTGGAGTTGAAATTTTTCATCAGCTTGAATGCCTACCAGGTGCAATACGTAATTAGTAATCAAATATAGTAGAATATGAAACGATATTGTCACTCATCACTCACTATCGTTCTGTTGCGATCGAAAAAGAGTACAAAATCGAATACTCTAGATGCACAGAACTATCCGATAGTTAGTGAAGAACGAATCCAAATATCACAAGTAAACACAAAAAAGCCAACTCAACTCACCATAAAAAGAATAATATCCTTTGCCTGTTCCAGCCCAATCTCCTCCGCATCAATATCCAACGGATAATTCTCCAACTTATTGGCGGTGATGTACGAAAGAAGGGACGCCAAGCACTGATCGTGATCAATTCTTCGGAATAGATGCGCTAAAACATTCACAAATAACGTTACATTAGATCAAATAGATAGTAATAGTATACTTACTCGGAGTTGATGTATGAAGGAAAGCCTCCACCTGTCCGTACACATCACTGTTTCGCATCAGTCGGGGAAATCGAATTTGAAGTAGTTTGAGCAGAATTTGGTTGCCACAGTTGGTTCGCACCGGATCCAGTGGGTCAAGCGGTATAATTTCGTCTTGTAGTCGACGAATCAGCATCACTGGACCGCTGAAACGATTCAGATAGGCAGACACGTTCAGGTTGAAGTGATTCCGTATGGTCGAGTCAACCAGTGGCACTAGAACAAAGTACAGATCTTGTAAATAGAAATGGGAGTCGACGGATTAATAATACACTTACAAAGTAGCGGCATCATTTTTGCACGTGCCAGTGGTAGAACATCATCAAAACTAGCATCAAGGATGACACCCTTCAACTCGGGATACTGTGATGCAGCCCAAGCCGCGGGAAAGCCCCCAATAGACCAAGCGAAAATGTAAATATTCTCCAACTTAAAGCCCAGCCTGGTGACCGCAAAGTTGATCACCGAATCGAAAGCGTTAATCTCATTCTGTGGATAGGGCGAACCGGTGCTGCCACCAAAGCCCGGATGATTCCATCCCAGGACAGAGTATTTGAGATTGACGGGCGATGAGAAGACACCAATTTCGTAGAAGCCTGCGTTGCCCTCCGAACAGATCACCAGTGTGTCGCCTAAAGGGGTTAAGTTTTAGAGGGCTAAGAGTCGATTCGATTTCGACTTACCTTTAGGATCCTTCTTGCGATTATCCGCAAAAATACAATCAATATGATTACCATCCCGTGCCTCTAACTTGTACCGCTCGGCATGATAATTCTCAATCAGAAATTGCCGCCCAGTAACCAGAGCATTCTCGAGCACTTTATGCAACAATCCAAGCGAACCAGGATAGAGCATAATCCGTCCAATGGAGTGCGCCATAAGCCAGGACACAGCCCGCACCAGTGGACCATCCAGACCCGGTTGACCACCACTCTCCTGTAGTGGTAGCAGTGTTGGAATACGCTCCTGGGCGTAGACGCCCTCGGACCAACGAAAGTCCACAGGCCATTCTTTGAAGTCATAATCATACGTGAAGCGTAGTTTGGTCCGTGCTTCGAGAATCTGTTTCGAGCGATCGTCATCCTTCTTCAAGGCAGCTGCATCACCTCCAACTGCTGCACTCTTGAAAGTCTGAATAAACTCCCGATAGACAGGATTGCGCGAACGAAAGAATCCTCTCACAATCGATGAGGCGAGATAGAGCACAGTCATGGTGACCACAATACGAAAAGATGTACTATGGACAAGGGCACGGGCGACCGTACGATGCTCACCCAGTTCAGCAGATGGGGACAGATAGTTACGATAGAAGTAGTACACGATATAGGGAGATGCAAAGGTGGACACTGATTTGACGAGACCAATCGAACGAATCACATAGTCGGAGTAGCGTTCAAAGGTGAATGGAACATAGTCACGTGATCTCTACATTAAAAAAGAAGGTAAACAAAAAAAATTAACCCTTTCATCCCCATAAGAAAAAAAGTACTTACATTTTCATCAAACAATCGATACAACGACGGACCAAAGATGTAATCAAAAATGGATGGCATGTCTAGAAAAAAACAGAATTACTATAAAATTCCTAAATTCAACAACTAAATGTGCAATTAACGAATATTCTTTCTCTCTTTTGGAAACTAATCTAACATATGGTTGTCTATTACATAAGACTTATAATAGGCAAATAAGAATAGAATGCAATCGTCAATTGCATAATAATAAGTGTAATTATATAATAAAATATAAAAAAGACAAAAATTACTTATGACAGTGATGATGTTGAAGAAATATTTCGCAATTTGAAAGACAAGCGGGAATTGGGTCTTTGGTTTGGTAGTACCGAACACACAAAATAATGATGAAATGCGCGTGATTTGGTTAGTAAGATGAGACGCGGATTGCCACACAAAAGATATACACTAAAAACTATGTTATTAGTAAAACAGTAACAACAACAAAATAAGTTACGGATAGAATTATTAAGGCAAAAGAGAGACTTACGAAACTGGTGATAAGACCAGAAAGTGTAATCAGAAGAAAGATCGAGAAATGAGGTCGTCGGTTACATCACACACACCTCAAATGGTAGTCGATTGTTTCGATTAGCAGCCGAAAATGAACCGAGATGTCCGAAAAAAATGACAAAAATTCAGACACAAACCAAAACAAACGAGCTCAGAATGACTCGACCGTACTTTACGTGTGTTTACAACAAAAGCATATAAAGAAACTTTCGCGGCAATTTGCATCAATTTAAATAAACTTTCCGGAAAGTGGGCGCTGCTACCCACAATGTTGAAATAAACTTGACTCATTCGGTAACAGTAACACTGTTTGTGGATTGTGTGGTACATTGTTAGATTTGTGTTTATGTCATACAGTCGGCGACAGCATTACAGCAGACAGAAGAAACATCTCCTGATCTGGGCTTGTCTTGTTGCGCCTTTTGAAGTCTTTTGTCGTTGGCTTTCGTTTTTCGTTAGGAAATCCGAACCCCTCGAAGTTCTATTCTTCGTTCGTTGAAGGCATTATCCTTTCGGCTATTACCATCACTAACGGTACCCAACAGGATGACCCACGAACTACCACAGGACTCGACCCGTCGACTTCAGCCACCGAAGCAATCCCTGGACGATGCGTACGCTATTCCTGCAAACTTTCTCGAGATTGACGTTGTGAATCCGCTAACCCACGGCATTGACCGCAATCGCTACACCGACTATGAGATTCGCCTCCGTACCAATTTGCCGATATTCAAGCGTAAAGAGTCGACCGTCCGTCGACGGTACTCGGACTTTGAGTGGCTACGTTCAGAGTTGGAGCGTGACTCGAAGATTGTGGTGCCACCACTGCCGGGCAAGGCCTGGCAACGACAGCTACCATTCCGCTCGGACGATGGTCTCTTTGAGCCAGAATTTATCGAGGATCGTCGCAAAGGCTTGGAACTGTTCCTCAACAAGGTGGCCGGTCATCCGCTCGCCCAGAATGAACGCTCACTGCATATGTTTCTACAGGATTCGGTGCTCGACAAGGGTGGTTACGTGCCCGGCCGGATTCGAAATATGTGAAGAAGAAGGAGGAGGACCAGAGGACTCTTTAGCCGAACCAAAGGGCAGCAGCAGAACTAAGGATTCTTCAAAAGGGAACATCGAAAGCGTATCTTATCATCTGCCGAAACATACCTTGAACATCTCCAATTCAACAAACAACATCCAACAACATCAAGTTCTTCTTCAAATAACCCCAAATGCCACTTTTTAAACCAAATGTGATCTCTATACCTTTTTCCCCTATGTGTAATGTCTCTGTTATGTCTCGGTGCACTCGAAAATATCTTCACGCTCACCATCTTCTTTTTATTCTTCTTGTTCAAGAATCTTCAACACAACAGTCAACAGTTTGTCTATATGTTTTATCTTTTTATCTTTATTATTATTATTGTTCTTTTTATTACTTAACAAGCAAGTGTGTATTATTATGATTTTCGATGTTCGAAACCAAAAATATATTATAAAATGCATCATTTGCCCTAAATTAAGTTTGATTTTGTTGGCGTTCGCAAAATGTCGCATTACTTTTTGATTCTCTTTTTGGTCATCGCCATCATCTCGTGTTCCGGGACTTTGGGCGAGGCCACTACTACTGATGAAGTCGAGTATCAAGAATCGTTATCGTCATCACCGTCATTCGATTCTACTAACCAAAGTTCGTTATCTTTATCATCTTCAAGTGATGGTGATGATCTTCTTGACGACGATCTTCAAGATTCGACAACATCGGGCAGCGGTAATATGAAGATGTTGATGCTTTTCAGTGGTCTAGCAGTGGTGGCAGTACTTCTATTAGGCGTGGTATTCTATGTACTACGTTCCGGTGGTAATGATAATCGTCGTCGTTCTTCAAGACAAGATTCGGAAAAGGCTTCCAAATGGAAACCATCATCATCTTCGACTTCGGGTGGTTCGATTATTCTGAGTCATCGAAGATCAACCTTGATCAAGCCTTCTTCGGCATCGTCTGAAGTACAAGAGACCACTCCCGAGTCAACAGCACCACCAACAAGCAGCAGTCAGACGTTCACCTCGGCCAGTCCTGGTAGTGGTGGGAATAACCTCGAAAAGGTCAGGTCTCCACAACCACAACAAGTCAACAACGCAACCCAAACGGGATCATCCACAAACGAAATGATCGTAACTTCGAGCAGCGAACCAATCCCACTAGTGAACACTACGGATACTAAAGTTAATAATCCAGAAGGATTATCCAAGGGGGCTGTACCGACCTCCACACCTCCTCCCGACAATGTCCAGAATGACAATCCAAAGATGAAGATCATTACACCACCCGAGGACATGCCGAAAACAGCCGTAAAGAAGGGCAAAGGTCGACCACGAAATACCAAACCAACAGCATCCAACATTGTACAACTGCAACAAACACTGAAGTCATCAGTGCTACTGTCGCCCACTACTACTAGTGAGGATACAACTCCGCCGCCACCACCTCAGTCACCTTCGACCATTGACACCACGAAGATGATGATGAAAAAGAAGAAGAGAGGCAGACCTAAGACCACCAAAGGAGCAAAGGTCAGGCGAGGTAAGGGGACCAGTCCTGTACCACCAAACAGTCCGATGATGATGTCCAAGATTGCCTGGAAGATTCATGTTGAGGGTCAACATCAAAAGGACCAGCAACAACAGAATCAACAGAATCCACCGAAGACCATCATCATCAAGGGTAAAGAAACCCAAGAAGCCGAAGACCCAGAGATCCAAGAGGAGGATCCACCTGAAGAATAGTAATGCGATAAATATTAATCAATAAAACAATTTAATAATGCACAATCCATAAAAATCGTAACAATCCACAATACTTATCTACATGTTTATTTCTATTTACTGTTCATATTTCTACTCTATAATGTAACTATTTACTATCTTCATTTTCAAAAATCAGTCTCAGTTAGCTTGACCTTACGAGACAGTAGAAAGCATACCAAAATGGACACTACTACAGTACCGATTGCGAACAGGTAGAAATTCTCCTCGTCGAATACATCCTCAAAGGGTGGGAAGTAGCTGTATAAATTATTGTATATTTGAGAGTGGATTTTGAAATGATTGCGCGCTAGGTCCTTCACCATGATGATGATGAATAGTAAATAGTAAAGAGTAGAAGGGTGAGAGGTCGAACAGGTAGTAATGAATAGTAATGACTAATTAGTACTATTCGGCATTATCGGTGAATTGCACGGAGAATTGGTTGAAGTGCTGCAGTAGTTCCAGAGTGGACAGATTCGCAGTTTTGAAGATGATCTTTTTCCCGTTTTCTGTGAATAGCCAAACCGTAAATAAATAAAATTACTCGTAACTTCGGTAACTAACCCAAATGTGCGGTAACCAGTGGCTCCTCCTGACCTGACAGAATATCCGTACGTAGAGAGCACTTGGGATTCGTTTTGCGGACCTGTTTCGTGTCGATTGTGGTGAGGAATTCCCTTTTTTTAAGAAAGAGTTAAAAATTAATACCGAGATTAATAATAACCAACATGATCATATTACCGTATGGAAGCAACCTTCGGGTGAAATGGATCAAACTGAAAGTGTAACCGCTTGTAGGGCTTCAGCTGGAGGGTGCGCTTCTCGGAGTTGAAAGCGAGTAAAAGGGGATTCTTGGCTTTCGCACTGGCAACTCGGGGCAGAATTTTCGAGAACATAGATCTGTGGAAATACCGAATACAGATTAGTATATGGTCACTAGACATGTTCTAAATGGAACTAACATTGCTGAGGATCCAGTGAATCAAACACTCAACAGACTGACAAGACAATACTCTCCACCGTACAATAAACAGACAGGAACGTAATAATAAAAAGAAAATAAAATACTCACGCAGATTCTGTGGGGATACAGAGGTAGTGGCAGGAAGGAAGAGAATATTCTGGTTAACCAGAAATCGTTGGTGTACAGAATCGGGTGTAGAATGACGGAATTATATAGAATCCTGTGGTTGGAGGATCTTTTGAGTACCGAAAAGAAATAAACCGAAGATTCTAAAAGAAAATAAATAAATAACAAAATAATTAGAACCAGATTATACACCAGAATATTCTCATCGTACCTTAATAAAATGTCCGTGGGTTAGAAGAATAACCAAAAAGATTATGAACCAGAAAAACAAGTATCCAAAATCAAATAATCAACACAACCAAAGCAGAACATGTGTGGCCAGTAGAGGACAATGTTTGGTTGAAACAGTGGCGTTCAATAAAATACAGGAGCTGTAGCGCCCATATAATTTTAAATTTCTTAATTGTATTTTGCATAACTTTGTTTATGAACAAGGTGAAATGGACGGTACTGCCCCTTAATTACGATATTCTGAATACGTTGCCTGCTATTATTAATTAAACGAAGAGATGTTCACAGATGACGTTTTTTGTTTGATGTTGAAAACAAGCGCGCGCTAATGGTAATATTGAGATTACTTGAACTTTACTCATTCTCGTTTTGTGTTTAGTTGTGTATAAGAAGCGATGCACACGTGTTTAGTCTGTTCAGTGTTTTGTTGTTTGTTCGTTTCGACTGTCGCTTTGTTGGTCACTGACTGGTCAGTCAGTCCTCCCTTGCTCGCCACTTGTTTTTCTTTGTCACCCGAACCAATGGCCTCTTCTCCACCCGAAGACCCCAACAAGCAAATCCAGCAGCAACTGGACCGAATTGCGCATGGTCGAAATGGATGCCAAGCCCGAGCTTGATCGTTTCCACTTTCTCGACTACATTATGGAGTACGAATTACTTATGGAGACATTACCACGCGAGTTGTTCACTGTACAGGAGAAGAGGCTTTTCCAGTTGTTTGACATCTTCAAAACGCGCTTCCCGATAGATGGCCAAATTGCTGGAGCCGTACCCGATTCGACCTCATCGACCAAGAAGAAGACTCCCAAAGTGAAGCCCCTCATCAAACCCCGGTGGAACGCCTCGACTAAGACTCCGAAAAAGTGAAGCGAACCAATTTGGATGGGTCAACTAAATCCAACAAGTGATTCCAATGTCATGTCATCGAAAAGAGTTGAATCAATTTCTGTTTAACAATTTGTACAATCAATTGACGCATTCGAATGTTACTCTTACTGATACTGTCCTATTCCTGACCTATTTATTAATTAAACAAACTTATTGTGTGTTGTATTAATCTTGTTGTAATTAATCAAATCTATGCTCAAGTGATGACCGACTATTGTGTCTCTGAAATCGATATTGTTTTCTTTAGGCCATTCAGTAGCGAAACAAAATTAGCTGTACAGTCGTACATGCGCTTGATATTCCCTCTGGTGGTTGCACAATGTAGATGAACAAATTCGATTACATACATAAAAGTCACTTTGGTTGTTCACTTTTGTCTTGTCTGGCATTTGTCTGTCTGCTTTTCAGTTTGGCTTTTTGTGTTTCGTTGCCATTCACTCCATCTCTTTACCTTCCTCATCATTTTCACCTCGTACCCTCTAGTGAGTCAGTTCCAAAATGGCCTCGTCCCAAGCACCACCACCGATAAGTGCTGAGCAGAAATTCAGTGAAATCCGCACAGAACTGCTTGAACAACTTGCCGTACGTCCTGCCCGAACCCGTGAAGAATTGCTACCGTACATTGACCTGTACGGTGAAATGATCGAGCACACTCCTTTGAATCAAGATGACCTGGAGTTCCATTCAAAAGTGTTCGCTACATTGTGTCGAGCAGTCTCAAGCCGAGAATCTACAGAACCGTCGGAAGTGGCATCTACATCTGAAGAAAACTTGTCATTGCTACAGTCGTGGTACGAGGGTCCAGTGCCTCTGGTCAAGAGGAAGAAGAACATTACCCTGGAGAAGCCTGATGCGAACAATTCAATCAGTGGCCTGTAATGTAATCTATTATTATTGTATATATTCTTGTTTTTATTCCATTTAATAAAGAGTCTTCCATTATGGTGATGTACTACGTTATCGATATTATTTACTTTTGATAGAATCGACATACATTATTCGATATTATCGATTCTGTATATGTTGTATAACATTTAGCATTAGATAGATAGTGAGTTAATCAGAGTGATGAAAGACTCTATCGTTATCTCTGCCGTTTTGATGGAATCAATATTCGATACTATCACTATCAACATTCAGTATCAGATAGAACGCGATAGTGACTGATGAACGAATCTAGAAATTTCTACAAAAACTTTATTTTTTTAAATAAATAATAAATAAGTTAGCACATTCTGATCTTTTGGATTGCTTTTTGGCTTTTGCAATTGGAACACCTTTGAATTTATTGCTTTAGATAACATAAAGAAGGGTCACTTTTGGTTTGGGGGGCTGAGGAGGGTTAACCAAACGGACACACCCGCAAGAGTCTACCTCTTATAGATAGGTCTCATGGGCGTGAACGGGTTAAACCACACTATAACATTGGCGGTGTTTGGTTTTGGTTGGTTGATTTTGGTTTGTTGGTAAGGCACTTGAGTGGTGATTGGTTGCCATGTTTGGGTTGTTGAGATGTCATTGGGGGTATTAAAAAGTATACAAATGCAGATGGTCGCGTGTGTGTTGTGGTTGAGTGGGGTTGAAAGGGTTAAATATTTGGTTTACTTGGCTTTGGCTTCTTCGGGATAAGGACCAGTCATGATGTTCTTCACAAAGGCTAGTACGAGATAAATAAAGATAAAGATTAGATCATACTAAAACACAATCGAATCGAATCATCATCCTACTATCGATAATAAATTTGATATCGAATCGAATCGAACTGAAATGATAGTGAAGTGATGAACGGCTCTGTGTTTCGGTACATACTTTCATATTTGACGAATCCCTCATCGTCGGCAACACCTGCGCACTGTTTCAGGATATCCTCAGCCTCTGGATCGGTCAACTTCTCGCCCAGGGAGAGCAGAATGTGGGCCAACTCAGCCTCCATCATGGTGCCATTCTCGGCCTTGTCGTACACCTTGAGACCCTCCACCAGATCCTCGTATGCGCCGATGTCCTTGTCCTTCTTCACCTGCGAGTAGATGGGCAGGAACTCCTCGAATGTCAGCACCTTCTGGCCTATACAAAGTGGAACATGAGTCAAAGGTGAAAGGTAAAAGGTGCCACGTGTCACAACGTACCCTTCTTCTTGGTGCCACCATTCTTCTCAATGAGAGCTTGGGTGGGACGGGTGTCGAGTGACCTCAACAGGTCACCAAGGTTGAAGCTATCGACCTTGCCTTCACCGGTGAAATCGTAGATCTCAAAGTGGAGACGAGCCTCTGTTCATTCATTAGGAGGAGGAGGGCAAGAACAAAACAAAATCGTCAGTATCGAAACATTCCGTAGAATCCAACAAAAAGAATATTCTATATGCATGTTCGTGTATATGAGGATTCTCCCAATGCACACCCAATACGGACTTGTTGCTAAATATAGAATCCATCCTCTCTCTGCTTCATTCATTCATTCATTCATTCTCTCCTGCATCACCCTGCATGAATATAGCATCTCTAGTAGAGATTCTTTAGAGATTCTCTACTACTACGAATTCTGTCTGGTTTGCCTAATTTAGTCCATACACCCAACATTATTATCATTAGCATAAACCAATTACCCAAAAAGTCTGTAATCTCGGTTTCTGTTCTATTCAAGTATACAGATACAAGGATCTAAAGTAGTGGGCGAAAGACTCAATAAATCATTGAGTGATTCTGCAAATTATATACACATTTTACAGACAGAATCGATTCTTCCCAAAAAACCCACAAAAACTAGATTCTGTAAAGTGACTATATCCACAACAAAAAGAGAATTTCAACTTACTCTCAACTTCTGGTGGTTTCAAATCGGCCTAATTGAAGATAATCCAAAGTTGAATCCAAATTGGCGTAAAGAAGATTGAACAATTCAAACATAAAGTAAAGTAAATCCAAGAATAAAGAATCCAAATTCAAATGAAACAAAAACGATACAAAAATGTTAAAATCCAATCAAGGTCAGGTTAAAGGTAGCTATCATCATCATCTTACCATTGCGAAGAGGGGGTGGTTACTTTAAAAGGTGAGTCACGACAAAAGGCAACTAATTGTGAGAAGAAGAAGAAGACAATTAATGAAACAATTGAAACAAAACAAAAATCCAAATAATCCAAAAAGATAAGATGAACAGCACTTACACTGAGCGACACAACCGAGCTGTATCTTCTTCAAAAGTCGACTGGCACTTTGAGTTGTACCACCAAACGATATGCATTCAGACTTGTTGGTCGACGCCATATTGGCCTCACGCCATACACACACGAACATTCAATTGAACAAGACAAGAGTGGGCGTGACAGGAGTGAATCCAATTCCTCTCCTCCAGTGTCCCTCTTTCCTTTCACTCACTCATACCACCAGATAGACCATAAATTGACCTAAAATAGCTCACACACATCAAGAATATTCTTCTTCTTCTTCTCCTTAATGTCAGTGATGTGTCGGATGTATGTGTTCAACAGTTTCACACATTCACCGAATCGGTTAGAATCCGTGTATATGCTATCCTGTGTGTGTATATCTAGGACAATCTCTCTAGCAGCATTCGGTTCTGTTCAATTACCAATTCGAACTCACGAGTGCAGTAAAACCAGAAGCAACAGTAAAAGAAGAATAATCAACCAGGCATTACGCTATATTTAACACATTTGCCCCATCAAGAATTCTCATCATACAATCTTTAGTAGAATCCTCTTCTCACTCAAAGCAGTAGTGGAAAAGAATATTCTCTCTCTCTCTCTCTCTCTCTCTCTTCTCGGTAGCTCTCCTTCTCATCTGCTCAACACAGATTGATCCCTCTGCCTTCAATCTCATCCTGCATCAACATCATCATCTCACGTATAGAATCTCAAACCAACAAATTCCTCGAATCCCATTCAGGTTTGGCTTCCATTCAAAGCAACATTCCAACACCAAATGTAAACTATAGTCCCCCGGGTGGAGGATTCTCTTTACCGCACTCTCAAATAGGTAAGTCGGAGCAATAATATTGCGTAAACACAATTACAATTCATATCCATTCGTTCATTCACTAGCTCCGACACACAAAACCCAAAAACAGAATCCCTCAACACAAAACCATCAACCTTATCCACCTTTTTACAACAATACCAACAAAACACGTACACGTTCACCACCACCATCAGTCTCTTTAAAATTTGATTATTCTGCACATGTCGGTATATAATAATAAAAGAAACAGAATATTCTGGAAGAATCCATCAAGACACTGACTTACACTAACAGTGTGTATGACGTGTGCAATAGGCAACACTTTATTAGGTAAAGAAGAATGCAGAATAGTGCAACAAGAAGATGTATGTGTGTGTGTGTAATGACTCTTGTGAGAAGAGGAGCAAAATAAGAACAGAAAAGAGTATATTCTTATTACACTTGTTAAGATGACTTGTAAATGAGTGTAATAAAGAATAATAATAATAATTAACGAAAGAGTTTAATGATGTTTTATACTTAGAAAACGAAAAGACAATGGAAAAGAGAATATTTTGTACATACATGGGACATTCCGGGAGAGGGAGGGCGTGTAGGGGCAATCGAGAATTCGAACCTATTAATCTATATTCTTCAATTAAGACAAGAATACTCTTTCTGTAAATGAAAACAACAAAACATTAAGATAAAGCAAACTATCGAATAAAGACATAGTCGTTCATCACTATTATTGCGAGATCTATTCGGAATCGAATTCGATATATCGACTATCTATCTATATCTACTATCGATACTGAGAATCCAATGCACAACAATCGGATGAAGGATAATGAAGCATGAAGAATGAAGCATAGTCGTTCGTCACTATTATCGATCACTATTTGACATCATTTTACTATCTATTCTGAGAATCTATCGAAAATGAATTCAAATTTGAAGTCATCTTTCACTATCGATACCAAGGATCAATAGAAATCTGAATTTAAATTCGAAATCTATTAACTACAATCGATACAGGAAATCTATAAAAATAGGTATCGAAATCGGTTGAATCTAAACCAAAACATATGGTAAGTTATGAACGACTCATTCTCGGAACTCACCATCTTCAGATATTCTAGACCTAATCCATTTTCAACTTCAACGATGTCATATTCTTGCGAAAGTGATGTGGCAATGGAGCCCGTACAAAAACATTGGTTCCATGCACGCCAGCCTGTGGAATGGTGCACAGGTATGCGTGTAGATGCATTGGCACGTGTCGCACCTTCTGCTGTCGCACCTTGAGTGAGTTCAACATGTCCGCTGGTAGTCGTTGTGGTGTGAGTGAATCCAAATTCGAGTACTTGTGATCACCCAAAATAGGACACCGAATGCCGAAGCCGAGATGGACGCGAATCTGATGACGGACACCAGTTTGTGGGAATACTTCGAGTAGAGCAGCATTGCCACCCGCTTCGGACACCACTCGATAGCGGGTAATGGCCTGACGGGCAGTACGGGCTGGCCGACGATGGGCCCGAATGTCCTCCACCGGTTCAGGACACAGTACCATACGTTCCCGCTTTGCACCATCGGGCGACTTGATGTAACCCAACTCAACCGGAATATCAATCACACCTTCACGTATATCTGGACAATTCTTCGTAATACACAAATACTTCTTCTCGATTCGATGTTCCTTGAAGAGACGGGCCAACTCGTGGGCTTTGGCCTGAGTTTTGGTCAACAGCAGCACTCCCGTAGTATCACGATCCAGTCGATGTACAGTGTACAATTTCTCAACGCCCAACCGTCCCGCAAGTTCAGGTAGAAAATAGTTGAGATGAAGATAGGAATTGAAACGACCTTTGACACGACTAGTCGAACTCTTGGACTCACCAGAATCAACGGATTCTTTACCTCCACCACTACCATGAATAGACATTCCGTACGGCTTGTTCAGTGCAACAATGTCCGAATCGTTGTACAGAATTTGATTGTACAACACATCGACAATCTCATCGTTGGTCATTGCAGAATAATCGGGAACCTGATTTTTCAGTATTCGAAAACCTAAAAGAATCAAGAATAATAATCCAGAAATGCCCAAAAGAACCGAAACAAACCTTTAGAATCCAGAACTTCCTTTTTGTTGATCAACTTTTTGAGCTGATCATAGCCCTCCTGAAAGTGAGCAGTCCTTTTGCCCGAATAGATCTCTTTGAGATAGTCAATTCCGGTTAGGGTTTGTGGTGGTTCAAATAGAGGAGATTCGGCCGTTTCGGGGCCCAACTTGACCGCTGCCATTCGTTGGGACAATTCTTGTTCGGTCAGGGTTGAGAGATTCTCTTCGGGGACCGGGGCACCGAGTACTGGATCCTTCTCGTGTTTGGCAGCTTCGTGTTCAATCCTATTTATGATTATAAGAGATATTAAAAGATTTTTAAATAAACTAGAGACTAACCAATCAGAAGATTCTTCTTTAATATTCTTATGTTCATTCTTCTTTTGATTCGACCAAATTCGACCTTTTTTGAGTGAAGCCGCAAAATCGTTCGCATAACGAAATGCAATCCTCGAACTGAGCAGTGATTTGGGTTCCATTTTGGACTCGACAACAGGGATATTTTCGTCAATTTCGGGTAATCTTTTAGGCGGTTTATCCGAATGATAAGAATATTCATCTTTTTCTATTGAAGAATCCTCCTCCTTCTTGAGCGATGTAATCTGATGTTGCTCCATATGACGGACAATGTTGGCCACTGGATTGGCCGCTCTCTGTCGTGAGCCATCACCCGGCACCGCGATCATATCTTCCTTCCGTTCATATTCTCCATGATACAGCGGAATATTCTCCGAATCGAGTCGTATCTGACCGAACCAGGTTCGTTTGATCGCTGATGGTTCGACACCGGTTGAGTTCTTCTTATTCTTCTTCGGATCCAGCAGTGGCTTGTACTTTTGCATCAACTGTTCCCGATGGGCCTCCTTCTCTTCGTAACCGTACTC
Source organism: Rhizoglyphus robini (assembly GCA_023373905.1). Classification (NCBI taxonomy): domain Eukaryota; kingdom Metazoa; phylum Arthropoda; class Arachnida; order Sarcoptiformes; family Acaridae; genus Rhizoglyphus; species Rhizoglyphus robini. The sequence goes on from JAKIJQ010000003.1 coordinate 7,066,689, forward strand.
GCCGTGAACTATCACAGAATCGTCCACCTCCCGAATGCCGAGATAGTCGTTTTGATCACTATTCTGTTGATCGATTATTGTGGATGATATTTGATTTGAAGAAGGTGAAGTCGGTAAATCATCGTCCCGAAAAGAATCGCGTGACCGAATTGCCGCCGCAGTGGTGGAACGGACAGCTCGAGCCAGGAAACGTCGTTGATCATCCTGAATCGACTTGTATGCTTCACATCTCCTCAATAAAATCTTATCGAGCAGTCGTTTGTTGTGTCGTAACATAATTTTGATAAAAAACGAAGAGATCCAAAGAAAAAAAGATATCAAAGCACCAAAATAACAAACCAAAACAAATCAAAACACACGTGAAAACATCAACTATTTACACCCAAAAGTGTATGATCGAAATAGTCTATGTTTTGATCAAACACAGTGCAGTGGCGTTAATATACGGTGGGCGGTACATCACCCATCTATAATAAAATGATTGCATTTTATGAATGTAACATATCTATAAATAGATATTCTTAGGTGTTGTGCTGCACAAAATTAAATTTTCTGAATGCGCGAATAAAACATTTTGGCGAACACACTTGTCTGTCTTTTGTTTTGCTTTGAATTAATTGCTAAAAATTTTTGATTTTCAGTTTTATTTTTGATATCTTTTTCTGATTTACATTTTATTATTGTGTAAGTTTTAGTGTAGTTTTGTTATCTGTTTATCTCACAATCTCTATTATCTATTAGAATGTCCAATTATAGCACACCAGTTCGTGTGCCAAGTAAACACACAAACCACAAGGAACTTTATGCCCAAAAAACGCCGAAATCAAAATTGCCTTCTTCCTCATCATCGTCTTTCAGTTCCTCGCCATTTAAAAAGTCAAAGGTCAAAGATGAAGATAATAATACTACATCATTTAGTAAACGATCTACAGGTAATGTTATATACTAGTTTTTGTCAATTTACTATTTATTTTTGTTATATTATACAGTCAAAGAAGAATTGATTAATTTGGAGGATGACGACGATGAGATCGAACTTCTGGATTCGGATGATGATGATGATGATATTGATCCAGAAGAAGAAGGTGATGACCCAACCAAGCACCAATGGAAACCTTTGACCGTACCGACTGCCGAAGAAATGGAAGAATGGGAGAACAGTTTTTCGGATCTCGATCGTATCGAACGCAAAATTGACTACGCCGAACTGTGTCTTCGGCCCGACCTGCCCCGTGAGAAGGACATGGAGGCGGTAGTGGACGATAAAGATTTAGTGTCCGAAGCCCTGCTACATCAACTCATACCGAAGCTGTACGTAATGACCGAAGGGGATCGGGAGTTGATCATCAAGAATGACCTCAAAGTTCAACAAGGACGATTCTCGAAGGTGGAGAATGCTTATCTACTGCGGAATTGGTTACGCTTTCTGCAGGATTATATTGTGCCCGATCCGTTGTTGCTGTTTGGTTTCTTTAAACGAGGCGAAAATCGTTCACTCAAACTGTATTATCATGCTTTTGGATTGAGAACAAAGCTACTGCTTCGACTGGGACTTGATTTGCCTAATAGGTAAGTGATGGAGATATTTAACTTTGCCCTTACCTTTTATATCTTACATCTTAGGACCCTGTACCAAATATACTGCCGCTCTCGTGTCTTCCTGTCAGGTCTCAAAAAGGCAAAAGACTTTTCCGAAAAAGATCGTGACACCATCCTGTCCGGCCACCGTGTTCACGGTGATCAGTATTCGAAATTCTGTGAAGCTCACGGTTTCAACCCAAAAGCGGCCCGTGAAGTGGTGCGTAACACAATCAAACCCAGTGGTGTGAAGCTCAACTCGGGCCTCTGGACCAATGAGGAGATGGGTCAGTTGAAGGAGAATGTTCTCAAGATTATGAAGAAACACAAACTGGCAGGTTATGATGGCATTCCGTGGAGTGAGGTGGCAGCGGACATGAAGCGGTCAGACGTGCAATGTCGACAGCGATTCTTCAGTAAAGTGATGTTCATGATGGTGCAAACGAAGACGGACATGGAGGTGTGGGATGATAAGTTCGATATGGCACGGCTGATTGCACTGATGGCCAAGTGTAATTGGTCAGATGAGACGATGATTGATTGGGATTTTATTAAGGAAAAGTTCTCGATGTAAGTTTATGGGAAACAAGAATCTGAACTAACCTTTAATCTTTACAGCGAATGCTTCAACATACTATCCCGCTCCTGGCGAGTGGCCCGTAACGTCATTCCCGATTATCACACAAAAACACTGACAGAAGTGCTCGACTATCTGTACCAGCTGAAGGTTACCAAACCGTACAGTCGAAATTCACGTAAATTAGCCGAAATTGAAGCATTCGCCACGGAGGCTGTAAAAGATCTCTAATATATCGATTTTTAGGCATTTATCTAAAGGACCAAATAAAAAAGTAATTTTTTGTGCATTTTTTATTATTATTATTATTGCGAAATTATCAATACAATAGGATGCCATCTTTGTTAATGATATACATTTTGATCTCATAATGGACCAGAACACAATTATTGCTTTCATAATACACAGAAAGATAGGTGAGAGAAGGAGAGATAGATGCTACAGTCATGTTTTATAAAGAACAACAACGAAAGCGAGTGCGCACGTGGCAAACAAGGAATGAGAGAGATGCAACAATAAATAAATAACCAACAACAACGATGGCGACAATGACAACGAACAAGACAATAAGATAACAGCGAACGACAACAACAAGTGAGATAATGGCAGCAAGTTCCCGTGTAAACTTTATGTCAATCAGAAGAAGTTGGACTTTTTCTGTCCCACCACTACTTGATTTCCCTGGTTGTACATCATCGCCAGTTGGGCCATGTTTGGTGCAACGCCTGGTGGCGGTGGCTGTGGTAAAGATAATATAACAACAATAATCTTTCTTGCTCTTGAGAGTAGGTTTGTTGCTGCTGCTGGTCAGCACTTACCGGAATGGACGGTCGGGCAATGCCGTCAAAGCGGGCCATTGAGTCAAAGCCATCGGGCATGATCACTGCCATGTTCGGTGGGGGTGGGGCCATGCCGTACGGATAGCCGGCGGCGTACAAGGCCGGAGCGTACTGAGCGTACGCATACTGTTGCTGTTGGAGTTGTTGGAGATAGTACGGGTTGTATGCGTAACCGGCTGGAATCTGTTGCTGTTGTTGTTGCTGTTGCTGCTGTTGTGGTGGTGGCGAGGCCTGTTGTGATGATGTCGCAGCATCATATGGTGGCGGTGGTCCAGGCATACCCGGATGCTGTTGATACATTGCGGTGCCCGGTGGAAGCATCTGCACTTGACCGGTGGATGGATAGTAGGCAAACTGACCGGGTGGCATACCTGCCAGAGCGTACTGTGCTTGCGAGTAGGGCGGCGGTGGAACAGATTGACCAACGCCCGGTGGGGGAGGAGGTGCAGAACCAGGCAATAGAGCAGCTGGATCTAAAGAGAAAAAGAAATAATAAAACCCATTAATACAAAACAACCTAAATCAAATCATTAAAACCAATATTATTACCTTTTTCGCTAGCCATTTTGTTGTTGTTATTATTATTATTGGTATTCATGGATATATATTTAGATGAAGGAAATCTAAATCGAGAAAAAGAGGAATCGGTTAGTCAAATAATAACAGAATCAGTTAACGTTCTACAAAATGACCGAAACAACTCGAACCCAACAAAAACACCGAAACTTACTACTACAGAGGAGAAGTAAGGTACAGTGTCGGGTTGTGAAGGTCAGTTAGAGAGTTGTGGGTCAAATTGAATATATAATATATAATGTCCAAGGAAGAGTATAAGAAAATGAACAATATTGCAATCTAGTTAGGAAATGTCAGTATGAGTAATCACAATCATAACCATCATCGATCCTGACGCGCACTTTACACTACCAAAACAGTCACAACCAGAAAATTATGTCGTATGCGCTGATGCTGCTGCTCTAATCAAACAGTATAAAGGGATACTTTACAGGATTGTCATAACAACAACCCTAACATACCACAGTGAGCAATAAACAAACAATGTGACTAGAGTATAAGTAGTACTTCAATAAGAACCGCAACATGTACGGTACGGGCCAAAAATGGAAATAATAAAAGTGATATATGGTCTTGACACTTAACGAAACACCTACCACTAATTATCATCATCACGAGTGTCATAAAATAAACTCAAAATTTGGGCGTGAACATTAATGTGACAAAAGCACAAGGATGTTTCGAATCCTGATGTTATAAATCCTAGGACAAAATCACTAATAATAACGCAACTAACCTTTACGAGGAGCAATGACGCAATGCACCACGATCCACCAAAACAAATGGAGGATCAATTCTGTAAAGGAAAATATTAGTAAATAATGTTCATTTTGTACTACAAAGTAGAGGTTACCGGAAAAATCGTGAATCCAAAAATCGATAAATCACTCACGGTAAATGCAAATTAGACCGAGGTAGAGTAAAACAAAAAGAGGACAGTACTTTTTGTTTGCTTGGTTGGTTGGTTGGTTGGGTCTGTGGTTGAAACGCACACAGAGACAAAAGAAGGCACGCAAAATCCACTCGCACTCAACACAAACTGAATATGCTAGTAATGTCCTCTATGGATGGACATAGTGTTTGTTTTGATTCTTATCAGCGTATTCAGAAAATATTTTATTATGGGCGCTGCTACACATTATTGGGTTATTCATAAATTGTGTAATATGGGAATATATACTGAATTGATCATTAGTTTTGGGCGGTGTTGCCCCAAAATTTTAAAAATAAAAGTATTTTGTCACTGTTTTCGGTGGTATTATTCACGTGGGTTTATGTTTCAAAATTCGCGGTTGTCAAATTCGTTGTTTGTCAATGGGATGATAGTCGGTACATTATGTGGGATTCGACCGGTGGGTGGCACAATATGGCGCCAGGCTAGGATGTCGATTTAAAGGGCAGGATTCTACGTCGAATATGATGCTTATGGACCGAGAGTATCTACCACAAAGGTATGACGCCAAATCGAGAGTATCCTTATCGCTTACTCTCTTTCTTATTATCAAAAGGTACACTTGTGCAGTGATGTGCCGATTGTGGACTGTGGATTGTTCTCCATTTGTATGGTTTGGGCAATATTTGGTAGTTAATTGGCGGAGTTGTGGAAGATTCTGGTTGATCTAACCATAATTTGGATTCGAATCCAACAATGAGCACCGAACAAACCGAAACAAGTTCCGCCACCACAACTGTTCCTACTATTCGGTACTGTCACACTCAAAAGTATTTTTTCCCTTCAACCCGAGAATATACCACAAATGAGGTCTGTATACCAATAGTTATAGCCAATATTTATATGATTTATACGAAAGACATCTAACATTTTTTATATTTCAGTTAGCACATCTCAAAATCTTTTGCCTTCTCAATCCACCAGAAGAAAAAAAGTTGGCCAAACTGTACGATCGAGTGGGCCTCTCGGAGATGTCAGCCCCAATAGCAAAGTCGATTATAAAGATGATTGCTAAAAAGTATCTAGTCAAATCTAAATCTCTTTTTCGACATTTTAACATTAAGAAACGCTTAAAATCCAAACCGAAATTTAAATCACCTTTTAAAATTACTCCTCTACCACAAACTGTTAATCAACTTTCTAGTCAACCGAATTTCTCATCATCTGTTGTGCAAGAATCAGACAATAATTTTGCTGAATATGATTCCAAAACAGAATGATAATAAGAAAATAAAGTAAAACTCCTTAAAAATTGAAATTGACAATGTATCTTTAATTTGGATTATATATTTTGCATCAAACATTCCATAACACTTGTCTCAATCTATCCATCCAATGGCTTCGTGTACATATTTCTGGTAATCCTCTTTAGTCATCAAGCGCGCCATTATGTCCTCTTCACCGTGGATAATGTTCCAAAATGGACGATCATGTTCTGAATTTGGATCCAGATCCATATGCCAGTATTTTCGATTTTTCTTTATTTCATCCGCCTCCTCCTCCTCTTCAGTTATATCTTTGAGTTTGCGTTTGTTGGATCGTCCCGGGATTATTACGTCATCTGTGTACGGCTCCTCCTCCTCTGAAGATGAACTCGTAGTTGTACTGCTGTCTGACAGGTGAAGATCTTCGGATAGAGTTTCGAGTTTGTTTTGGTTTACATTCGAATCGACTGTATTTTCCAAAAGACCAGAAGACATTTCCATATAAGTTTCATTGCTTTGTAGCGCAATGTCATCATCATCATCATCGTCGGCTAGTTTGGGAGATGATAGTAGTGAGCGGCCAGTCAACGATGAGAGACACAAGTCGATTGAGTGGATGTGCATTCTGCTGTTGGATGGATGGAATCGTGGATATGAAAATCAACTTTTGTTGAAGCAATATACAGAAGATAACAATATGTCTTCGAAAATGTCACTGAACTGACGCTGAATATATTCAACTGACCAATTTGCCAAACATGCTTTATTTCTTATCATTTGCCATTATCAAAAATTACTCATTTCTCATATTCATCGAATGCGCGCGCCAAAAGCCTAATTTTATCTTCAATTTGAAGACTTCAAAAATACACTAGCGCCATCTATTGAGTGCAAACATACAATCAATCCTATGTTTGTGTTTGGATTGTGTTGTTTTGGTTGGTTGTTACCTTCACAGTGAAGGCATCACTCACATACGCATGAGAGAGTATATGCACTCGTACAACTGTACTAATATGTTCTGTACAGTGCACTTTTGAGATATACATTTCGACGTCTGTTTGAGCCAATCGTCACGTATATTACTACTATCGGGTTCAATCCGTCCGTCAATAGAATCATCATCAACCAATCACTATAATAACAATATATAATAATAACAATATTGTCCCCTGTCTGGTAAAAACCTCATATGTTTGTGTTTTGTGTGCGTGTGTAGTAGTGGTCCGTACAATGCGAGTACAATCCTAAGCATATCATCATATCGACACAGATCACAGTGAATAACACTTTCGACCCCACGTCCAAGCGCCAGTTCAAACCAACCAGAGTAAGTATACTATACTAATACTACTACTGATACTACTATTATTAGGAGTAGTATTAGCCAAATTGGATATCACCCAAGTCGCCTAATATCTTCTTCTTGTTCATTCTAGACTCTCATCTCTGCCCTCCCCTTCGTAAATAAAAGCCAACTGTACATCATCGTCGTGTGTATACATTTACAGACAGACGAACGTGTGCACATTTGGTTAAAACCCAAACCGAAACTCCAAAACAAACTCCTTGACTTTGTGTATCTTCTACGAAAAGAACAAGAAGAAACGCGATCTTCAAAAGTTCAAAATTTTAAAGCAAACCATCATCTTTTAGTCCCGCAAAAGTGTCTACAATTTTGAACCTATATTCTACCTATTATATTCTACAATTCAAATATCGAATCAAAGGATGTCACCGTCTTATCCGCAAAATATAATTTCGATCTGCTCGAACCGACCCGCGCCATCCTCCAGCAGCAGTAGTAGTTGTCAGTATTGTAATCTTCGTGAAAATTTGAAGATTCAGTAATTTGTCCGCTACTATTCGAGTTGCTACTGTACTAGTAGGGATTTTACTGCAATCCTGTATCTAAAACGGTTAGAGTTTCTAACCTCCAACTTGGTCACCCTCAAAGTTTATCTTTCTCGTGCTCGTTCACGTTCCGTACGTTGACGTATCGATCGATATATCGACAACCATTGATGAGTTATTTTAGGATTGCGTTCAACAAAAATCCTGAGATCTTCCAATCAGCTGCAGCTGCTGTCATACAGTGTAATCTGTTTGATTAGATTCGTGTGTCTGAATGCACACACTAATGTTTACTAACGAAGAGTGAAACCTAAAGAAAGTGTAGCGTGTCACGTAACAAGCGAATAATAAAAGCCTGAAGTAATAACACGACCATTCAAAAGTACCCTGAAACCAACAACTGTTTCGTAACAACAATCCAAATCATCTTTATTTCTGTATAACATCTCACAGGTATGTAACAATGTATCTATCTGCTCTTCGTACACCGCCTGTACAGTGTACATTGACATTATACCATTATACCTTTATACTTTTGTATTCACTACCTCACTACCTGTACACAGTGTCGTACAATAGATACAAGGCAATCGATGACGCGCGCGCTCATACTATTTATTATTTATGCTTTGTAATGTTGAACTTTCTGGTTAGATATATCTGATAGAACCTATGTCGAGAATTTTATTGTCATTTGTGTGCATTCGCGAATTCGGTAAAATCATACGAGAGAGCCATCAACGCGTTTCCGATGATATCTCATATTTCGTTTTGTTTTCGTGTATTGTTGTTTTTCATCTTCTCGTTGTTATTGTTATTGTTCAAATGTCATTCCGTTTCGGTTCCGTTTGATTTGTTTTGATTCATCACGCGCACCCCCGCACGTTTGCCCCTCACGTCCGCCTGGCTTTTTCCATATGTCACTCAGACAGAGAGTTGAAGGTTGCTTTGTAAGCTTTTGTTCTTGTCTTCAGTGAACATTCGCGATTATCTTGTTCTGTTGTTGTTATTATTATTGCGATCTCGCCATCTCAAGCCAGTTTTATCCGGTTGAGTCAAATTGTATACAGTATACAATCTGTATGTTAGAAAATAACTTGGCACATTCATGTTCTGGTATATCTTTCTCGTACATGTACAATGTACAATGTCATGCTTTTGTGTGTATTCCCCCACTATTTTTGTGTGCTTGTGTTTGCCAAATGTCTTCGAATGTGTTCGAGTACACGAGTGAAAAGATCTCTTCTATCCTCTGACTGTATAATCGTGACTTGATATGCTTTTGAGTGTTCTTTTGTATTTTGTGCTCTCTCGCGCAATTACTCGCCGAACGGAATTCGGAATTGGAGTAAAACAGTATACTGTTTACGATTGAAGTCGACTTTAAGTGATTCGCCATGATTGTGTTTATGTTTTGTTTGACTTTGTGATAATTATTTTCGAATTGAAGAAGAATTGAACAACACTTAAGTTTTATGTTTGCTTTTGGCTTAAGAATTCTTGATCTTCTTGAAGTGTAAGTCAATGTATGTTGGTGAGCGATTCTTTTGTAGAATTTTGAAATTAACGTTTTCGAAATTTCAATTGTTTCGTAAGATTTCTATTATCATTAAATTGCCTGATATTTATGACCATTTTGGCGCCCAACAACAACACACAAAGTCAATAAGTTTTTATTCCTGAACTTTTTTCATTTTAATTATTAAAGTTTGTCGTTCGTTCGTTGTTGTCCGTTGTACAATTGTACATTGCAACATGTCGTACCGCACACGCACACTTTCGCTTAATGAGGAGCCTTAATTCAATATTAATTAGTGACTCGTATATACCTTCTCCTGAAAAGTTAATTGGATTCTGTTTTCTGTGCTCTTCTATACGAGCTAATTGACTTTTGTATGTGCGTTTTAGGGTTTAATTTTAGCGTTTCGCTACTATTGACATTTCTAGTGCAGCTTCTTCTTTATTTCTGGAACTGTCTCCATTTTGGGCGATGAACTTGATTGCCCACTTTCTTCTGCCCACAAACCTCACCTGAAACCAGAAATTGGTTGGCTCCTTCGTTCGATATATAAAGAGACACAATTCTGAGTGCGTTTGTTCAGTTTTCTTGATTCTCAATTTGGAACTTCTTCTTCTTTTGTCTGTTTAATTCTTTGTGTCTGTGTCGAATTGTATATACGATTCTGTGTTTTTGTGTATATGTGAGAATATATTCTGGCAGTGGAATCAATCCTTGAATTATAAAAAGGTTGTTTTGCAGTCAACCGTGAAGCCACACAGAATCTCGCCTCCAAACATAAACCCGCTCTTGAACTCGCGCCCGTGAACGTGTATGCCATTTGGCTTTTGCACACGCGGATTATTCTGTATATTCATTTTAAGGTTAAGGTTGGTATTTTCAATATAGAATTTGGGTTCTTTTTGTATAATGTTGGTGAAGTTAGTTGGTTTTTTAGAGAGATTACGTGAACATTGTACATGTACAGATGTAATCTCATGTAATGATTCTGCTTTTGATGCCAAGTCGCGTTTGTTGTTTCTCTTGTTGGATGTTTTCCATCACGAATGGATGAATCCACTCACTCATTCGTGTGTAGTCATGGTGTCATGAAATGTCGCACACTTTGATGATGATGATTATGATGTAACATGACAAATAACAATAACATTAATGACTTTTGTTTTCTTTTGTCTCTTATGACAGGACAGATTTGATGTGCCCGATTATATAGCTTGAATTTGCATCCAATACAAGTGAACATTTTGACTGAATTCATTCACCTCCGAAACTTTTCTTTGTCTCCAATTCTTCTTGTGCATATCTTCTCTTTATCTTCAAATCTTCTAACCTCAAATGGCCACTCAAACCCAGTCGAGTCCCATCAAGTTGATCACCTCGAGTCCCATCATGGAGTCGAATCCAATTCTGAGTCCAACCCTGAGTGGCTCCTCTACGCCCTCCCTCACTTTTCTTCTCTCGCCCTCCACAATTCCATCCTTCCTAGCCCATGCGACACCCCTCGTGAACGCCCCCTTTATTATACAGAAATTCTCGATCCATCATCAGGATGCGGAAGTGTCGATTGCTGATGCGACCGACTGTTTGCGTATGGTGTCGGGCAAGATTGACTGGTTCCATCGGAAGCAGGCCTTTTGTCCGCATTTGATTTCGACCGACGATGCAATGCAGATTGCGGCACTGCACCAGAAGATTCTCATTGAGGAGGTGCCTTTCTTGGAACTGCAGAATCGACTCAAGGAGGGACTGTTTGTGGATATTCCGAGGGAGTTGGAAGGTAGGGTACAGGTGGTGTGTGGTCTGTTTGATGAACTGAAGCATAGGATCGATGATTTGGCCACTAACATTGCGCCGACTCTAATGGCTCATCAGTAAGGGGGCGTGTGGCCCTTACCGAATCCAACAAGCAATATAATCGACAACATATGCATATTATTATTATTATTTATTGATCAAATTTATCGGTGTCTATTTCTACATACACTAGAGCGATACGTGTCGAAATAGCCTTATTTATCAGCAATATTCTTTACTATAGATCTTATCACTTTATATGATCTATTTATAATAATGTTATTATTATTACTGTCCAACGAATAAATTTATATTTTCTGTTTTTAATCATTAATTGTGTGAATTTATTTTATCAATTTTATTATTATAAAGCAATCAAGAGGACTGAAAGGGTTAATATACAACAAAATCGGTTCAGAAATGTAATCAAAAAACGAACTTCAAAGATTACACATGAGTCCAGTCAAAAGCGAATTCATACCAAATTTGTGTCGATTTGAATTTTGTCTTCCCTCACAAGTCAAAATCATAATAATTTGTAGGAAGAAACCAAAGGAAGTACATTCATTCAAGCATCCTCACGACCTTCACGGGGACTGCACAAAACAAAGTGTAACGGAACTTTACATTACTTGTTGTTGTTGTTGATGATGATGCTTTAGTATATCTTCTTCTTTTTCTTTTCCTTAATTACAAATGTTGGATTTCAAAAGAAAAACACAATCTCTTCCCATTCATCACTTTTAGTGTTGTATAGTGTGAGTCCAGGTGAGTCTATTTCAAGGCCAAAAGGAGTGAGGCAACCTTGCCTTATTATTATTATCACCTGGTTTGATTACAAATTTGTACGTAAATAAAGTCGGGGATAGAAGGAAGAACTTGTTTGTGTATGTCTGCATATATAAATAGCAATTGAGGTTATTATCACAGACAGAACTCTTTCTCTTCATCATCATCAGATCCGATCTTCGTGTTGTATCGATCGCATGTGACTTGACTTGACTTGTGACTTGCTGGTGATTGCAAACTCAACTCAAAATATGAAGCTCAATTTGTGTTGTTCAATTGCTTTTGTGATAATCTTTTTGGCGATTATTTCGGTGGAATGTGCCAAACCAGGCAAATCGAAGAAAGCGTTGAAATGTTCAAATCTACTCGAAATGGATCGACTGTTGGCCAAGTTGTACACCTACGGCAATTCGGGTCGTCCATTCCCCGAAACGCTCGATCAGTTCAAGTCGTACTGCAAGTAGGTTTCTTTCATTTCATTCTTTCACCGAGATTTTGCCTAATTCATCCTAATTTCTCTCTTCAAATTCAGCGAAACCCAGGTCATCTCCACCCGCTTCGAGTCCTATTTTAGTCAATGCGTGGACGACAGTTTCACCAGACGAATGCTCCAAATAATGATTCACACAATCAGACGTGAGTCGCGGATCAACTGTCGTCTCGCACCGAACGATCCGAAACAAGTTCGCAAACAGACAAAGTTGATCGAGTCCGCACTGTGCACCAATTCGGTCAAACGGGAACATCAAAAGTGTCTCAATCAGGCCATCTATTACATACACGATTCGATTCCGATTAAGGAGTCCAAGAAAAAGTTGGCTTTCATCTGTTGGTATGTATCAGAACCAATTGAGCCAATTCGAGCCCCCGATGCTCATACCCTAGATTTAAAGACTAATAATTTAATTTATGTTTCATTTTTGATGAACAGCAACATGAACAAGTTGGAGGAATGTCTCTTTGAGCGAATGATCAAAACAGGCCCACCTCGCTGCACCGAAGAGCGGGCGTCCACCTCAATTGAATTTCTCTCCTCCGTTCAGGGCAATTTGATCAATTTCCTGTGTTCAGAATTCTCACCCGAATCGGACGTGTGCAACAAGTACCGAGTGGACAAGCCCACAACCAAAAAGTCTCAATACAGATCGTTTGCCTTTCCATTGATTGATTCACTGGCATCGTTTGATGGTTGATCGATTGATAACGTCATTTGTGGACGGCTTTTGATCAATTATTGAGACAAGAATGTATGTAAAATAGAAGATGATTTTTATTATTATTTATTTTTTATGATGTACAGTAGTAAAATTTCTTTTGAAAGTCATATATTCAATACTTTGACCTTAAAGGTCATGCATAGATCAAACAAAAAGATTATTAGTATCAATCAAGGAAATCGAATGTTTGACTGTGTAGTCCGATTTGGTTTTGTTTGTTTGTCTTGTCTCAGTGATGACCTTCATTGACCGTTGGCGCAACAACTTGTGCAGGCAATTCGACCACAGGCGCAGGTTTCGCAACCCATCGAGGACCACCGCCGCCGACGCCTCCAAAGACACCACCGGCGAATCCGCCTCCACCGCCATATCCAGGACCATAGCCGGGACCGCCGAAACCACCGCCAAATCCACCACCAATGGGACCATTGCCCCAGCCGGGTCGATTGCGTGAATAGCCACCAGGACCATTGTTCTCCACTACAATCACTTCGGTGTTGCGTTTACGGTGGCGAACAGGACCGGAGGAGACAAGGCCCGAACAGGCGATCAGAACAATCAATGCGAGCGTTAAGGATTTCATGGTTGAGGGTTGTTGATGATGATGAGGATGATGAGGATGAACGTATTCAAAGTAACAGAGAAAAGAGATCTACACGAGACACAAAGTGAAATGACAAGTTGGCGAGTCAAGACCGAATGGTTTTATAGCAAAACTGAGCCCACTAAAAGGAAAGTGCGTCTTCTACTGATAACACCAGACCACTGGTCACAAAGTGAATGTTCTCGATGATTCAGGCACTGTTGTTTGTTGACCCAGGGGGTATAGGTCAACCCTGGCCGATAAGGCCCCACTGCATACTGATTGATTGCTCACACTGTTTGCAATAATGGTCAGAGAGTTTGCTAGAAAGAAGATTTACGACCATCAAGAGAAGAAGAAGGTCATCAAGTTTGTACCGCCTTGAACTAGTCGCTGACCACTGACCAGTGGTCATTCGCCTTCCTCGAGAGGGGATAGAGCAACATGACGCGCGCGTTCGCTTCGACTCTGACCTATGGACACAAGTCAATCAACTTGTTATCATCACAATGATCGAGAGTGGTCGAGAGACTGGAAATTCTCAAACTCAATAGAAATATGTTCAATCAATTCGGTTTTACCAACCAAAATTACCGCGAATTTCAAACAAATGTTTATTGTTCAATTTGAATTCGTGTTTGTGTTGTGTTTAGATTGCCTCAAAACTGCAATCCTACAAGGTGATATATACTTTGGACAAACTATTAAGATGTAGCGCTACTTTGATTAGATTAGAATTGGTCTTTTGTGCGTGGGCTTGTTCACCAGCCAGGTTACAACCTCTTTTTACCATTGAATCGTTTACTGGAGAAAAGATCGCGTCTGGCTTTTGCCTTTTTCATTGCGTTCTTTTCGGTTTCTGCTGCGATTGAGTCCGATTCCTCTTTTGCTGGCGCCTCTGTTGTGCTACTGGTGGTGGGCTCCTTGTTCGATGCCGCCGCTTCGGCTTCTTCTTTTTCGGATATTTTTGCTGCTTCTTCTGTCTTTTTGGTTGTGCCTTCTGCTTCTTTTGGTTTTGTTGCTTCCTCTTTAGGAGTTTCGTCTTCTTTTTCCATCATCTCCGATGACCCTGTTTTGTCTATGGGCGGTGGTGGGGGAACGTGTTGAATTGTGCCCTGATACGAGAACAGTGGCTGATAGCTAGTCCAGAATGGACTGTAGATGGGCGTGAAGACAGACTTGTACACGTGCTCGGTGGTGTTGTTTGGCTTGACCTTCACGGGTGCATATGAAGTGGGCCGGACAATCTCAAATAGAGAATTCACTTGACCATGGGCGCCGTGGGCACAGGGTGCGGTGAAAACAGAATCCTGAAAGGTCACTGGTTTTACGGGTAAAGTTGGCTTGGTGAATGCAGTAGTGTATGTTGTGGCTGGCCATACTGCAGCTTGGTAGGGCACAACTGCGGGGGTAGCTACTGATGGAAATGTTTGGAAACTGGTGTGGGTTGCTGAGGGCAGAGCAGCGTACTGGTAACTATAAACGGGACTTTTGTACACCAGGGGAAACACTCGTGGTACATCGTGATTTGTGGCAGTGTACGAGTAGAAACTGCCACCGTAGGTGGCACTGATCCAGTGGGGTAGTGCCAGGCAGAAGAAGAAGGTGAAGATGAGGGTGATATGCTGCATTGAATATAGATCAGAAATTAAATTATCAAAATCCTATCTGTGGTGTATTTAGTACGGGCTTAATGCCCCAGCTGGATTCTATGACAAATTGTCAAATACAAATACAACAACTTACATTAGATTTCATTTTCAGTTTTGAGAAAATCAATAAGATCTTGGAACACAAATACACACAAACACAAAGTAAAGTTTAGTGGAAAATTATTATTATAGTTGACCTTCGTCAAACAAATCGATTAGCCCGTTTAGCCTTGTGAAGCCTTGAGCCATTCAGCAGCAACAGAAACAGCACACAGACACAGTGAATCAAAGTGTATCAAAGCATATCATTGATTGCAAATCAATTTATACCTGCATACCTGCCTGTTCGATACAACTTGTCGAGATGAGATGTAGAACATTTGCAAATGAGAGAAAGTTGAACATTGAGACACATCCACACACAAAAGGAGAAGAAGAATAAGAAAAGAAATTAAGACTGAGCGAGAGAGTTAGCAAAAATGAAAGAGAAAAGTGGACAGTGGTCAGGTGTAATAACAAATGATCGTGAAACACTAAATGAAGTGAGTCTTCAATCGGATCTCGAAATGTACGAAATGTGGGGCTGTTCATTAAGTTTGTGAAACGGCCTGAAAATCTTTAACAAAATTGATTTTTGTGAATTACTAGAATTTTCACTTCGACAATTAATTTGTTGAATAACTTAAATTAAATTTTGACTTTTTAACTTGATTAATCCTTAAAGATTTATTAGATTTTCGAGAAGATAACCCTTTTAGGAATTCGCTAATACACTGGTTAATCTCATCAAAATGACACTTACTTTATGAACATCCTCTTTTCACAAAATGAACCTTCTTTGTCCCTAGTTACTAGTACATTGATTGCGATACTTTTTTTATTACTCCTGATATAGGAAGGAACTAGCTTTTTATTGCTCATACGGATGGAATTAATTGCATTATTATTATTACGTTGATTTTGTTTCATAATTATGTTACATGACTTATTGTAATGGCAATCGTCAATTCAATTTGATTCAATTGTATGCATACGTCTTTTATGAGTGTGTCCCAATCATAATATGAATGAATAAAGGCGAGCATTCCATTCCAGTGCAAAACTGGGTGCTTTCGACAAATTTGAATCATCCCACATGGTGATGATTAAGAGTTGATGATCCTGTGCCGAGATAAGACTTTTCTTATTGGTGTAGTAGATTGTTAAAATAAAATATATGTTGCAAGATGGATCGATTTTCAATAAATCGGATTTGATAGATTATTGATAATTTATTGAGGATAATCGCTCATGATGGTCATGGTCAAAATAGATGGCGAGATTAACTGGGTGGTGTGAAATGGAATGAACTGCTACTGCTACTGTTGAAAATGATGTGATAATTAAAAATTCATCAATTCATCAATTGATTTGACATATACCTGCCTGCCACTCCCTATCCATACACCGATGATACACGTCCTTCTTAATTACACCCTTTGTGAATTGCCCCCAGGGCACAATAGATTTGCGCTACGTGATAATATGCGAGACAATTTGTTTACATCAATGACAAAAATCATCAAAGATGATGAAAGTTCATCAGTTTGAAGTCATCGAATGTAGTGACAAGTTCATGACAATTTCACACATGTTCCGATTGATTGGACATATTAACCATTTTCGCTCACTGGCTACTGTCACTAATCCGATTATGATTAATATGTCCGCATCAGTATTATGTTGACCTGCCTGTACAGTGTACAAGTCCATTAATCCTACAACACTTATTATTAACAGGTGTAATTAGAGTAAATCAATCATACTATACTGGACTACTAGTAGTCACCTGTTGTGCAAACAAAAAGGCAAAATAACGCGACATACTCAAACACAAACGTTATGTTTATGGCAAGTCGATCGAATTCATGATACAAATGACGAGTGAGCATTGTAATTATGTGCCATTTTGGCGCCATTACATACATTGACCGTTACATGTGGTGGTGGAACACGTGGTGAGGCATACATTTGACATTGTTCATTCGCCAAAACTATTCCCAAAAATGCAATAATTTTGGGCCATTACTTTACAGTTTAGATCAAGAGACTCTCATTATTCGTTTAGTACGTACTATGTGTACGTAAGCACAGTCATTCATTCACACAGCCAATTCGTATGTAGATTGAAGCTATATTTTGTGAATGTTTTATTAGATAAACGAAATCGCTTACATCAACTAGCAAACGAGTATGTGATCTACATAATAGTTCAATCATCTACGCAATGTGATCAATAAGTGGACAAAAGTGTGTGTGTATGCAACGATTTCGACGAAAACAAAAATAAAATCAATCAATATATGCAGATGCATTTCGGTTGGATGAATTGAATAAACCCGCGAGCATGAACCATGAATTTCATATTTTGATTCGATACTTTTCAATTAACAACAAAATATCTTAATCATCTTTTATAATCGAAAATTGATTCATTTTTGGCTAACAATGAATTTTTCTTTTCATGAATTTTTCTTTTCATCACAATGTTGCAACAAACTAGCGCGCTTTAGTTTAAGCAAAGATTTAGATCAAAATCTCCGTATACTACGTAAGCGGTTAATTTCACCTGTGGTTTTATTAATATAATTATTTAAATTGATTTCTTTCATTTTTCTCCTTTTGATACGTGGAAAACGTTAACACACAGAACAAGAACAACAAAAGTACAGAAAAGAGAAATCAATCGTGCAAAAGTCAAGCACATGAGTCGACTTTGAACAACCAAAAAAGAAAGACAAAATCGAGGGCGATGTTACATTGCCGAAATGATTGACATATCGCGATACCGGCATCTTACATGTCTGTCTGTATTTTTCACTTGTTCTTCTCGTATTGATCGAACGCGGTAATTGCTCAAATGCTCGCGAGCCGACCGCACTAATGGTCATCCTTTCAATCCTTGCAATTGCACATGTGTATTTCCTTTTTATTTATTATTATTTTAATTGATTAACTCTACACATGTCCATTTAAGCGATTTTTGTTGTTGTCCATTTTCACCTACGTTTTTATTGTTTTTGAATGATTTTGTATATGCGATATAATGATTGTAGATGGTAATCTTATTACACGCAGTGCAACCGCAATCGCGGGCCGCGCACAATTAGATCGTCAATTTGTTAGTACATTTGAGTGTGTATTCGAATTTGTCCGTAGAGTGTCGGCGCCGTTTTGATGATCCTACATTGTATATGCACGGATGTGTGCATTGTAGCTTAAGTGCACTCTTCAATCGATCTTTTATGAGGCGATGATGGTGATGAAGATGAAGACGCCTTATAATCTTTTCTCGCACGTCTTTATATCCTTTGGACAAGTCGTCAATAATCGCATTTGAGTGCAACACACAAATTGGCATGAATTGACACAGAGACACAATCTGAAATACAGCTGTATGAGTCCTGTTCAAATCAACGAAAAGGCAGTGATCCTTCAATGTTGCCGTGGGCGTTGTCCCCCGGCAAGATCCTTTTCGTATCACACACACAATTCTTCTTCCTTGTTTACATTTGAGCCTTCGCGCCATTATTCATTTGTCCACACTAATCTCGATTCTTCATTTCGTACAAACTTAACAAATGCAAACTTGTCATCTTGACCTCTTCGATGCGCGCTAGTTTGATTCTTTCAAACATTGAACAATCATTGAAATTAAACTTGATTGAATTGTGTGTAGATTGATCACCAGCATAACAGAACGATTCACATTTCTCGATCAGAATCAAGAGTATACGTACTTTGTGGATGAACCGTTGGGATCAATTGCCGATTTGGCCAATTGATTCTCACAGTAAAGAACAAAATGAATCGTTCAGAATGCAGAATAACCCGAATACAGCATCCCGAATTGTTCATCAGAATCCACACAAATTCAAATGACCCGCTTTTCACAACTTGGAATCCTAGTGGAGTGTCACTTTGCACGCTTGACTCGAACACATTCGATTGCGATTGAGATTCATTAGATAATATTTATGTAAGATTCTATATATCTTAATAAAGTTCATGAATACAAAATGGATCCTATACGACAAATATCCTCAAAGTACCAAATTACCGAACGCTTCAATCTTTGCGCCATTCAGCGGTAAACCAGCTCCACCAGGGTTGATCATCCCACCCGTTGCCGAATCTTGATGTTGGCCCGTAAAGAAACTATCCTCACGCTCACGTTTCTCTCTCAGGTAGCAGTGCACCGACGGAACTGGATGCAACATTGGCTGATACTGGTCCTGCAGTTTGTCGGACAGTTGACGTTGGACGAAGGCAGTCAGTTCGGGACCGGCGAGTTGATGCGAGAAACCAATTCGATTGAGCAGTGCAATTGTCGAGTTGCGTTGACGATACTCGGCATGGGAGGCGGCATTCTTGTGCGATGCTGATGATGGCGATGTTACAGTAGCGACAGGAATGCCAGAATCGACTGGGGCAGCAGAATCCGATTCCATTGATTGATTGTTATCATCAGTTATTGGAATACTTTTTCGGTTCGTTTCCGTAATCAAACTCTTCCAATCAATCTCGAGTATATCCAACACTTTGATGTCACCACTCGTGTCAGCATTGCTAGTGCTAGTACTAGCAGTCGTGGCAGTGCTCGTGTTTGTATTGCCATCCAGCCCAAAGCCCTCACTCTTGTTCAGTAGATCGTCCACTTCGGCATTTCCAGTTGTAATTGGCACTTCCGATGAAGGCGATTCCAATGGGTTCAATTTGTGATCATCATTCATGAAGAGAAAGTCGTCCGACAGCGGATCGAGATCATCGTCCGAGATTGCTTCAAGATCACGATTATCCTCAATGTTCGATGACGATCTGTTGTTGTTGTCCACAAGATCGCTGGTGTCATCCTCATTGTCCTTATTGATTAACATCGCCACATTCGAATCGTCCACAACTTCCATTTCCTCCTCCTCCTCCTCCAACTCTTCCTGATCATTATCATCACCCGGTGCACCCTCAACTTCAATCAGTTCTTGACTATTGTTCGCCTGTAGCAGTTCATCGTCCTCACCATCGCTCCAATCGGAATAGTCTGAGGCAGGTTCCTCCGGTTCTTGTAGATCTTTCGATTTGATTATCGTCAAATTCGTCACTTCTTTTTTCGATTCGAGATCATCATCATCATTCTGTTGCTGTTGAGTGGATTCTTTTTGAGAATCTCCAGCTTCGTTATCATTATTCTGGATTGATTGGCCAGAAAGACTCGACATGGAGATGTTGTCGCCCTCGGGAAGAAGATTCGGAATTGGTTCCTGTTTTGGTTGGTTTTAAAATTTAGAATTCGTTTTGATTT
The DNA here is from genome assembly GCA_023373905.1 of Rhizoglyphus robini. Lineage (NCBI taxonomy): Eukaryota > Metazoa > Arthropoda > Arachnida > Sarcoptiformes > Acaridae > Rhizoglyphus > Rhizoglyphus robini. Next base: position 7,087,162 of record JAKIJQ010000003.1, read on the forward strand.
AGAATGGATGAAATAATAACAAACCTTTTTAGTGATCAATTCGCCTTCTTCTGCCTCCTCCTCCTCCTCTTCCATTTCTTCTTCATATTCTTCGTATTCCTCCTCCTCATCATCATCGTCCACAATTTCTCCCTCATCAAGATCCTTTTCCTCCACCTCAACCGGCGGTTTCATTCGCTTTCGTCGCACTAATCGCTTCTTGCGGCTTTTGGTCGCTTCTACTGGACGGATGATCATACTTTCTGGTTGTTGATTAGTAATACTTTGATGTTTTGGTGATGAATTCTGGTTGTTGTTGTTATTCTCACGTGATTGTGTTGGTGGAGGTGGGGGTGGAGGCGGTGGTATTGGAATTGGCACATGATGATGACCACCACGTGATCGTTTGCCGGACAGATGTGCCACTCGATGTCGAAGATCTTCCCGAGAACGTGATGATCCACCGGAGCCGGCCGAAGAATTTGAGCCAGAGGAGGAATCGCCTCCAGACGGACGGACACCAAGGCGTGCAAACACCGATTTACGTTCACTCTCCATGATCCACAAGAACGCTCCAATAAATCCAGAGAATCCACAAAAAGAATAAACCAAAAGTAATAAATCAAAAATCAAACACAAACACACACGCGGCACACAATCAAAACAATCAAAAAACAGCTGTGAGCCACAAAAGGCGAGAAACTGTTACGTCATCTATTAAAGGGCAAATTTGCAGTGGCGTTTTTAAATTTTGGGGGCACTGCTACCCACCTTGACTAACACAGATGTATGTGCAACTGCATTTGTTAATTGTCTATTATTAAGGCGCTGCTACCCATTAAATTAGTTTTCTAAATACGATTTCAAATTTCGTAGTCATATAGTTTGGAATTTCCAAATTGGAAACTATCATAATACGAGAGTCAAAGTAATCTTTCGTCAAATTGCGAAATTGTTTAATTTAAGACAATTTCGGTATTTATCTAGTCAATTCACAATTTCGTGACATTTCTGGAATTTGTACCATTTTGTAAATGCAAACCGTAAAAGTGAAGTCATTAGTAATTTATACGTAAACTTACAACTACACTTGACTTCTTCAATGTTTTCCATTTTCAAATTTAGCCGTTTGCGATTTGCGACTTTATTGATGAAATCGAGATGTGCGCGCGCACGGATAATTTTGATTGACCAGATTTTTCCATAATTTAGGCCCATTCGAACGCGTCACTTCGATATTGATTTCTCTTTAGTTCGACCATTTGAATGTATGACATTGTATGTGTGCTCTTTGACAGTCTGCACACATTGAACGCACCACTTTGCCTCGATCTTTACAAAATTGTCTCAAGATGGCTCAAGCATTGAACACTCGCAAATGTGTGTCCTTCCAATGGACTAGCGCTAGGGTTTACACCGCTAACTCCTTGCATATTAGCGGGTTACAACGGGTTAATGAGAAAAAAAAGTGCAATTAGCGTTAGCGAGCGGTAACGGTTTTTAACCGTTAACACTCCATTTTAACGGCAAATTAGCGGCAAAAAGTTGCTAATAACGGGTACAAAAAAGATTCACTAGATGGCGCTACAGGTCCCATAAGGAGCTTGCGCATGCGCAGTAGACAACCGCTAAATTATAATTAATAAGCCATTTTAGCGGTTTTTAACTGGTTAAATAATATAAATATAAAATAAATTTAGTCATCATCTGGGATATGTCTGATGAGACTCTGAGAGAGAGATGAGAGATGACCACTGTCTCACGAACCCTATTGGTGAGTCAACTAGTCATTACTGTCATTTCGGCTTAAGCTGTAATATGGCCCCCAACTAATACAAACTAAACTAAACCCAACTAAACAAATGGGTGCTTCACAACATTAGATCACACAATTGGAAGCAACCACAAATCGAGATCGAAGTGTGACAGCAGGTGATTAGAATAGTAATAGAATAGTAAATGTGCACACAACACCATTGCAATGTCCTATTTACTCGGTCAGCTGCTAACAACTTGTTACTAGCAAGCCACTCGCGACTCGCGAGTCGCGAGTCGCGACATGCTGCAGCATCAGTCATGTTAAGTCAACAGTATCACACAACAATCCCATATCCGTACATGATTCAATGAATTGATAAATGAATATGATGCGACTCTACAAGAGTCTAAAAATCAATTTTATTTGTTTGGTAAGATCTCATTAATCTCAAATTCGACACTAGAGTCGTCACGAAAGAATTCTTCACTTGACTGCATAATCACACCAGAATTCATCGTGGTTGTTCTGGTCACAACAGAACTGCTCGTAGTTGTACTTGTCACGCCAGAAGTGACCGTAGTTGTGCTGCTCACAGAAGTGATCGTTCTGGTACTGACCAATTCAGTAACTTCTGTTTCAACCATATATGGATAAAGCTAATGCTCTCATTTGCAGTTTATGTTCTTCGTATTCAGCCAGTATGCCTTTTTCATATGCCCCTAAACGTTGTCCATATGGATATTGGCTGCCTTTTCTTCTGCTTCATAGAGTTCCCATGAGACCTCTACCTCATCGAAACTTTTTGGCGGCATGTAGAAATTCTGGGCTGTCACAGATCTCGTGCTAATTTCGTCCATGATTGTTCGTACCATTGATGTGATCGATCATCATGATCAGAAGTCTCATCTTAATTGAGCTCTTCTTCTTCTTGTTGTGCTGCTTGTTGTGGCATCTCTTCATCAAAATCTTCATTAAAATCTTCATCATCATCGAATTCTGCTGCCTTTTTGGGCGCCTTTTTGGTTCGTTTGGCTTTCTTTGGTGGAAGCAAACCTCTTGCTGCTTCTGCAGCTGCTTTTGCTGCTTTCTTGTCTTCTTCTTTCCCTATATTAGATGCTACGATCTACCCTCTATGCCCTCTGGCTATTTACTCTGTCTTCAGTGTCATTTCTTTCGTCTTAACATTCGACCTTAGGGCATAGGGGTCGTTATGGCCACTTATGTGTGTGGGGGAATGAAAAGGCAATCAAAGGCTTTACTCTACAACTACAGTGAGTTTAGTTAAAAGAATAGCACGAAAAACCTCAAATACAGTCTGGAGATACCGTGACACTAACCTGCGTTGGTCTCGCCGTTGCAAACTAAACAACTCTAACGATCGTTTGGATGCACATATTTGCGAAATTCAAAACTGCATCAATTAACTTGGCTAGCATCAGTTAATTGCTGGATATTAGATTAATTCTATAGTAGAGATGAGAAGTTGACTTTTATCACATTCCGAACCCGACCCGGTCCCGGTCCGGGACCGGGTCGGGTCCGGGACAACCGGGACTAACCCGGGATCGGAAAATCCGGGACTGAATCGGGACAATTCCGGAAGTGTTCCCCTAAAAGACTCCAATAATTTGCCTATAGTTTTTGAATTTATTATTAAAGTTAGTTTACAAATACTAAAAAATAAATACATATGTTCTCGTATTTTCAAATCAATTTTTAAATAAATAAATAAAATTCAATCTTCATCACTTTGACTATCTTCATTATCATCGCTTTCATCTTCATCACTATCGTTGTCATCACCATCTTCTTCTTCTTCGTCCGAACTGATGTCAATTTGAAGAATAACCACATCGTTCTCATCCTCCTCAATAAGTTCCTCATCCAGATCTTTTTGGTTCACTTGTTTCTTCCTAAAAGATTTATCTTTCTTTTCGGGTTTTCGAAGGCGAGACAATATATTCTCGTTGAATTTGGCTGGACATCGAAGTGAATTTAACTTTGATAATGCGAATGGCATAAAAACATCTCTGTTTTTGTTTATGTACAGGCGATCGTCTAATGTGTCATCATTTATTCGATTAGATCTCGGTGTGATGAGGTCATTGCATTTATTGAAGATTCTCTCACTGGCATTGTTAGTTGCTTGCATACTAAATACGAATAGCGCAACTTCATAAAGCTTAGGAAAACGTTGCTTCAACCTTTGCCAGACCAACATAACATCCTTCAATGTTTTATCGTCGAAATCTTCAAGAATATCATCGAGAGAAATTAGATAATAATCGTACTCATCGAGTAGAGTTGCTTCAATATTCTCGATCACTTGAGGATGTTTGCGAATCACTTTTTCAACTCCAGCTGGTCTCATAAAGACATCAAAATTCTCCTCCTCCTCTTCCTCAGATGGCTCGCAAATTTGGACTGTTTCAACTGGTTTGGATTTGAACTTTCGATCAAGTTTCTTCAACCTTTTTTGAATGAATTTTTCGTGAGTCGAATCATAGGTAAAGTAAAGATGTTTCTTCCAAGTATCGAGTGCAAGTGGGTTGAGAGCGGAAGCTAAACGATGATTCGAATTAATTTTCTTCATCACCTTTTCATCAAAAGTTTCAATCAATTTATCGGAACAAGAAGCAAACAATAGACAATTAGTGATGGAATTTCGAAGGTAAATACACGAATTTATCACTCGGTCCATTGTTGGACTATCTTCACAGCTCAACTTTAATCGAGCAATTCGAAACAGTTTCAAAAAGATCATGAATCTTCTCATTAGTTCAAAATCAATTTGAGCAAACAGATTTTTTACTTTAAGCGAGGTTGAATTCTTTAAATCATCATGATTCTTATCAATCGATTCGAACATCTCGAGAGCAGTGTCCCACCGAGTGGCAACCTCCTGTTTTAAAGTAAAGGTTAATGACACGTGAATGTCAGAATGCTTTGCGTGTGCCACCTAATTGACATTAAAATAAAGAGTTATCATTTTGTATAAATTTAAAAATATGACTTACCAAAACCTTGCACACATAAATCAAATTCATAATTGATTTCAATTCATGTTCTGCTTCAATGCTCATATCTTCATCACCATACAGAGCTAGGAACATTCGATTAACCTTATCTGAATACACTTTGCAATCGATCGAATCAATTTCTTGTTCAATTTCAGCAGTTGTCAAAAATGGAGAACGACGAAAACTTTTCAATTTTTCTTCGTTCCAAAAAGCATGTTTGAAGAACAGAGCAAAATTGTGAGACATGCACGAGTTGTAGATATGCCCAAAGACCGTTGATAAGGCGTTGTCAGCAGTGACGGAAAGTTTCTTCTCAGTTAAATTAAATGTCTTTTTGAGTTTTCGAAACTTCTTCTTTACAAGTTTGTTTGTTTTATTTTTGACGTAATAAATTTTCATATAGCGAGTCACAATGTTCAGTTTGTCATTCTCGCTGGAAACATAACTCATAGTGAACGCTAGATAGACTCTTTGTCGGATGCAGTCCTTCCAATGGTCAACAGTCAAAGAAACGCCCAAAAGAGATTCGATTTGCTCTGAAATTAATTTAACGCCAAATTCTTTTACATTTGATAAATTATTTGAGATAGTCGTTCGATGAGGAATACCATCAATTAGATCAAATGGCCCATATGCATGGGTTAATTGCTGCACAGCCTTGATTATAAGAAGTAGACCCGGGTCTTCTATCATCGTAAATGGTCTGTTTGAGGAGCACAAACCAATAACCGAGCAAAGAGTAAGAAGGTCACTCTGGTCAGACTTCAATTTGTGTTCCACGTAAAAGCAGTCTTTAATTGACCTTTGCTTCGCGTCAGTGTTTTCTTGTTTCGAATGAAATCTGTTGTGATTTCGTAGTGCATTAGTGCCATCTTTATTGCTATCAGCGGAAATAATTTTCTTACATGTAACACACTGGGCGAATCCAATCTTACGTGATTTAAACAAAATTTCAGAGAAATTAGTCCATTCCTAAATAAATGAAATAGTTCAGATTGATCTAATTAAAATACAGCAAAACTTACATTACTGGATCGTCCAGTGGGCTTTGTTGGCACTACTACAGAACTGTTGTGAGCAAACAACAACTGAACATCATTCAAAGTGAGAAGTTTACGTTCTTCAATTGAGAAAGCTTCAAGACGAGCTAAGTTTTTTTTAAATCTCAGGCTTTAATTCGCAATAATTCGGATTGGACATCATTTTGAGCAAATCTCGCTGAAGATCTAAACATTCTTCTAAATCAATTTTGATTTCAGAGCTTGAGAGGCCACCAATTGAAATTAGATTTAAAGACTGTGTCAAAGAAGCAATACATTTGTCGAGCAAAATGACTTGATTTTGATGATCGTTCTTAATCAGAGATTCTTTGATTTCTCCATCGACTGTCCGCTTCATCATTTTCGAAGTTACACAAAACAACTTGACAAAACAAGAGAAAATTTTGCAACTAAAAGGCAAGGAATACTTTCAAAAGCTCGATAAGCAAACGTGTGGTCTGGCAACACGTGGTGTGCACGTTACTTTCATTACACACTCATCAATCTAGTCTAGACAGAAATGTGCTTTATTGAACGCAATTGGGGAGTGGCATAATGGTCCATCCACACTGTACGTGTGAATGTATTATTTACGACTGATTTAATTGCTCCAATTGATCGATCCGGAACATTCCGGCCTGAATAACCCGGAAAATATAAATAAGATAAATTCCGGCCGGTTCCGACCCGCCGGGATTTTCCGGGTCGGGACTAGCCCGGAAAGATTGACCGGGACTAGTCGGGACCCCATTTCTCATCTCTATTCTATAGAATAATATAATAAGAACGTAGATTGCAGATTTCATTTTGTTTGTTTGAGCTATGACATATTTATTGCCAATTTTCATAAAAAATGCTCGCTATATAATGTCGTAATGGTATTGCATAATGCAAACTACTTTTATTTTAAAGAAACCAGCTTAATTTGGTTCGTTTGTTCATGATAATGGTTCAAAATGGTACAAAAACTGATACAACCTAACCTAAATAGGTTAGGAAATCAGTGGCGTTTTGAGGCAAAAATTGTTGTGCCTTTCCACCCACATACTAGTGCCCATATACAATACATTCTTACACATATCTATAGAATTTTTTTCCCTCCAAAATACCCTTTGGGGTCATAGTGGGGTGCCACAGTCCACTGAATATTGTTCTGAATACGTGACAAAATTGGAGGCAACATTATATCTTGGATAATATCTCATCTATCGATCGAATTTTAGACATTTTGAGATAGCCAAATTCATCATAAATGTGCAAAGTATAGATCTGCCAAAAAAAATAGTGGATGAATCGATAAACGGAGTGTAAAATGGCAATCCCCTCACTTAGCAAAGTTTGTCTCCAAACAAAGTCGACGGCCAAGTGCGGCACATAGTCAGTTACCCCCATTTGAAAAGTAAATTTGATTTTTGAACTTCGTTACCTCCGTTATTACAACAAATTATGATTTTATTATTGCACAATCATTAATTATGCTACTTGTACTATATTTGATCGATTCGATTTGACTCGAATTGATGCGAATTGATGCTGATTGATGTGAAAATCACTCAAATAGAATTTTAAGAATTTAACATTTTTATCTATGTTCAAAATGAAAGTGCTTGATGTTTGCCTTAGCCTTAGCCAAATTTTGATTGCCAACTATGACTTTTAACATTTCTCGCACTCCTATCAATTTGGATTTTGATTTCGATCTTGAACTCACCGATTCGGAACTCTCGCATGTTTAGCCAATTCAGTTTTGTCAATTTATCATGAACACAAGAATGCATTCAATTATCAATTAGATTCTATTCTAATGATTCACCTAACAATATAATCAGTCAAATTCATAACCAAAAATTCAAATGATGGTTGTGGCTAATTTAGTTAATCTTTCACGATGCGTAAACAAAATTTGTTCATATCGCATCACATAAAATCGAATTTTAGATAGCAATGCATTGGTTATTATTGTTATGGTAAAATTGCAATGCATCTCATTGAATCAAACCCAAACTTGTTTTTTTGAGTGTGTGCCCAATGAACACTACTCAATACACTGTCCATAGTACGAACTCCATACTGATCCTCTCTAAGTGTCGAGGACTTAAAGTAAACTTAGTAGAGCGACGAAATTGTTCTAGTGTGGCCACTGGCCAGTGACTGGGGTCCAGTTTAGCCTGAAGCTGTACTGACGTCACTGGGTAATTAACGTTTGCACTGTTTGCAAACACATGTGTTGCTTGAATGCAGTTGCTATTGACTCAATATGATTGAGGGAGTTAGCTTGCGGCCACTGGCCACTGGTCACTACGCTAAGGACGCTAAGCTAGTAATAAAACAGCCATAGCTTTGGTAGCGCTTCAAGTTAATGCTCTTCCCTCTTGGTAGGGACGATAGCACTGCAATGAGTAGCGAGCTTAAGTTACAATCTTTTTCCCCCGTTGGGGTTGTTTTCGCTCTAGCTAAGGTGAACAGAGCGGCTATGTCTCTTGCTTGGTAGTACATGTACAATTTCTTCAAGGACGAATCCCTTAGTTACTAAGGCTTAGTCTGATCGATCGATCGAGCGCGCTCAAGCTCAGCTCGAGCATTCAGAGTCCAGTTCCAATAGCGAGAGACGCGCGTATGACACCCTTGCCCTGTCATTAGCATATCTGGCTAATTTACCATCAAACTGATCAAAACTGTTTGGTTTTGAAACGGATTTGTTTAGGAAAAGAAGCATCGAGCAAGATCAAACAAAAAATGGTAATGTGAGACACAAAATAGACAATTCTCCGAAGACGGGTAAGAAGCAACGAGTTGCTGTTTATCATATCATACAGACACGATCAATGGGATCAGTGAAAAAATGATTGTAACTTGATAACGCGCGCAACAGGCCTAAGGGGGTGAAGGCCCCTGAAGAGCGAAAACACTTTGGTCTAGGCTCTGCCTAATAGGCAGACCACCTGATGATGTCGCGGGGTAACAAAGCTGGCCCAGACTGCGGACAAACAGGCTTGTCATGCAGGACTTTCGCATTGCTAAATCACTGGCTAATTTCATTAATTTATTGCCCGTTTCAATATGAACCGAGCGGGCTGAGTCTATTGGTACTTTTGATGTATTGAAATTTTGATGATCATGTAACCCAAGATAAATCACACGTAATTATGATATATAATAATTTTCATGGAATCCGCTAATGATGCTAACTGCGGCGCTAATTAGAGAATTTATATGTACAAATGTGCAAACATTTTTCAGTTAATAGTCGTGAGTTATAGAATGTTTATCCACAATTAACCATAACCAAAAGCGATTTAGCGGTTTGATTAGCGGCGATTTAGCGGTCAAAGCCACCTGGTGGCATTATTATACACCAACCAAGTTTTCGAGTGAAAAAACAGATCGGAACATTATGGTTAACGCTAATCAACCATTTTTAACCGATTCAATTAGCCTAACCGCTAACAGATTTAGCGGACTGCTAAAATTTCCGCTAAGGTGCTAAGCTCCGCCCAAAAATCTCCGCCCATTTTTCTTAACCCGCTGTAGCGGTGTAAACCCCTAACTAGCGCTGGCATGGCTCTGATGTTGATTTCTCTGTTGTTGGGGCTGGCTGCAGCAATGACTGTTTCCGCATTCTCGATGACCACCGTTCTACAGGACTGGAGTGGACCCTCACTGACGAACGACAACCACAAAGTGGAAACCAATCGAATCTTGCGTCGAGCCTTGCCACCACTGAGAAGCGGAATCCAGGGCCGATTATTGAAATCTCAATTCTGGTGTTGGCCGTAGTTGCCATGTTTGTGGCTTTTCCATAGCTTTCTGGTGTCTTCGCAAGAATGCGTCATCCACCAAAATAACGAACAGCAAAACTGTTTCTACTCTCCAACCTCAGGATGTCATTGGTAAGTACAGCCAAGGTCGAGACTTACAATCGAATGTGGTTCCATCTGAGCCACCTAATCTATCTCGAGCGCATGATTCCAAGACTGAGATGGCAGTGCCAATTAAGAATCAGCCCAAGCCTGAGTCAACGATTGAACGTTAACAGCAGTCAGTCAAGGACAAATTCATTTACCTGGACGATACCAAGCAGACTATTCTGCTTTCACAGGAGAAGTATACCAAATTTGTCGACAAACTCCCGAACAAGTCTGCCACCTCAAGCCCGAAGGAGTCAATCAAAAGTATAAAGTCTCTTTCAAGTGAGCAATCGTTCATTTTTCCCTGCACCGAGCCCTTTACTACCGGGAAAAGTACGATTCCTGATTGGGTACCTGCGCAGCAAGGCATGTCTCAAGAATTGTCTCTTTATGAAAAGAATATCATCGATGAGGGCGTCAGTGTGGTGATTCCTTGCCAAACAGTTCCTCCAATGGCCAATAGTATTGTCAATATATGCTATATAGTCTACATCAGAGAAACCTGCAATGTAGCGCATTGTAAACGCTTCATATTCTGATGTGTGAATGTACACTAATCTGTTTATTATGATCTCTTTTATTAAAGCCAATTTTGCCGTTGCATTTGTCATGCAATTTCTTACATTTGCGTATGTGTGGTGCTTGCCTGAATGAGCTGATGACTGAAATAGCCATGCAAATTATAATATATCTATCGCCTCCAAAAGTGGCATATTCTGGACGCTGGTCATTGATTTGCTCCAGCTGGGAGACACACATTGTCTGTAGGACATAATGAGCTCAATTTCTATTTTATTTTATTATTAGCCATTTGAGAGCAATTTTGGTTGTGAAATGACGTCAAATGGCGAAGCGTATGATTGCAAATTGATAGCTAAACGACACAATTGATGCAAATGGCTCACAATGGTCTCCAGTCAAATCAAATTATTAATTGTATTTCACATGCTAATTCATCAGATTGACTAGATTTCCATAATGTAACTTCATTCGAACACGTCAATTTGAGTTTGATTTCACTTACACGTTATGTTTGTTGGTTTTGAGTATTTGTGGTCATTTTAGTGTGTCGATTGCACGTTGTGCTATTTGAAATTTCTAATTTTGTCCTGAGATCAATTCTTCTTCTACTCCACCACCACTCGCTTATGACAAGACAACTGAAGATGTCCAATGGTTTGCTGGTCGCAAATGGCACTCGTTTGGCCTCATTTAAAGTAGCTTCTTTCATTGACATGCTTTTCGAGCTTGGACAAGCCACCGAAAACAAGTGCAACATAGGACATGATTATGACTCGAACGACCGATAGAAAAGTGTTGCACAGCCGGAGCAGACAATGTCAGCACAGGCTACCGAAACGTCTGCTGAACAACCAGGTCCCAGAACTGTTTCACCGAAAGAGTGCAAAACCGAAGCTGCTGAGTCGACTGTCCGTTGAACTGGATACTGTCGTATCGAATGTTCAAACGAAGCGAAATAGCCCTGTTTTGGTGAGCCAACAAGTGTACCAAGACATGATGAGCGCTCAGCAAGACCCAATGGCAAATCAAGCTAACAGCGCCAGTCCGACTCAATCAATTCGGAGTGTTCAGTGATATATTATATACTATATATTTTATTAAATATATTATTAAATCAAATGAAGCAACTCGGTACGATTGCCGAAAACGCCAATAAAAATGTCTGTCATTGCCACGAGAACGGACAGGAACACTGCAATTTCGCCCCATTTCGTTTGGCTTGCCTCAGAGCAGGGCTTGCAAAAGTTGAGATTTATACAAAGGAGTATGACTGCGAGGAGTGTCTGTAGAATAAGACAAAGAAATATATGAGCCGCTCAGAGGCCAAAGGGTCTAACTCCAATTTTGGCAAAAATGAGTTTATGATGAAAATGTGTTTATTATTAGTCTATTTCTTCAAAAAATTTCATTCTTACCAAAAATGAGTGAAATTGGCCCAAATATAGCAAAAACTCTTTTGGCTTCTGAATAGAATTCAATATTTTTCAGTGGCCAAAAGGGCCAACTCCACTTCTTTCATTTGTAATGTTTGCTAACTTGTAACGTCATACCATGACAACTCCAAAAATAATTTTCGAATATTTTCCGCGGTGTAGCATTTTGCAACATTTTTGTTTACATGTTCAACAACCAAATTAATTTTCACAATTTCCGCGATGATCATGATTGCAATCCTGTTTTATTCCAGATAAATCTCCAAATATAAGGAAGTGATTACAAAAATCCAGAATCATAGGACCGTAACGCCCAGAAACGCCAACGATTACAAAGTTTGGAACCGGAAAAGAAACAATAACATTGTTCAAACTAAACATTTTCAAAATTGTTCTTGTGGTTTCAAAAATAATTGCCATCAACAGATTACAATAATCAACATCAGTAATACACACAAAACTTCGATGATCCAGATTTTCTTATTTGAAAATTAAGAAATTGAGACCAGGAATTGAAATTCCAATCTAAACAATCGAAAAAGAGTTTATACTAAGGAAAGATTTATCACAATTAGAAAGAAAAAGGACATGCTGGATTTGATCAAGTTCATTCCACCAATATATCATGAATATTACCTAAATTTAAAAACTTTAATTATTTTTAATGGTGAGGATGTTATTTTCAATAATTGAAGTAATTTTGTTCTGTTTAACCTAATAAATTTACTTAGTAATTTATATCCAATCATTTTAGTTTCATTTGTCAATGTTTTCGTTTTCTTTTGGAAAAAATTTAGAGGCCAAAAGGTCTAACTCCAAAAAAGTGTCATTTTTTGGTCACAATTATGAAATTAGTCTTACCCACATGGATATTAGTGCTTGGAATTGTAAAATAATGATAATCGGACATTTTTAATAGGTTACAACATCTTAAACAAACCAAATTTTCAAAGTAGAATTCATAATATCATATTTCAAACTTTTGCGTTTATCTCGTAAAGATGAAAAGTGGAGTTAGACCCTTTGGCCTCTGAGCGGCTCATATATTTGAAACAAAAATTAAAATCGAGATATTGCTCATTCGCGGTCGGTGACCTCTCTCCTCGACAGGACATCATAATCAGTATAAAAGTATAATCTGATAATCCAAACCCAAACACAATACAATCAAAGGATCAAAATACGTTCAAATTTGCGCAATTGTGACCACTTTTCTGTTGCAGTGTCCTCATACCTGTAAAGTGAGATTAATGCCCAACATGATGATCACCAGTGTAAAGTAGTCCACATTGTCCCTGCCCAACTGAAGCAGCACTTTCAAGTGCTCAAAATCGGCAATGAACACGGTAATGTCGAATATTTCACCCAGAATTGTCAGTATTCGTGTTGTTTTGTCCATTTTGGATTTTACTTTGCGCAAAACAACTAACAGTTGTAAACAAGTGCTCAACACAGTCAAAACAAAATGTCAAAGTCAGACCACAGAAATGGAGCCAATCATCGAATGAATGTGCCAACTCGAGAGTTGCAATTGCACATTTTCATTTGTAAACGCTAATTGTCATTTGATTGATTGAGATGCGCGACTTATCAGTCAAATCAATACGTGAGCGCGCAACTAACCAACTCGAGGTCTTTGAGCACTTTGCGATAACTCAAATGACTAATTGCACTATTGGACACATTTTGCTTTGACTTTTAATCAATACTTTTGAAGTTTAAGGAAATCATCATCATTCCAAATAACTTTAGAATGACTCAAGTCATATACTCGAGTGTTTGTTGTGAGTGCGCAATTTGACATCATCGGTTGCGATTCATTCCCGAATTATTATTGATTTTTGCTTATTTATTTTTAATTATAAACTTCACAAAGAAAAGAAATCCTCGAAACCCAGACTAAAAAGTGAAGCCAATATATTAACACAAAATGACAGTTGTCCAATAGGCATCAAAGCCATTAAATGCGCGATAAACTTTTCGGATATCTTTGTCAATGTTTTTTTTTGCACGAGATTTAATTTAATCAATCATAAATAGATCCAAATAAAATCAACTGTACTAATACTATTCAATATACTCATTAAAAATTTCAAACAATTTCATTTCATTTTGGCGCCAAATTAATATTCACTCAATATTGGAAGTTAACCCTTTTGATGCTTTCTTGGTATCTTTAATCAATGTTATATTATCATATTTACTGTTTAGTTTAGTTTTCCATGTACAAAATTATTTTTTAGTAACAATATTTAAATATATCTTTATTTTATATTTAAAAATTGCCAATCAATAAATAATCAACGGCATGAAATCAAACATCAAAATTACAGAGAATTATTAAATATAAATAGTAGAATCAAAGTTTTTAAGTAATAAAATATAAAATCCAACGAATCAATGAGCCGTAGCATTGAGGGCACGAGCAGCCGCATCCCTTTTGAATGTGTCAATCATCGTAGTGGCGGAACGATCCCCGAAAACGGTGACAAAAACATTGATGATCGCAATAATTGTGACCAGACAGATGATGACGTGATTGAGTAGGGTCGATTCGCCATTGTTCACCACTTCCTCGATTATTGTGTTGTTGCCTTGGTGGGCCTCATTGCTCGATATTGGTGGCAACTGATTTGGATCGTCCAGTGGAATGTTGTCCGTGTTTCGAGTGGTCACAGTAGTGCCTTTCGGCTTCTTGAAGCCAACGATAAACAGCAGAAATACGACGATCAACTATATAAAATAGATAAAAGATATTAAGCTATGTCATTTATGAATGAACTCCCTCTCGATTTACCTGCAGCACCAGTGAAGTAATCAGCAGACCAATCAGCATTTTGAAATACTTGATATTGTCCTCGCCTGCATCGAGCAGAAACTTCAAATGCTCCACATCGGCAACGAATAGTGCGAAATCGAGAAACGAGCCCGCAATTGTCATATGCTGAGCAAGACGAAATCCCGATGGTGAGGAGACGGTGGTGGTGGTCGAGAAATTCTGTGACGTTTGACCCAACGACCGTGGTCCGTCCACCATGTCGATTCCTCGGCCTTTCTTGTTGTTATTACTTCTATAATCATCGTCATCTTGCTTGTCTTCGTTGTAATACCCACGATTGGACGCCATTTTGGTTGTCGGAGAAGTAGAATTTGGATTAGAGCTTTTCACGGTGCGTTTTCGCATAGAGAACAAAAGTAAGTAAGTGACTAATATGAGAATCAATCAAATCAGCACACATATAAATAGACACAGTCAGTTAATTGGATTATTGAAAATACAGCGTCGATTGACTCAGTCAGTCATATGAGTGCTGTGCACCGTAGCACCAACGAAACCAAACCAAACACCTAAATAACACAAAGAGTCACAAGAGTCACATCAAGTCATTGCAACACATTCAATCGTAACCTGTCATTTGTGTCACACATAACATAGCATAATCTCTAAAAGCACTCGAGACTCAGAATGAGTCAAACTGTGATGATATAACCCCAAAACGCAGTCACCCAAAAGCATCTCACGTTATGTTATGTGATGGCAACACACCTGAAACGGTAACAACAACAGCAACAACGCGCACATATTTGTGCGATAAGCTAAGTGGTTGGATGGATGGGGCTTGCTGATAATAAAGATACAATCATAACTGTGTGTCCGTTTGTTTGTGCAATGTCAATGCTCATTACGTTATGAGGCCAATGGTAGATGAGCACCTCTACCTGTGCACATAAATCATCACATTTTCTTAATTAGTTATATGACAGTTTACCGGTTGTAATTTGATTGCATTCTCATTTAGAATTGGTTGCTATTTCATTTTTGTTTGTGAGGTATAGTTTGTTTTTAAGAATTTAAGAATATTGCTGCCACATATGTAATGAAAGTTTATAGTCAACGGACTTGTAGACAGTAAAAAAGGTCAACAACTGTACGCGTTTACTATACGGTTTACCTTTTAATATTCAATATTTGTTTAGTTACCTCTTGCTATTATGTATTGCATCATGCGCGGATTGCGCAACACATTTATTATTACGCATGTTGTACCGTACACGTTTAAACCTTTGTATATTATCAGGAAAGGTCAGCACCTGTGAAAGCATCGTCGCCGATGCCAAAAACGATTTTTACTAGCAAATGAATGACGACGAATTTGGTAATTTATTTAATTAAATCGACTCTATGTATATATAATTTTCCCCTGCTAATAAAGTTTCAGGAAAGGTCGATTTAGTGATAGATAGACTATCTATTTAAATGAGAGGACGAGCTGGACGCCCGAAGAAGCAAGTGCAGAAGTGGTTCAACACAGAAGATTTGAATTGAATGATCAAGAATGCACACTTAAGATAGTGTACGAATAGATTGAACCAATACGAGTGTATAGTTTTATTAATATAAATAAAAATAGTAAAAAGATATAGTGCAAACTTACAAGTGAATCCATCAGACAGTTCAGAAGTGCTTCGAATCTTTAAGCTCCGGCATCACCAATCACGTGCAGATAATAATCATCCTCAGTGGTTATATGAACTTGATCCAGCCAGAGTAATCATCATAATCGTGACTATATTCGAAAGCATAGATTCGAGCCGAAGGGAACTGGTTCTTGAACCAACGAATCAGCATTCGTCGATATCGTTTGGCCCCGTTACGGCTAAACGATATCGAGATAACAAAACATAATTAAAAACTAATTAAAAAATCAAAATATCCCTTACCGATAGCGCTTTCGTGGTTTGAGAGACAACCATTCATGTTGTGTACAGTTTGACGAATCTCACTCTGAAAACCTAAAAGCCATTTCCCTCAACCTGAGCTTCTTCTGAGATCCCAGAACCACTTTTTATTTTCAGGAATTGACTGAAAATACTGCTTCAAGGCGTTCGGGAGACGGTGGATGGTTGAAGAGGACAGGTTCCATCTTGCCACCATCACAACACATCGAATAGGTGATAGAATCACCAACCTTCTTACCTATTCGCTTCCTCCCATCCATAAAATACCAAACACCACAGTTGTCACGCCTGGTCCATCAGACCGAGATAGTCCTCCTCGGGTACACCATACCTCACAGTTATAACTGTAGATGACGACACATTCTTTATAAAGACGGACATGTAAATCTATTGTGGAGTACAAAACAAAATTACCTGATAAAGTCAATAAAGAACAACTGCACTTACGAGATTTTTGTTGTCATGACTCATCAGCATCAGCTCAAAGTGGTAACCAGTAAAGTGAAGGTTCCGTTTTGGATTTGCAAAATAGTGCACGTTTTGGGCTTATCAAGGTAACCTCACATTTCAAAGACTTTATGTCCGGATTCAATACTCGTTACAGAATTTTTTCACTTGAAAATTGTACCGAAAGTTTGGATTCGAATTAGGCCAATTCTTTCCGTTCAATGTTTCCACAGTTTGTTTGGCTTCTTCCGCAGTGGAATCACATACAGCAGTGTGATCGGAGAGAATCGATCCAAAAACCATTCGAATCTATAGTTTCGGTTGTGTAGAGGAATTCGGTTACGTTCGGGAGAGGCGAACTGACAGACAAGATTACGGAAGTGACGAATTCGGTCATTTCTTATGCTGTTCTTCGGCTTCAAGGCTGTAGGAATATAAGAAATAATAAATTGCAAAAGAATTATACAGAATACGACAGAGTACCTTTATCGCCTGCTTTTGGAACTACTTCCTCGGGAGCACTGACAGCTGTACTCAGCAGAAATTGCATCAAATTTCGGGACTTGCAATGATTCTTGAGTGTCTTTAACACCATTTACCGAATCGAGTTCTCACAAGCAGAATAGCCATACATCAAATC
The DNA here is from genome assembly GCA_023373905.1 of Rhizoglyphus robini. Taxonomy (NCBI): domain Eukaryota; kingdom Metazoa; phylum Arthropoda; class Arachnida; order Sarcoptiformes; family Acaridae; genus Rhizoglyphus; species Rhizoglyphus robini. The sequence goes on from JAKIJQ010000003.1 coordinate 7,104,650, forward strand.
GTCTGTCCGCGAAATGGCCAGAGTTACACTTTCCAGAGTATCACCTCCCAAAGAAATAATATCGGTGGTATTAGATTTTGTAGTTTCTCCTAATCGGACAAAACAACGTCCACTGCCGGGCAAAAATACAAAACACTCAGGTTTGGACCGTACCAGACAAACCAGCAGTTCAAAAGAGTGATCGATCCGTTTAGCAACGTTATCACTGTTAACCACCATAACCTCTAGAAGAATATCCTTAAGTACAGTAAAATTTCCGATTGTCTCAAAGAATCGTTTGCTTTCGTATTTGGATCGACGGAAAGGTTCAGAAAGTAGCGCAGTACCACTAAAATCGTCCTGAGGAAGGCGACAAGGACGACTGTCGTCGAGTCTCGGCGTTCCGATCGGATTTGAGTATTTCAACAATGAGACATCGTGCAATACTGTTTGTTCAAGGAACACCAAAATATATTTCAGGAACTATAAAAAAATAAAAGCGGTAATCATTAACTTTTATTTATTTTTTTGTATATCACCGAATCAAAAAACGAACAGCTGCCACAAATGTCTTGAAAGACAATTATTACCGAAACTATTCTTGTGCCAGTTTGTTTATAATCATGGAAAGTTTTTGCCTAATAGATTCTTTATAGTCTAGTCACTACTTTATAGTCTAGACTCTAGTGACTCTAGTCCAAATGAACTAGTCTTTTTGGTACTCGAAATTTTGTATTATCATTGATTTATATTTTATATTAAATTTTATTATTATCCTATAGATATATTATCCAACATATGGAAACTCCAGAGCGATTTTTTGACGCAGTATTTACCTAAATTCTCGAAGCCTCTTTTTTGGCTGGCATCTGTCCTTACACGCATTATGGCTCAACCAGTTTATCGAAGTATCCAAAGTTATATTCTCTTAAAGCCATAAACAAACATAACTTTTGTTTACATGTGGACATTACACGCAATCTCTTCTCATTTGGTTAGTATCGCAAATCGTATCTCTAATATAACGAACTTTTTCTTTCACTTTCAAAGGTATCACACGAGTTTGAAGATTATTATATAAACTTCAGAGATGTTTCAACGTTAATATTTATTATTGTAGCATCATGTGGTGATGTATCACGATGGTACATTTTCTTCTGCATCAAAGCCCTGCAATATGCCATATGTTTATCCAAAAAGGCGAGAAAATTGTTTTATTAGTAGTAACAATATTGCACAGTTGCTTCGTTTCGTGTAAATACTTAGTCCATCGAGGATTTCTCGGTTATTCTCGCGGACACTTCGAGTGGATATCCCGTGGTCAAATCTGTCCCGTTTTCTTCGCCTTTCAACCTTGAAATTTAATTTATTTTCTAAAGGCGATACAGAAGACATTAAAGATTATTTGGCGATTTACCGAGAACTGGCTTCATATCAAAAATATGAAATTTTAATTGTTTTTATTTTATTCGGTCGATTCAAAAGGAGAGAAATATGGAGAAACATTCAAGGACGGTGAATACTTTTGATTTATTTCGATTTGTAACACTTTGGTTTTATTTAGGACCATCACGACCTGTTCATGTTCAGACGTGTTATTATTAATCTCGGTCTATAGTGATTTTATTCTGCGGTATGATCTTTTGGACACAGCCGATGATTTAAGCTCAACGAGAGTAAATTTACCATTCTCTTAATGAGGTAAGTTCGCTAATTATTTAGATAAATAAAGACAGATCGATTATATTTTTAGGTGACTGTATTTGATGGCCCATCCACTGCCATGTTCAAGAACGATACCATGGTACCACTGAGGATGTCTGCCTCTCTTGTCTCTCTACCTGTCTTGGTTGAAGTAGGCGAAATTCGTTCGGTATTTGTACACGAGGAATGTGAACCAATTGGAGAAGTATGCAAAGGAATTGTTCGTTGTGGCAGATAAGGAAAGAATGATAATATTTTGAGTTGCTTTTAATCTAAATGCTTTCCCTTTTAGTACGGCCATACCGATATATTGAAGAGAATGTGAGCGCTCATGCCCCTTGCAGTCATATCACCACCGAATATTATGTGCACCAATTCATTTTCCTTGCTCATCGTCATTCCTGTACCGAATTTCAAATTGCCTGCATCTAGTGACTTCCATTCTACACTGCAGGAGAACACTTACCAGTCAAGTTTTTTTTTGACTCAAAACTCTATCAAAACATTCACGTTTGTCTGTTTCAACATCAACCCGTGCTCATTATTTTCCCCTTCATTGCGTTCGACTGTTATAACATGTAATAATTATGAAATGCTATTTTTGAGAAGCGACAATTGGGTGCAATTCAAGGACAAATGGCAATTTTAAATTATTAAAACGACTTTATTTTGTTTTTAAAAAATGTGTTACACTGACAATATTGAAATATACAACTAAAATAATCAAACCCAATCCAAATAAATACATCCAAATTAAACAATCATCTCTAGTGAGCTCCATTTTGTATTTCTTTTTTGGCCACTTCATCAATGTCCATTCTTGTGTGAGGCATCATTTTGACATTCAAGTTTGTTAGTGTTTCACGGGTCCGTACAGTCATCGCTTCTCGTATACACATGAGGGCTACAGCTAAATCGGGAAATAACATCGAGTGAAATAGTCGAAATGGGTATTGCTGGTATTGGCCTGATAGATCTTGATGAAGAGTTTCTTCTTTAGATGTTGGTTATAATTATCCGTAAGTACCAAATCAGAAAGAACCAAAAAAGAAGATAAAACTCCTATAAAAATAAAAGCAGTAAACGGCTATATCTACCCTAACTGTGCCAGAAACGGTGGCTCTCCTCCCTATTAACACCCAAGTGAGGCCAATGATTCGGCACTTTTTGAGAGCACTGCATAAGAGGAGCCTCTCGGCGTGCCTAGTCTCATTCGCTTTTTGGCTGTCCTTCTGTGAACAACGTGTTCGCAGTGCTGTTACCGTTTCTCCGTTTACGACTTAGTCTCTCGACTTTTTTCCTTCTAGAACGATGTCCTACGGTGGTGGATCCTACGGAGGAGGCGGCGGCGGTGGTGGCCGATCATGTTACAACTGTGGTGGCGAGGGCCATATGAGCCGAGAATGTACCGAACCTCGCAAGGAACGTGGCGGCGGCGGTGGTGGAGGTGGATCTGACTCCCGAAGCTGTTACAAGTGTGGCGAAGCTGGCCATTTGAGCTACGATTGTCCTACTGCTGGTGGAGGCCGTAGCGGTGGCGGCGGCGGATATGGTGGTGGTGGTGGATCCTACGGAGGAGGAGGCGGCGGTGGTGGCCGATCATGCTACAACTGTGGAGGCGAGGGCCATTTCAGCCGAGAATGCACCGAACCTCGCAAGGAACGTGGAGGTGGCGGCGGCGGCGGATCTTATGGTGGTGGTGGCCGAGGAGGCGGCGGCGGTCCTGGTAACTGCTATAACTGTAACCAGCCTGGACATTATGCTTCCCAGTGCCCTGGCAACTAATATCGGCGTTCCGAATTGATTCGTCCGTGTCTATTCCGCGGTTTACGCGTTGAAATTTGTAAAATTTTAAATTCTATTTACCACCTTTCTATTATTAAAATCTAAGAATACTTTGGAAGTATCTGGTGTAAAGTATTTAGAAAGTGCTTTGTGAGTTTCCTTTGTTGCCTTTCTGAGAAAGGCTTTCTCTGCATTTCGGTGAAAGGAAGTGAGTTTTAGAAAACAGAAACAAGGTTTCAGTCAAAACAGCCTGCCTAAACTATATCGACTTGAGTGTGTATGGATTGTTTTGATGTGATTCCTTTGGCAACGACAACTATAACTCGGTGTGGATAATATCGATTTGCTTTGCACACTCGGTTCATCTTGACCCACCGCCTTGTACATCGTTTCAGCTAGTTCCTGGATCGATACGAGCAACAACAGCTCAAAGTGGTTTGCGAACAAATGAAACGTAAACTCAGGTAGATCAAAATTTTGGTATTTTACGAGCAAATGTGTGTGAAATTCGGAATCGTTACAGTGGCGGTGTCATGCTCTTTCAAACCACATGGGCATACTGTTTGATGATCCTCCTCAAATGTTGGTGATTGTATCGTACGATGAATGGACACAAGAATAATGTACTCTACTCTCGAATTAAACAGAGCAACTAGCAACCTCTTCTGGACGACGCAAACGACAGCTGCAATATTCTCGGCTCTGCAAACCATTGTATGTCTTCCTCTAGTATATTCAATGTGAATTATACCAGTAATAAATGTTTTCATTTCGCCAGGGAACCTCAAAGCCGCAATGTCATCTCCATGCCAAGCCAAGTTCGATCCGCTGACTTGTGTGTGCCTATATCGATCAAAGCTGCACATCGAAGACCTACGTGCGACCTCTACAATAGTCGAAGTTATTGGTCAGTTACCAAAGTGGCCGCAATGACACCGACTACAAAACATGGCGTTATCAAAATCCTAAACGAAAAACTTAAAGCCAAGTTGCACGATCGGTTCACGAACCGTCTCTTCTACTGTACACACACCATTCACCCATATGGGTACTAATCTATTTGAATCGATCACTAATTGCTTAATTGCCAATAATAATTACCATTAATAATTGGTCAATGGTATTATGTATTATTGAAATTATCATACGTAAAACAATGTGTTTACAATTTATTTTAATTATTACGATCACGATTACGACGAGTAAACGAAAAGGTCATAAATTCCAAAGTTTTCATTAAAAATGTTTAATACTTCACTCGAACTGATTCAGCTGACCGTCCGAAACTCCATCGCGAAAGATAATCAAGCTTTTCGGGTAACCACCACGATTAAATTTCCAGTACTGCTCTAACAGTTCCACCATCATCTCTTCAAGATTCATCACCAGTTCGAGGCACTTCTTAGGCTGAACGCAGTTAGAAAAGTTGTATATGAACCGATCCGTAGAGCCAATAACCACAGCAATCGAAACGCTTATCTTCTCCATAGCCCCAGGATGATTGACATCAATACCGACCACCATAGTGAGCCATTATAAAGAGTCGGAATATACCGGCCACAATCGACAATGGCATTCTTTCCATCAAGTTTTCCGTTAACACTCAAAAGTAGTCTCCTAAAGTAGCCATTTGGTGGCTGTTTCACATTGTCACCATCCTAACAATGTTGTGGCGAACATCGGTACTTGCTGAGATTGTACAACTGGTCAGGAAGCAAAAGGTCGAAACGTTGTTGACCTAAGGAGATAAATAATTTTATTATAATATAAATTGTAAATTCGCGATTAAATCGTTCGCCACTTACGTTGAGGGATAACAATCAAAACATAATAAGGACGGGTCCTATTGACAAAATCGTCGAACTCTTGCTTGACCTCTTCGGCAGTGCAGTCCCTAATCGTAATCAGATGATTTGGTATAAGCTAAAAAATGGAGTTTCTTTCCACGGGCATGAACTCAAGAAAAGATTCGCAAATTTCTTCAACTGCCACTTCGTATAAGTCGAATCGAAATTGACCAAACACCACCGTTGAACTTTGACATGAGCAATTAAATCAGACAGCAGCAGCACTTGTGGCGAGCAGCGAAACTGCTTGTGGATAAGGTCGAATCGAAATTGGCGTAAAAAGGCAATAATATAATAGCGGCAATTTCTTCAACTCGTTCAGTAACATTTTTTAATAGTATTTTCGAGGTTCATTGCTTGCTTCTTGTGGAAGAACAGCCTTAATAAACTTATAATTCTGGATACATTGGTCCGGGAGTAGATAGCAAAGTTCTGTAAATACAGCGATAAACAAACATTAAAAGAGGAATATACTAAAATACAAAACAAACCTTTACGCCCTTTTATTTACTACAACCAAAGGATAGCGTTCCGTACGAATTCCTAATTCGTGTCAAAAATATTCTTCCACTGTACAATTCGGGATAAATATTCAGGTTTTACGGTTAGTATAATCAAAACACAAATGACGACTGTGATCAACGGGCTAATTGACGATCCGCTTGATGTAGTCCCTAAGTTCAGCCCCGTGCTGAGTCATAAACTTACAACCTTTGGCCTATAAAATAATAAAAAGAATGTAATTATTACGATTTAATATATCAACCAAAACTAAACTTACCATTCTGGAAGCCTCTTTCACCTGTCCTTCGGTCAACTCTTCTAGCCGAACATCACTATCGCCAGGACTACGGGCAATGATAGGTCAAACAAATCGGTCCATCGGTCTCGGTTACATCTTCCACAGTGTAACAGAGGCAGGAAAACCTTCGTGCAATAACCGCACATAATTTCGAATGCAAATTTAGTGTCCAAATTCTGCCATCCGAACGGAGTCCACAAAGCCGAACACAAATTCAAATAACTTCACATTTGGCGTGATATTACGTTCTTGAGACAAATCCTAGTATTTTCTCGCATTTTGAGTGTACTTTTGATTGAATAGGTTTCGAAAGATATCAAGTTGCACACTGAGAGCACAATCTCGGATACTTCTGCTTCGGGATACTCCAGATTCCTTGGACCATAGTACAGATTAACCTGAAAAATAAATAAAATTAAAAAACATAATCAGGAATCTAATACAAATGAAAATGTACTAACCTCACCAAGGTCCACATTTGCGACCTCTTCAAGTGAAACCAAATACTTCGTACCATCCATCATAAGAGTAAAATGACCAACATGTGGAAATTGTTCAAAAAGTGTACAGATTCGCCAGTCCATCATAAACGAATAGTTCTGGCTTCTCATTCTTCATTTAGAATCTTCGGGTAATTTGCAGGATACGCATCGACCAACCTTCCTTTGTCCACATGAATCTTCACATCATACACGACAATTTGTCATTGACAAAGCCGTCGGTTTCGAGTTTAAAATAATTGCCAAAAAGCAGAAGACCGGCTGTAACAGAGGAACCAAGAGAAAGGGCCTTTTGTGGGACTAGTGGCTCTACTTCAATAGTTTCGGGCATTTCTTGAGGACTTCGTGTTCGTTGGGGGCGACCTCTTCCACGGTGGCTTTCAAAATTTCCAGGATTCTTGTCGGTTCCACCAGATTCTCGTGAAAAGAAAACAAAACCACGACCACCACAACGAGAGAAATTAAGGGGATTAAGATTTTCACCACGATAGAGACCAAAATACTGCCGGCGAGATACATCTCGGCCATTGCGACCACAAGAATATGGACCTCAATAGGACTGGCAACCACCTCGGGTCGGTTCAGAATAACCACGATAATTTCTCGGGATATATTCATCGGGCACGCGAGCGCCTGAATAGACTGGGAGGAACTGCCACCATCACGAGAATAACCAGAACGGCCACAAGAAAAAAAGTTACTCCAGGGATTATCATCCATTTTATTACATTTTGACTGCTGGTGAAATACGATACTAAATAAATAAATAAAATGAAATAAATAATTAAAAATAAAGTAGTTTAGTAGGCAACGGAAAACATACCTAATAATATAGATTATGAAGAGTAGAAACCCAGACCTAGGTACCTGACAAGGTGGAGACGAAATCGAAGACCAAAGGTCGGACGATACGGTAAAACCTATTTAGAAAAAAAAACAAAAATAAAACCAAAATTAATAAAAATAAGGTTAGGTAAATGTACACACTTTAAGAAATTCGCGATATACAAAGACCCGATATTATTGGGTTCCAGGAGAACGTGCGCCCAGTAGGGCTTGTGAAGGTAATGTGCACGGAAAATCTCTTAAGATAAAATAAAATCAGTGATCTAGATGATAAAGCAGGAAAAACATACCTCTTAAAATAGATTGTTAATTAGAAAAGACTCGAGACAACCCGAAACGTCTTCGTGATTTCGACTTAAGATAGGTTTAAAAGTAAAAAGAAAAATATTTTGCGTTTTAAATTTATCTTGGCACACTGAGCCAAAATGAGAAAGATTAGGGAAATGTCGCCAAAATCCAGGTTGAAGAGGAAAAAACGAGAAGAGTATTTTTATAAATACTCAGAATCAAATCTTGAGTACGACAACCATCTAACCAATGATAGATAACCAAGATATTTTAAAAAATATAATTAAAAAATTAGGTTAGATCATATAAGTAGATCATAAAATATACATACTTAAAAAAGAATAATATCAAGTCAGAATAACAATGACGATATTATTTGTTTCACTGAAGCCTTTAGGAAATTAGCAAAAAATCGTCATCGTTAATATTATTCAGGTATGTAGAACAGCGCCGAGTACCACCAGACAACGACTGACAATTTTGTGAGATTTGCAATAAAAGAGACAACCAAGACTAGAGGGGCCGGTACACGGACCAGACAAGATATATTATAGAAAAAAATTAAGCGATTAGATTAGATCATATATATTAGTCGCAAAAATATACATACATACTTTAAGAATTAAATAAATAAAAATAAATCAAAGGTTGATAATTATTCGGATAAGGCACAAAGAGCACAACTTGGCTTGTTAGACAAGTAGAAAATTTCGAGAAAATGGAAAATAAAGTCAGAGGAGAAAAAACCGAAGGCACACGATCTTCTGGCACTACGCCGAAAAGAAATAGGATAGGAGGGAGCCAAAATCCCAAAATCCAATGATTTTTCCAGAAAAAAACGAAAACTACTAAAATAATAAAATCAAAATCAAAATTTATAATTAGGCAAAGAAAATGTAATACGTACCTTTAAGAAATTCAGAGAAAATGCCCGGAATAGTGGAGAACAGATAAAATGGCTGAACGACAAAGGATTCAGACTAAAAGAAATTTCGAGAATAGTGAGAAGAGCCAGGAAGAGGAGATTAAGAGAGAAGTGGCCACTTGAAAACGGAAGAGAAACAAAAGCAGCGTGTTTGACGATGATCATGAGCTCACGTTGAAGACAAGACTTGTCACTTGAATAGAAAACAGTTCCAAATTCCAGAATTACACCCACAAATGTATCCCATTTGTACCAAACACTAAAGTACACTCAATATTCCAGAAAATACGATCCAGGAACAGAACACAAACCATTCCGCACCATACAACTGCTACCTCCTCTCCGTATGTTACGTCATCTATGAAGGGTCATTTCTGAAGTGTTAGCAGTGTGGTGTGTGTGTGTTCACCACAGTGCAGTGCCACTCCGCCATTTGTCCGCACAAAGTTATTTTAAAATCATTTTCCTCATGTTTTGCCGCCACTTGAGCCATACTTAAGTATTACAATATACAATTGTCAACTCAAATCTGATTTTACGACTCAACTTTACTTCTTCTTGCACTCCCGTTTTTCTCCATTCTGCTTCAGTATATCATTATTTTCGCGATGATTTAGTTCAGTTCTTGTTCTACTTTTGTGTGACTTTCCACTAAGCCTGGTTCATCAAAACGCGCGTGCTTGTCTAATCCAAAGTGAATCGAATCGACTCGAGAATGGCCATCATCATTACTCGGCATCGACCACTGCACAGGCAATTTGCCTACCTATTCGGTGCCTTACTTCTGTTTGGTTCATTTATGTTGGTTCTCTTTTCACTGACATACTTCTCGGTCAATCAATTCTACTATCAAACTGTAATCAATGAGTCTAATGCTGCTGTTGCTGCATCTACCAATATGGAGATGTCTCCTAAAGATGATGATGATTTAGCTTTCAGTTTAATCAGTGATGCATAAACTGATCACAAGATCAAACGATTGCGTAATATTGCGAGATATGGGGAGGTATGTTTACAACGGCGGAGTTGTATCGGGCCCCGTACAGATAGTCAACAACGATTCATCAACACGTGGAAACTACGAACAAAGTGCAATTACATTCAATGAACAACAAACCAACAACAATGGTTTGTTTTGTCTTTTATTTATCTTTGTGTGTAATGGTCTATGTCAAAATAGACACAAAAAATGAAAATTACCATTTACAAGCATAAGTAAACATTAAATAAAAGTAAAATTAAACATAATGATAGATTAAACAAGTTAACAATAGTAAAGTTTATTCTTGATATCGTCGTGAACTTTGACCCATTTGTTGAGTCGTTTGATGACAGATTGTTCAAATTTAAATTCTTGTTCATCTTCATCGCTCTCTTCTCCCGCTTCTTTAGCATTCGCCAAAATTTCTCGTTGTGCTTCAATGTGCATCTTTGATCGATAGGCAGCGAGATGGGCATAGCGGACTGGAGTGGGCAGTGCGATTACGTTTCGAGTGCGGATGCAATTGTGACACATAATGAAACACATCTTCTCAATGTCATCAGTGGAGAGCTTGAGATCGTCCTTCAGGATGACATACTTGGTGGGCTTTGAAGTGCCCTAAAAAGAAACAAAACTTTAGTTTAGACTAAACTTTAGACAACCAACAACATAACATCTCAAACAAACTTACCAAAGGAGAGAAATGACTGTTAAGATAAAACATTTTGTGCACTGGCTCCACAATAGTATGATCAACCACGGTTCCACTTGGAACATTATAAGTTGGCTTTCGTCCGGCAGTATTCGCAGTTTGACGAACAAAACGAGTGTGGTGCCGCTTCTGCACAATAATCATCGTAACCTTGATTGACTCGCCAGACGTGATCTTGTTGATCGCAGCTTGAATTAGAGCAATCTCAGTTTTCTTCACCTGTAGGGGGAAACGATTCGAGAATTAAAAAAGGATTTGATACACGTACAAAAAACTATCATGAATATCGAGAAGTAAAATTCAACACTCACCTTATCAAACTGTCCCTCCGACACGCCGTCCCTAAAGACAATAATATTCTCGGGAAAGCGAGTATTGATCTTCTTAAATTCAATCAACAATTCAGCAATCATCTTGTGCAGATCCTTCACAATCTCATCTCGGTCCTTCATTTGCACCCGAACACTGGCAGCGTACTGTGAGAAGAGAGCATCCGTGCTGCCAACAGCAGCCGCCACCGAACTAGCCACCTTCTCGGTCTCGCCCGGATGATTGACATCGACACCAACCAACATGGTGCGAGACAGATTGAATGGAAGTGAACGCAACATTGCAGGATCGAGTGCAGAGTTGAGTCCACCAATTTTGCCGTTGACTTTCTGCAGAAAATTATCGAAATAACCATTTGGGATACGGCCGATGAACTCGGACTTGAAGCACTGGGACACGATGCCAAACTCTTGATCACAGTTGTACTTTACCAGACTGTACAACATGCTGGACGCAAAATCAGAATGACCTTTAGAATATATACAAAAATTATATTAGACAAATGAAACAGATTAAAACAAAAACAAATCACTTACGATTTGGAATAGCAACAAAGACAAACTCGGCCTCGGTTCTCGAGTGCAAATTGTAGAAGGCACTGTAGATGGCTTTGGCATCATGCACCTCCACCTTGGTAATTGGACGAGGCTGAGCAGCAAAGTTGAGGCCAAAGTAACGGGCTCGTTCCACCATGGCAGTGATGAATTGTTTCAACTCTTCAGGCGAGACAGCTGGGTCAAAACAAAACACTGCCCAATTTTTGGGCGTTGGTTTGCATGAGAAAAATTGAGCTCTGGTGAACAAAAAAAAAACAAGATAAATATTATAAACAATAAAAAGCAATAAATAAAGAAAATCCCAACCACTTACCTAGGATCTGCATTGAGCAACTTGGGTGCAGGCAAAACTCTGCCCTCGAAAGCCACCGGCTTGGTAGTCAATTCCAAACCATACTGCTCCTGCAATTGCGTATCCGTTGCGGCAATCTTCTTCACCGTTCCCAATTTGTCAAAGTAAACATTCGGTGCATGAGTACTCTTCATAAGCAACTCCCGTTGAATGGTGGAATTAATCTTCGAATTGGACAAAAACTGATTCTCCACCAAAAAGCACAGCTCCAGTGGAATGTACTTGGCCTGTTTGCCCACAGTCTTCACCAGAGGAAGTTCCAGCAACTGAATGGCATACTCGGCCTTGAAGTAATCGGCAATGTTCATTCGAATGCCTTCTCGGTTGGAGAAAGTAAAGTCACGTGGGCCACGATCAATCAAACCATCCATTGTGTAGAAAATCTTCTTGGAAGAATGTTTGGTGTACATACGAAGATGACGAATCATCTTGTTGGCTTCTACAATTTGTGATCTATATAAACAAAATAATAATAAAGTCAGAATACCGAAATAATCAAATGACCAGAAGTATAGCAAAATGTACCTGTTGGGCTTCCTTCCAGGCTGAATATTAGCTACAGCTCCGACAAAATCCAATAATTTTTGCTGCGACTGTGCCACAATGCAGGAAGTCTTCAGGTGCAGATTGAGTGCTAGGCCAAATTCGCACATTCTCACCGACGGAATGAAACCAGAAACAAAGTCGACCATGTTGCCAACCTTTGGTGAGCGCTGCACCATGGTGAGATCAAAGAATTTGCGCTGATAACAATGGTAAATTTGGTTCATTATAGAACGAAACACAATCTCCAATATGTGAATGACACGTTCGGGAAGTTGGGACTGTTTGCCCAAGTAAAAGTCCATTGCTTCGGACATGGCAACACGACCGACAAGAGTCAGTTTAATGTTAAAATCGGAAGGACGGTCGTCGATAGAGACAGTGACCTAGTGTTGGGGAAAAACAAAAGTGATTAGCGACATTGTCTGCAAAAGAATGATTAACAAAAACAAAAGAAGCAAAAAACAATACAGTGGATTAACTTAAAACAACGTACCTTTGCATTGGTAGGTTTCCCTCCAGAAGTAGCCAACTGTTTGACAGTAAACAGATTCTTGACACCATCAAAAACGGGTTTAAATCCAGAAAACAAATGTTCTTTATCCGCAATAAATTGATCCATAATAAGAGAAGAAAATTTCTTGATGAACTTCTCCAGGTTGGTTAGTTCTGCATTAATAATAATGCAAATGTAAATCAATACAATTATGAAGATATCAATTTTGTTACCTACCGTTACCGTCATTACTAGAGCCAGCGGAAGAAGGCCGCTCTTGTTCCTTGTGAGTGTCCTTTGAGATTGCCACGTCATATTGAAAAATGGTAATGTCGTCAAATTTGAATCGATAAAAATTAGCAAGCAAATCGATAGGAGTTCCAGCAGTGCCGGGCGTCATTGGCTGAGCCACCAGTTGGCGGTGTTCCTCGCCCTTGGGCATTGGAATGTCAGCTCCAAAGTTAGCACCGCCACGAGGGACGAAACCACCTCGTCCACGGCCTGTGCCATCACGTCCGCCACGGAAACCACTTCCTGTAGAGTCTCCGGCAAAACCGCCGCCACGGCCACGAAAATTTCCTCCACCACCGCGGCCTCCTAATAATAAAATAAAGAATAAAAAGAATATTATTAGGTGATTTAGGTGAATTGGATAATTCGGTAACATTCTTGTTGAATCTGCCATGTTGAACCTTTAAAAAAATAATGTCCAGAGGAGAACCGAAGTGAACAAGAGCAAACAAGCAGAACACCACCGGAATAAGAAGTGGATGACAGCAAGTGAGCAACGTGGTTTAAACGAGAGAATGGCACAGTGAGGAGAAATTTTGTTCATGCGTGAACGGGCCGCCAAGGAAGAGAATTTTGAGATACGAATTGAAGATATCGAGATAAGGTGGCCAGCTAGGCGATCGTGAGAGAATGACGTCCAATGTGTAATTGCCAAAAAGCCATAACCACCAAATTCACGTTTTTGCGCATTTCATAGAGCATTCTAATAGACTTGGGCTCACTTTCAGATTAGATAAATAAGCGCAAACGTGATAAGAATTACGAGAGAGATCTCCGTGGCCAAAAGACAATTGTAAGGAATTGTAAGACAATAATTCGCCAAAACCATGAATCATGGTCCATGATCGCTTTGTCGGAAGTACGCAAAATATAATATAATTTAGGTTTCGTAGTCCAAAAAATTACTTTGTAATTTCTATAATAGTTTCTATAATAAAGAAAAACCACCGAAATTATCTGAAAAAAGTCAATTAAGAATTTGTTATTATAATATGGAAAAGACGTACCGAAAACAGAAGAAGGTTTAATCAGAAACTAGATGAAAGGCCCGTAAGATATGTCCATTGATTCTTGTGAGTCCAGGAAAATCTACCAGAATAAAGAGTTGGCCAGTTTCGTAATGGGCAAAGTAGCCGAAAATGCATTTTTGCACAAGTATCAGGGGAGGTGCTTTACGCGTGCCAAGGCTTCTACAGGCATTGCCTGTCGGGCAAGGTAAGCTTAATATTTCAATAAGCTCGACGAAAAATATAGGAAAAGTATCAATAAAAAAGTACTGACAAGAACGAGATCCATTGCAATTTAAATTGCGATGAGCAACCACAACAACACACGATATCTCCCAGATAAAAAAAAAATACAAAATCAACACAGTTGCAACCACAAGATGACGCCACAATCGACACAACGCGACATGTAAGAATTTAGACAACAAACACACGTGTTCTGCACATTGGTCAATAAATTCAATTGACATACCTTCAATGAACAAGTAAGTTACAAATCATATGAATTCTATGTGTTTAACTTTTAACCCCTAAAGGTTCAGTTTCCCATTGGCCAACCAGAATCACCATTCAAACCTCACAAGAATGTCATCATCGCCAAGTGGCATAGGCAATTCTGCCGCACTCGATCGGTTTTGGTCTGTTTCACATTAAAATTCAATTGCACGATTGCACAAAATCAGATTGATCAAATTGCGGTCATAATTTTTTCAATACTTTAAATTGATAAAGGTTAGGCACTTTGGTTGGGCCTGTTAGCTAACTAGTACTAGTACTGTTACTAGTAATTAAGCATTAACCACGTTTTTCTTTGTTCAGACCGAATTTCCCAAAGAGTTTATCTATAAGGATATGTGAAATCTTGCTAAATATTGCAAGAAAAGTTTGTCGTAGAATTGAATATTGATTTTGCCATTCAAATGGCTTTTTCAATGGTGAAATAGCTTCATTTAAACAATTTGAGCTAATTAATAGTATTGGATTATTATTTTGCAGCATTATAAATTTGACAGCATCAAAATAGGCGCCCACAAGTATATCACCCGAAATTAATCTCCAAATTGGTTGACGTCAATTAATACTATCTCAAGCCAACGAATGTGGCCAGTCGAATCAAGAATGTCCCCGGCTGATTCAAAATACTCAATGACTGAAGGTCTGGTTCCTCGAAAATGAAACTACCTCAAATGATTTCCTGTTCTGTGCACTTAAAGTGATAAAGTAATTTTTGTAATATTTGACATTTTTGTTTAAATATTATCAACTACATATTTTGGAGATTATTTGAAAGTTCATTATGCGATCTCCGATTTAAAAGCAAACTCGCCTATCTCACGTTCAATATGGTTGGCACAAACAATTAATTCCAGGTAATTTAGATTGTCAGTGTTAATTATTTTAATTTATTTATATTTACAGATTGAATTCTTTGGCCTATCTTCTGGATTGGACGAATTCTTCTCGCGGGTGTTACTTTTGCTGGCGACCTTTAAGGTGGACATTTCTTCTCGAGAAGTCGTTCTCACAACTGAATGAAATTAGGCTGTATGGTAAAGAATAACCTTGACTTCGTCTCTGGTGTGGTGAGCATAACATTCGCCATATTTTCCACAAACAATCCTGTCTATTTGGATGACAGAATTTAAGCATTTCTTCTGCGGGCTCTCAAAAATATACGGCAGAGAACAATTTGAACGTGAGAAGAATGCTTTACGATTGGCTGATCAAAAGGATCGTTTCTTTCCAACTTTGCGAAGCAATCAAGAAGGAAGTGGTGCAATTATTTAAGGTGAGACACATCGCATCATTTACTGAGTAAATTTTACTCACACTATCTAATCGATTTTTTGTATGATAATTAGTATTAATTAGTATATAATAGTATTATTATTATCAATCAATAGGAAACTATTTCACATGGTGGACCGAACGAGAAGAAAACTTTATTCATATTCGGGCCACGGCTGTATCGAATAATTTGAAAGGAATGCTCGTCCAATCTACTAAATCTAGTACCGTCGTCAAATAGCGAATTGGCACACATTTAAAAAGGTCACTTTGCGTCAATGTGAGTAAGACATTTCAACATAACTTGTCAATACAATAAATTTGTCACATGATTAATGCTAATTTTGTAATTGAAATTATAGAATTATAGTAACCTTCAAGATTCAATATGAAAACAATCAATATTAAACTTCTCGCTAAATCATTCAACATTGATCCATTCTGAGCTCTTTCAACGCGGTTCGTTCAATGCCGTCAGCGTTCGCTCTGTCCTGGTTGCCCTGGTCAAGTCTATCCATTGTGTTCGTGGTGGTGCTATCGTTACTGCTTCTGGTGGCAATGGCCAATGCTCGCACTAATAAACAAGTCAAAATTACAAGTAGCAAAAAGAATAACGCAATCACCCAAGTCTGCAAAGAGTCTGAAAAGATGAGTTATTGTGACATGTGTGGCCTGTTTTGTTGTCCTCCTTGTCCGAGTTCGATTGCAGAGAAAGTGGCCTTTCGACCGCCAAAGTCGACCTATTCGATCGTGAAGAATGACAAAGACAAGAAGCCTAAACTAGTACTGTCCTCACAAGCCAATTGGCACTATGGTAACAAGCAAATGTCCGCCGTTAAAGTGTTTCACGCTAGCACATCTCGAGGCAATCAAATTGGCTGTATGTTCATTCGAAGCCACCAAAAGCCCAAGTACACCGTACTTTTTAGCCACTGCAACGCTGCCGACCTCGGAATGATGGCCACCTGTTACTACCAGTTAAGTCTATGGGTCAAGGTGAATGTCTTCTCATATGACTACTCGGGCTACGGTGCAAGCAGCGGCAAGCCAAGCGAAGCGAACTCATACGCAGACATTGAGGCCGCTTTCCGAGCACTGAACAAGCAACTCAATGTGCCACCGAATCGTATCATTTTGTACGGTCAAAGAATTGGTTCGGCTCCGACGATTGACCTGGCTGCACGACAACCAGTGGCTGGTGTGGCACTGCAGTCAGCATTCTCGTCCGGCATGAGACTCATTTTCGACGACGTGCACACCAAACGTTGCTGTGACAAATTTGTCAACATCGATAAAGCAAAAGCAATCAACTCGCCAGTGCTCATCATTCACGGAACTGCGGACGAGATAATCAACATTGAGCATGCCATCGAACTGTACAAAGCCTGTCCTAACATGGTTGAGGCGTGCTGGATCAAAAATGCTGGACATAACGATATTATGTGCTACCCAGAGTATTACGCCCGAATGACCAAGTTTCTAGCCGAATTGGATTCCTACACGAGATGAAACATTTAGATTTTGTGTGACCAGTAAAATCGATAATAAATACAGTTTGACATAAAGTGTCCTCTGTTTAAAACTTTCCTCAAAAATTAACCAAAACAAACCTGGTAAACAGCATGACTTAGCGTCAGTTTTGGTCGAGTACAGCTAATTGACCCAAATGAGCAACATTGACATTCAGTCATATAATTCAGTTATATAACACAATTGGTATAATGTTGAATGAGCAAAAATATCTTCATGATCGATTCTGAAGTTCATAATGTTGTTTTTCATTTTTCAGCACCAGATGGCAGCACTATTTCTCATCAGACTGACATCAGTATGTCTCAACACGGTGTCAGACTGACCTCAGGTGCATGACCTGTCTGTGTGTGGTCTGCGTCGGCAGCATGCAGGCATCAGCTGCTGATGATCAGCATCTCGCTTGCTCATCTGTTGTTGCTTTTCGCGCCTTTTTAGTCTTATTGTAATTGAGTTGAGTTTTGAGTTCGGTTGACATTCCTTTTTCTTTTGTTGTTTCTCAACAATATTCAACCATCTCAACCAATATCTTCTACCGTCTTCAAATTAATCATTTTCTCCTTTTTCTTCAATTCTCAACGGCAACAACAATTTGTCAATCAGTGGCCGCAACAACACTGTCAAATATGTTAAAAACAGTGACAATTTGTTTTGCCTAATTGGGTTCAACAAATTGACCAAAAAGTGGACTGTTCAATGTAACGATTGTATTGCTACCATGGCTAAACCAACAACCAACTATGATTGTCAAGATTGTCGATGATATTGTCGAGCTATTTGAAGGAATAGTTGGCAAGGCCACAAAGGAAGACGTTGACTTTCGTAAGTCACTGAGCAAGCTGAATTTCTCACAAACAATGAGAAAGCAATTTATGCAATTTACTAATATTTGACTCTTTTCTTTCGCATAGGCAAAGGATGACACCGAGCACTGGACCAGTCAGTAACGAAACGCGCATTTGAAGACATCTCATCTCACGAACAAACTTTAAGACCAAACATCAAGACCATAGTGTAAACTTGAGTTGATCAAGAGTAAATTCTTTGGAAATCAGCTGAATGAGAGTTTTACTAATGCTTTACTTTCTCATGAAAACACAGATTCTGTGTTCCGGTAACTGTGCTAATCAACTTTGCCTCCTCGTCTTATCACTGTCATCTGCCAAAATTGGTCATCTTTGGATTTTTGCAATTTCTTTAATTTTAAATTTGACATTCGTCAACGCAGCGATCGCGTTATTGGAACGTTATACAAAAGTGAAACGCAGCACACCCTCCGACATCATCTTGGTAAGTATCTTGCTGTCTAAAAAAAAGAACTCAATATTTAACTGTGCGTATATTGAAAATGCTTTTGACGGGCCCTGTTGCCGTTTGCAATATGAACAGTTCGATTATGTCATTGGTGCGTACTGGCATATCTTTTTCAGGCTTGAATTGAGAAATCAATGAAACACAGGGCCAATCTGGCTTGCTCGTTGGGGAAATGTAGCCATTAGTCACTTTTGCATTGGTCTGTTTTGTTTACATCTTCTGTCTGCATTCACTACATCATTTGGCGCTAACTTTGATACTCTAGACTGAAGTTTGATTTAGGCCAAAAGTTGACTTGCTTTCTCACATAACCGAGCCGAATACTTGAGTTTAATGGCTAATTGGTCATCTCTATACCATTCCTCATTGTCTCATGTTCATCTATTATCATTCGGTGCCTCGTATGAAATTAAGTCACATTGTTTAATTGACATCTGTCTTTGGGGAACACTTAGGGTCAGTATCGATTTGCATGGTTCAACAATGGGAAAGCAACATTTATTTGTGCTGTACCACATATCTGTAAACTAGGCAGAGCTATGAACGGCTCGTTCCTTCTGCCAAGGTGCGACATGTGCAATCGGACACTTATTAGCACCCAGTTAGACCAATGGCTACGGAAGAATGGATTGTTCATCTGGGCAGATGAAGGCACTTTTACTCTTATAAAGTATACAATTCAAAATGGTCTTTCTTCTTGCCATATAATTGAATACTTAAAATGTGGATAATGTCTCTTTAATAATGAGCGGTCGGCAGTGGACGCTGTTCGATGTGCGAAGCTTGATCAATCTCCCTTTAATCCGTTGGTTATTGCATTTCGCACTCTACCTTCGGAAACATTGGAGTAAAGCCATCTCCACATGTGTGTTTCCCTCTCGGCGTTACACATTTGATCCCATCTAGAAGGCTGATTGAACAACACGGAAAAGTTTGATTTATAGTGACGAGAGGCGTCTTGACTATGTCTGTCGGCTTGCTGTTTGTCTATTTGCTTTGTTTAGCCAAATGTTTAATTATTAAAGGCACTAACAGGCAATTAACTTTGTTGCCAATTTGTTAATAGTTGATAGTACCACTTTCTTGGGGCACTATCTCGCCACACCACTCACTCTGCACTATGTCCAATAGTGACCATTGTTCTATGTCCTCAACAAGCCACTGTTTGTCTTTGTTCATTTGTTGACTCAGATAGTTTCAATGCTGCAAGCAATTTGGCGAGTATAATTTTCCTTCTCATGATTCATGCCTCATTCAGATTATTTACCTCTGACGGTTGTCAGGGTAGATTGTCATGTTTGTCCTGATGAGTTTCATTACAATATTTGCCATTTGTCACCCCATTTATTGCTCTCAAATGCATTAAGCCTGTGCAAATCATCATCATCTCTGTGTAAATTGTTTCATATCACTGATGAGAACGGATTTGGTCAACTTGGCGACAATTAGATCTAATGAGAAGGACCACCAAAAGGTCCAAACCATACCACACCATCCCTTCCCCTCTAGCTTTGTGAGTTGTAATTGGTTCTGAACAGGCCATTTCCAAATTAGTTAGTCTCTGTATGTAAGCGACTTTGGCTCGAGGTTTGAGCTTTATGTGTTGTGACTTGAGTGCTTTTGCACATGATCGTTTTCCTTATCGATTATCGACTTTATTGACCAAATTGTTTGCGTTTCGTGTCATCAAGTGTCAGTGCCTTGCTACAAATAATACTTTTTCACATTCCGCCCGGGAACAGAACGAACTGAATGTGATTGGCCATGTTGGTCGAATCGAATTCAATCGATGTCGAGGTAGCGACATCTGGTGAAGGTGAATGGTGTATGTGATTTATGTCTAAGAAGAGATGAACAAGTCATCTCGACGCTGCCGGACAGTGTGAACAGTTAGTTGATCAGTGATCAATGCCATCTCGAAAGCAGACAATCATTGACCATAAACTTTGCCTAATCCGAACAGATACATACATAATAGTACATAACGGAACAGACGGAGAACAAGCAAGCAGCAATCGCATTGAAAGCGACCGAGAACGTGTCTGAACGAATTAAAGAAGCCATTTAACTCGAGGTGACATCAAGACAGCAATTAACAACCGAACACATGTTGTGTCATAGTCTACTTGAACGATTTATTGGAGTGCAAGCATCCAATGTGTTTATCTTGTGTCATTCGGTGTGTTACTCTACATACATACTGTTACAATAAAGCCGGGGAAAAGCTAAGAAAGGTAAATTTTCAAACGGACCTAACGATTCTCCTATGGCTGCTCCAGTGCCATTTATTGCTTTGCATAAAGTTGTCTGTATCGACGCGTTTACTAAGCCCGCTCGTGATGCCGTTCACTGAGACAAATTTGCGTCAAGCACAATTTCCGCTTCGATCGCCATTCACGGTGTTTTTCTCGGTTGATGCCCTCTAGCAGCGATCAACCATAATGGCTTCATTCATTTGCGTATGCTTGCATTTGAATCAAGTTAACAGTGAAATGACTGTAAAATGATCAGTGGTTGACAGTGGCACGGTCAGTCGTAAGGCAATTGAATGCCGCTTGTACTCGAATTGATTCGTTCCTCGGACAGAAGTGCCAATTACCCGACTGCCAATTACTTCAAGTGACACTGCATCACATCACGCCATCTTTCCCATTCTGTACAGTCCAGTGAGCCATTACCATCACTCGGAACATTCTCTCTGGCTCCTTGTGTTCGGTGTGACTCACCACCCTAACCGCACTTGTTCTCCTATTTAGCAGTATCCCGCTTTAGTTGACTCAACCGAACCATTCGATTAGTATAGCAGCGTTTTCATCAATTCGGCGGCAGGTTCAAGCAATTTGCAATTACTGTCAACTATGCAATTACCTTTGCCATTAGTCTCACAACTCATTCGGCAACGATACTTTACCTAGATTGGTAACTTAACTTTACTCTCGGTGCTTCCTTCCAGGTCCTATACAGAGTACACCCGGCAGGTCATGTCTTTGTGCAATTGCCAATTAGTGATCTCTGGGAGGCTGTGACACTATTCCATGTAAGTCCGCGTTATTACCACCTTCACTGCGCAATTGGCCGCCACTCGGCCATGTACAAGGTGCTCGTTTGCATATCTTTGGAAGCCATCTCGCTTGCCCGCTCAGTCCCACTTGGGTACTCATTACTCCTTTTTATGCGAAGACAAGTCATTCGGCATTGCATTGTCTCGCTCGGTCTGACAGTCTCTGACGGGCTACTTTTCCTTTGTTCAATTCGTGCTAAGAGCACAAGTGGGCAAACCATCACAATGCCGACCATGTGCAATTGACGCACCACTCTTTCATTCATTAATTAATTAAACTTTCCATTTGAATGTTTCTTCTCGCTTTGTTGTTCGCTGTCTTGTGTCTACTTTAAGTAATGGACATTTTAACAGTCGAGATTAGTGCAGAATATCGTCTTTATTCGATTCTATTGACTGCCTCGTAGCACTGGATTTTTATTTCGGTTAAGCATTCAATGACAAAAACTAGTCGAACACGGCCTCGCTTCGCATCAACTCTTTGCACTGTTAGCTGCTGTTAATACTTAGCACGTGTTGGTGTTGTGCGGTGATTTGTATATGATGAATGCTTTTTGCCACAAGTGGGAACATTTATTTCGAGTAGCTAATTTTAAAATATCCAATGCGAAGTGCTTTCTTTAGAACCAACGCAGTGAAACACGTCTCCATGAATGTTTCACTTCCGAAACAATTTTGCTCTCCTGAACATGGTTCGCTAACATGTTGAACGGAGTGTTTGTGCAATTTGTGATATACTCGGTGGTTTGGCTCGTTCACTGACCAGTTCGGACAAATGTGGACATTTGATTTCCCGCCTAATCGTTCAAATGCCACTTCATGCATGGTTTGCTTGCTGTCAGGTTCCGTTCTCGCCACGATGTTCAATTCTCTCACTATTGCAAACCATCTCAGTTACAGAGAATCTTCATTAGCGTGACACGGCACTCAACTTTGTCCTGGCCATCGATTACCACTATCCGAGTGGATTACGCAAATCGACCCGCTGAATATAAATGGAAATGACACTACTTTAGTCGTGTTATCGACACGTTTCCCATTGACCGTCCTCGTCACTGTGTGTCATCGATATCGAAGTATAATTGGTTCCACTCATTGTTATCGGTGGGTCTCATTGTAGCGTGGAGAGGACAGAAGGAGATACCACACTCAATCACCGAATGCGATTGCAATTGGCCACACCACAGCGCGCCATAATTGTCTCTGAAGCGAGATGTGTTTGAATGGTCAATTCTCACTGCGACTACTTCTCGCTCTATGGTATGCTCGCTCAAACTCCCATAAACAACTTACTCGATCTTGTGAGAGGTGTTCAATAGCCTATCCACAGAGGACCTCTGTCCGACTCATGTATTTGTTTACACGCATCTCTCACCTCAATTGCTCACTTTCATCTGATAACATTTTAATTATAGTCGATTGGTATGTTTGGTCACCAAAACGAGTGTAGCTTGCTTCACTGGTGCACTTGTAGACTGAAAGGTGCCAGGCAATATAAATCAATCAATAAATATAAATTAATAATATCCAGTGACACTGTGGCAATAGGCAATTGTTTCTTTGTTGCGTTTGATTGTTTGCCACTTTAGGTTGCCAAAAATAAAGCATCTGTGGCTGACTTCAATTGACTGATTCTCTCGGTTCATTTGGTGACCACATGGCTGAATGTTTGGTCTGTTGACTGCTCACAAGCATTACGGCCAGTATCAGAGGAATCGAGTGCAAGTAATTGGTTCGTCTGAAAGAATGTCTGGCTAGATGAAATGTTTTTGCAATGTGTTACAATGGCCGAGTTATTGTGTATATTGGAGCAATTATTTCTTGTGCTCAGGGGTGGCTATTGGTGTTCAGAATTTGATCGTATTGATTACCGAATCAATTTGCTGATCGATTATTTCGTCAGTTGGTCCACTTTGTCCGTATTTGTTTGGTTGGTGCGGTTTAGTTTTGTCCGACTGAATCGATGGCTTTTGCAACATGTGCACATCTCGACACTTTATTTGAGAGAGTCAGCGATCGTGTCAGTTATAACCATATATATGGTTTGTGATTCGTGGCACAGACAGAGTCGCTGATCAGAGCAGACTATACTTCAATTTCGATTCTGTGGTGAGTGAGCTTTGTTTCACCCAATCACTTGCGGTGGGCAAAAAAAGCCAAGACCAGTGGAGAATTAATATCAAACGGATGTTGCTACTCGCCACTGTGGAGATGTCGAGATGCAGATGTTTCCAGCGGACGATAGACTCGGTTGGTGCACATATTTGCACTGACACCACCACACAATGACCGCATTGAGCCACTGTGTGTTACGTATATAACTTGTAACATATATGAATTGTGATTTTCACTGAATGGACTATGTGCAGTCTAATGGACCACTTAATCGGCCTGTGGCTATGGTCACAAGGCACCAATTCACTTGTTGGC
The DNA here is from genome assembly GCA_023373905.1 of Rhizoglyphus robini. Taxonomy (NCBI): domain Eukaryota; kingdom Metazoa; phylum Arthropoda; class Arachnida; order Sarcoptiformes; family Acaridae; genus Rhizoglyphus; species Rhizoglyphus robini. The sequence goes on from JAKIJQ010000003.1 coordinate 7,128,719, forward strand.
TCAATGTAAACTTTGAACTCCACGCGGAATTATTCCCTCTTTTGCCTCATTTTGCACGTATATTTATTATCTCCTGAATGATGAATTGTGCTTCTAAATTTTAATGTTTTTCTTTTCTTTTTAGATTTACGTGAACTTTATCTGCATTTAGATGTACCGTCAACTGCCATCACCACAGCAGCTACCATCATGTCAACGAATGAAGAATTTAGGGCGTCGATTTTGGAACAAATTGAGCAGGCAAAAGCGATTTCGTTCAGTGGGCTCCACAGAGTATTAAATGAGATCCACCGAGTGTTTGACCAATTGAGGACAAACGTTGAACGGCTTATTATTGATCGTCTCCCTACTCGCCAACAGCCCCAATCGCCCTCAAACGAATCTAGTTCGAATAATTTTGATCGTTCTGCTGAGGAAAACCATGCCGAATCAAGTGATGTCAACGCCATTTCCGCTGTTCCAACTGGCCCTGCTAACTCGGAATGTTCTGGTGAGCCTTTAAAGCAATTGCCGTCTTTTTTGCCTTATCGTTCTGATGGAGACAATTTGGACGGCATCACGCAAGACAATCCGAATGAAGCAATCACGCTAGGAGAACATGTTGCCAATTTTAATATGGCGAATAAATCAGGAAATAAGAATGAGAATATTCGAAAGCAGATAATTGTCAAAGAAGAATAGGAGGACATGATTGAACGACAAATTGAAGAACTACTTTGCCAAAATCATTGTATTGAAGAGCCTTTAAATCTCACTATTTCGCCGGATATTCATTTTAAAAATTCAAACGAATCTCTCATTTATCCTGAAAATTTTCAGTCAGATCAACAGCAAATTAGTTTACAGAATGGAGAGCTCGATCAAAATATTACACGATCCGGAAATCTCATTTTTCTCTATGAATCCGACAATTTGTCTACGCATAACGAAGAATTGTCAAACCAACCATGAGTGAAATTGTGAATTGCTCTTCTGCTGATCACCCGGAAATATATTCTAACTTCCTAAATCTACCTTCACTTGATACTCAAGCAAATATGCTTCAGCCAAACTCAAATGACGAATTATCGCCTGTAATATCTCGACAAATTTCTTCCAAATTTAATTCTGACAATTCTAACAATTCTGGGAATACTCCACATACTCAGTCGAAGGTAAATATTAAATCTGAACCAGTTTCTCCGTCAGTTATCGATACTTCTGGCATTAATGAATCGAGTGAAATGCATTCTAACGATCACTTTAATTCTACTACTGAAGCTAATTCGTGTTTGAGTATGTCTATTGATCAATCTGGCAATTTTTTCACGTCAAGTGCAATTCAAAATAGAGGAATTGAAACTGTATCTGAATGCAACGAAGTATGTGACCCTTCGATTGGTAATGTTTCTAGTAATATTAAGACCAATTCTGAAGTAAGCCGTGAACCTTCATCTCTCGTTCGGGAAATCAATTCAATTACTACAGACGAAAATTTGCAATTTGAAAACGCCGAAAAGTTAACTGATCTCTCTAATGCTAAACTCAAACCAACCGTTTCATTGTCATCTATTCCAAATAATTCGGATGTACCAACTTTACTTTCACCGGCGTTAATCAAAGAAGAATTAGTCGATGAAACTACAACAGTAGTGATTGACAACTCTGCCAACATGAACGATGAAAACATTGCTGAGGAAAGTTCGATCGCCGCTGTTGAACCATCACATTAATTCATTTGACGAATCCCAAACACAAGAGCAAACAAGTGAAATTGGCGATTGAGTTTCAACCTTTCTTCGTTCATTAATGACAACGTTATGAAAATTAATGGCAACGTTGCGTCGCAATGTTTCTCAAAGCAGCGACGACAATAACACAAGTGTTGAAGAATCTTCGATAATTTTTGATAATTCCGCTGCCATTGAGGACGCAACTGACATTTCTCAACAAGTCAGCAATGTCGTTGATACATCGTCAAATGAAATTATTTCGAATATCAACTCTGAGTTAATTACACAGCAAACCAATAAGTCAGTTGTGTTCACCAAATTCGACTACATCTTCTAATGACCAGGAGATTAATAGAAATTCTTTCCCAGATTTATCAAATCAAAGTGATCAAAGGAATCTAATCTTCATGACCATAACAATGAACATTCTTATTCTTCCATCAGTGATGATCCTGATTGTAAATTATCATTGAAATCAACTCAGGAAAGCGGCTCTTGTAATAATAGCAAACAGTAACACCATCTTTGCAATCATCACTGAATCAAAAATCTCTACGCCAATTAAAAGTGAAAGCATTATTTCCAAGTATTCAGTGGCAAACAACTTTGATTCGCCAGAATGTTCCAATTCAGCGAGAAGGACTTGATTTGGCATTTGACAGATCAAGCGATGCCTGCTCGGAAATTTCTTTTCCGAAAGACGGAAGTGAGTTGTCACAACTGCCGTTGACACCTACTTCTCCATTGAAAAATGATTCATTTGTGTCAAATCAACAAGTTGATCCTAAAATTTTGGAGCAATTTTCTTCTGAATTAAATCAGACTGGGGAAGAATCATTTTTGGAGTTGAAAGAGACTACTGGCAATGTTTCAATGGAGAAAGGCATCGATTTAGGTGTTACACTCAAGGCCGATTCTGTAAGCGATTTGTCAACCAATGAAGGTGATACATCTGACTTGCATCAGTCCGAATCTACCGACAATTCTAGCAATGCTGATGACACTGATAAATCTGATTCAAAAAGTTTATCTGAACTCAAACGGAAAAGATTTGACCAATATCATAAGAATGACACATCACGTCAAAAGAGTTCGTCCTTCTCGTCTTTGTCTCAAGAAAGTGTCAACTCAGATTATTGCGATAGTCCACGGTCTGTTGCAAGTAAATTTTCAGTTGTCGACGATCAACTTGTTTTGTCATTGAATAATTCTAAATCTAATCGCAATGCAAGGCAACAGACCAAGTCTTCGTCGTCGAATCGGGAGCGAATTCACTTTCTTGATGAGCCTACTACTACTAAAATTAATTCGCCGAGATTTTCTAGAGAAGTCGTTAATAGAATTTCATAGTGACAAATCGACTTCATCGTCGATTCATGAACCCAGCACAAACCGTTCCAATGTCGCGAGTGTTCAAAAATTCTCTCAAAGGGACCGAAATTGCGTACGAAACGCGAGACTTATCACTCCTTCAATGTCAAATGACGAAAGGAATGAAAACTCGAAAATGTCGAATGTGTTGGATCGTTTGGGTTTGAAGCGAACAATCTCACACGAATCGATTGTCTGTCCCAACGATAACGACCAGCTTGTAAGTGTCACTATTCAGAATGCCGACCGACTATCTAGTAAAAAAGCAAAGAATGCAGTTCGAGTTGAACGCAAATTCAGCAATCCCGATGTTCAACTGACGATGCACCAGCCAATTGGATCTCGAGTCAGTGCGTTTACATGTGACCAGTGTCAACAGTCGTTTCAACAAAAGCGCCTGTACGACCAACACATCGTTCTTTGTCAACCTTTGTCGAGCCTGCATAAACGGATGCTGCCAGTTCCTGAAAAGACACTGCACGTATGTCCTTACGAGAACTGTGACTTCATTGCCAATACTCGACCCGAATTGGGTGCGCACGAACGAAAACATCGAGAACAACAACAACAAGAGGAGAAAATTAAACGGAAACAAAACAACGACTCAGGCGGGGACTTGCGAGCATTACTTGAGAAGAGGCGAAAGTCGAGACTCAGCGATCAACCGAACCCCCTTCTGCAGCATTGGAGACTAGGGCAGTTAAGCTAGCAGGACTCCAAGCAACGGAAGGTGACCAGGCTGTAAGGAGTGTTTCACTCGACGGTGGTCAGTACAATGCCGAGTTTGATTATAATCTCGGGCCATTCTACAACGAGGCAGTACACTTTGCACTAGATCGTGTTGGTGTGGCGTCCAATCAGTTGGCCATTCCCATTGTCACGGTCAATGTTGGCGCCCGGGCGATTCAAGAGTCCTTATAACAGTATGGGCTGTTCTTTTTCCGCTTTAACAGCACTGCCGAATTGAATTTGCACATGGACTTTCAACACAGTGACCAATGAAAGGTATGTTTGCTCTTATGAACCACTTTAGCTGATTTGCTTTACTCCAAATAGATCATTCAAACGAACCTAGGCTTCATGTGTCTCCACACTAATTATTATTATAATACACACAGACCATAACACTGACATACACGTCTTAATACTTTGATATTTTTACTAATGAACCGTCTCGGTTTAACTTTTATATGAATTAGTTAATATACCTCATACATTTACCTCAGATATTTATTATACGTTTCGATAGTGCATAAATGATTATCACATTCACATAGTGATTTAGCTTTATATTTCTTATAACTCGTATTATATTGTCAATCGATACACTACACTCTATGTGTCAGGTCACAACACTTGTGCATTGTTAATATAATTTGTCTTCCATTTGGGACAGTATTCCTCATTATCATTCTTCAGTACATCTCATGGCCGAGATGTGATTTTTGCCTGCCGACAACTTGAACTTCCTCTAAAGCAGCAACATTATGATGCCGAACCTTGCAATGTGCGGACTGGCTCGAGCCATCATCAACCGAAATTGTCAAATCTCAATGGTCTCACCGCAACTTTTGACCAAGCTACACAATCACCCCAATCAAAATAGCCCCATTCACGGTGAGCCTAAATGACCGGCGAGCCCTTCACCATCTACTCGTATGCCATTTTGGATATATCTTCTCTTTACCGACCATACAGGTACAGACGAGTGTTCTACGTTGCCGATTGTAACTTTTATAAGATGCAACAAATCACACCCGAGGTGAGCAAACTGGTGCGAGCCCATCGAATTCCGCTGTCAAATGACTTTTACTATCGAGGTTCACTTCACTTGGACCTGGTCATCGGGCAGACCAACTCGCCCCCACCTGGTACGAATTGACCGAGGAACGAAGAATCATCCTCACCAAATTGGAACACTTCAAAGTGGCCCCCTACTACACACACTTTGGTTATCTTCTCTTTGGCTGTCAAAAGGTCAATCACAACGGTGAGAATGGACAGATCGAAGAAAATGTAACTAATGGTAACTAGCAGGTAAGTAAGTTTGTATGTACAACACACACACGTTTATTGTCGACTAGTGAATGTTTGGGTTTAAGTAATATAAAATAAAATCAAAGTAAAATCAAATCAATCAATTAATAAAACATTGTGTCCATTTGTGAATGCACAAATACTGATGCTCAATCGACGATTGAAGTGCTGTCAACGAAGTGCTTCCTTTCGTCGGTAATAATCAAAGATTCAATAAATAGAGTGAGTCAATAAATAAGTACAAAACCAAAACCGAAAGAATTTTTCGTTATTGGAATCACATCTCAATAATTCGAGATCGAGTTTGTAGTTTTCGCTTTTTCACCTCGGAGTTATGTGCCAAAGTGGCTGCGTCGGTGGCCGAACTTCGCAAATTGAGGCCTAAACTTTGTATTCCTTTGGCTATTCGTGTGAATGGGAGGGCAAAAGAATAAGATAAGATTAGATTGTGATCATAAACATAGGTGGAATACACTCACTTGAAGGGCATTGGAGCTACGAGAAGTCTTCATACTGGGATGCAGTGCACTGGCCAAGTCAGACACGCTCAGTGATGAATCTTTGAGTGAAATTGCAAATAGAGTGGCACTGTCGAGGTTGGCCCGATTCAGGTGCATCATTGAGGAATCGTCGAATTCGTAAGCTTCGGGCAGCACATTCAGGGAAAGAGATTCACTATCGTCCTAAAGTGCTGCGAATGATGAAGAACTCATCAAGGGATATGCACCACATTGGTAGGCCAGATTCGGTTGCTCGTTCTTAAGAGACGAACAGGAATTAATGCTTCCGTCGAGTGTGTCCGTAGAGAGTAGAATGTTTGACTCGACACAAGTCTGGTCAATGTTGATTCGCGGATTGTCGGCGTTCACATTGCTATGAATTGACGCTGTGGAGGAACACAACGACACTTGTGACTTGGACACTTCCTTCTGTCGGACGCAGTGAGGCTTTCTTCATTGAATCCAGCACAAAGTCATCTACATCGTGCAGGACAGACTTGGTCTTGATGGGCGAGGACAGACTGTTCCTGATATCGTCGGGAGATTTGTGTGACATGTCCTGTGGAGTATAGCGCAGTGGCGGACTTGTCACCAGAATGCCACAACTCTCTAGGACACGATCCATTTTCTCCTTATGACACAATGGCTCATCCTCCAGTCCGCCAGGTGAGCCAATTTCACTAATCGGCTAAAGCATCTTGCTCTTGCTCAATCGGCACGGCGACAGAAAAGAAAGACAAGTTAGTAACTCACGGCAAATGGAGCACACAACCAGACTTACAAATGACAATAAGCCTGCTGTCAGTCAAACTGTACAAATGGCTAATGGTAGGGTTGAGGCTTATATACTGTCGAGATGACCAGTTGACACATTTAGATTTTTGAGAAGTGGAACTTTGAGCTGTTCCATTCCAAATGTTAATTGCCATTGAAGCGAAGGCAACTGTGCAGACTGTACTGGCTTGTTTCATATTTGCTAAATGAAATATTTTCTATACTATGCAAAATTGTAACAAGATAATTGATAATGAATAGAGTTTAATAATAATAAGTTTAGTAATAAACAAAATTGAACGTGTCCACTCAATGGGACAAGAGTGGAATGTGCCTAGTTGAGAATGGCACTCAGGCAGGATTGTCGTCCTTGGCCAAACTCATGGCTCGCTTGTGTGCGGCTTCGACCGCGCCAGACACTCCCGAGGCGACGTCCTCTTTGTCGAGAATGGTGAGGCCATAGATGGCACAGCCCGATGGAGCACACACCTCGTCCTTCAGTTCTTTGGGATGCTTGCGCGATTCGAGCAGAGCCTGGGTGGCACAGTTGACCGTCTTGGCCACGAACTTGATCGCTTCCGCACGGCCCATGCCAATTTTGAGTGCACCGTCTGACATGGCGTTGATGAAGTAGTAACTAAAAGCCAGACCAGCACCACAGACCGCGGAGGCAGCATCCATCTCCTTCTCGGGAATGTACTCGAGCTTGGCCACCATCGAGAGCAGCGAGCGCACCGGCTGACCGAGCTTGGCCGAATCGTCAGGGTCACAGTCGATGGCACAGATGCCAATGCCATAGCCAGCACCACAGTTCATCACGATGCGGTGTATCTCCAGGTCGTACTTGTCCGGATGCTCAGGATTGAGCAGACGTCCTTGATGGATTTGAGCTCGTAGCCAGTGACCAGCGAGAGCACATAGAACTTGTGCTTCATGTTGGGAATGTAGTTGGTGGTCAGGGGAGCGGGACGAATGCCACCGAGCTTGTACAGGTTGCGCATAACGTTGCCATTGACCGCGATGAAGATGACATCACAGTCGAACTTGCCAAAGATGTCCAGATTGCGCTTGGTCACCTTCAGGCCGGGATGGTTAGTCTTGAGGCGATCTGTGTTGTTAGAGCTCGGGGCGGACACATGGATTCGAGTCGGGTCCAGCTTGCCAAAGATGACCAGTCCGTTGATGATGGACTCGGTCACTTTGCCAGCGCCAACAAAGCCAATCTTGGTGCTGTCGCTAGTGCTCACTTGACTTGACTTTGACTTCTTTGACTTGGTCATAGTTCACAGGGCGGGGGCACAAGTAAAAGAGAAATAGACAAACTCAAACGGTGGCTCGAGAGAAGAGAGCTAGACAACTGCTAGTAGAAGAAGAACAAACTTGACAGTCACAACAGTTCAATGCACAGTTGGTCACTCAATTTATAGTGCTTTTTGGCGTGTGTCGAATCACGATAAGAAGTCAATTGATGATTGGGCAAATGGAGCCTTTCGAATTCCAATTGGAACTTTGTGTGATGAAGCACATCTAGTGACTTGCACAAATGCACAAAACTATTACATGTCACTATCACATCTCTTCGTTACTCACAGATTTGATTCGAATTACAAGCATTATTCACAGCTTGCACTCGAGTGAAAAGTTCTACATGTTGTACTTGGAAAAAGAACAACACATCATATTCATCAAGACTTGATTCAAGTGAACGACTAAACTGCTTTTTCTGCCCGGTGCATTGAGCAGTCGATTAGACTGGGCCAAAATCAAACAAATCAATCGCTTAGTGGGATAGGTGTCAGAGTGTACATAGCTATACATGCTATGTGCGCCCAAAATATGGTATATCGCAATAAGTAAACATTTAAGCAAAAGTGCAATTTATTTAATGATAAATATACTTTGTATGCTGTCCAATCAGAGTGGTGAGTCAACAGACGCATTGAGTCATTCCAGTGACATGGTCCAGCCGGTAATCGAATTCGCACTTTAACTTCACATTAGGAGCACTTGAGCACGGTTGTCAAACTATTGAATACAAAGGTCAATTATAATTTATGAAGTGATGTGCAATGCAATGCAGTAAGGCACCACTTACCAGTTCGGCCACTGACATGCCCACTGAATCGTCAATGGCCATCCATTGCACCAGGAATTTGTGTCGGCTAGTGATGAAGTGCAACGCTTGCTTCTCGTTCTCCAGCGCAAGCATGTGCACCGCCACAGTGGCACTTTGCCCAGGTGCAATGACACCGTTCGATGGCTTCACCCGATAGAGATCACGCGCACTAGTCTTCACTTTGAAAGCGATCACTTGAGCAGTTGGATTGTGCAGGCGCATCTCAACAACCACCCTGCGAGTGAACGGACCTAAAGTGTAGCACAGAGGCGCATTAGTGCTCGAAAGTGGCAAAGGATAACTTACCGTTAAACTTGAGCTTGTTTGGCTCGACCACAAGTTCGTTGTTCATTGTGTAGACTTGAGTGAGACTTAAGTGCTGACTGGAGTGGGCGCGAGTTGACTGAGACAGAAGACTTGTGACAGAACTCAAAGCGTATATTGCGAACAGAGAAGGCAATTCATCTAAATAGCAACCAATGTTGAAAACTTTAATGTGAATTAGAAAATGCTTTAACAAAACTACATTGTAGAACAAGAGATTATCAAGCTGAACATGACGACAAAGAAGATTGTTCCAAATTGATGAATTAATTTCACAGCACATTTGAATTTACAAAAGTAGAACAGTCCTACGTAGTGAAAAGTAATTTTTGAAATTTTGAGACCAATTGTACGTACATCAACTGTAATGTGTAAAGGGCATTGAGGTTTGTCCTTTAGTACTTCGTGTTGAACATTGAGACTGTCGGCCTTGTTCTTTTCAATTTGACCGTTTGCTTCGTTGCGATTTTGAAAATGAACTAATTCGAATAAAGCAATCGATTGTCCCCTCACTGGATACTGTTCAATAGTTGCGTGTTTGGTTAGGCTAATTTTGACATTTCGTTTCTGTATGATGTTGATGTTTGTTCACAATGGACATTTTCTCTTTCTCTGGCGATAATTTGCATTGCAATCAAGACGAACTGACATTTCGAGTGGCACCAGGATTTAGTGAGGTTTGTGTAAATGTTATGGTGAACTTGTTGATGTACTAATTCGTGTATATTTCTCATTGAACATCGACACGACCTATCGACAATATTCGAGATTGAAACTGGCGAGTCCAGGCAGAATTTTCATCATCGAAACTCACAGCAATAGTCGTATTACCGTGAAATTCTCTGCATCGTTTGGTTCATATTACCAATGAAGAAGTGGCCCTTCCAGTGTCATCGACGCATCTCGAGCATCACCATCTTCGCCGAGAACATGTGTCCAACAATTGGTTTGCATGCGAACTTGAATCTCAATTTGAGGCTTCAGGTCAGTGTGAGTGCGGTGAAAAGGTTCTCGATTGGAAGTACGAAATGGCTGTAGTACTCGATGCAGCAATGATGCAGTCAACTAATATACTTTCTGGCTCTGTTACTCTTGACAAATTGATTCAGTCCAAATGTTTCAAGGTTAGTATATACAATTTTGATTACACGTTCATCTGTATTGTGTATTCATGTATTTACATTGTTTTTCTCTCAATCACAGATAGACAAAGTAAAGTGCAAAAAGTGCTCGTCAATTGTGCCTGCCTCCCGCCTGTCCACATGCATTTCACTACTTCCAGATAAGCCTCATAAGAATGAGAATGACAAGTCATCCTTTTTGCTCATCCACTTGGCTCACACTGGTACTTCAATTTGGGTTGGCATTGACTTGGCAATTGAAATTGCCACAAACAAAGAGAAACAAAATTATCGTCTTAACATGGCTGTGTGCAAATCGAGTGGAAAGCAGTCTCTTTTGGTTTATTGATTGATACTGCTGAAGCACTGAACTTGTTGGCCCATTATGGTGAAATTTTTTTGTTCGAACGAGTCCGAGCAGTCGAGTCTAATTGCAGAGTGAGTGAAGCCTGGCTGGTCGACATTGCAATTTCGCACTTCTCAAAGCTATCGCATGTCATTCCTATACATTCGACCTCTATCCCCGATCTCAGTGCAAAGAAGCTAATGGCCTCCACTGCTGCTGTTCCTCATTTAACTCGATGCCAATCGATGCCATTGTTCACCAATTTGGACAACATTATCCGTCATATTGAAGCCGAACAACAAGAGGGCGAGCGACTTTAAAAGCATCGCCACAAGCTCTAGTTTGTCAAGTACAGTATGCAATCGTTTGGGGAAATTAAAGACAATCTTGCCGAGTTCTTAGAGACCTGTGCTGACAACAAGCTTCTCTATGACCAGCTACTAGAACGTATCAAGAATTTGACTTATGAAAGTCGCGTTTGTGAGCTACTGGCCGAATTGATTCGCACCATCGAGCGTAAAATTGACCTACAAGAGGAACTGTTCGACGATGTTATCGCCATACTGAGAGAGGCCTCTCAAATGCAATCGGAAGATGACTTTTAAGAGCAAGTAGTGGTCACAAGTTCGCTTCTTCTTTACGACTACTTTGTTGTGCTTCGTTCCATGCGCCAAAAGGTGATGCAAATTGGGTCTATTTATCACGTGCCATATTTCTCTGACACCGAAAAGGTCACTTTTCGACTCCGCGGCTCGCTCCTCACTTCTTTCAAGAACATCACTCAAGTGATAACTGACTTCAGCATCCTAAGTAAAGCACTTTTCTATGTGCGCACTATCGACACCACTGTGACCTCCGTGCAACCGTCTCTCAAAACTGAACAAGTTCAACCCGAGATGAGCGATGACTCAAGTGACAATGCCGCTGGTGTGGTGTGATGATTGTGTTGCCAATTAGCGCTCTGTGGTTTAATAAAAATGCCTTCAATGCCTTGTTAGTTTCCTGAATATTGCTTTTAATTCACAAATTCTCGCAAACATTAAATGTTTTATTGTCAATAAGAGTAGTGACTCTTTTACTTTTTCTCATGCTCGCAAATCTCGACCTCTCAGGTCTATTCAAATCTATTCGGAAGTTGGATGGTGAAACTAACAGACTCGATCAATGAGTTGAAATTGAAATTGAAAGCTGGCCATAAACCTGCCACCCCAATTCGTTTCGCGTTTTGATCTATTACCAATTGGGTCACCTCGAGTGATCACTTGCAAGCTCACTTGTCAGAAGCATAATTATGGCACTGATGAACGACATGGTCACATCACATCATCGAATTTCGTTTAACGATGACTCTCTTCTGGGTCATTTTGAAACGAATTTTCTCCCGGTCAACATGTCCCGGCGTGCAATGGATTTTGTTGGACTGTATCGCGCTATTGAAGTTATTGAATTAATAATAAAGTTGCATTAAACAGTTTATGTTTAAAGACATTTTGGTAGAGCTGTGGCAGAACAATTGTTGCTCACTCCTTATTTTTATCGCCTTGTTTTTCCTTGTCATGGCCCTTCTCGTGACCTTTCTTTTGGTCCTTTTGGTCCTTTTGGTCTTTCTGCTCTTCCTGTTTCTTCCTCTGCTGACAATCTGCTGCTGTTTCTTCTCCTCTTCCCTTCACAGGTTCATCCAAGGCCAAGGCTGTCCGAACTGGTGGAAAGCGAGGTTTTGCGTTCCTGTCGCCGTTTGATCTGTTCCTCTTGCATGTACTTGCTCACGGTTTCCGCTTGCTTCTGAAGATCCTCTTGGTCGATCTTGTAAGTGGATTTAGTAGTCTTGTACTTGGAACAGTCTTCGAACAAAGCGATTGAACTGATAGAGCTGGTCGATTTTCTGATCCAATTGATTATCCTGACTATCTGATATCTTACCCACCGAATTCCTGAAACCTACCTATTATATTGCACTAAAGAAGTACCGTGCCCGTGGTGGACGGGAAGCCCTCCGCTCACTCCAGCGTAAGGAGTTGCGAGATATATTGTAACGTGGTAAGAAAAAACAATATGTCCCATACTAATTCGATTCCCTCTAATGTTGACATGGATGAGGACCACGAGCTGAAAAGGAAACGAATTCGTGAACAACCCCTGCCAGATGATGCTGAAAACGTGGAAATGGAAATTGAAGCTCCAACAAAGACAAAATCGTTCAACGAAAAGTTTGCTGATATATTAGTAGCTACCAATAGACTCAAAGCCAACGCAGTTATTAACAACTTGGTATTGTCATTGGAGAACGAGATGATAGCCGATAAAATGCGTATAGCACAACTAGAAGCCGAAAATCAAGTTTACAAACTGTGGCAAGCCTCCATGACAGTGACTACCAGCCCGGCAAAATGCTCATATGCTGAGAAGACCTTATCACCTGCTACATCCTCGTTCAACTTAGGCTCTGGTTTAGCAAACGCCCCTAAGCCTAGACCTACTGCTGTGCACATTTATCCTTCAGAAGAAAGTAAAGGTGGCATTTCCGACTCTAATACTACCCGACGCATTATGCGGACCTGTGTCAAAACTGGCACTGTCGGAATTCTTGGCGTTAGACCAATCAGACCGAATGATAAAGATAAAGAAAAAGGAAAAGAAAATGGTATATCAGTACTTTGCTCAAGCCCTGAAGACGCAAAATTATTTAAATCAAGGGCCGCAGAATGCAATCAGCTTGTTGCTGAGCTACCCGATAAGAAACAGCCAGTATTTTCCATCTACGTTCCAAACAAAGAAGAAGCCGAGGATGATACGAGTTTGATAGCTACACTTAGAAACAAAAATAAGAAAGTCTTCACCCCTTTAGCCGATGGTGAAGAGGATCTGCTTAGAGTCAAAGAGAAACGCGTGCCACGACGAGGTGGAGGAATGGTAGTTTATCTACTTATCCCACCTAAGGACTATACTGCTGTTAAGAATGCTGGTAGACTGCTATTGGAGTGGGAAGGCACATACTTACGTGAAAAACCACCAACTAGACGCTGTTTTGACTGTCAGAAATGTCGGTCAAATGACGGTCACAGAGCAGCAAAATGTCATTACAAAATCGACGATAACCATGCAAAACGCTGTCCGAAATGCACAGGAAATCATGACGAGAAGGATTGCAAAAGTGAGATGACCGAGTGTGCCAACTGCAAAGACGCAAATGAGAAAGCCAAAAGTAAGGGATGGAAAAACTGGAAAATGCTTAATACCAATCATCGTGCAGACGCAATGAATTGTCCGTGCTATCAGAAGGCCTTAGAAGACGCAAGCTTACTTTACGATTATGGATTTTAAATGCATACAACAAAATACAGGCCGTAACAAAACCGCTCTCTATCAACTACAATCCATTTTTATACAAGAAAACTTCAATGTAGCCCTCTTACAAGAACCATATCTATTTGACACAGTCTCGATACCATCAACATCTATTGTTACATTATCATCTGTAAGTGAAAGACCTAGAGCAGCTATCTACACATCAAACAATACTCCAGTAACATTCTTATCACATCTCTCTTCGCGTGATGTCTGTGTTTGCGAGATCAGTTTGGGAAATAATCAACTAATTTTCATCTCAGTCTACTTATCACCAAATGAAGATATAAATCAACAACTAAGACACCTAACATCGGTACTCGATGAAATAGGCCCTCGCTCGGTTGTTGTTGGTGGCGACTTTAATGGCGGACACATCAGTTGGGGCTCGAACGTAACCAATACACGAGGTGGGAAAATCTTCGAATTAATCGCGAGTCAGAACCTGACAATCCTGAATGATGGAGTCGAGTTCACCTTTAACACTATTAGGGCTGGAAGACAACTTAGGTCTAAAGTGGATTTGACGCTCATTTCTCAACAACTCTCTGCAAGGGTATGGAGGTGGGAAGTAAGTGACTTCGTTACAGCATCAGATCATCAAATCATCAAGTTTGAATTCAGTGCCAGAGACAATAACGCCACCCCGACCTCAGGTACCAGACGGTGGAAGACTAATGGAATCGAATGGATTAAATTCCAGAACGATGTTAACAGAAGAATGACGCACTGGCTTAGCTTATTTGGGAATGCTACATCGGCTAGTGAGGTGGATCACGCGGTTAGCTCTTTTTTCAGCGAGCTATCCCACATCTGTGACTGCACTTTACCAAAATGGCGTCTGCTGAAGAAAGTTGTGCCCTGGTGGAACGATGAACTAACCAGATTGCGGGAATGTGCTGTGAGATGGAAGAGACGATGGGAAAGAGTGCACGACAATGCACTAAAAAGCAGTATACCTCCCACTTTATCTCCAGAACAAATCAAATTACGAAACAGCTATCTTAGAAGCCAAAAAGAAAAGTTGGGGAGAGTTTCTCATGAGTCAAAACACCGACTCGGTCTGGAATAACGCGTATAGATTGTGTAAAAAGAAACGTCGAATTGTCCCAAGTTCAGTGATGAAGCCTGATGGTACATTCACAACTGATTCACTATCTACGGCAAAGTCGTTACTCGATGCTTTCCTCCCTGATGATTGTCCCAATGAGGACTCAGACTATCAAAAATATATTCGTATCATCTCTGAAAGACAACTTCCAGACACACCCAACGACGTCTCATTTACTAGCCAGGAGGTAGCCCAATTGGTAAAACTACTCAAGGACAGGAAAGCACCCGGCCCAGACGGATTTTCAGCTAATATAATTAAACAACTTAACGCAATTTCACCTATCCTCCTCAGCCTTATCTACAACAAGTGTCTTGTGCATTCCTGTTTTCCTTCAGCATTCAAACGCTCATGGTTGGTGGCGGTTCCCAAGCCTGGGGCCGTGGACTTTAAGTTGTCCAAATCATGGAGACCCATCAGCCTCATCTCGGTATTCGGAAAGTTACTGGAAAAGCTCTGGATAAACAGAGTTAACTTTCATCTCCGCTCCAATGGTCTACTCTCAGATAAACAGTTTGGGTTCACCCCAAGTAGGTCTACCACCGATGCCATTCTTACTGCTACGAACTTTATCAAATCAGTAAAGGAGAGGAAACGTTTCGGAGTAGTGGTCTCCCTGGACGTCTCTGGGGCATTTGACTATGCTTGGTGGCCGGCTATCATATCTGCATTACTGAAACGGAAGGTGCCGAGCAACTTGGTGCATTTGTGTAAAGACTACTTCAAGAATCGGCAAGCAACACTGGTCATTGGCTCGTCACTGGCCCAGAAGAGTGTCACCAGAGGATGTCCTCAAGGCTCGGCGTGTGGGCCTAGTCTGTGGAATCTCCTATATGACGATATACTGAAACAAACTTTACCAAGAGGATGCAAGCTCTGGGCATTGGCTGATGACCTGGCGTTGGGTGCAGAAAGCGTCGTCTCTCGATGAGCTACAGTCGGTCGTCAACTCATCTCTTGATATCGTGGCCCAATGGGGAAGGTCTGTTAAACTACATTTCAATGAAACGAAAACAAAAGTCATGAAGATTCAAGTTGGAAGAAGTAAGGCCACTCCAAAGGTCGAAATGGCCGGCACAAGTCTCGAGGTAGTACATACATTCAAATACCTTGGTGTTCAACTTGACTCTAGACTAACGTGGAGAAATCACATTAAATATCTGCAATCAAAATTAGATGGAATCTATGGGGCATTCTCCCGACTTTCGCGGAACATTTTCGGACTCAAAGCCAATGTTGCCTTGGAAATTTACAGAGCAGCAATCGAACCAGTGTTGCTGTATGCTGTACCGGCCTGGGGCTCGGTTGGCAAGTACAAGTGGGCAGTTAACGAGCTCACCAGGATTCAACGTATCTTCCTCCTGCGATCATGTAAGGCATATCGTACCGTCTCAGCAGATGCTTTATGTGTAATAGCTGACATTAAACCTATCGCACTACGAATAGAAGAATCTTTACAAATAACGGAAGTCAAGAACAGTGGTAAATTGGAAGTTGATGGTGATGAAATTAAAGTACAGATTCCAATAGTTAGACATGTTCATCCTGCACATAGAAGAGTCTCTGCTATAATCGACGCTGAGGGCATGACGCCTTATTCAACTAATCTGCTTAATATTATCTATACGGACGGATCAGGATCGGAGGATGGCATCGGTTCTGCGTTCGTGGAATATCAAAATGAAACTGAGACACTTTATGCCAAGTTCAAGCTTTCATCACACTGTTCTGTGTTCCAGGCTGAACTCTACGCAATATGGCAAGCCCTTCTACATGCAGAACCAGATGTCCCAATTACGATTTATTCTGACTCACGTGCCAGCCTGCAAGCAATAGCTGACCCAAGTTCCACTAACAAACTTGTCTTGTTGATCCAGAAAGAATGCACCAAGTTTGTGGTTCTACCCCATCTCAGGTGGGTGAAGGCTCATGCAGGGACTGTTGGAAACGAAAGAGCTGACCAACTTGCAAAAAGAAGCCGCATTGAATGGAATAAGAGTATCACTCGAAGCACCAATATCATTCGCTAAGAAATACATTAGGACAAAAACTACTGCAAAATGGAACGAGCACTGGATTGGAAGTGAAAAAAGGCATCTGCACAAGACTTTTCTTCCCAACGATCTCTCATCGCAAATCTGCAAAGTTTCTCGAACCCAACTTCATATTGACACAGTTCTTGTCCGGACACGGAAAGTTTGCAGCGTACCTCTCAAGATTTGGTATCTGGAGAAGTGGTGCCTGTGAGTGTGGTGCGTTACAAGAGCCCCACCACTTGATTCGGACATGCCCGGCTACTGCATCACTAAGAGCTGCTTCACCTGACCTCAACTTCACCTCGCCATTCCAATCACAAAGAGACTCTAATCATTTCTCAGACTATATTAATAACATTCATAAGCTTCTCCTCTTTTGGGAGACTCAGCGTTAGATATTACAAATTATGTAAATATTGTAAATAGTATCGGTTAATCGTATAATTGTTAATTTCTGTATGTTGTTACTTGAATATTATTTTGCCATTTGATATGCGAAAGCGCAAATGGTTGTAACTTTGATCCTAATTAAAAATTAAAAAAAAGATAGAGCTGGTCGAACTGGTCGATTTCACTTCCGAAAAGCCGACGTCCCCTTTTCCCGATCCTTTTGAGCGTTCCTTTGGTTGTTCTCTGGAATGCTCTTTGGGCGCTTCTTTTGGTTGCTCCTTCGAAGGCTCGTTTGGTTTCTTCTGCTGGCCAAACGACATCATGAGTGACGAACAGTTGCATGGCACTTCAACTTCTAGTTTACATATATTTCAATGGTAGTTTGACTCGGTCAATATAGCCAGACAATAAGAAATTAAAGCAAAGTACATAATGATTCGTTCGTGGTTGTCATTTTTCGAATTGATGCGAGGATGAGGCAACGTTGAACACACAAATTATTCATGAATCGTAATCAAAGCGTGTCATTGCTATAGTGCCCATTCAAATGAATTCGCTACTGTTGGGCAGTTCATTGAGCTGCCACTTGTTACACTCGCTCTATTGTCCGCGCCAGTGGCAAAAGAAGAAATTCAGAATTGGCCACCGATTGGCGCCGGTCTTAACTAATTGTCCGTTAGGCTGGGACAACCGCGCAAGTGGTCCGTCACTTCGGTCCCTTTGTTTTCCTTAGTTTGTCTGGACAGGCGCGTTTGTGGCAAGCCGAATGAAAGCGATAATTTATGGTGCAAATCTTTTATTGGCGATATCACTACAAAATTTTGAATACAAAATCTTAATTAAAAAGAGCGAGAAAAACAAACACATCATAATGACCGCTGCGAGAAATATTTCCTTGTGTTATTTGCTATACTATATGGCAGCTATAGCATTTATCACCAAGTGAAATACTTCGCTGATAATATAAGTGACATGCTTCTTTCGGAAATGATGGTATTATTTAGACGCGAATACTCCACACCTATGCAATGGCAAAAAAAAGAACTAGCCATTGCTAGGATGCATGATTCGATTCGAATGGCGGATCCGCTTCAAAAGAATGGCCGTACAATAACATTGCAGGCTGAACGATTCTGCTCATAGACTTGCTGAAATATTTATGTATCATCATATACACGAATGTGCCATCATATACCAAGAAATCTATACAAAAAGCAACTTGTTACATTAAATGAACCAAAAAAAATAATGCTAGTTTACCAATTTCTTCAGTTAAATTCCAAGTTGGTGAAATAAAGAAACGCAAATAAGAATTATCGCGATTTTGATGAAATTGTTGAGAGGAAGTAATTAGATATTGTTCATCGTTTTGTTGACTGATTCTTTAGTTATTTTGCCGATTGCTACGTGGAACATTCTGCGTGCCACGTACGAACGGTTGAGAATAATCGGAAAGCGAAAAATTCAATTTCGTTTAGTGCATCAATTTCAAGTTGCAAAGGCTGAAATAAATAAATAAAATAATATAAGTTTTAAGATAATACAAATTGAATAGAAAATACCTTGAGAAAATACCAATGCAACTGCGGAATCGCTTGGAAAGTAGACAATATTCGTTAAATTTAGTTTAGTTCAGGTAAAAAAGATGAGAAAGTACATTTGGATCAATAGTTGATATTCCTCAAAAGTTCAAAACAACAGAAGCAAAATAATCCAACGAAATCGGAGGACAGAAACAAACAGAGAGCAATCGTCGATAGAACAGAACAGAATTTCAAGAAATAATATTCGTTTCAGTCACGGAATTTTCTTCTAAAAACGATAACGCTAATGTTTTCTCAAAAGGAGAGATTGGAAAATTCAAGATCGGTGTTGTCGGCGTTTCATTAGCAAATCGCTCAAAATGAGACACTTGATAACATTGTCAAAATCGTCGCGTATAACCTCGAACTGTATTCGATGGAATCGTGCGATTAAGGGTTAAGAACAGAAATACATTTGATTTCAATTTTGCAGAAATCTAGAATTAATTGATGGTTGTAGCCGCCTTTTGGTTCGTGGTTTCAGAAAATAATCGGTTTACATTGACAGAAAAACACTAAAATAAAAAATAAATAATATGTTTTAGGCTCGTTCAAATTGTATAAAAATTGTATACCTTTTGGGACCGAAAGTGTCAGTGCTGATTCGCCCAGAATAGTTAACCAAAATTAGAGGTAAATTTTAGCGTAAATTAAATCGATCATTCTGAATTTTGTAAATAACTTCCCCAAACTGAGGCAACTCTTCTTCAATTGTTTCGCCCAGATATTGTCAAGAAATTTTGCATACAAGTCCGGCAAGTTTTGTTAGTTCATGTAAAAGATGAAATGGTAGTTTGTTGACGTTGAGAATAACAAAATGGTGCGCCCGAGTGTATATTCACTCAAGTCGTAAAATTCACTTTGAAAATGATAACGATAACAAATGTTCAAAAAGAAAGAAACTTGAAATACAATGTATAATGTTGAGTCAGATAATCATTGTCGTCTTCTTGGGTTCCTAAAATGAAATAATAAAATAACATAAATATAGATTAAGTAAATTACTTTGACATACCAAATTTGGGTTATTATAATCGGATATTCAAGCCGTTGCGGTATATTTGTGCGTAAATGAAATAAATTATTTGCAATTCTGCAAATATCTTCCTCAAACTGAAACAATTCTTCTTCAATTGTTTCGCAGAGATTCAAGAAATTTGAGCTTCAAGTTCGGCACAGCTTGGGAAGAATGCAAAATTATTTTGGTTTTGGAAAGTTTAGGTAATAGGAGATGAGATGACACATTAGGATTCATTGTTGATATTTCAGTTTGAATTAATGAAAACAAAATAAATCAAACGAAATAAAAATGCAGACAGTTATCGGCGGCAAAGTGCCAAAATAGTGTCCTCCGAATGTAAATAATGGCAGTTTTCTTCAGTCGCAAAATATACTTTGAAAAACAATAATGAAAGCAATGTTCAAAAGGAGAAAAAATTGAGAAAAATATTTACATTCAAACATGGAATCTTGAAATATAATGTAATGTAATATAATGTCAAGCCAAATTGTCATCGAGAGTCGTCTTTATTTTGGTTCCTAAAATGATAAATAAAATTAAATAGAATTCTGAAACATTAGGTTACAAGTAAAATTAATTTGGACTCGCATAGTAAATTTGATTCGAAAGTTGTTTAAAAATATATTTTTCGCTGATTACTTATTGGTTACTGGTACTTATTGAGCAGTGAGCACTGAAACAATAGCTACCTTCATGCAAAAATACTTTGTAAAGTAAATTTGAAATACTTAAAATAAAATTAAGAACTCATAAATAATAAATAAATAAAACAAATATTTTGATTTGTAGAAATAATTTGTCAAATTTGTATATAAAAATACCTTTTTGCTTAGGACACCAAATCCAGTCTTTAAGTATGAATAAACCAAAATTTGAATCCAATCTTTCAGAATAGGAAAACAACAAATCAACATTCCGGGTTTCGTCCGTTTCCAAATAATCATAAAGTATTTTCGTGGCATAAAATATAATTCCGTCTCTAGCATAATAACCACGCATTTTGTGCGTCTTTCCCGAACCAGTAGTGCTAGAAGTAAATAAGGAACAATTAAATTAATTATTAAATGCCAACCAAAAGAAGATACCAAATTCTGCGTTTTGGCCGTTTGATTGTTTTCTTTTCCTTCAAAAGACACGATCAAACACGAACTTCAGATTTTTTCCGGGTTATTGCCAATTTGTTTGTTAGTCACTTTCCGAATCGAAACGAACGCATTGTAATCGGTCACATCGATTATATTATTTGCTTAATGCATTTGTTAATGGAAAGGTCGAATTAGTACGCAAACTTTAATGCCTTCATTAGATTGTCTGAAAAGAAAATATATTTATGAGTTTGGGTAAAAGTTATTACGAATATAAATTTGATATATGAGACTTACTAGAATGATCATGATCATCGATGATTTGCATTGTCAAAACTTCCTTATCAACCACTAAGGAATCAATAAATGGTCAACGCAGGAATGGGGAGAAGGGAATCGGACAGTGTTGTTCATTCAGATCAATCAACGATCGTTGGATAAATTACTGCAGCCAGCTAACGACCATTCACAAAGAGAATGACTTTTCTATTGTTCAGTTAGTACAAGCGTGCAGCAGCAGATTTGGAGATTTGGTAATCAAAAGCCAAACCGCATTTTTTACAAAACTTGAACAAGTACGAAGAGAATACTATTACCGATATTGATGAAAATGATGACATTGCCGAGCTGAGAGATTACATAATTTTGTTGTGTCACAAGTATGGAGCAACCAACCAGCCACTTATTGGACTTTGGAAGACCAGTTGGCTTTAACCGACTTCAGAGATAAGAAATCTCCAAAAGTGACAATTAACTGTAAATTAATTGTTTGTTTGTATTTTGTTTTGTTAACATTTTATTTGTGTAGATGATCCATCATTGACGAATTAATCAATTTAATGCCTTGAAAAGCCAAATTACTTATTTGGCCGAAAAATTATACATTATAATAATTATTGAGCAAAACATTTTAGACATTTCTGAAAATGAATCAGAATTGTTGAACGACTGGACAGAACGAACCGTAACCATTTGGGCCAATTATTCGAGTACAACTGAAATGTGATGTCAAAATTAACTCTTCCGCTAATAAAAGAGCAACCCATTCACTTCAAAATATAATTTGCTTATGTTTTTATCCAAGTGGGCAATTCTGAGAGTGAAGAAGATATATCTATGCAATGGAGGACCTGATGGTCGTTATATCTCGTTCTATGGAATTTTTAAATACATAACGAAGAGACTCCTCTGACTGGAATTGGAATTGTTACATTGCGCTATTCCGAAATTGCCGGCAAAAAATATGCCCAAACATATAGTGAATGCATTTAGCTTACAACCAAAATAGAAACTGAACTAAAAGCGCTCCTACAAACAGTTATTGTGCGTTTTGATGATCATGTCAAAGAAGGCAATTCAACTATTTAAGCCATTGGTAAATTCTGATTATTCCATCTCATACTACGACATCGCCTTCGTTTAGTAGTAGTTCGTCAAGCACTAATTTAAGGACTGATTTTGACCCAACCGAAAAGACCAAAATTACTTTTAACTCACGTCAAAAAGTCATACTTGCCATACTTCCGCCAGTTTTGTCTAACAGCTGGCCACCTATTGCAACGAACGAAAGGCTATATCTGAATTGCTTTTCAATTTGGTCACAATTAGCAAAGATGTGATAATTATAATGAACTTAAAGCAATTGGGCTTGAAAACTTGCTGCGGTTTGATTGCTTTTGTGGACAATCATCAGCTTCGTAAAAGTAAGCCAATGTGTAATTATTTCATTTAATTAATAAGTTTTATTTGATCTATTTACCTACAGTAATTTACCATCTTCAAATGCATCGCTGTTGTTGAAAGATACTTTTAATTCAGTTTGATTCAAAACAAGACACTTAAGAAACAAATTTAAAGAAACACTTTCTGAAATCATGTTGGCTGTATGTTTTTTTCTTTGTCTACTTTATCAGCTAGATGTTCATGATGACAATAAGTGAAAATTTAAGAAGGTAAGCGAAATTATTGCTAAATCTGAATTATAATTTCTTGTACAACTAGAATATAATTACTTTACTTAACTAGTGGGTAATCGTAAATCTATTGCATCAAATTGGTCAGTGGCCATATTATCAAATCATTTGTGGCAAATGTAGCCGTATTTTCATACCAGGTAGTTATTAGATGACGATTTGGCTGATTACGATGATGATCAAGCTGAAGAAGAGTCTGAGAGTGAGGCTGTCTCCTCTCAACGTGTCTCTTCAACTACTTCCAATCGTTCTATAATGAAATTCAAGAATGGCTCGAGATTCGATGTATCCAAGTATACAAATATTAGTGATATGTGAGTGATATATTATCAATCTATTATTTCATTTGATTTCTAATTATAATTTATTTTCAGTAAGAGGATCATTCTCAAATTGAAACTTAAGCAGTCACAGATTAGATGCGATATCTGTGGTGTGCGGTTTGCTCATCAAAGGAACGTAAAACCTCACATGAAACTGCACGCTGATGAGCTATTCTCTTTGCCTTGTCCTAACTTTCCGAAATGTGAAAAGCGACTTCGTTGTGAAAAATCATTGAAATCTCACATCAAAATATGCAAATATGGAAGAGAACCTGCAGTGAATTTAAAAGAATTTAAAGTGTCACCTGTGTGACAAGGAATATCCTGAAGATATTCATAATCGGTAGGTGTTGTTGAGACGACATTACCAATCCAATCACTATTCAAATAATTATTAATGATCCTCATGGTTATACTAAAGAATCGTTGCAGTACCTCTGCTCATGTTCAATCACATTTCATACATTCGAAAGTGCTCATGGCCATTTCAAAATCTGTTCCAAACCCCGCTTTTTGTTTGACACATGCCAACATTTGGTGATGGGTCAGAATGGTATCATTTTCAAATGCAGATCTAAGAATAAAGATCTACTTGCAAAACCTATTGCCGAAGACGACCAAAGTTACACAGTTTCGGGAACTTATTCGAGACCCTTATGTTGCTTTTAAGGAAGCTTTTGCTGTATTGAAGAAATCTGAGACTGGTAAAACGAAATACATCGATCAGCCAGATGCCAGAATTTTTGATAAAAGAATCCGAATGGTTGGCAGTCGGGCCCATGCTGGTGTTAATCTTCATAATCTTCCGGTGGCAACTTACCAACCGCCTGTTGTCGACCAGAAGTTTGCCAGAAACCAGAAACGAAATTAAAATATGTTTTCTAATAAACTAATGAAAACTCTAAATCTTAATAAAGTGCCTGTTACATTTTCTGTACAAGTTGAACGGCTAAATCACTTGCCTCTTGTCGACTTGCCTTTCAACACAACTAAAAGTTTATTTTGGCTAAAATGGATTGTTTTTTACATTCAGGTAACGAATCTTATTATATTTATCAATATTTATTTATTTATTTTGTTTATTATTTTCGGAGTTCACAGCCTCACAAAGACAGCGTTTTAAAATCACATTATAGTTTTAATTTAACATTTTCAGTATGGAAAATAACGCACCCAACGCTACAGTTCTCTAAGACAATCGACAATTATGCCTTTCGTTTGTCTTTCCTTGCAACTCACGTCGCACCATTCGATGGCCTTCAATGCCTAATAAGAAATGCCTTGGACTATATCAATTAGGGGGTATGCATTTCGTTTCAAGGATAACATCCAACAAAACAACCTCTCGATGCATGATCGACGGAACAGATGCTTTGAAACGTGTAGCGACTGAGGACAAAAAGCGAATTGCTATTTCTCATGAATTGATGTCCCTTCAAAAGACTTCTTTATTGCTTGTTGACGAACCAACAACCTCGCTTGATAGTAATGCCGCTTTTATGCAACTGAACTGTTTGAAGAAATTAATGCCGAAACACTAATTATCGGTTGAGCGTGACTGTGCCTATTCACTTTCCCAACGATTAATTCTTGATTCTGGCTCAACTCGTATGTTTCGGACATATTTGGAGGATGAGATTGAATTTAATTTGGCAGAACAACAACAACAACCAATTGAAGAGTTACTAAAGATTCCATTCAATTGTAAGTGAAATTGTAACTTTTGTTCTGACGTTTATTATTCTTTTATAGGAATTGACGATCCTAATGTGGTGAAAATGGCGGAATGGACATTAGCGCAAGAGTACAACGCCGTCACAACTCAACTAATTGAAGTATCAACCGTATGTACTCTCACTCGGAAATAAACAAACAAACAATATTTTCATAGAATATTTAATTAGTGTATATTATATTAATGTGACAGTGGAATGCCATGGCTGAGTGGCTGTGATGCGCTTGTTCTGTGTCTTGTTGCATCATCACGGTTGTATTTGGTTTGGTCATTTGCCAATTCGCTTGTAATTTCCAAAGGAGTGATCACAGTTGGGACATCGGTGCTCGACATCCTAATGGGAAGGAACATTTGGGTTAGTGAAATAGTGTGAATACTGTGTTTGTGTGTTACCAGACAACACTCCAGCCAGAACGGAATGAGACAGCAACCAAAGATTAGACTGTTTTGTATGTATGAAAGTGTCAATGCTTGCAAGCATTGAGCAAAAATTGATCGCGCAATCAATTTCGGTTCACAACAACACAACAGCATACAGACAAGCCAGGCGAGATTTCCTGGGCTGAAGTGCTTGCTTCGCATTACGAATCGACAACATTTGGGACAGGGCATCAATACTGGCTCTAGGGAAAGTGGCGCCGCTTGACCAGCCATGGTGGGCACGATTATCGGGCGATTTACATAGGAAGGAATGGTCCTCACAGCCGACTGCTGAGATTGACCTGAACCTTGAGACATTTGAGACATCTTGGCAGGCCCAGAAGAAAAAGCCGGAGGCAGAGCTTCTTCTAGTCTCAATGAAAAGCACTTGTCAAGTTGAGTAAGATGTTTTTCGAAATGTTATTTAGAAATATGTTCAATTCGAGTAGCTAATAATTAGGAACAGTTTAAACATTTTTTTAAATTAATGTTTTTCAATTGAATTCGTTGAGATAATAGCCAATTTTCGGAATCATCTCTATTTCGCGATTCGAACCAAATCGAAATCATTGCCAAGGAATGGCGTCGATTGAGAGCGAGAGAGAATGGCCGTGAAGAGGCCACTATGTGCTCCACGAATGCAATGAAATGAATGCAATTAGATTGTTTTCATCTGTGTCAGAGTTCAGTCACAGTTCACTAGTGCACTTTCGTTGGTTTCGTTCTCACAGTGATGTCTCACTTTGATAGAATAGAAGATCAATCGATTCGATATACGATGCATGTAATTAGCATACAATGCACACAACAAAGCCATCCTTTGCGGCCTCAATCAATTGCAATCGGTGGCTCTGGTATCATTGTGGTTCAATTAAGGCTATCCACGGACAATATCGTGTTGAGTCTGCAGTGTGAAACGCTTCTGTTGTGGAAAAGTGCGCAGCTCTATTAGACAGAGGCTAATTATCGAGTGGTCAAAAGAGTACTTTTCGGATTCGATCTCTGGCAACGAGTTGATCATGCCCACGTTGGCTTGCAATTTTTAATGTCATCCGCATGCAGTGGCTCATTTGTTCTGTTGTCCAATTAGGCACCTGTATAATCGCTAATTTCCCAATTCAGCATCGAGCAAGGAATTTTAATTTTAATTCCTCTCCTGCTGGCGAAACACTAGATTAATCAACACAATTGTGTCCATTTATTATCGCGCCGTCCTCTCTCACTCTGTGTGGATGTTTGGTATGACTTGCACTCCACACAGTGTCCGATGTAATGCCGATAAGATGCAATTTGTGTTCTCTTATTTGTCTACAGTTGTGCCTAGACAAGCTTGTCTCGGTCTCCATCGCCGACATCGGACATATTGTGTGGCCTCGAGTGTTGCCTTACAATTATGAAGTGATAATGAAGTTACACTAACTGACGATTGTCCTTTATATACCTCGGATATTTGCTCTCGTTATGCAGGCTGTGGCCCGTAACTCTAACCTGCCATTTGAATGGTTTGGTGAGGGAAGCGAAGAGGCAATTTGTTGCTTTGTTATTAATTAAAATGATTGCTTCCACTGACGATATCGATACCACAACCATTGCTACACTCAGTGCCACTCGACACCTGTGCCCGGTCGAACAGAGCTCAAATTTAGTGGCCATGTCCCTACGGACTTCACTTTCCTCATCTGCTCGCAATAATTTACATCTTGATTTGCTTTGTTTTGACTCTGTTCAGATTTATTCAGTTGGCTGTCTTCATCTTGTGCATTTATTTATGTGGCCCCTTAATTTATTGTCACACCCAGTCGGCACTGGTCTTTCTTTACTGGCCTGCCAGGTAGAGCCTGAACTATTTGGTCCAAGCATCGATTTGTTCGCAACAGTGGCGTATTTAGCAGGGGGCAATTGCCCCTCATTGGATTGCCAAAATGCCCTTTGGAACACCCATATAGCCTTTGGCTTGGGCTTGGGTCTATGGGAAGTGCCCCCCCATTAGGGGGCATCCTGGATACGCCACTGGTTCGCAATAAATTTGGCTTATCCTGTACTGCGGTATTTTCTCTGTCCGATTGTCTTGTAAAGCTATTTTTAACTGCTCCACTCATAAATTTGTTGCATCAGTTTGATGTGTTTATATTGGTCGGTGAGTCGAATCCAATTTGGCCACGACACTATTGTAAAAGTAAAAATCTTGCCATTCGCCTATATCGCGGTGCTTTATTTCTTTTCCGGTAGTGTTGTGTTCGTGGTTGCGTTGTTCAGTTGCCTGTTATTTTTATGGCCTGGCCAGAGGCTGAGATTTTCGCGCTCTTTGGCTGGCTGACTAAACACGTGACTAAACCAAATCCTGACTGTCCCCAGTTGGGCCTGGACAAGACGAATCACTCACTACCCGACCGTCTTACCGATCGCTCTCGTTTCGCTACCGTTTGTTCACGTTGTCAAATTACAGGCCACTCTGGCTCAGTGCACTCGTCATTAAAATGTTTTGTTTATGTTTATGAGTATTATTTAACTTGCATCACTACCTAACTGCAGTAAACACTCGATTGCATTACTTGGATAGCGCGAACTTATCGACTTCCATTGAAGCGGCCTCCCAAAGTGTCGTCATAACTAATTTGCTAATGGCGACCATTTTGTAATTAGAGCGAGTAAGGCAAATTTCAATCGACCTACAGTAACACCAAACATGACCACTCTATTCTGCTGATTGATTGTCCGCCAGTTCATTCTCGAGTTTAGTGAATTTTTCATTTGAGTTTGTCATCAATTCTGCTTCCTCGGTGGTGAACCGATCTTCTTCTGGCTACTCGGCACCACACTCGTTCTCTTACTCACTCTCACACTCACTCTCATCATAAACAGGATCTAGGTGACACTGGTTGATACATGATGTATGTTCATTCAATGGGCATTGGAGTAACCATTGGTGACAATTGCCATTACTCATGCACTCATATATTGTTCCACTGGCTGAGAACATTCAATTGTGGCGGTGTGGTTTGAAGAAGAAATTTGCTGTACCGATAAGAAAAAATATTAAACCGACATATAAGTAATTTGATTAGACCAATTGATTAAAAGCAGTTTCGTTCGAATGTGAAAAAACAACAAAACAACATCAAGTTGATTGACAAATATTACAATTTAGCAAATAGAAGGCTTAGGTTTAATTTCATTTCATTTCATTTTCTACTAACCGCATTTTCCTTTCGGGTCGCGGTGGTGTGGCAATGGGCCGTTCGGGGTTATGGCAGGGGCCAGCGATACCGCAGAGGACGAGTCCTCTCCCCTTGTCTGTAGGTGTTCAGCCATCATTTGGTGGAGAAACCGGGTAAACCCGGAGGAAACCACCGCTCTCGGGCACAGGACTGAGTGAACTCACATGCAGTTCGAAATCGAATGCCGTGGTGAGCGGTGTGCATTTAATTTAATTTTAGGTTTAATTTAAATAATTTAATTGTCGCATTGAATAATGTTCGCTCAGTGGCGAATGGGACGTGTCGTGTTTGGAGCCAACATGAAATAGGCCCAGAAGAGGGCACAAGCAGCAATGCCAATTAAATACCAAGCAATGCAATCCTTAAGGAGGCAGGCCCGAGTGTGGCCACCAGCCGAGGCCGTTTACCGTACTAGGAAGCCACAAGCCACAAGAATAGCCACGAATATCGAAACCTACATGCCAATTCGATTACTTTCTGATTGAATCGAATGGAATTGATAGTTCGCAAGTGTTGACCAATTGTGACAGGTCATCATTGTAAAGTGCGAACGAACTCTGGCCACTATTTAAAGAGTGCCATTTGTCCATCCAAAGGCAGTGTTGATTGAAGATTTTACTTTTTTGCCTGAAGACCTCTCTTTCTGTCTGCTCAGTCTTTCGTTCTCCTGACTCTCGGTGAAAGCTCAAGTTCGATTGCTACTAACTTTGGTGTGCCAAGCATGAGCAAGTTTCAAGAAATGTCCAACAAGTGCGAAGTGAAACCTGTCCGCGGCATGTCGTCGTACATGTACTACGTCCAAGCCTGCTGGAAGGAGCAGCACAAGAACCACCCGAACCAGAAAGTCGACTTTAGACAGTTCTCCAAGGACTGTGGTCATCAGTGGCGTCACATGTCAGCTCGGGAAAAGCGCCGCTATCAAGCACTCCAGGAGAAGGACAAGAAGCGGTACGATGCCGAGATGGCCAAGTACAGGCTCAAGGAGGAAGAGCGCAAGAAGAGCATTCCCAAGCGACCACTCTCTGCCTACTTCTGGTTCTGTCACGAAGAGAGACCCAAGGTGCGAGAGGCCATGCCCGATGCCAGCGTGGTGGAAATCGCCAAAGAGCTCGGTCGTCGGTGGCAGCTCTGTCCTGAGAAGCAGAAACTCAAGTTCGAGGCCAAATCTACCAAGGACAAGGCTCGCTACCAGATGGAGAAAGGAGCCGTCCAGGCAGTAATGGAAGCCGCCGACAAGAAGCATGGTCATCGCGACCACCATTCCCGATCGGGCTCGTCCTCTCAGTCACAAGCCTCCGAGTCCTCTGGAGATGGGCCAAGTTCGGATGCCGAGGACTGAACACAATGTGTTCCATTGTATGCTTCGTGACACTTTGAACGAAGCTGTTCAATAATTAAACTCTTCCACACCAAGTCTGACACACTGTACTTCTCGATTTACAATTTATTATCGATCAACTATCACTGAGCAAGTTAAATACAAGTTCCTGCCAAGGGAGTTGTTCGCACTCAAGATGCTCGCCAACAAATACCTGGTCACGGTGGTCTATGTATTCGTTATTTCGAAGGCCGGTGGAAAATCAGATTTTGTCTTCATAATCATGGAGTTAATGGAAGGGGGCGATCTGGCCCATTATCTCAAACGCAAGAGATGCGCCCCTGACGAATCAACTGCTCGTCAGTTCTATTTGCAAATTGGATCCGCGCTTCAAAACGTACACGCCTCTGGCTTCGCTCATCGCGACCTGAAGTGCGATAACGTCGTGCTAAACAAAGCACAGACGGTGGCAAAGATCACTGACTTTGGCTTCACCCGCCGAGTAATTGACCACACTGGAAATCCGCAATTGAGCAGTACTTTCTGTGGCAGTGAACCGTATTTGGCTCCAGAAGTTGTTGCTGGCAAGCGCTACTAAGTGACGTTTGGAGCATTGGCGTGGTGCTGTTTGTTCTAACAAACAACCGATTTCCCTTTGATGTGACAGACAAGAAAAAGTTGTTTGCCGACCAAACTGCCAAACGATTCACCTTGGCCCGAAGTCTCACTCTAGAGTGCAAAGACTTTCTATGTCGCCATTTAGAGCCAGATGTAGAAAAGCGTGCCAACATGCGAGAACTGCTGAAAGATCATTGGCTTCCACGAGGACCCGTTGGCCGTAAGGCGTCGGCTGCTCAGTCGGGACAAGCTGAGTGAGCACTCTGGCACACAAGCAAACAAGTTCATTTCATCATTAAATCTTGTTTTGCCAAATAAATATTGCATTTCTATCTAAATATGATTACTGAGACCATTGCCTCTGCCTATTATTATAATCTGATTTAACTAGACTGGCGAGATTTTGCAACTACACTTTGCTTCACTCCACTGTGCCATTTCGTCTCTAGCCTGTATTAATACAGCAATTGTTCACAATGAGTCAGTGTAATCATTCAGTGCGAGTGGCTCGAATGGTGACACTTTATTAAAGGGACTTTCCCACCAACAAGGCAACACTCAATTCGTGAAGGATTGGAAGCAAGTGGTTCAAACTAAACTTTGCAAACATGACAATGCACACAAACGATTTTAGTGTAATTTCTCCAAATGAGAGGAGGACACTTGACCAGCTCGAGACTGACACTGACACATTGTGACAGTTGTACTATCGATTGATTGGGAAGAAAACTAAACAAACCAATTCCGCTACAAGTCAATTAATGTAAATGGAGACTGCCTCAGTGCAGTGACACAACTGCAATTTGGGTATACAAACAAGCAATGACAGTGTGGCCAAGGTAGGTAATAATTTATTAAGTTATAAGGATGAACATATTTGGTTGAGCATTTGCTCGCATTGATTTGCACTTCCTCTGCATGGCAAGTGCTATGTTGCTTTGTCCGGGAGATTACTTCTGCTCACAAGTTGTCAGTTGTCCCATGGGGCCATTCATTCACAAACTAGCAAGCATGATTTTTGTTACCGCACTGTCACTGCCTTCCACTCCACTGACAGTGTGCACAGTTGTCAACTGCTTTGTCAAATTACTAAATTGCTTTTGGCTTCCGTTCAGAGAGGCACACAATACAATGCATCACTGAGCATTTAGGCACAAAACATACTTTCCATTAAAATCCACACTGGCCTGGTCAAGTGTCCCCTTTATTTTAACTTGTGCACTATTGCACCCATTACTAATGGAAATTAATTGAAGCCTTGCTTTTGCTGGTGGCACCTCGTCACTGATCGAATCGTTACCGGAGTGACCTTCTGATCATTTTAATTGAGTGTACTGTTCTCACACAGTTGCCATTGCGGTCCTCTATCGGTAACGCATTGGCATTGGCTCGAACGCCCTCGGTGGTCTCGATTGTTCTTCATTGGTCTTACTGATCTAGCTGCTTGCATGTGCATAATATTTGTTCCAAATGGAAGGTACTCTGCAATGCTGTGTGTGAGTACTTGTGATGACTTGTGTTTTGTTTTACTGCTCAAATGTCCTTCTATTAAATATTGCATCTATTATATAGAATATAGAATCTATTTTGCTCACTCCATCTGGGTGTCCTTTTGTTCTGTTCCGTTCTGATTTCCGATTTATTGACTGTTCATGGCCAGTAATGACACTCATTGCTGAAGGTCTAATGCTACAATCGGACACAAAGGAGCACTCTATCAAGTGCAGGCTCTCGTTCAATCGGACCCATTTTGGCGCAGTTCGGTGGTGCTCGCCGCACTTGCTTGCATTCAATCCAATCATGGACTCGATATCGCTTTTCATTGCACTTTGTTGATAACACTTGATTGGCTAATTTGTCATGGAAAAGTACACGACCACCGGCCAATTCCTCCTTTGACCAGTGGGCAGTGCCGACTCGTGTCTAACGTGCTATATTACGGGCCAACTCACTTCAGTCGTACTGGCATTTGCCTGTGTATCCATTGTAGTGCCATTAAGCCAATTAAAAGGAAACATTGCGATTGCATTTAAATTACTCTAATCAGATTCTAGTGTTTGGCCATAGCCACTGTTCATTGGCCACCAAATTGAGCATTCATTTTGTGGTTCGGTGACTGGTTGGTTGGTGCAATCGGTGAATTGTGCCGCCCTTGCTTGTTCTGTCTCACTGGTTGTCAATTGGTGCATCTGTCAGTCGGTACGATATAGTCAGAATGGTGCCCTTCTGAAAGTTATGCATTACATGAGAGCGTTTTATTATCCGATCGATACCGTTCATTGTGATTGCGCAAATTTTGCAAGTCTCAGTTTGTCAAACAAAGTATGACATTTGGCTCATTTGCAATCACATCTGACATTTCCTGAGCTCGTCTCATCTCGAGTGCCAGTCTAACAAGGCGATTTAATTTATTTATTTATTGACATCACATTCTTGAGCCCAATAATGTTTCGTTCATGTTTCCGTTAAATCATTGTCATTTGCACTTGATTTATTTCCTTTTTGGTTTGCAAGTGCGAATACTAATATTTGAACAGGGACGGAGAACAAGCTGCCGAGGCAGCCACTTAACCGATTCCAATGCATTATGGGTATTGTTTTATGCGTCAATACCAATTATGTGTGCCACTGTCCCTCGATGGCTGTAAACTACCAAGTTCTATTTATGCATTTCAACTTATCTTCTTCTTTATTGATTAATAATCAAATATTATTAGTGCCAGGAGTGAATGCACTCACGGTGGCAACAATGGCCGACCTGATCATTTACACTAACTGATTTACTTGGCACTTTCTCCCTTCTCAGTGAACTTCTCACATGGCGATTGTGGTCTTTTCCTACAAATAACCTTTCACATTTCTTTTGCTGGCATCTCCTAATGCCTTCTTAGTCGTCGATGTCGTTGCCACTATTTTAAGTGCTTTTTGTTGAGAATTACAATTTGTAATGCGCTCACATGCATTTGGTGAACTTTATTAAATTAAAATTTTATTCACAAGAATAGAACGAGCCAATGCCGATACAGATGCGTTAGTGAATGTTTAAATTATCACAAGAAAAGAACGAACAAATTCCGAGGAATTGAGGTTCTCGGTACCAGAGCCATAACGCTTAGTCGAAAAAAAACTCCAAATATATCTAGACAGTAACGACTGGCTTCCTCGACCAGTTCGTCTCGTGCTTGGGTTTCAGAAATGTTCTAGGAGAGTAAATCTATTAAATTAAAATAATTTAATAATATATTATCAAAACTGTTAATAAGATAAGCTAAAAACAAACCTTCGTTAAAATTCTTAAGATGTTTCCTCAACTTTTTGTTGCGACGAGTCCGCGTGGCTCGTGTTGGAATAAATAGTAAAATAAAAGAAAACAGTGAGGAGATTTTGATTGTATTATGGGGAAGAGACAACTATGCAGTAATGCGGTCCTTTACCTTTTACTTTTTTTTGTATAGCCAAATATAGGCATAGGCTTTGAATTAGAATAAGAGAAACAGTGGCATAGATGATACATGACATTGGTAGAAAGTGATTGAATAACAGTATCTTTGCATCCAATATTGTAAGCCAGGTGAGTGCATGTCTTGTTTACATTCTCAAAAGAGAATAAGAATCGTCTTTAAAGCAACTGGAGGCATACTTTCCACTAAGAGTGGGACTTCAGTCTTGATCATGAGGTCCATTCCAACCACAGCATTGCATCTAGGTTTGAAACTTCTGCAGGGTGTAAGCCAACTTATGACTTTTTTCAAAGTGGATGATTCCATGATTTACTATCGAGTTGAATTGGGTGCTTAACTTCTGCTCGCACTTATGACCGACACAAGTCACCAGTGGTCACGTGACTCACCACCAACAGAATCAAAATAGAATAACATAATAGATTTTGAGTAAATTCGACGATTAAAAAATGCACCCATGGGAAGGAAGCTGACAGCAGCAATTGCCACAAAAGCACCATCGATAATAAACAATACGAGAGCGCTTGAGGTCAATTTGCTGTTGACATTCTCGTCGATTGAGGCATCAGTGCTGAATTGAATGTTCGCGCCGAGGTATTACACAAGTGAGCTAAAATACCAAAAAGGCCAACCATGAAAGTTCAAACAACAAAAGAATCAACTTCAAAATAAATCCACCACAAGTAGCCATTTTGGTGTGAGGAAATAATATAATTCTTTAAAAAGATTTATGTTACTTTTTGAATTAATTAGAAACTAATCAAAATACTCACAAACAGCTTCGAGACAGTTAACTCAGTTATGTCAATTGATTGTCAAGTAAATAAATCATTGAACCAAGTAAGGCCACAGAAAGAAATGACTAGTTTTAGTGTGCACTGAACAATGCAGGTGACGCGCGCGCGCTATTCTCTGAGAAGAAACGTCTTGTGCTCGCTCTGAGTTTGACCATTCTGTGTTTGACATTTGGTGAGAGAGGTGGTCTCTGTTAGAAATGCAGATTCTTTGTTTATTTGTTTAATTCTACTTTTAATCTCATTTCATTCTGAAATGGGTTGAATAAAGTTATTAATCAGTTTAATTGTGTGAATGTATGTATCTTGGATTGTTTATTTTTTTTAAATTATTTATTTTATTTTGCCCTTTTCTAGTTTGCAATCTTCTCTCACAAAATGCACCCGCGGTTTTCAATATTGATTCGGTTCTTAATGTTTTTTGTTTGATTTGAAATGGATCCAACATTAATAACTAATGTAACATAATTGTATGTATTTTGGTTTTGGTATATTTTGTGTACATAATTATTATTATTTTTATTTTCGTTCTTTTCTAGTTAGCAATTTTACAAAACGCTTCCGCGGGCGCTCAATTCGGCTCTTAAGTTTTCTTTGGAATCCCAAATGAATCTAACTTATTAATAACTTGAATGTTTGTATATTTTTAATTGTTTATTATCTATTTTTTAATAATTTTATTTTTGTCTTTCTAGTTTACTCTCAAAAAAAACATTCGCGGACGTTCAATATGGAAAAGGATCTGAATTTTAAATTCTGACATGGATTCAACCAATTAATAATTTTAATTGTATGAATAATTATTTGAATTATTTATTTTAATATTAATTTTATTTGCTTCATTTCTAGTTCTTCAATCCAATCAAAGCCCCCCGCGGTCAATAGAAAGGAGATTCAAGATTATTTCAAAGGCCGAACGCATTTTGAATTATCACAATGCTTTACTGTTTACAGTAAACCTTACTGTAAGCATTCTGTCCTCGAAAATCACAAGTCTGAAGTTATATATGAAAGACTCAAGAAGTCATCAAGTAACTGTTGGACATGTCTATCCTTTTTATGAAATGGTAAAGGTGAATGGGAATAAATATACTGACTAAAGCATCAAATGATAGTTCAAGTGTAATTAGTTATTAGTTATTGGCTATTGGCCGACAAAGCAATGAAGGAAATAACTAAATGAACATTCATTTACTTCTTTATTTTGCATGATTTATTCTATTTGGCATCATTCTGTTTGCCTTGGCTCTCTCCGTATCGCCATTTCACTTGTCCATTTGATTATTTATTTTTCGCTAATGTATTTGTATATTTTAATATTTGTTCTTTGAGTTATTATCGCAGTTTCAGCCATTCAGTAAGTCAGTAATATTGTCTTGACCTAGTTCACTGTTTATTGCAATAGATTTGCATTGCCACCAGTTTGCTGCTTCGTTGGTTCGCTGATTGATCGGTCCTGGTCGATGCCAATGTTGCAGTGTCCAGTGCCAAGCATTTCCAAATCGCACATCGAGTTTGTCTGACTGCTTCGCTTCAATCTGCCAGCCATTAGCAATAATGGCACAAAGCAGTTACTTTCTATGGCTGCCACGCGTTTATATATACACACTTATTGGGTGAGTTTGTTTTGATGTTCTTCGTGTCGAAAGTACAAATTGCTTTAGTGCTTTTGACCGTAATTGAAGAATAATATTGACACAGAAAAGTTTAGAGATGAAACGATGTGGCCATTGACTGTGTCTGGGTCGTCAGTTCATACCAACTGCTCACTGGCCACAGACAGAGAAGCATTTACAATAAATTTTATTAGATGGCATTTGATACACTCCTGTGTTGGCATCATTTGGCTAAGTCATCTTGCCCTGCGCTATTTCTCTCCATGCATGAAGCCTTCTCAAACTTAAACAGCCGAAACGTCCCATCATTGAAGCTATTTGCAAATTGTCACTGGTGCATCGAAATTCACAAAAATATTGGCTGGCAAGGTATTGCGGTGAATAGGGTCGCATGGAATAAAGCCATGGTTCGTACCTGCCGTGCACATAAAGCACTTTTATTACACAAATCATCTGAAGAATTGATTCCTCGCGTTCTCCGTGAAACAAAGCTGTCGATTAATTGATTCGCTCTCGTCCATGGCCATTGGCCACTTCGACAAAGTGTCGTCCAAATGGAATGCATTGCCGAGTTGGACATTCAGGCGAAGAGTCTCAAAGACGTTAATAAACTATTTATGGAAATCATTCGGATGGCTCAATCTAGTCGATCGCGATCGCCGATCGGTGTCGATTAATATACAGGCCAGTTGGTTGTCCCCTGGCCAATCTGCGTCATTCTCACTGAGTCAGAATGGCGTTGCAAAGGTGCTCGAGTGCTAAATTTCCCTCGTGCATATCAATCGAGCGAGCCATCAAGCCAGGAATCGGACCTAATCGAACGATTGAAAGGCACACAACTCGCCTAAAGCCAATTAATGCTTATCGATGAATTTAGCAAGCACATCATGCACTGCAATAATAGAAATGGATTGTTAATTGATTGTGAATTGAAAGCAAATTATTCATTACGCTCATCGCGCCACAATCACCATAGGCACTAATCGTTGTATTTACTGATCACACCGCCACATTATTCTCAACTCTTTCCCTCAAATGTGTTCATTTCAGTATCACACTTGCACTGCCACCTTTGAACATGGCCAAAACAACCAGAACGAACGTAGCCATCAATTGCTCACAAACTGGAAAGCAATGTGAAACTGTGCTTTACTGCGGTCAGACCTGACAATCGCAATCGAATTAATAGTAATAACATTTGAAAATGATCCAATTTATTGCCAATACCAAGGGACCAGTGCTGCAATGTTGCCTGTGTTGAATGTATTCTATGCATTTACATTTAGTTATTAGGTATATGGTACTTGCTCAGTTCTGCCGATGCCACTCAACTGACGACAAAATTTGCACTGCCAGAGGAGGAAACAGAGGGGAAAATGCACTGAATGGTGATGTGACCAGCGGAGAGGGTAAATGATTTTACTTTGTTTCCAACCAATTTGCCAATTAGGAAATAGGCCAGAGGAAATTTGACTGAGAAGGTCGATCGGAGTGGAACAACGACAAACATCATCTATCTGTCTAGACGGAATTCTCGATGTTAGAATGTATTTTCCGGCGCAATGCTTCCAATGTGTATAATGGCAGTTATGAGCAAAGTAATAATCCGGAACAATAATAAAGTTATTGGGATCTGCGGCACATAAATGTGGTACATTACCCAATCTCAAGGATAAAGCGGTTCTCGGCAAAGGATCCAAGGTGGCCATTTCATGGATCTCACTGTCATTGCTTGCTGTGCACTTATAACATGACGAGTAAAGAAGGCACGAGTGTAAACAAAAGGTAGTTTTAATTCAAATTCAGACAAACAAGCAAAACACAATCAATAGGTCAATTCCACATTCATTAACGATCTCGATGGTCAGTTGATCGCTCAGTTACGATCGTTGCTGTCCGAGAACAGGTCGATCGGACTGTTGTTGATGTTAGTACAGCAGTGATTACTTTCTTACTCGATCCGCACATATATACTTCAAAACTGCATCATCATTACACGTACATTGTCTCGTCCACGTTCTCATTGCTGTTTGGCAGCTTTTACGCGCGCAGACAGGTTCATAATTGAATCCACAAGCGGCGCTCGGTATCGATCGAAAGGCAAACGACAATCTGCATCTCAAACTCTAACAAAGTGCCTCAGCGTCATGGCCACCAACAAGGTCGAGGTAGTGATTACCGGGTTCCATTATGCGTCCTAGGTGCTCGAGGCCAAATAGACATTTCTATCTATTTTAGTTTTAGTTAAGTGGAGTTGCGAATTAAGTGGAGTTGCGAATTAAGTGGAGTTGCGAATTGCTCCATCAGTGGTGTGTAGTATGCAATCACGGGAAGAGAGTGGGGAAAAGAGACTTTCATTTACTTTGGAACATTATAATGCTATAGCGAATTG
The DNA here is from genome assembly GCA_023373905.1 of Rhizoglyphus robini. Lineage (NCBI taxonomy): Eukaryota > Metazoa > Arthropoda > Arachnida > Sarcoptiformes > Acaridae > Rhizoglyphus > Rhizoglyphus robini. The sequence continues at coordinate 7,167,459 of JAKIJQ010000003.1, forward strand.
TCGATCGGTGCAGTTTTGGGCCAGAATAATCACTGAAACAGTCAGTGGCGTCAATCAAAAGCATTAATCACTAACTATCGAATGGCCGCTCTATCGATCGGCACCGTAATAAGGCGGCACTGAGAAAGAATGACAAATACAACCAACAAATACAGAATGGTTGTAAGTGGATGTTCGGTGTTCAATGTTCGCGGTCTGTAAGTCAATCACATTAGAGTTAGATGAGCAGTCAAATGGATTCAGTTGTACAATTGTGTGTGTGTGTGCACAACGATGTAATTTGGCTTCACTCAATTGAATTCGGCCAGAGGACACACAAATCATGTGCTCCCATTCAGTGACCATTACTAAGGCACTGCGGTTCAGGGAGACAAGCACACCTCTAGCTCAGTGACCAGTACTAACTATCCCCGAAATCGAATATTCCCCGAGAGACTTTCTACTGAAATATCTGCTCCACATCAAGACACAACAGTCAAGCCAGCCAATCGGCACGGCACAGTGCACGGTCATATCAATGGTCCGTTCAACATAGTTCCGGGCACTCTGACCAACCTAGTGTCCGGTCTTAGGGTGCGAGACTCGAGTGCGATCGATTCAAGTGAACTGTCACGACTTTGATTTGATGGCACAACGTTGCACGGTGCTCAATTCGCCTAAATTGGTGACCATACATTACTTGTGCCAGTGCCCAAGTAAACACATTCACCGATCTCGGCGATGACACCCGATGACTGGCCAATAAAGCCTGAGCATTATCTACGGCGGCAATGCACGCGCCTACTTCACCAGACGCCCACAAAAGAGTGGCTGCATAAATGTCAATAAATAATAAACTTTGAAAATAACTTTGTGAGTGACTTAATTCAGTAAGTTTAGTAATTTATTGAGAAATTGATAAATAATGGTCAAGAGCCTTATATATTGCAAAAAGTGCCACATGATCGAGTTCAAACCAAGTCGATCTCATTAAAGGATCGAACTCGAGCAATTTTCTTAGCTTCTTCATCGAGATTTTCGACATCTCGTCGATGTGTGAGTACGAGCACCACATTGAGGCCAGCATGCAGTGCTGCACAGCCCTCAGCTCCGTCCTTGGTGAGAAAGAGCACATCACTGGCCTGGTGTTGAATCTTGTGGAGCACCTTGGTGAAGGTGGCCGAGTCGGTGAGTTTGCCCATTCGAGTGTCGAAGTGATCCTCAATCAGTAGATTCATATTGCCATGATTGGTTCTCTCCAGGAATCGTTTGGTTGCCTCTGACCAGCCATTGCTGAACACGTACAACTTGACATTCTCCTCGTGGCGCCATTTCTGCAACTGAATGGCCACGTCCGAGTAGACGGGTGTCTCCAGCTGTTCTCGTCTGTAGCCATCGAACCACATGTGGAAGCGTAACAGTGTCAGTGCCTTGCTGTCCTTTCGCTTGTCCGCACAGTAGAGCACATACGCACTGGTGGCCTCGATCGTCTGCTCACGGCTAAGTCCGGTGCCAATCTGAGGAGCATTCGAGTCTTGTTGACTGGCGGCACGAAGATTGGCAATATCTTCACGGACAGACTCGGTGTCCCAATTCTGCACGAGATACGTCCCGATTGTGGAGGTGATGTACGGAAAGAGCACTTGATTGATGAACGAGCTCTTGGTGACGGTGCCACTGATGTCGAACAGCACAGCTCGGGGCTTTCTCACTTGCAACTGAACCATTCTGCACAGTGCACGATCGTGTCGATTGACAGGTCGATCAGGATAATAGGTCTAAAGGCGATAGAACACACAATTTTGCTTCAGGACTATTCGTTGCTTTAAATACTCTTTGAATAAAATTGCAAATTAAAAGGAACGTTCGATAATTGCGGTTTGAAAATGAATTTCACTTAAGCTAATGATCAAATTAATTGGTCGAGTGCGCACTCAGTTGTGCCATATATTTGCCACTCAAAGTGACCATTAGTGAAATCAATTGTTTACTGGTAAATTTGGCCATTTGGTGAACACAACAAAACTCCCAACTGAAAGTCATCTAGATCATTTTGTTTGTGGTGCTGAGCCGTGTTTGTTGTTCTTTGTCGGCCTGATTGCTTTTGCCATCCGATGCAGATGGACCACATCACACCGATGGATCATTACTGAATCTGTGCGCGATGTTGTCCTACTACTTTTGACGCTTGTTTATCTTCTCGCTGAATCATCCTTTAAATGCATAGATAAGCGACTTCCGCCAGCTCTAACGCCAGCTTGCAAGCACTTGTTGATCATTTGTTTGGTGATGGAGTCATTGTCGAGGCAATCCCATTGGTTGTCACACTTTCGGTATACAGGGTGAAGTAGTGACGTGATTCGATTCCATCCGTGCACGGTGCAACACGCCACACTCGGCCGGAGGAAGCTATGCAAAAAAGGCCCAAATCGTTCATTGATACAAACTCTCGAGTGGAAACACTGGTGCCATTGTTAGCGAAACATTTGCAATGACAACTCGACAAATTGTCTGAAGCTTGGAGGTCGGCTGACGGGATTGACACTTGGGACAGAAAAGGGGCACTATCATTTTTGAGAGTCTGGGGAAGTGCAAAAAAAATCATTAACATAACAACCATAATAATGGATGCTATTAATTTTAGAACGAACCTCTTCAGTACTCCTTGAGACTGTCCTTCGGTGTGGTGGTCTTCTCTTGATCGGCAATTTTCTCTCCGGATGTTTTGCGCAAAATTGAAGGTGTCTCGAACGGGAATTTACAAGAGTGAAGTGTCATTGTGATCTACCATAACTGACAAAGTGTACAGTGGCGGCAAGGGCATACAATCGATACAACACACACACACGAACGAACTAGACTAATTATAACATAAGACGTAGTTAGTAGACATAGTTGACATACTTGACACACAAAGGGTTATTGCAATGGCCAATCAGTAGCAATAAAAACAACCGATTGAAAACATAAGAACATAACAAGAGAAACATAAACAGCAAGTGAGCAAGCCATCACTGCGAGCAACGGAAATAATTTGCAATCAATCTTGGCCAAGTGAGGCGATACTACATAGTAAAACAGATGCACCAAAAGAGTTGGTTTGCAACATCAATGTCAAGGTCAAGGTGGCCCACTGAACGATCCGAGGTCACACTGAAGTCAACGGCCAGATAGGTATGAACCGCGGTGAACTCGCGAGTGCAATTTCCAGGTGCAGCTTGTACACTGCGAATGTGCAGCATCATTGAATAATACGAATCAAGACATGCAAATCACTAAATCAATGTAAACAGTCGTCAGTTTGAAGCGATGAAAGTGACAAAACAATGGCACTTACCGACAGGTCCTTCGTTGAATCTGGTGGGGAAGGCATTAGATCCAAAGTAGTCGTCAGACCTCGATCGTCTTTGTCGCTCTGTGTGAGGAGTGTTCGAGTTAGAGGTTTAAACAGAGAATAGCCGAAAAGTGTGAAGCACAGAATTGGACAGATTTGAAAATGGCTCAGAAATAGATAGATAAATAAGACGATAGAGTTCGTTGGAAGAAGAAATAGAATATTAAAAATTATTAATCTATAAATAGACAAATAGAGCAATGGAGCATGCAAGTGAATTAGCGACCGAGAGATTGTCTATAGCTACAGGACGTGCCAGGCAATAGTGCAAATAAATAGACAGAGCCAATGTAAATTAGCAAAATCAAAGCGCATTCAATTAATCATCAATAAGAAAGCATCTCAAAATAGAATCGAAAACATTCACACAGGAGGCCACGGTTGGACTGGGAGGACCAATGCCAACTCTCCATGTTCGCGATGATAAATCAAATCATAGGTCCATAAGGCTGACTTGTGAGTGAGAAGACCTCATCCGTGGATATCGGGAGCGACTGCATTTTTCTACCTGAAGACATGGACTTTCTGGTGAATAAATAAGAAGTAATCAGTGAAGGCATTGCGATTAGTGACAGCTGCGAATATGCACTAAATAAATAGGCTCCTTGAAAGTGAACGCCGAGTGCAATGAGGGTGCACTGGTGAAAATAACAACTTGAGCGTGTTAAAATGCCAGTAAAATTAAATTAAATGTTGCTTCTATAAATTTCCTTGGTGACAAAAGTGATTTCAGAAATTCATTAGAGATCGGCGTGGACGAATAGATCATTGATCATTTCGATGAATGTTCTGTTCTAGAAGTAAAATGAAATCGTTTAGCAATGCGCACTTGGAAAATTGTCATGTAAATCTATATAATTTTTTTTAACCAATTAATGCAATTAATGGCGTTTCCAAATTGTTAATTGGCTTTGTGTTGGACTCGGTTAGCTATTGCCAAGTCGATTACCATCGATAATGGGCTCGTTAGCAGTTAGTTCTACTAGGCCTGCCGTATTAACCAAAACGGACATTCATTCAATGAAGTTCGTTGCATTTAGTCAGATTGGCCACTGCCTTGATTGATTTATAATTCCAAATTGTCAATAGTTCAAACCCGAAAGTTCAAAAACAATTTGCTTTTTTGTTCAGGTTTCGTTATAAAACCATACACTACACACCCCGTACCAGTGCGTGACCATGTCCCAGTCCCCTCTACAAGCCTCACTTGGCCAGTTGCAGCGTCCGGTGCAACTGCGATCGCGTGTTCGATTACCATTTTGTTCGCTTCAAGTCTCCCTCGCGAGTGGCTGTCCGTTTGGTCACACCATTACCGATGTACAAGCATTTCTACGACCTATTCCCTCGTACATCTGTGTGGGTTATCTGCTCAATCGATGTCCATTCGTGGCCCAGAACGAGAACGCCAACGATCGAACTGACAGTTTTGTTTACTGTGCTCTCGGACTTCATCCCACTTGCCGTGATTTGACCGAGCCAGAGTATTTCACCGAACGATTGGTTGGCACCATACTGGCTCAAGCACAGCAAGCGTCTTCTCAACCACCTGCCCAAAGGGACCCTTCACTAGACGACGATCTGTGTGGCATCTGTCTGCAGTGAATCACTGCCTCTAAACGTTCCTACGGCAACCAGGAATTGTGCTCGCACCCATTCTGTGCTCAGTGCATCTGCGAGTGGTACGAAAGCCGACCTAATCAAGAATCTCGTCGATGTCCAACCTGTCGAGTCCGCTCTGACCGAATTCTGGTTTGGCCCCGATTGGTTCGTTCGCAGCTGGAAAAGTTTACTCTTCTTCAAGAGCAAGCCCGAGCTGTGAACCTTTCCGGTAATGCTGCTGCTGGTGGTGGTGGTAGGGCCATTGTCCGCGAACATGCTCCACTAGTCATCAATCGAGCCAATCGTGTGCGTCGGGTTGTGCCTGCGATGATGATGCAACCAAATGTCCGAGTCCAAGCACAGCCACACGATCCTATCATTCTCGGTAGCACCTCATCAGATGAGAATAATTAGATACGATTATTTGAACTGTTATTATATAGTAATGACAGATATAAATTTTAGATTAATTAATTATAAACTAAATAAAGTTGATAAACATTTGATTTAACTCACAGTGAATAATGAACAATTGTCGATTTAAGTGTTATAGGTTATTGCATACTTCAACTAGACCATAAAATGTCGAATTGGCCAAAGACTTTTCCAAAGTTGCGTTGGTGGCACAGTTGAACGCAACTGTATTCCATCGGACCAGTCAATATTGCAACATTAACAGCCCGAATTGGCTCTCACGTAAGTCTCACGGTCAGTTTGTGGCACTCATTGGCTTCTGTTTCCCACTGCACAATCAAAGTGCCAACAAAAAGTCAATAACACAGCACAACTCAAACATCAAACCGGATTTGTCTTTGCATTTGGTGGTTTTTGTTCGGTGTCGAATTAGTCCCGAAGTGTATGACACTTGAGAATATAGATTGGACAATGAACGAGATGTGCACATCCTTCGAGATCGATGTGTGATTATCGCTAATTTCCATTAGCTCAAGGTGGCAATCACGCTCTCAGTGCAGTTCAGTTCATTTAAATGAATAGAGTTCTATTGGCTCGAGTGCGAGCTTCAATCGATCGATTGGTGCTCCCTTTGACATCTCTTTTAATCGATCGATCCTCCGATTCAAATAATCAATAGACAATGACACTGATTGGTCAGTGGATTTTCTTGACTTGACTTGACCATATTGGGACAGTACTCACACTGAGTTGGTTTATTAGTTTTGGTCAAGTATGCCCAGGAAATATGACTCGAGTTTAAATTTTATGTAGCGCTACAGACGATATATAGACGATTCACACGACATAATTTCATTTCGCAAACATTTTGTGAATGAACGAAGAATGTCTTGTTTGTCTTTGACTGTCATTCAGTGATCTTGAACGAGTGTACACTTCGTTTTGGTCTATATCGAATGTACTATCGTCGAGTAAGCATCTATTCATCTAGCATCGCTCTAATATTAGGCACTCTAGAGTCTAGACCAATCTGTACCAGGCGCGCTAAGTGCAGAGTGCAATATCATTGATTAATGTTTGCCTTTTGCCAAAGTCAGTGAAGCTTTTCTTGACGCCATCTCGCATCAAGCCATTAGGCGAATCAATAGACTTGTCGAGAAGTCATCGCTCACCTGAACGTAAACTCGACTCCTTCGGAAGGAGTCCTTCCTGTACTTATTTGACATCGAAATATGAATTTGATATTAAAAGCGCCAAGGAAGTCCAATTGTCACTATGCATATCGCGATCGAGAGAACAATCATAACGCGTAACGTAATAATGACAACAACTTATGAGCAACAAATACATTCTTATAGCAAAAAATGCAAGATTTATTGACAAGTAAACAATAAGTAAATTACAGAATAATTTAATAAAAACCAAAGTGAAATTAAATCAAATTCAGAGGTGAATAAACATTTCGTCAATCATATTATGTGATATATAACAAAAAAAAACAAAAAAAAATAAATGTTCAGAAATGGAAATCGCCAGTGAGATTCGATCTGATCCGAGAAGAGTGTCCCAGCCCATTGTCAATTCAGACTGATTCAGATCAATAACTTATTGACAATAAGGCTAAAATAGAAAATAATTAATGAAAAATTAATAAAATCAGAGTACAACTTAAAGTGTCGTAGTAAACATCTTTTAGTTCAACTCAACACAAACCCGTTTGACCGTCCGACTGATTTGCAAAATAATGTCTTGTAATGCCCCACTCGCAATCACCTTGAAATGGTAAATAGCATATAAACATAATAAATAATATAAATACCTCACAAAAATCATAATTTACCTGTTAAGTTACCACAAGTAGTCACGAAAAGAGATCGTGATTGCTTCAAAATTGAATGATTGAATCAAATAAGATGTCTTGAGTTAGCTTTTTCATTGTCAGCCACACCTAACAGAATGGCACTACTTCTGATGTAGCTTTTGTAAGCATTGATTGAATCATTATTAACTCTAAATCCAACCAAAAATTGTAGTTCCATTCCACTACCACCAGGCGCAATCTAAATTAGGTCAATTTGAAAAATCAATTTTAATTATATCAAATAAAAACTCACAGTGAACTACAAACTTACATAGACAATTTTCTTACCAAACTGAGCAATAACCGAAATTCTAAAGATGGGACTAAGAGCAGCTTGACTGTACAGATCAATAAACATTTGTCTCCAATTCTTCGTAGAATGCGTAATAGAGAAATTTGCTTTATGCAACAAAGGCCATCCACCAAGAACCGAATTTATTGTATTCAACAAAGGCTGCACCCCACGTGAATTCAGTGTACCTTTTATCAAGTGAAAATAAATATTAAAATTAAATTGCAAATCTAACAAATCATAAAAGATATACCAGTTTGATTGCACTCTAGATAGAATTGGGCCAAATAGTGAACAGCATGTGAATTGTTCTTTGCTTCAGATGCTGCTTTAATGGCATCATTGATTTCATGTTGTATTATGTCGTTTCGAATGGTGAACGAATTTACTGAAGATTTTCCCGTTACAAGTGGATTGTGATTTGGCCAATTGCCACAAACATATTCATAAAAATCATCACATGGCTTCACTGAAGCGTTCATTGATCGATGCAATAATTCTTCTGCCAAAGTTTTGCATTCGGAGGTCTCGCATATTTCTATATTTAAAAAATACAATTAAAATTGAATCATTTAATTAATTAATTAATTAATAATTACCTTCAGCAAAAATAAAAGTTAATAATTGCAAAAGTAGAAAGAAAGCAAAACAAATTAATTGATTTAAGATCATTGTGAAACAATGCTAATACTGCAGTAGTGCAATTGTTAATACAATAAACCAAATAAAAATGTCTAAATTGTCTACCAACAACCTCGCTCCACATATAAATTAATTTACTATAATCAATCTCAATTGCTAAATTGCATTGCCATAAATTAGTACCCTATTTATCTAATCAAATTGAATACCTCAACTTTGACTAAAATGGGGCGAAAATATCGTCTTCTTTAAACCAAATTTTTGGCCTAGTTGAATATATTTTAGTATATTCTGCACTCGTAATAATTGTCATTCTAGAAGAAATAAATTCATTTTAAAATTTAGACAATTTAGACATAAATAAAGTAACTTACCGGACACAAAACGACTTCAATAAGGTTGATTATCATATCAATATAGCAAGTGCAATATGACTGCAATCGCGATCTCGAGTGGATAAACTTTGATCAGCGATATGCTCAAGACTCAAGCCACATAGGATTGGCCTCAATGACTGATAGTTTTAATTGGCAATTATAAAGGCAATCATAATAGCATATGACATCTCTAATACATCTTCTCATCAATTGCATATAAGAAATTGCTATTAAATTGAAAAAAATTTATAAATTCATCACAAAATTTGAAAATGAAACTGGAAATACTTATCTTAAGTTTGTTTATTTTGATAAACTTTGGTGAGTTTTGGATGTAAATTGGCTTTTCTTGCTTGCGAGCACGTGCAATGGGCCATGGGTCCTACACAAATGACGTCAATTGTCCTATAATGCTTACTTTTAATTTTTATTTATTTGAACAGACAAATGTCAAGCAATAAATACCACCGAACTCGAGGCACATGTCAATCAAATCTCGACTTCGTTTGTGGAAATACTTAAAAAATACTATCCAATGGTGCAACTTCGAACTACTAATGAAACGGAGACGATCCTCAGTGCAGTCAAAGAACAAAAGCCACTAATCAAGACTGCACTTCGGGGCCTTGACGTCGCCTTAGAACAGTTGTCGGCAACCAACTTTTCGGAGCGTCTTCAAATGTCCTTGGCCAAAATTGAGCTGTACAGAATCACAGATGGTTATAACAAAATTTCCGGCGATATTCTTCTGTACAAAGCAAAGATATCGAATTTTCCTGAGATTGGCCAACAGTCTCAGTTGATTGCGGACGCATTTGCGGCAAGTAACATTACTAGCTTTGAGAAATCGATCAACGATACAGACCAGGTGATTGCACCTTTGCTTAGTAAACATTTTCATGGACAAAAACTTACTGAAAATGAAAAGATACAAATCGATAATGCACTGAAATCGTTTGTTTCTGAATGCACTAGAATCAGAGACGAACTTTTTAACGTTTACTACCTCGAAGTCGAAAAGATTCAAAGGGAAGGACTTGAACTCGAACTGACTCAAAAACTCGACAATGAGAAGGCTATCAATTTACTTAATTTCTCAATCGATTTTGCGCATAATTATTGGAAAATGTTGGCCACAATTGTAAATTTTTAATTTGATTATTTAAAAGTAAACCATTTTTACCATAACAAGCACTTATTAGCAGGATTCATGGGTGAGCCGAGAGGACAGTTGAATGCTTTAGCAAAGTCCACAGAGTTACTAACAGGGACATTGACTCGATACTGGGCTGGAGAGTGAGGGTTGTATTCAATTTGGTTGCGCATTGCTTCCACACGGATGATGCTGCACCATGAATTGCCATACGAGATGTAGAACAATTGTTCAGAGGTGAATTGGGGCAAATCTTCCAGTCGAGGAGAGACGCCATTCTTTGATTGATGTGCCTTGAAGGCAACAAAGGCTTCGTTCAATCCGCCATTGTCGGCAATGTTCTCACCCAATGTCTCACGACCGTTAAGCTATAAAATTAATTTTGAGTTAGTTGATGATTCATAATTAATTAATTAATAATTAAACCATGTAGTAATCCTTACATTAAGGCCAGTGGTTTGCTCCTTCTGGGCGGCATACTGTTTCACATAGCATTCACTTCGATTGCGAAATCGTTCGACCACTTCTTCTGCCCACCAGTTGTGCAGATTGCCTTTCTCATCATACTGACGACCTTCATCGTCTAGACCGTGAGTGAGTTCGTGTCCCACCGTTGCACCAATATTTCCATAATTTATACTGAATGGATAGCCTGCATCGAAAAATGGTGCCTTCAGCTGACCAGCAGGAATGGCTGCAAAATCAATATTATACCAAAAGCCAATTGTAAAACAAAATTCACTTACTCATTGAGTTTTGCACAGGTTCGTAAGCTGCATTCACAATAAAAGGAGGCATTGGCCAACTAAAGTAGAACAAAAATATTTTAAGAAAAATAATAAATAAGCCAAAAATCATACTTTTTGTCAACATCAATCGGCTTGTCCAACTCATCGTACTCTTTTCTCGCATAATTTATGGTAAATCGAGCCAAGCTGTGAATATAGTTCTTTCCATGCAGCAATTCGTCACTGAAGTTATTATTTTCCAAAGCATAGAATTTATCCAATTCAGAGTTGTTCAGTAGCCATTTTGGGTATGCCACATTTTTAACGACATGGTTTAGCTTGTTGATCGAAGCATTTTTGGTCTTGGCATCTAACCACGGATTTTCTGTTAACAAATGAACAAAGGCGCCCTGGACTTCGTCGATTAAATTGGCTGCCTCTTTCTTCTCCTGTTCGGTGAAAAAGTTGTCAATGTACAACCAATGTGAACGACTCAGACGATGCACTGCCATACTGGGTGACGACCTGCCAACCGAAATAATTGTCAATGACACGAGGTGATGTTTTGCTCAGAATGGGAATCGCCTTAATATAATTAATATAATAGCCAATGTCAGACACGATCACTTTGGTCTGACCGTTGATTGGCACTGTCACTCCGGTCTTCTTCCAAACTGGCAACAAAATTTTGTTGAGCCAATCGAATTGAGTTTTTACTTGCAACTCATCGAGAGTGAGCTTGTTATATGTCTTCTCAGGATCACGTCGATCCTCAATTGGCAGTTTCACTTTGGTCAATGCAGATTCCAGTAAAATAATCTCTTCGATGTCACTTTCAATAGCCGCAGTGTTGCACTTATCTTCACACAGAAGTTGAGCTGCTTTGAGAATGTATGCTTTGTATGCTTTGACAAGTTTGGGATTTTTATTCAAATCGGACAAATCCTTGTCACCCAAGCCCATGTCTGATGGATCAAGCTATAAGAAAGAATATTTTTTATATATTTAAATATTTAAACATTTAAAAAATAACTCACATTGATAATATTTGCAGTAACATTCTTGGAATCTGGCTCAATAGAAATCGAAAACACTGGTTCAACTGAACCAAAAGATTGAACGTTATTATAAATGTCATACCAACTGGGCACAGCCGCGCTTGGGCTGACCGAATGACCAATATTCCATTCTCGATTGCCCAAAATCACCTTAACAACATCTTTCAATTGTTTCAAGCCAACTGTGCTGTTCTCCGAACCCAATTCCAAACATTTCTGGTAGACAGTCGCGGAATAGCTGACTGAAACTGAATTTGCTTTAGCGTCCGTGGTTAGATTGAAGTTTTGCAGTAATTTCTTGATTTGGCCCGTTTGCACGTCCTCAAGTTCTTCTGTCACTCCAGTGCGAGACTTCCACTCAGGAATGTGATGATGTGCCATCCATCCACCACAAGTGTACTGATAAAAGTCCTCACATGGATTCACCGTGGTGTTCATCGAGTCCTTGATGAATGCTGATATTTCTTTGCATGCTGTCGTCGAACATAGCTTCGATGGGGCTTCAAAATGAATTATTGACACTACTCACGGCTTCAATAATAAGCCTTTAACAAAAGTATATAAAATGCTATATTCGTGCCACATTCGAGAGAATTTGAATATAATAAATATAATTTATGAACTTTCTTTAGTGCATTCCAGTTTCAGTGGTAATTGCTAGGCGTTCGCGAAATACAAATTTTCGTACAAAACGTCGAGGTCGGAGGTATTGCTGTTGGGGCAAGTGTTGAGCCACTACCGCTGGATCGTCAAGCCATACAATCTCGTCTTCATCGGGTTCGCTGCTGCTGATGCTATTAGTATTTGCAATGCTGTCGTCGTCATCGATGTCAATCACTTCAATATCATTGTTCGGCTGTTGAATGCTTTGGCTGTCTGATGAATCAAGGATAATAGGCACTCTACCAGAAGAAGCGGAAACATTTGAGGTAGAAGGAATGGCAATAGAAGCCTGACAAGTCGGGACACAATTTGTAACTTCTTGAGCAGTCAGCATAATCATCATCTTGTTATGTTCTACCACTTGTTTCATTAATAGAATTAAATTCTTACACATAATTGTGTTGTACTTAAATTCAGAAGGAGGTAATTGGAGTTCTTGTAAACAGAGTGGACAGAGTACAATTCTTGTAGGGGATTTTTGTTTCCATTCGACGATACATTTACTGCAGAAAATGTGACCACAACGGTAGAGCACAGGTTCGATGAACATTTCCATACAAATAGAACAGGTCATCTCTTTTTCCAATTGTTCAATAGTTATGCCATACTCTTGTGGTACTTCCTGATTCTGTTGAGATAATTGTCCAATCGACAGTTGAGTGCGTGTACCAAACAAAGCTTTTTGAAGATTCTGTACGAATACAAAGTGATACAATCCAAATAGACAAATTTGTTTTTGGTCCTTCAAGGAAATCCAAATTGGATCGCCAACAGAATTTTTATTGGCTACCAGTGTCTCTTTGTAAACCTAATTAATAAAAATAAAATAAAAATTAGACTAAATAACAAAATAAAAAAGCCAACCAACCGTCATTTCCTGTATCCACCAATTGCCTTTCGAAGAGTCATGTTCAACACGAACCCAATTCTTACCACCAACACCACCGGAGCCAACTACGGAATTGCCAATGTTAAACGTCTACAAAAGAATTAAAAAATAAAATTACTAATATACACACGCAAAGCTGCAAAACACAAACAATTGAGCCTCGAAGCACGTGCATTTCGTCAAATAATGGTCGACCTAGATTCAACGGAATCAAGGCAGCCTCTTCGACATTCTGGTCGCCCAAAGATAATGACGAATTCATGATCAAAAGTTATAAATAATAAAACTATACATTGATTTGCCTAAAAGGCACAAACAATCACAGCCACAAAAAGGCAACACGCACACTACCAAATAAACAAATGTCAATCTGATTGGGTGAAAAATGGTTGTTTTTGTTGTTGACACTGTCACACGGTGTGACACTTGTTTTGAAAATTCACTCCATTGTCAATGGCCGGAATTTGAATTGACTCAATGCCGTTGTAAAGGGACTGCAAAAGTTGAGCAAACCAATTCCGTGTTTGACGAAATGGCTTGTGACTTCACTGATTGTGAGCGATATCTTCACGTTTGTCCTCCTCGCCTATTATTATTTCTCAGCGGAACAAATTTTAAAATTCAAATGGAGATCCAAGGTATTTATTTGCGATTATTTTCAGTGAATTTTTCACTAATCTTGATTGTTTGCCATTAGATATTTTTTTTCTTACTCAAAAACTGTAGAATGACAATGGCATTATGCATACCGAAAGTTGGAATTATGCCGCTGTCGGAGTGATTTCATGGGCCACGATTATTATGATAATATTATCATTCTAGCCATTCTGATCAAACTTGAGATAAGCAAGACAGAAGAGTTGATTAATGAATTGCAATCAGTCAATGTACAATGACTAGTTCTAACATAATATTAGTATTGACGAACATGTAAGATTACTGTCTATTGATCAGACATATTGCTAACTTTGCTTACTTTACAGAAAACAAACCAAACCCAAATCGTGATCGGTTCTCTATCATATTTTTCTTCTGCACTCTGTTTTTTTTGCAATCCAACTAAAGAACTTTTGGACATGTTTTGTTTTTGCCATTCTTCGCCTATTGGACATTATTGTGACATCAAGACTACCGCAATCAATATCTAACAAAGTAAACAAATCCACTAAATCGCATAAGAAAAGTCAACCAACAGGCTCAGCAAGAACAAATAAATAAATGCCTCGTTGTGTTTATCCAGGCAGGCATATCTTTACATTCAATATTGACAATGTACACATGCAATGCCGATAGCCATCAGAATTGTTATATATAGCTAAATGTGAGTATATAGCAAAATAGCAATAGAGTGAGTTTGAGTCGAATGATTCGTGTGTTATGTTGATGTTATACCGACAATGTTTACAATGTGCAATCGAACTTTCGTATAGGAAATGTAATGTTATAGCGAAAAATATATTTGACTCGAATCTCGAGAAAATTATGGGATTTAGTTTCTACCCTTTGCCAACTCCAACCACCAAATAAACTTTACTAATTAATAAAGTTCACCAAACCGTTATTTCATAATTGCCAGGCGGGCATGTTTTATCAGCTTTTATATTTATTCTGTGTAATTTTTTAAACAAAACAATAATCATATCATGGATTTTCAAGATTCAAGTTTTAGATCTAATCGATTGTGCTCACCAAAACTCTTCACAACGCCTTCTTTATGGACTGGTTTGTGTTTGGTCATTTCTGTGCTTCTCAACGTGTATTATTTTATAAACTATAAAGAATTTCCTTGTATTCCAAATGAGGTCATCATTCGACACTTGCCTGTGAATATGACCGAAATGACTGAAATGCCCAACTGTTCAACGAGTGCAACTGGTAATAGTTTTTCAAACCTATCATCGCTTTTGCCCGAATTCTTCAGATACAATGACTCGGAAGTGCTTGCCTCGGTAGAGGAGAGATCTCATATGGCAGCTAAATATTTTGATAAATGGCAGCGAGATGACTTTGGTCGATATGCGGTCAAGTACAGCAACGTGACCTACTGTGATCGGGTTCAAATGGTGTCGCCTCATTTGGTGCACCAAAACAACTTTTACTGGCAAGTGGTGGACATCACTTTTGAGGGAACTCCAATGGTGGTATATCTATTCAATGCATACTACGATGACAGAATGTGGGCCAAGCCTGTTGTTAGACTCATCACCCCAACCCACCAACAGACAAAGGTGGAGCATTTCAAGCTTTGGTAAGACAAACAAACATTTTTCCACTTTTTATTTATATCTCATTAATTTATTTTGGCATTAGGTGTCTTCTTTGGTTTGACAATCTTCGCAGTCCAGTTCTGAGCACAGTGTCTGAGATATACAACATATGGCCCCAGGACTGGGTCGAACAGGGCACATATGGTCCTCAGATTGTGACCTGTGACATACCGAAAGAGTATTCCAGCCAATTGCCTCAAGCAGTGTCACTGCAAACTGTGGGCAAGTGTGAACAAATGGCCCCAAAGCCCGGCAACATTGTGCGAGTGATCAAACAGAAGCGAGAGAGCCACTTTCATCCGAAACGAAGCATTGGAATTTGTGTGCAAGCATTTCGTTTTGGTGCCTATGACATGAGCGTTCGATTGGTTGAGTGGTTGGAGATGGTCCGACTAATGGGCACCGACAAAGTTTACTTCTACGTGTATGGCGTCACTGAAAGTATGCGAAAAGTGTTGAAACACTACGAGAAGGAGGTTTGGGCTTATTATTGATTACTCTGTATTGAACGAATGTTTTCAGGGACTGGTTGACTGGCGACCAATGGCTCTGCCCGGCCGACAAGTGAACATCGAGACAATGTACAATTACTTCTACTTGAGAATGCGTAGCAAATTCTGGCCACAGGAACTTGTTGAATTGAACGATTGTCTGTATCGAAACCTTTACCGGCACGATTACCTGGCAGTGATTGACATCGACGAGATGATCATGCCACAAAAACTGGACAACTGGCATCAATTGCTGGAGAAAGTCGAGGTAAGCTATCACAATCAATTTGTTATTAATATTTTATGATATCAATCCGCGAATGTTCTCTCTCTCATTTAGAGTGGTCTGTCTGAGTATGACCTTGCCCACATGGGTTATTACTCCAACCGTAACGCGTATGTCTATCATTCCTTGGAAGATACTCAAATTGCGCCATCCACACCAATTCCGGAGTATTTATTTACGATGCGCCACACCTACCGAGACGAGTTTATGCCTCTAGGAAAGATTGATAAAAGTTTTCAACGCACTTCATTGACCTTTGCCGCACACAATCACATTGCAATGCGTTGTCTCAATACTACGGGACACCGCAATTGCGAATGGCTGACCATTGAGCCCGAAGACAGTTTTCTCATGCACTATCGAGAGGGCATCAAGCCTAAATGTCCCGAGCCAACTTGTGCCATACATGACCGAACTGCTTGGCGATATTTCCATGTTTTACGGCAACGAGTTGAGAAGAAATTGTGGACTATTTTTGCTTGATTAACAAAATAATTGTGATAATTGTGTTGGTATTTGCCGCTGCAGCGACAATGTATTCCAACCACTAAACAATAAAGTCCGATTAAATGTATTGATATACTTTTGTTAATGCATTATTTATTTTTCAAAATTAGAAAGACAAATGTACGTTAAAAAGAAGAAAGAATAATGTTCAGCTTGTAGTATAGTGCGTATCATCAATGATATCGTGGTAAATTCTTTTGGTTCTTTTCATAATACATAACATCGATGAGAAAAGAGGCCGCAAGCAGAACTGCTTTGATGCTCACATCGAGATCCATGGGAATGCCAAAGCCGAAACCGTCCGATAAACGATTAGTAAACATTTCTGGAACGAAGCCATGAAATTTACGAGTGATAAAACCAATCTTGTGGGCCCGATCCACGGTGAGAATCTCAAATTTGGTGTGCATGAATGCTAACCGCACTGCAGGTCCTTCGATGTAGAGCACAGTTTCGCCCTGGGAATTCTTCACTTCAAACTGAGAGCTACAGAGGCGCCAATTTTCTACGACACTGCCAAGAAGTTTGTTGTCGAGTGCGGAGACAACATCTATCTCCTGGACAAAGTCACAGCAGCACTTGCAACGGTACGGCCGATGTACACGAATCAGCTCCTGGCCAAAGGTGTTCAGAATGGCAATTTCGAATGGTCGATTCGTTGTGACTTCCTTGCATTTGCAATTGCATATATAGATTTCATTGTCCTTCTCGACAGCGTAGAATAGATTCTGTTGGAGAGTGTTTGAGATAACATAGCGGTTTTTGTGTCCTTCCCAGCCGGTGAACACCTTCCGGTCAATCTCCTGATCATAATAAATCATCAACTGGTCTATTGCGTCTAGATACTCGAGCCCAGGAGGGTCTGCCACTAGATTCGTCTGGTCCCTGCTAAAAAGAACATTATCATTATCCAGGTTTGAGAAAGGCACCCTTCATTATTATCCAACTTACCTATTTGAAAGCTCATTACTTGTTGTTGAAGGCGAAGAAGCCAAACTAGAAGCGGCGCTTGTAGATGTTTCGTTTTGCTCGGTGGCCATTTCGCTCGGGCCAAACACAAATTGGTGAAAACTCAGATGAGATCATATCATCATGCAAAAGGCATTAAATGTTACTTAAATAAACAAATATAATTTTCAACATTTCGCATTTTGGAATTTTGGAACCAATTTAAAACAAACAAACAAAAAAACAGTAAAACACAAAAATATAGAACTTAATATAAGTCTTAAACAATAGGTAAAACGTTTGTGAAAGTAATTAGTGAAAAATATAATAACGTGATTAGAGTCCAATGATTGGAGACATTAATATTAGAGACATTTTGATTTTTGAATTTTGGAACCAATTTAAAACAAAAAAAAACAGTAAAACACAAAAATATAGAACTTAATATAAGTCTTAAACAATAGGTAAAACGTTTGTGAAAGTAATTAGTGAAAAATATAATAACGTGATTAGAGTCCAATGATTGGAGACATTAATATTAGAGACATTTTGATTTTTGAAAGATAAATAAAAACTCAGTAACTTGTTTATTACAATTTGGTGGTACGTACACTTTGAACGTGAACTAGCGTGCCTTTCGACAACGCACATGTCGCCAATTGTCAAAACAATTTTGCCAATCAGCTGTTAATTTGACAGTTGTCAATGACACTTGTAAGCCGTCCGTGCTAAAGCCTTCAACGTATAAAACGCGTGATTTGCCTTCTTTCGTTATTTATCAGTTTTTATTGTTCGTTTAGTTTTATTTTAATCACTCACATTTATTTATTCTTCATTGTCTCTACTCGGAATTTGGTTTATTCATTTAGGTTCACTCTACTAACCATGGTCAGTGAATCGCCAAAGAAGTTTGAAGATGACCGTGAACCTTTGCTTGGCGAATCGGTCAAGTCTAACTACCTCAGCATAAGTATGAAGCACGCCCAGGAACATGACGACTCTCCTTGCAATTGTCGGAAGGCTCTATTTGTGGATCACGAATGGCTATCTCAACGTCAATCAATCTCGAGCACATGTAGTTCCATCCTGGACTGCTGTGCTGCTCTAATATTTTTCTCAGTTATCGTCATTCTGGTGTTGTACTTCATTAAGCCTTCATCCTGTCCAACTAATTTGTCTGCTCTGAACAGTAGTCAAACTACTCTTACAAAGTCTATCAAATCTGTAAATCACACTTCAATTGAGCCTTGTGATGATTTCTATGAGTATGCCTGTGCTGATTGGAATCGGAAACATTCATTGACAGACAATTTGACAACCATTTCTATTGGCTACGAGGGGATAGACCAAATTGATGCTGATCTGAAGACACTTTTAGAGGCAAACTCTTCTCGCGTGGAAAATCAGTTTTATCGAATGTGCATGAATAGAAGTGAGAATTTGATTTGTACTTTAAACAAAAATAATTTACAAAACATTTTGTTGAATTACAGAAATGGACAATTCCTTCGACCATCAGCCACTGATGGACCTATTGGAGCGAACCTTGGGACATAGTTGGCCGATTTCGAACGATCTGAATGAAACTAAAATTGACCAAGTGCAATTTGAGAACTTACTTGTTGAACTGAATCTGTTGAATAGCAAACCTTTGATTCGTATTAAATTTGAATCAAACTCCGAAGGAAAACGCCGTCCACACGTAAGTTAGACATTCGAATAGTTTATAATTTTATTTACATTTGCTTTATTATTAGTTTTCATTTAATTTCTTTGATGCTTGGGATCTTTCTGGGGAAGAGTTCAAATCGATTTTTTCGCTAATTGTCAACCGTACTGGTATAAAGTTGAATCAATCTGAATTAGACATTCAGGCGGATGAGTTGAATTTGATAATGAACAGAACTTTTGATGCATTTCTTGAATACGACGACGACGACGTTTCTTATCTACCTAAAAGCATGACTCTGGGTCAGTTTAAAAATGCCACTGATGGATTGTTTGACTGCACTAGATTGTTGAACCAAATGCTTCGCCGTTCGATGGCACAATTTGTTTCGTTTAATAGCTATCTGGAAGATGTAAAGCAGTTAACGGATGACGAATTGGTGCAACAAACGGAACATATACTCAAGCTGATTTTCGATATGGCAAACCATCACAATACCACCGATTCAAAACAAATGGCTTCATTGCCTTACCTATCCCGATATATTAATCATTTCCATCTTGGATCAATCAAACTGGCCAACACTTCTGATGCAGTTCGTATCAACTTTTACACTGATGACGATGAAATTTTGGTGGAGAATTTGGATTTTCTCCGAATTGCTTGTTCGCAGTTCAGCAAAGCATCACCTCGTTTCATCTACAACATGTTTGGCTGGTCAACTATTTTGAACTGGTACATCGATGGGCCACAAAGTCAGCTTTACAATCTATTCACTTACAACAGTACCGAATACAATGAAGAGGAAGATAAACCAACCTGGCAGGAATGTGTCACACAAACTAAGCAGATTTTTCCCATTGCTACTGCTCATAAATACTTGACACGATTCTTCAATCCTCGAATTAAGTCGCAAGCCACTGAGATGGCACACAACATTAGGCTCACTCTTGCTGAGGCCATTCAACAAAAATATGACTGGCTGGACAATTCGACACGAGCGTCGGCCTTAGAAAAGGTGAAATCGATGAAACAGTTTATCGCTTTTTCCTATTGGATTATGAATAATTACCAATGGTTGAACACTGCTGCAATTTCTCAATCGAACGAAACGATGTTTGACATAATCGTCTCGAAGAATGTTTTTGATTTTACCTGGAACGTTCTCACAACTGCTATCGATCGACCAGTGGAGGATTTTGATTTCTGGGCCAATGTAAAATTTGGCTTCGAAGTGAACTCCTTTTATTTGCCTTATCAAAATGCTATATGTAAGTTAACTGTCAATTACTACTGTGTCTTAATTAATGTTTACATACTTTTTGCAGTTATGCCATTTAGTATACTATTACGCACTTTTGATGACCACTCTCCAGAGGCACATAACTACGGCAGCACTGGATTTATCATTGCACACGAGATCATTCACGGTTTATATCCATTTCAATCTCTTCGCGACAAATCAGACGATTCATGGACAGACAAGGCCAATGACCGGTTTAGAGAAAAGGCGACTTGCTTTGTCAATCAGTACTCGAACATTGTAGAGCCTATAAGCAAGAGAAAGTTAAATGGTCGCATTTCGATCGCAGAGAACATCTCAGACAATTGCGCAGTTCAGTTGGCCTACAGCGCGTTCAAGCGGTACGCCTCAAAGAGAAACAACTCCGCCCACAATACAACCACTGACCGGTCGTTCTTTGTTCAATTTGCGCAGCACTTGTGTGCTCATAATGATCGGCATTTGTTCATGAACAGTGAGCACCCTCCTTTCAAGTACCGAGTTAACATACCACTCGCCAACTTTGATCAATTCTTCTCACTCTACAACTGTCCACTTGACAGCCCAATGAACAAATGTACTGTCTGGTGATTTAGATTGTTGTTTGTTACATTTATCATTTTACTTGAACCAGAAACTTTGCCATCAATAGTTTTTATCATTTGAGGTATTATAATATTTCTATCTTACATCTGTTGTTTATCCATATTTCAAATGTTAATGTGATTTAATTTAGTCATACATTTTAAATATATTTTAATTATTGTTTTTAATACATTTCTACTAGTCCAATTAATTAATTATACAAGAGAATAACGCGTATGCATTTGTTCGAATTTGGCTGATTGATTCAATCTCTATTTAAAAGGTGAGTTTGCGACTGTTTATTATTTTTATTTTTAGCTACTTTCTTTCATCTCTCCAGATGTTCGCATTCGAAAGTTGTTTTGCAATACTCTTTGTAGCGATTGTGTCGATTGGCAATCTGGCCACGGCTCAACTTGTCGGACCAAATGTAAGTGAAATAATCAATGAAATGACAACTGTTATTTATATATTTTCGTTTTTTTTTGTATGTAGGCCTTCAAAGATTGTCATGCGCTCTCCACTTTGGCTGGTATTGGAACACTTGACAATGATCTGTATTTGATCACTGCCGACTTTGAACAAGTGCTTCAACTGAAAACTGAAGTATTTGACAGCCAGCAACCGAACTTGAGTGTTGCGAAATCGATGTCATTGCGTGACAAATGGCCAAATCTATACAGCAACGCCGAATTTGCCAAATTACTTTCTAATCAATCTTTGATTGAGAACGCCATCACACTGAATTACACGGGCAATATGCAAAAGCAGCCCAGCAACATTTGGATGTTTGTTACCAACTATGGGGAAGAGACTGTGTCCGCTTTGGCTTTCTTGGTCAATCCGAAGAGGTCTTCCGACTCGAGCAAACCCTGGCAAATGACATTGAAAGTAACTGCGAACGAGTCGCTTAAGAAACAACTAGGCGGAGTGTGGGCCTCATCCGACAACGCTAAAGAGGTGTATATTTTGTCAAATATGAAACAATCTGGCTTGCAAGTGATCAAGCTGAAACTAAACGACGACAATAGCGAACTTGGGCCTGTTGCTTGGCACCGACTCTGTGTGAGCAAGAACACTTCGACCATTGAGGTCATTCATTCGGATGACAATTGCAGCGCTCACAATTACGCGCTATTTCATTTCAAAGTACTCAAAGCATTTGTGTACTCAGAAACACTGTACATGTTTGGGCCATCTTCAATGTACCGCATACAATTGAGACCATCCAGAGGCGGCGACCATTCGTTCTCAGAGGTGTCCTACAAGAGCTTTCTTGGCTGCTCTTTATTTGCTTCAACCAGCACCAAATCTCTCAAAAGTCGCTCCCACGGCTCTCACTTAGCTCGATTCATGTCAAAAGCTGAAACTAACTCCTCAACTAATGCTACAACGAAGGCCACAACTAAAGCCACAAAGCCTTCAACTAAGAGCACAGTGAAGACCACTACTAAACACACAACTAAAGGCCCAACTACGCCCACTACTAAGGGTCCAATTAAGACCACTAAGCACGCGACTAATGCTACAACTAAAGCTCCAACTAAAGCTACATCTAATGCTACATCTAAAGCCACATCCAAGGCTCCGACAAGGCCATCAACTAATTCTACAGCTAAGGCCCCAACTGCAGCCTCATCTAACGCTACATCAAAGGCTCCGACAAGGCGATCAACTAACTCTACAACGGAGGCCACTGCGAAGGCTACAACTAAGTTTGCAACTACGCCCCAAGTTCATTCCTCAACTTCGGCTTCACAGAACAGAAACACTACCGCAAACAAAACATTGGCTTCGACCAATGGTTCTGTTTTGGGATTTTTTAAAGGTATTTTTATCTATCATTAATGATTATATAATAATATTAATTAAATGATAATACGAACTTTTCCATATTTTCCATTCAGACAACAAACTGTACTTTATCGTTGGGATTGTCGTAGTCCTGGTGGTCATCTTGTGTTCCGTGGCGCTGTGTTGTTTCTGTTGCCCTGGCAAAGAACATAAGCCCAAAAAGAGGAAACACAAGCACTCGAGGCACAATTTGCCTGACCCAAGCGCAAATTCGCCATCGATCGGCAATGATTCTTTGTCGTTGAAGCAAAAAATCGCTACTGCAATGCAGATGAAAGAAGGCCGAAGTGTCGATAAGAATGATGTCGTCAGTGAGCTCAAGCCTGCCTTGACCAAGAAAGATTTCGCGCCCAAGCCAAGGGATATGAGCACTTTTGGTGGTGCAGGCAGCAATACATTGAATCAACCCAGCAAAGTGCCACAAGCAAAGCAGCCGGGTGTCAAGCAAACAGCAAATCCTGGTCAGAATCGACCCAAATCTGCTCCGCATAACACTTACATCACTTCTTTCTATGCTGGCGCCAATAATTAATCGCATTATTCGCGTGACAGTCCATTTAGTGACAATTTAACATGTAACATTCTGCACACAAGTGCATTGCTAATTTATATTTTGATATTTTATTTTATTATTAAATGTCACATTGCTAATTCTTCAATTCTTCTGCGATGCGATGGTCAATGACAGAGTGGCTTACCCTAATGGCAGTGAATATTCCGTGCGCTTGTGGTGCACTCTGGCAAGGCAATAAATCATTGCCAAATGTGCAGGTTGTGGGCAATGGCGGCATTGACAGTGGCACAATGTTCATGTAGCCATATTGGCTAATTGCGATGTCGTTCGCTAATGACAAGTGGCATCTCTCCACCAGACCCTGACGTTTTACTAAATCTGTAATTAACAGTTACGCACTTACGTCAGTAACTTGATGCGTTTCTCAATGACACTGGAGCGAACAATCGGCGCTCACTAAGCATCAAAGCATTGTGATCGAGAGCACTTCAATTCAAACTAGAACGAATCAATCAATGGTTGGGACGAGGTGACTGTCGAGAAGCGATGTGACCAGACGTTTCAATGGGATGAGGCTAACTTGCCTGCATGCAACAAACTAACAATAGTGACCGGTGATACTGCAACTGAAAAGCATTCTGTCATGCCGGTCACTGTCGATATGATCTGCCATTTGGCACCACTCACTGATCACTGATCCCCTACACACGGCCACCCGTTCGATCTGATCAATCGTCTACTTCTATTGGTTGTTCTTTGTGCGATGAGCCTCAGATATTGACCGCCGCAATGACACTTCACGGCACCCTTACCTCCAACTGATCACTTCCTTAAGAGCTGCACCGAGACACCATTTTGTTTTCAAACTTAGAAACTTTATTATCGTCACAATCAGGCAGAGTCGGTTTACTTTTATAACAACGACGTTGTAACAACGTGCATTTTGTGTACTTATGAATGCTTTGACAAAGAGAATGTCTTGCCTCCGGAGGCCGCTCGTTACCTCTTCGCCCTTGTTCTTTTCCTTCTCTCCTGTGTCTTCTAGTTCTCTCAACCAAGTTGCACGATCTTTTTTTCAGCATGATTGACGACAAATGACGTGCACGTCAACAGAGAGGTATGCAAACATTCGTAGTCACTTGTTGATTCGGTGCGCACTAATGGTTGCTGCCGTTGAGCTACAAACGATGAGATGAACTGGATGAGACTGCTGGCTAATTGCACCGAGACAATGCTAATCACAGGCTTGTCGAGCATTAGATTCTGTTTTTTCTGCTTGGTTGGTTGGGGTTTAAGAGCAAATCATTACGGTGTCACATTGCGATTGCAACTGTGTCACTCGAGTCGGTTCGGTCGAATTCGGTCAGAGAGTCAGTGGTCATTTGAGATAACGAAATGAAATCCATCAGTGGCACCACACTCCACACTGGACAGATTAGCTATGGCGGTAATGAGGCAAGAATGCTTAGTAAGACTATTTGAGTTTTGGTGTTTGTATTGCGCACGCGATTAGATGAAAGACGACTAAAATAAAGAAAGCTCACTAATGAGAACGGAACAGTTGCACTAGGCATTCTCAAGTTGCAAATTGCCTTGCCTTGTTTTTTAGGTTGATTCACTCATTGGCAACAGCAGAGGTGATACTTTTGGTGACGGCCACAGACTGACCATTGCATCCTGACGGTGGCCAATGTTATTAATTAATTACTCATTATATTGAAGAGATGCCATTGATGATACCTTTGCACGGTCCCTTCATTTGCCTGTTTGTTCTACCACACGATGTCAAAGTCAAAATAACAAGCCGCAAGTTCTGCCGATTGATGCCTTTCAATAATGGTCACTAATGGCGCTAATCGAGTTGTGTGCAAATGGCGAGGAGCACACACAGGCATAGCCTCGGTCTAGCTTCCACTTGCTTGGACGCGTCTTAATCTGCCTGTTGCATGAGAACGAATGTCAATTCTGCCAGGTGCAAATTTGCTTAAGCCGAATGCTTTATTTATTTTACAATCAGGCATGCCAACAGTTGCTGTGTTGCAACGCCATGGCGCCGCTTACTAGCGCAAAATGCATAATTAATTCAAATGCTCTCTGATTAATAATTAGTGAATACATTCGGTTGGTGAACGTTAAAGACAAATTGTCTTAGACAATCGACTCGAACCGTGCACGGACATGTCACTGCAGTGTAACCATGGTTAATTAGAGATAAGTCGCATCCCGCAGTGAGTGATCAGTGATCATGGCTTGCCTTATTACTGATCGCTCGCCTAAAGACATAATGAAACAATCCACTTACTTTGTGACCGATTACGAGTATGACCAAATACCCACATGAATGAACGCGCTCCAAACAGCGATACAAATCGACAGTGAAGTCATTAATAAAGTTAAACAAGTACCAAGCAATACAAACCCTGCACAGACGGTGAACAGGTCACTGATTTTTTAATGAGTAGAATTGATTAAGAGAGGTAATAATTTACATGTCATGTGCCATGTCATTTGTATGGTATTTGGCAAGTTATTGGTAGTACGAGCGCGAACTTTGCACCAAATAGAAGTCAATCTATTTGTACTCACAAGTCAGTACTACTCACCATGATATGTAAGTGCCACTAAGCACTTTATTTTTCAATCAATTAGTCAATGATCATTGATTGCACAAGTAAGAAAATTCAAAATGACCAGGACTACAATAGACAATAATTATTACTCACGTTGGTGCAACAGACTAGGCATCACAGTTCGAGATGGCCAGTAAAGATGCACTGCACTTTGCAAGATGTGGCTTGCCTTCAGTGTCATTGAGGTTGAACTTCAACCGTTGAAGCTTTAATTCTCAGTGCCAAAGACCATGCTGTCCCCAGTTATAGCAAAGCAAATATTGGTCCTGAGACTTGCGCTAAGCAATTGGAAGCCTTGCTGACGCCTTCAGAGGTAAACAAGTAAGAAGTGGCAAATACATTCGTTCTGTGGGCAAGTTGTTTTCACTGCATTGCATTTCTCTGCATTAGCAAACTGACACTGTGAGTGCACTGCTGTCAAGAAGCGATACTGTTACAGTATTACTGTAGTATAAGCCTTGCCACCTTGTACATTGCAGCCTGACGAAAATTAGGAATGGACACTGGGTAGGCAATTGGCTGTTTATCTAGATTTACCTCGCCGAGCAAGTTAGCCTCTCGATATGGTTTGTGCCTAGGCGAGAGAGGTCTGACAAGTGAGTGCATTCAATGAGTGCAATGCCATGGCCAGTGTCGCCAGTGGGCCCATGGAGAGCAGTGTCAGTGCAGAGTGGCGTTGCTGAGCAGAGGAGCGAAGAAGCTAGTCAATGGCAGGCGCATTACTCTTTCCCACACATTAACATTTATTAACACATATTAGCATACCTCTCGAGAGACGTGCTAGCGAATCGACATGTTGCACTAGTCGAACTGCATTAGTCCAATTAGTGTACAAAGACAATGTTGATGATGATGCCATTTAACTTATTACTCAACCACACTGTGGACTGTGGATTCTTGGAAATCGGCCTTCAGTAGCACAGGAATCTCCAGTCTCGTTGTCACTCAAAATAGTTTATTCTAGGCTAAGATATATGAAAGGACTATGTACAGAAATATAAGAAGATATAGAGAGTAAAAACAATATAAATAAGTACAACTAACAATGTCACAGGACAAAGTAGTGGACACAAGAAGGACAAATAGGTGACAGCCAGCAGAGAGGCAACCTAAGAGAATACAAGGGAAAGGGTTAGCACGAGCAGAGGCATAACACTAGAATGGCTTACTAGAGTAAGACCATCACCCTCGGACTAACTAAGCAATGAACAGTAAAGACAGAAAGAATAAAGTCAGTACTGAACAGTTGCTTACAAGTGAGTGTCGAGGCAATGGCTGGAGATGGCTTTATATAGTAGACGATCGGTCACTTGTTCGAGGTAATCATCACCAGAGGCAGTCACAGTCAGCTCAGTGACGAGGCATCGACTAGACGAGTTCAATCTCGAGTTCATATTCATCGGTGACAAACTAAACTTGTCATCGATTTCCAACATTCCTCCGCGAGAAATTGAACTTGGCGATGTCGAAGTAAAGACCATCCAGCTTGCCAAGTTAGAATCCGGTGGCTTCGGTTCGATCCAAAGTGGGAAACGCAAACCAGGTCCACCAGGGAGTAAACCGAACAAAGATAAGTACTTGTGATCATCAATGCAGGTGTGATCACATTCGTTGAGAGAACCAGTAACGAGAGATGAGTCCAAACGGTGGGTAGACTCCAAACGATTAACCAATGATCGATCAGGCGGTTGTCGATCTTCCAAACCAAAGTTGTTCTCTTCAACCAAAGACAAAAAAGGACACGGAGATTCAGCAATAGATTCTTGCATCAAAAGAGCTGAGACACATTCAGGATCCAAATTAAACGAAAAGATTGGTCCAATAGATTCAGGATGCAAGTTGAGTTCCTCCGCAAGAGTAGATCCATCAATTTCAATTGAATCGACAGTGTTATCCAGAACACTTTCCGCGAGAGATACCTTTAAATCGTTCTCACATGACACAAACAAAGTTTCATTAGTTGATTCCTCCGCAAATTGAACGGGATTCGGATTTGATTTGTCCAAAGGAGACAGGACAATTTCAAAAGCAGGAGAGGAATCAGAAGAGAGTTCAGTCGGAACAAAATCAATAACATCAGACTTCTTCAAGAGTTGATCAGATTGCATGACAGCAACTTCATTCACACATTGACGAGATTCAATGTCTTCACTTCGGGAATTAACAATCGGTATCCCAGTAGAGTGAAACGGTAGATTAAATTTGCGATTTGGCGAATCAACATCCTGGGAGAGTTGTACAGAACCAATTAACGATCCAGGAGTACCAGTAAAATTTGATTCGGCATAATAATTCATTTTCAAATGACCAATGTAAAGATCATCTTCGTTCCTTTTAGCAGAACATAGTCGTGAGTTGGCAACATCCAAACGGCAAATTGACGAGTTGATTCTAACGAATTCATCTTGCTTTCGGCCAAACTCACTTAACGAGAAATAGTTATCTTTAAGTTCTGGAACGAAGTAAGCGGTATACGAGAAAATAGATCCATCCAAAGATTTGAGGGAAAAAGATCCACAAAGATTCGTATAATAACAAGCACCATCGGCTCTGTACGATCCAGAGATTTCCATAGGCGGAACTTCGTACAGACTAGTAAACAGATTTCGATCACATATCAAATGATTGGGCGAGGCATTATCAAGTACAAAGTCGGCAGTCATCGGGCGATGAGTAACAGCAGATTGTTTCAAATCAACAGTAGGCAGCACTTGACCGTTAGCTGGTCTAATACGGATGCTTCGGTTGGTCTTGTGAAGAGTAAACCTTCGATTCGACCGGTCATCATCCTTCTTGGGTGCCTTAGAATTCTGCTCATCATCAGACTCATTCGAACTTGAATCCTCCAAATCAGGGCAGTTAGATTTGAAGTGGCCCTTCTCTCCACAATTAAAACATGATCCTTTAGGAAACTTGTGACGAACTTGTTGAATTTCGTGATGAAGCGGTGTACTTAACGAACAAATCCATCCTTGTCCTTCAATCAGTACCTTTAGAGTCGGCAAATCGAGACCAGAACCTTGTCGTTTTTGAATAGTCTCATTAGCAATCACAGATTCACATAACTTCGTCATCGCAGCATTCAGGTAAATAGAAAACTTCTCGTCATCCGAAACAGTCATCGTCAGACCGAGTTTTTCTACTTCTAAATCGAGTCTTTTCATAGTTTCTTTCACCATAGAAGGATCGGTAAACTTAATTCGGGAAATACGATCACGTATCACTTGAGCTTTAATAAAGTCCGGCTTCTCAAACTTGTTGACCAGAACTTGCCAAGCCTTGTACGCCGAATCACAACTCCGAATAAGAGCTCGAATGCTGTAATCTTCAATTGACGACTTCAAATAGAGCATTGCCAACTTGTCGTCTTTAGTTTTTCCTTTCTTGTCAGCTTCTATGGCACCTTTAGACTCGAGAACATTCATAAAAGCAACGAATTGGTCTTTCCAGTCGAACCAATTAGAATCCGTCAACTTCGGTAACGTAAATCCCGGTAACAAAGTCGCCATCTTGATGGTAGATAGATCCACAGTAGAATCGGTTTCGGTTTTCGGTAGAGTAGATTCGACTTTAACCGCACCACCAGAGGAACTTGATAAAGAGGGATCGGGCTTCAATTCGCCATCAGACATCAAGTAGAGGAAGAGATGAACCGAGATACCAGTGAACAGAGACACAGGATCTTGCAGTTCAGTACCGTTGATGTTTCAGGTTGAGTGACGAATTAGCACACCGAAAATAAATGACGAGACAGGCAACTAGTCTTCACAGGGCGTCTAGATGCAAATGCGTGCTCAGCTGATAAGAGAAAGTGAAAGGACAACTATAACAACACAGCAGATTGTGTGTTAATAGCACAACAAACAAAAGTAGTAACAGTCTTTCAAAATAGCCTAATAAAACAACAACAACAGGTGAGACAACAAAACTAGAGATTTTAGTTAATCTGATAGATCAGATCAGCTAAGTCTCATAATCTCTTGGAAATCGGCCTTCAGTAGCACAGGAATCTCCAGTCTCGTTGTCACTCAAAATAGTTTATTCTAGGCTAAGGTATATGAAAGAACTATGTACAGAAATATAAGAAGAGATAGAAGGTAAAAACAGTATAAATAAATATAACTAACAATGTAACAAGACAAAGTAGCAAACACAGGTGGGAACAAATAGGTGACAGCCAGCAGAGAGGCAACCTAAGGAAATACAAGGGAAAGGGTTAGCACGAGCAGAGGCATAACACTAGAATGGCTTACTAGAGTAAGACCATCACCCTCGGACTAACTAAGCAATGAACAGTAAAGACAGAAAGAATAAAGTCAGTACTGAACAGTTGCTCACAAGTAAGTGTCGAGGCAATGGCTGGAGATGGCTTTATATAGCAGACAATCGGTCACTTGTTCGAGGTAATCGTCACCAGAGGCAGTCACAGTCAACTCAGTGACGAGGCATCGACTAGACGAGTTCAATCTCGAGTTCATATTCATCGGTGACAAACTAAACTTGTCATCGATTTCCAACATGGATTGGCAACAATTGACCTTGACTCTATTGTCCGGGATCGATTCCAATGTTAGTGTGGTGAGGCTGAGACTGAGGCCGTCGGCCTATCTTTTCACGACCTTTCGGTGAGAATATATATTGAATAGTAAGAAGACTTGTTTGTACGACTAACAATTACTGCGCGGTTTGTTGGACTCGAGACAAAACGAATATCTGGTGAGCTAACACACCGACACAGAGTGAGCGATTATCGATTATTGGAGCGCGCAAATGCATAGCCCATAGAATTCTTATAACCATTCGGCTCTCATAAATCAGTTGAATTTATAGCACAAAACAAATCAGAAGAGAGTTTAATATTTGAATCAATTGATCTAATCGGCTCCACAGGCCCAAGGTGCAACATGCTCAACAGTGAGTCAATACATCCCCTGCAAAGTCAATCTGACCGCCGTCGCTGTACGCAAGTACTGCACCAGTCCTAATATGCTCTACAGAGGCGAGCGTTGCTTTAATTAAGGCAGTTAATTTGTAATTTAATTGTAACCAGACTAAGCATTTTGAAACTCATGCTCACATAACTTGTTATTTAGCAAAATTCGATAATTATTGGCCATCTTATTTTGTTCGGTTCTGTTCGGCAAAATAAAAGGTCACTCGAAAAGGAGACTTGCCCATTTAGTGTTATTTGAAAGTATTAACTACTGCCTCTCGCGTATTATCTTTCTCCAAGTGAACCTCATCTCGTGCTCACAATGCAAGTCATTCCAGTGGCCACTCTTGCAATGAACTTCTTCATCTGGCAGTTCGCTGCTTCTCAGGTTGGAGCCGCAGTTTTGCCTGGACATGTGGGCACTGATGTGCCACTGATTATGGCCACTTGCCGTTTCGGGGACAGTTTGGTGGCTATCAAAGAAACCATCGAATCGCTCACCATTCAACTGGCCAGTGTCGACCGACACGCAGACACTGAAGACAACGACACTCGCACTCTGGATGTGACTCGCAAGTCGATGGACCAGTACCGAGAGCGAGTGGTTCGCCTGACCAATGTCACCGAGGGACAAAGTCCAGTGCCGGTGCTCAAGCGCTACCGACGAGACATTGAGCAGGTCATCGAAAGTACTCGTGCCACTGGTGCGAAAGACGGACAGGCCATTGCATCCTCCTCGAGCACGATGCAGCCACACGAGTCAAAGGACGAGCTCACCAAACTCGTGCCTCATGAGCTGCAGTACGCCATGTTGGTGGCCAGCTGTCTGCAGCAGTATCGCATTCTCAAGCGAGTCATCCTCTTCGAGCACTTCTTGGAACATGCCTTGAGTGGTCGCTTCCAGGTGCAAGACATGCAGAAGCAGTCCGACGAAGTGGACGAGAGCAGCAAGCCCAATTTGTTGCAAGTGGCCGCCTGCAAGGTCTCTCGTGGCATGAACCATTTTGTCAACCAACTGGCCATTCTGGTGTGCACCTATCGGCGCTTTCTCTTCTTCCTGTGTGGCCTACTCGTTTCTCTGCTTCTGCTGATTATTCTCATGCAGCCCAGAAGCCAGAAGGTCCAGAAGTCGACTGGCAGTGTCAACAACAAGGGACAGCAGCAGCAGCAGCAGCCACAGAAGCCAGCCAGTCTCTGGAAGAAAGCTGGTGTCAGGCTGCTCAAGAACGGTGAGCATTAGTGGCCACCATTAACTGACGACTGACTGAACAGTCAATTAGCATCACTTGTTTGATGCATTCATTTAAATTTATTTTTAAATTTATATTATTAAACTGCATTTTGCAATTGTGTATATTATTACATTTCATTCAAAGAATGCGCACTGCTGAGCTTATCGTTTTGCAATGTCATCATTAGTTGGAATATCAAATAAAGCCACATTCTTTTTTGTGCTATTTCGATAAATCTTATTCGAAACCAACGTCAACCAAATGACCGAGCACTACTTTATGTCACAAATTATGAGTACAACTTGCACCACGATGGTCTATTAGGAAGTGTCTCATGATTGTCACTTACAAGCACTTTGCCACAACTCTAGATGAATCATTCCAGAGCCAACAAGTATATAATCTTTATATTAATTTTCAATTTATTTAATCTAATGACATTTATTTTTGAACTCAGGAACAAAGTTGGTCACCAACAGCAATTTGTTTCTCAAGTGCCTGCTCTGTTGGTGCCAATCGTGCCACCAGGACTTGGCTACCTCACCTATGTGGAACAATTGACTGTGTGCGAAATGACGGTTCCCAATGATGTTGTCTCTGCATGGGACGCTCGAAAGCAGTACCACATAAAGAACGCTGCAGGCAAGGACGTGTTCTTTGCAGTGGAGCTTCGAAATGACTTTGGCTGTACGCCACGGAGTTCTCGTCCATTCAACATTTTAGTTCTGGATCACATGGGAGTGGTGGTGCTGCAAATCAATCGACCATTCAGAGGGGAATGCTTGGCGCTGTGTGGCTCACCACAGGAAGTTCAAGTTGCATCGGGCACTGGTCAACTGTTGGGCAGTTTTGTGGAAGAATGGCAGTGCTGCACTGCCAAATTCGAAGTGAAAGATCCCTCTGGCGAGAATGCACTTCTGATCAAGAGAGAGAAATGTGTTCTGTATCAGTACGAAATTGACTTTCGCATCCTCACCGTGGACGACGAAGCCCAGATTGGCTCAATCACCAGAAAAGTGCCCGGCGTCACCAATTGGCGATGGGTCAATGTGTTCTCTGTTCATTTCCCACTGGATCTCGATGTGGCCCAGAAGGCGCTTCTACTGGCGGGCTCGTTCCTCATCGACTACGTCTACTACGCGGCTGAGGCTAATTATCGTTATCGTTATAACAATAGTTCTGTTTGGTATGGCTCGGCACTTGTCCACTGAACATCACGCCATCAAATCACCATATATGCAGCTAACTATAGTCAGCTCATGAATCATTGCTCCATTGCGCACTCGCTGCCAGTGTGTGTTAACATGTTGTGAGTCAACTTGTGACATTTAGCTTTTGTCTTGTCAACTTTAACCCGACAGGAATGGAGTAACCAACGTAATTGGAGTGATGCAATCGGTGGATGGACAAATAATGGAAGATCATAGATGGTACAGCGCAAAGCCAGAAATAAATCGATTAGCGCGATAACGACATTCACTCAAATTTGAATCAAAACAAATATTAAATTTGAGCCAGCAGCACCGAGCGTAAAATTGGGCTATTGGATAGGCATAAATAAAACATAAATAAAGCAACGAAATAATGTACATTTTATTGCATTAAATGATCACAAGTTGGCTCACTAGCAAGAGACTCTACTTGGACTTGGTGTTGCTTTTCGAGTTAGACTTTGCGGACTTGGCTTTAGAGTTGGCGTTTGAACCAATGGACGAATTGCCATTTCGACTCATCACTGAAGTGTCACTGGTGCTTCCGGCAGTCGAAGATTGTTCCTGTTCCGACACAGAAGAGCCAGCGCGGCATTTGTCACCAGTCGACTTGGGATCATTGGCTTGAATGATGCTGTTCTGGGTCTTTGAGGTGTGTGGCTGCTGAGCAGAGGACCCTTGAGCAGAGCGACTTTGATCGGCACTCTTTGGTCCTTTTGGTTGAGCGGTACTCGAACCCTTTGAAGTCGTCTGAACGGAGGATGCAGAACAACTTTGGTCATCAAGTTTGGAACGTTTGGTTTCTTGAGAAGGTTCTACTGAATTTTTCTTCGACTTCTTTGGTTTGTGCTGTTTCGAATCGCACGACTTGGGCTTCTTAGTCTTCTTGTTCTTGTTGTCTTCTGGTTCGATATTGGACATGGACATATACACCTGAGAGATTGCCGAGGAGTCTTTGGACGCACTACCAATGAAGGACTTCTTGGCTGCCTTCTTGGCGCTCGTTTTTGCCATCGATTTAGACTTGCTCATTTTGGCCTTTTTGCCTTTCGCTTTCACTTTCTTTGAAGTGACTTGCTTCTGGCTTTTGCTGCTTTTCTTCACCTTCTTGGCCTTAGACTTGGTCTTAGACTTAAGCTTGGGCATCAGTTTGGGTGTCATTGCTTTCTGTTTAAATTTGCCACTTTGATTTTTCACCATTGGTTGTTGTTTACCAATCTTGCCATCTTGCTTGCCAGTTTCTTTGGTAGCTCCTTCGGCCAAAGCCAAGGTCTCATCACCT
Organism: Rhizoglyphus robini; assembly: GCA_023373905.1. Lineage (NCBI taxonomy): Eukaryota > Metazoa > Arthropoda > Arachnida > Sarcoptiformes > Acaridae > Rhizoglyphus > Rhizoglyphus robini. The sequence goes on from JAKIJQ010000003.1 coordinate 7,202,199, forward strand.
GCTTCGACACCAGCTTCAGCAGCAACCTCTAGTTCGGTGCCACCTTCAGGGTTAACTTCGAGTCCGTCAGTTTGTCCATCAGTAACAGCATCAGGATTGGCTGCAATCTCTGCTTGCGCATCGGTACCGCCATTAACTCCAAACTCTGTCGTCTGTCCATCCGCACCTTCAATGGCTTCTTCTTGCCCTTCTGGCACTTCCTCCGGGCCTTGACCTTCTCCGTCAACTGTTGGAAGTGCATCGCCTTGCTCAACTAAATAAAATAAAATAAAATGCACATTTGTTAACAAAAATAAGATCAAATCAACACAAAGAACACTTACTAGAATTTCCACAACCCATTATAATTAGAGGGACTTGAGAAGAAGGGAAGACTTGCGAACAAACAAGCGAAACAAACGGACTGATTGAGGCCAAAGAGAGACTTATTTATACTACAAAAGATATTCGAGTGTGTGTGTGTGACATTCCAAAAAGCAATTAATATGACACGTATGGCTTGTTTCAATTTGGCACGAGTGCTTTCTCATTCGAAATTGATCATACCAAAGTGTTTAGTTGTCCCAATTGTATAATGGATGACATATCGAATTTTCCAGTCTAGTCAACATGTTACATAAACTAGCGCCTTTTTTGTCATTTTGCTTGTTAGCCAATTATTGTTCTTCAATTTCGTGATTGACCATGAATCTGAGGAGAGGCATTTGTGATGTGCTTCCTAGATAATAGCAAACAAATATTAAATTTAAGAAAGCTTAATATAAAAATAGAATAAACTAACTATTCAGAGAAAGCGACAAAACGATTTAAAAGATTCTTTCACACGATCCTTCTGTTCAATTCGAGCAAGAGCACAATTGTGTGCAAATGAATGACAATGAGTGCACTCCGAACTATTTATATGACACACACGAATCACAAACATGTGGGGAGGAGTCAAGTTGAACTAACCAATCAGCAATGTTTTCATTTTGGAAGAAAATCATTACTTTACTAACATACCTCGATGGTCTTTAATCGACAAGTTTACAATTTAGTGGATTCAAACGCGTTAAGTATTTCCTTGAACGATTTCAAAATGGATTATGCACACCATAATTAGACAACTCAGAATTACTTTACACTAGGCACCATTCATTGACACAGGCTAGGGTCAAATTCGATCGAGTGCTCGTTCACTGTTCCAATTGGCTCCAACTTTAATAGTAAAGAGTAATTCAGTGAGCACACTATTTATCACCAATCTATGACTTATTCAATAAGTGCACTATCAAATGACGCCTTTCTCTGCTTCTTTGCTGTCACTGTTGCTGATTGCAAATATCGCAAATCGAACCATTGTGTCAACAATGGTTCGAACAGGTATTAAGTCGAGCTCATATTTTGTGCCAGATATTAAGTGAAACTAAATTGCTTTCTCTGTATCCTGTAAAATTGCTGACCGTTTTTCACTCGACCTTATGTGTGCTGCCCCAATGTTATTGATGTCGACTCGATCATTCAATTCGGAAGGGCCATGGCCTAGTGTCAGGACGAGCGATTGAGTAGATTGGATTTCTCTGGTCGCCAGACCCGTACCACACTGCCAGTGTGCCTCGCTTCACTGACCGGCACTTATGTTGCAAGGCAGACCGACATAATCGCCCTCGATTCGCAGATGACTAGAAGAGAAAGAGTAAACTCAATAATCATGTCGTGGGGTTCAATCCTGATAACCGTATCTGGCTGAATGATCAGTGATCATTGATCACCAGATTGGCAGTGTTGTACGTGTTGACCAAAGGCTTTGACAAAAGTGGCCAATGGTGCAATCTCGATAGGGCGTAATTAGAGTTGACTAATTTCCGCAGTGAGTTCAATCATCAAGCGGAGTCATCGGAAACTGGAAATCCCACAGCACTGGCATCAATCAAGACCAGTTCCGTGACCAGACGCCAATTGGCCGACTCATTAGGCCAATCCTTTATATTCATATCTTGCCCACATCGAGCCAATGTCTCATCTCTCACAATGTCAATGTTGGTGATTTATCGAGTTCACATAAAAGTCACATAGCTTCCTACTAAGCGAGTTCGCCACTCTGTGATTATCCGGCGGTGAAATCGCCTAATTGCCACTTTCGCACTCGAACTATGCACACAAAGCTGAGCACTGGGCACAATGTTACCAAATTGAGGTCTATCGGTCGATCACTCAGTAATCCAATTGATTGAATCGAGCCAATTCTCACTCGACCATTGGTTTGGTCAACTTTGTGCAGACAAGTGACAGACAGTGATATAAGCTTTGGTTGGCAATGGCAGAGGAAAACCTGACCTGTTGCCATGCTGCTTGAAGTAATCTTTGCTTTGTCTTTGCGACTTTGCTTGCTTATTGTCTGTCAGATAGCTAATTAGCTTTAATTGCCACTTTGTTACACGCTCCAAGTAAAGATCGTTCTGGTCAGTTGCGTATTCAAATGTAGAACTTATGGTATTTTAACTGTTTATTATCATATGATACATTGAACATGTATGTAACGAAAATGGTAATCAAGCATATACTTGTTGTCTATTTGGGTTATTTCGTGTGTGCCACTAAATGAAGTCGTCTCTGTTGTTTGCTTAGCATGTTGGAAAAACTTCAGATCAATGCCAAGTGGAGCAATTAAGATGGCGTCTGTTGTTGGAAAAAGGATGATATCTTAACTAGAGGAGTTGATTGCTGATTTTCCTGTGAGTAATGAAGACCAATGCTATCAATTGGATGAGATCAAATTTCTCTCGGCAAACCTGAAGCAAACAATGATGCCATCTCTTCCTCTATTAATACTACTCTACTCATACTACTCACTTTACAACATTACTAATGTTACATTAGACAGTTCACTTACCGATGGTCGATGCTTCCCACGGCCATTATACTGAAAATAGCTAAAATCGACTTTTCTTGTTGCTGCGATTGCCATCAGCCATTTCCGTTATACACCAATAACACTTAATATCACAGTGAAGTATATATCCATTTACTGGACCCGACGTTGAATCTTTTCAATTCTGTCACATTTTCCCGGTCTATTGTTTACACAGAAGCGGAAGTACTTTAATAGTGAGCATTGCGCTAATGTACGCCTATGAGCAGAGTGTAATGTATTACTTCTGCAAATAGCTTAAATATATTGTTCTCTCCGATGGTTATTAAGTCGGTATTCAATTTTGACGATTGCCTTATTGTTAATAACAAAAGCTACAGCTTGGAGAGCCATTCAGTGGGCGTATTGCTATCTAGCTTTAATCGGCTCCATTCTGGTTGTATTAGTGTGGCATTTAGTAAATGATTTACATAATTTCACCGAAAAGGTATCGACCTGAGAAGTCTGCAGAGCTCCGGACACCGGACAAAGCTACTCACACGATGGTTTGATTTATTAGTGGTCGGGACACGGTGTAACGAGTGCCGAGTGTGGAGTGAGGAGTGTGGACACAAACAACAGCGGCACCAAGAAGGCACCGATCGAGGCCACCAACGACAATGGAAGCAGTGGATTGAACGAGAGCTGTCTTGTCACAATCAAATACTCGAAAAAGAAATGACGTTTCAATTCAGAAAGCACAAGAGCAAAAAAACGCGAAAATACAGTATTTTAAATACTTCAGACAAACTGGAACGAAAGGCCACCAAGGTTATTGCCATTCCGTGTTATTGCCACTCAGTGAGTATTCGAAACATATGTGAATGACCTACTGGCAGCCATTTACTCAACTCGCCCATTACCGAGTCATCGCATGATGTAATAAGCGATAAGTTGCCTTTTAAACCATTTAGTCCCTTTGTTTATTTACACTTGCTCTTTGGCCACACACACATTTCTATTATTATATTATACATTGGCAGTGAGAGGGAGGCAAGAATACTAACTTGTTCAGTGGAAATAATTGAGAAGAGTCATTAAATAGAATTAGCACTAATTGAGGTAATTCATTTTGAGATGAGAGAATGAGAGATGAGCAAATGAGAGACAATGAAAGGACGAGACAAAAGGCACTTTATTGAATTTGCTTGTTATAAGTTTGCTTTGCTATAAGTTGGTATCAAATTAGGCTTGATTGTTTCTCATGTTTGTTTGGTTCCGCTCTTTTCTATTGATGCATTCTTTTCTGTCGATGTGGTGATTGAGTATGAAGCCTTCTAAATGGAGACTAACAACCTGGGATTAGGAGTCTAGATTAATGAACTTTATTTTAGTTGCTTATTTAAAAAAAGATATACAAAACAAACCATTAAAATACCGATAATGCCATAAATACGACATGGCGAGGAATAAATTAGAGCGAGAGATTACCGCTTTCATCCTTGTTCGGGATTAGTTTCGCAGATATTCGTTCTCAAACTTCGGTTCTTCATTTTCATATAGAATTTTCGGTTTTGAAGCTTTTGCATTTGAGTCTAGCACTAAATACGAATAGCAATTAGCTATGAATCAATAAATATTCAATCATTTTACTTACTGTTAAGTTGGCAAATTTACGCGGGTGGTTCTTATTCAAATTCAACATTTCATTGGCATCGAATTGGCCAAATGCAAGCTTGTACAACTATGCCAAATCAGTCCCACCAGAAAGCTTGTCCACATTATTTATCCAGGGAATAATAAAAACGCACCACATTTCTTCGGAACGCGGACGATTGTCGTGATAATTTCCAGTGGCTATTTGACTGTAGTGCATTTTTCCACGGGCCTTCAAGCAGGCTGTGGAAGCCAAGAGAAAACTTTAGTTTTCTATTTTACGTTCTGAAAAGGTAATATTGCAAATTAATTAGCACTCCAAATAGTCAAACATAAACTTACCAGAAAAGAAACAAACATAAAGAGGAAAAATTATAAGCTGGGTGCGATGTCTTTATTGTTGGAATTCTGAGACAATCTGAGTTGCCACTTGACGAAAACAGGCAATAGACACGGGAAAACACCTGAAAAGAGCAAAGCTATAATACATGAATACCAGAATGCTAAACAGAAGACTTACGAGACAGATCAATTAGACCCAGTGACTGGGAAACAAGTCCTCGTTTGCAGCCATCGATTAAGGCAATAGAGTGAGTGCCAATCTGTTGAACTTGATTTAATTTCTGAACCTGATTTTCTGTGGACATTGTTGGCTTCCTCTCATATTTCCAAAAGGTTGAATTCCTCAGGCAAACTAAATAACCATTTGCCAAGTAGTTCATCTATATAAGAACAACATCGGTTAATAAATGTTAACAAATTAACAAATTAAAACACAGAACAATGTACAATGTCTGTTGCGGCGGTAATAAATAAAATATGAACGATTACACCATTGTCTGCCATTTATTTGATTATTATCTACAAATTTAGCATTAATAAAGGGGCAATCTAAAAAAAGCAAGGCAGGACAGGCTAGGACAGTTTCATTGAGAGAAAAGCGCACACGAGTGCCCGGATAATCGAATCATGTGTGCACAGTTGACCAAATGGAAAGACTGTGCGTGGCCAACAGAGTGGTCTTGATCAAGCAAATTCAGTGAGTCAATAAATCAATTACAAGTTCCAATAGTTATTAATGGCGGCTCAAAGAATTTCTTCGGGAATAGATTAATTAGTGCTAACTTATGCACAGTGTACAGTGTAGTATACAGTGAGACAGCTAAGTACTGAAAGATTATGCAAGAATAAATAAGTACAAAGTGTCACTTGTTCGCCACAAAATGGCCAACTGTCTGCTTGGCGATGAGATGGTCATTACAGCGATTGGTGCCCCTCATTGGTCAATCGAATGTGCAAAAAGTTTACTTACAACAACCGGGCCAGAGAAACAAAAGTGTCCAAAGTGATGAGCAAACTCATCGGCAATGACACTCGGTGTCGGTGGCGTCCATTCCAAGCCATATGCGAACAATCCTGAGTAAATACAATTCGATCGATCCTCTCCCCAAATGCATCCAGCGCAATCACTTTTGTAAATGTATTCAATTTTGGGTAAATAGCAGTCAAGTCGAATTGAATGGTTTACATTGATATGTGGATGGAAAGATAAAGATAAGAGACCAACCAAGAGGTACACGGAGAAAGTATGCAGTGGAAATTGATGTTTCAATAAACGCGCACACCGCCAGCAGACAAAGTGGCAAAGTACACGTGCACAGCACTAGCTGGCACAGACCAACGACAAAGTTCCATTCCAAGTAATTGAGAAAATGATTTAGGCACAAGTAGACAGATCTACTTTGTCGGAATTGAGTCTTCCTTGAATGAATCTTTGTATCTAAATGAATAGACTCTATTTAATAGAGTTTATAATGTTTGTTAGTCTGTGAGCAATACCAACAATCGACCTGACCAATCAAGAAGCGGAATGCTAGCATGCTCGCTCACAGTGCGAAAGAATTAAGCCATTCGATTGACATAAGTCGATTCGAAATGAACATTTTATGAAGACTTGTCATCGAGACGAGTGAAGGAATGCCTGCCTGACCGCCATCGATACCGCAAACGCACTCAAATAGAAAGACATTCAGTGGTGTAAGCTTTGAACTGCTGGAACATGTTACTGGTCAGTGGACAGATACTTATTGGGCTAATAGCCCCTCAGATGAGGGCAATCACGTGTAGGCAAACGCAATTAGGCCACAATCAGTGGCAGGCCCATAGCGGACATGTGCCAGTAATGGTGTTACTAAGTGTAAAATTGCTTTACAAGTCATTCGCAAAGTTAATTCCATTTAAGATGTTTCATCGCGCATTTACGCGAATGATGGACTTTGAAAGGAAGGCGCCAAACTAGGCATTGGTCAGGTCGGCTGACTGTAATCGTTCTAATCAGGTAACGACACGAGCAGACCATTTGCGGAACACCATAGCGAGCACTCGCTATTTATTGTGGCTTCTACTTAATATCGGACACTTGATCGAGTTTTTGTTTACAGTCTAGCTTAGAGTTTAGCTTGTACTGTTGCACCGCAACAAGTCTGGGCGGACATTGTCAAATAATAATTATCCAATCCAAGACAGACCAGTGTTTGTTATTGCTGAACCTACTGCAGACAGGGCAAAAGTAAACTGTCGCGTGATCACGCTCAGTGACAACTAGGAAAGGTCAAGTTAGCGCCAGACGAGCAAGTTCAAGTGAAGGCTATAGTTCAGCGATTGTCATAGTTCAATGTTTGTGTTCATGCCTCAGACAAGGCATTTGTATAACTGTGCTGGAAGACTGCCAGACGACAGTATTGATGTACTGAGCGAGCAAGTTACGAGAAGTGACTGCTTTATGTTGGTTTTGTGTTTACCTCGACAATAAATGTCCTGATGGAACTCAAAAACCCGATTTCTTCTCTCGTGGACTGTATAGTTCCGTGACATAAACAATAAAGTTCGTTGCAGCGTGCAACGCGTATAGATCTTTGTATTGCTCATGTCATAAATGAATGCATAAATTAATTGCAAATCTACATGCGACAAAATGCCACCACAAAAGCAACTTGTCACCAAGTCCGCATAGCAGTGGAGTAGTAACCACAAGACAAGCGACCGTCTGCATAGTCTCAAGAGAGGCATCACCAGCAGCAACACTCCGAAATGTACTCATAAATTACACAAGTTGGCCGACAATTTTTCTTTCACTAGGTAATCCTCAAATTGGGATATTCTGTAAGTGCTCACTACGAGATGACAGGTTTGCATTCACAGAACATTAGCGTCAATTGCAATATCAAAGCATCGTTCTATGTGTACCTGTCATTCTATGCATGCCGTGATCCTTAACTGGAATAGGCAAGAGAATGGTATCACCGCAGAGCGATAATATTATTAGCAAATAGATAATCCGCCAAAGAAAGTGAGAATACAATTGTATTAAATAGTAAATTAATTTATGTAGATAATGCACATCGAGCTCACAGTGAACTTCATCAATCAACGAATATATTCATTATTAAACGATTCATTCAGCTTTAAAGTAATTACTGTTCAAAATAAGCATGAGCGAATTAAGTTAGAATTCAGAAGAAATTCACTTACCTGTTAATGCAACAGGAGTCGTCAAAAAAAAATTCATTGTGATACTCTATTCGAGGAATTAGACCATTTAAGTTGAACTAGAACTTTCCAGATGACATCAATTTGGAACGATACTTTGTAATCGAATATAACTTCAAGCGGGAGCAAAGAGGTCTCTCGTTATATGTTGACATAACGTAGATTGAAAATATTTCGTATGAACGAATAGGAGACATAAAAAAAGCTTCTTCGCAGTTTTATAGGAACATTGCATTCAATTTGAAAAAAATATCTAGTTGTGGAAAATAGTGTGACTTGCTGAATTTTAGTTGTAGGCACTGAAAGAATTAAAAACAATATTAGAATAATAATAAAAATAAAAGCACAACAATGTGCCGGCAGCAAGTGACAATATTGTTAACTCACATAAATAAAAGCATCGACATTATTTGTCGCATCAAAACTGTTAATTAGTCCATCGATTAACGATAAACTCCAATTAGTTAATACGAATGTTAATTGATCAACGGCAATAAAAAAAAGTCACTATTAAAATGTTCTTGCTATATCTTGCTTTGGGTCTTTGATTCGAATATTCTACGGTAAACAGAGTGAGTGTTTTAAATTGGCACAACAGTATCGCAACAGGTGGCACTTGCCCTTTAAAAAGTGAGAACTAGCTGCAAATCAAAGCAGTCAACGGGATCCGTGTTCAGAGTGGAGTGGACAACTTGATATGTTCAGAGGGCAAAGGCAAAACGGCATCGACGATAGTCACTTTGGGTATCATGATATCACCCTAGCAAGCATTGACAAGTGACCGAATTGAGTGACACCGATGCATCAACAAGTGCCATGATGAGGTTCGATCGAGGCGCGAATAGAACGAGATGTCAACTGAGAGCGATTTGTGAGTTCATTTTATGGCCAAACACTGCGAGAAACCAATCGATCGAGACATCGCCTGACAAGTGAGAAGGAGAAGGAGGAGGCAAGTGCGGCATTGCGTCAATAACTCGCATATGCTCCCAGCTGCCAACAGATGGCACTAGTAACCATTGGTGGCACTCAACTGTTGGTATTATCATTGATTTATCAAGGCAGCATTTACCTGGACATCGTTGGTCTGTGACAAACATCCGATTTGGATGGCACATAGTCACGACAACCTGACTTCAGCACCAGTAAAGTAAAGCAAGTAGGTAACGTTAACTTGTGGTAACTTTACAAGTACCAAATTGACATTACATAACACGCCTGTTGGACAATCCAAAAGAGCATTCCTTTATTCATTTATATTATATATAGCCAAGATAAAGAGAGAAAATTAACAAATTATATACAATATCATATTAAAAATTTTAATCAAATTGAAGAATGTACAAAACAAATATAAAATCTAATAATAACAATAAAATCTTAAATGAATATTTAATATGAATAGAATAGTAAAACATTGGCCTAATATGTTGTAACATAATTTTGTTGATGTAAAATACATCAATGTAGCAATGAATAAGAAAAGCTAATGAATAGAGTTAGTTAATAGAGAACGGAAGAAGGGATGATTATGGTAGAACAGATGCATAAAATATAGATTAGATGACACTTAGTTGACACGGGCCCTTTTGTGCACACGATTGTGGCCACTGCTGTTTCGATTCATCGCCGTCGGATCATTTTCATCGTCTTCTCTGGCGCGTCTGTTGTTTTGCTGATTGACAGCACCAGTAGTGACGGGCGAGACTGTGTCCAGGTATCCAATGGTGAAACAGTAGTATAGATCAGCCATAGCGGAAAATGGCTCCACAGAGGAGAGCTCCTTGAACAGATTGGCAGGTAGATAGTTGGTCAGTGGTCGGCCATTGGTGCCAGCACCGCCCAATTGGCCACTTTCTCCCAAGGGCCTTTCAGGTGCAATCGAAATGAATCGAGTGTCGTGCCCTTTGATATCGACCTTCAGAGTGAGACGGCCAAAATCGAAACGATAGCTTTGCATCAAATGGTTCGATGCTGTGCCAGGCTGTGAGCGGTCAAATATTTGAATGCTGAACGAATCAGCAAGACCATTGTCAAGGCAATAAAAGAATCTCTGCAAATAGTTGATCGAGCGGACAACATGCGGATGGGCACTTCGACCCGACAGAACAGGCAAAAAGATGCGTCGGTGAGGAAGAACCTCGAAGGAGTCCGCGTCGATAAGTCTGCGATAATAGAGAATGTTACACACCACATATGCGGTAATGTGCTTCTTCCAGTTGGCCATTTCCGCGGCGGTCAGGTTGGTTGACATTGTTGAACGTGTTGGAGATTATCTGATAGATACGATAGATTGCTGAGATAGCAATTAGGATGGCGATAAGTAACTGGTGATGACTAGCCAAAGATGGTGGCTCAAATAGAAATGAACGCACTCGAATCGTTATGTCCGTCATGTACGCGCGCAAAACGATTGTGAGAGCAGTGGCACTGGCACACAGCAGTCTGCAGTGCATGATGAGGTTCTATTCCGAGAAATGTCTTCTTGCCGCTCACTAGTCCGCCTCAAGCACTGCACACTCTGCCACCAAGGCCAACACCAACACTGAACATGTGCGCGCGCGTCAGGCTGTCTACTGCGAAATGACGCAATCGGAGGACGGTTCGGGCTAGACTGCTGGGCACCGAAGGAGGCGAGTGCTTGAACAAAACTGATTGCAACTGATCACAACTGCACACTTCATATACGAACTGACTGGTGACAATTGTGCGAATGTACCATTGAGAGTAACATGTGATCGAGACGGAGAGATCGAGTGGTGTCACAGTCGACCCAATGGAGTCACGTTGTCTAGTGCAGCAAGTTGTGCTAACGAGCCACACAGTCTGTCTGGCATGTCGGCCTAATTGTCGGCATGTGCTCTGCGACACACTCGCCCCGTCGGGGGTGGGACCAATAAAGGGATGGACAGGACAGGCCACTGACCGATCTAAAGTGCACTGCATTCGTTGTTTACGGTTATACAGCTGTTCGACAACAAGTGGTATTAACACTGTTAACACTGCCTTAATTGAAATTGAGTGCAATAAGATTGTCAATTGAATGATTACGGCTTTTGCGATTACTTAGCATTAGCTAATTGATTTTTAAAAGTTTAATAGCTTCTTTGGTAATTGTCGGTGTTGACGTCATACGGTTCTTACCAATGCTTCAAACAAACACCGACCGCTCCAATTGTTCACAAGTGCGATACCCGAAGAAAAGGAGCCCAAACTACCCGCAGCAGTGCAGCAATACTTGCACTTGGAGAATTTAACCTTGCACAAATATATCGTGTTAAGCACTACGTGCTCTGTGTACAAGGTCACCATTGGTGACTCACCAATAGTAATCGAGACGGTCAATTGCGTTCGGCAAAAGTGATCGACCACTTTGCCTTGCCCGAGCTAATTCGAGACTCGCATCTTCCCGACAAGTTGGCCAGCATTCGATCGATGTGCCATCCGAACATTATTCTCACCGATGCCATACTCACAAGCTTTCAAACTACTCGACAATTATCAGCGAGTTTGCCAGTGAAGTTGATCTGACCGAATACATCGAAAAGACAGGCGTCGATTCTGCCGATATGAATTTGTCCAAAAAGTGGTTCTGCGTTCTGTGTCCAATGCACTCACTAGTTTAAGACCAAGCATAAATTCTTCAGTCGAACAGTATAGGCCATTTTCAGATTTAGCAGTTATTCTATTCAAGTCCATTGCAATTCCAAGGCATTGAAATTTTTGAAGCAAAAATACTTCAAGCTTTGCGTCAGTCGAACCGAGGCATAAGTGAACAAAATACTTGATTTTGCCATTTCAAAGCCAAATTGTCGATTGTACACGGCACCAGCCTCGATGATACACTCCCTACATTTGCCAACCATGGCCGACAAGTTGACAGTGCTGTATTGGCAGGCGATAAGCCACCAACTTGAGGCGCTTCTTGAGGAAACATAATTGGCTGCAGGTAAAGTGACTTCTTTTGGTAACCTTGGCACCGGCACAACTTGTCCCATCTCATTCGATGCAAGCACAACAGCAAATAAGGGATTGATGCTATTTTTTGTTGTTTACACCATCGTTGGTATTCATAGGACGGTCTTGTGGTAGCACTGGAGCATTCACCGGTGCTGGAACATCAAGGCACACTGAAAATTTTGGAAGTGCATTCAAATTAGGTTGAGCGGCCAAATTGTTCTCAACATTTTCGATCACTTGGTTGTCGGCCACTGCTCTGGCAGGTTCAATTTCAGGTTGTTGGTCAACTGGTACAACAGCAACAAGTGGTTCAGCATTGTTTTGACCATTCAAAACTCGTGCAGGAGGCAAAATGTCCTCGTGGTCACCACCAACTTGATTGACAGCTGTCCTAGGACCATTTAGGACCAAGGCGGTTCAGGTGTGATAGGACACAGCGGCACGGCATCGTTCGGCACCATTCGGTTTCCTTCCATTCCGTCCACTACTTGCCGAGCATGTTCAACTTGTTCCCTATATTGATTGCGCTGATTGTTACAAATAAACAAATTGTCATAACGCGGTGCCATTTTGACGTGTCAGAACATTTCCTGTGTCTACGGTAAACCCTGAGCTGTCGATCCATTGGGACGCACCATTGGGCGAAGTAAATTGAATAATTCCTACTCGGGTATAAATGAGAAAGTTGATTGGCCACGAGTTCGGGATGGAACGATTCACCCACGGTCAATGATGATTGGCTCTTGTGGGCCTGGTGGAGGTGGAAGTGGTGCATTGACCAGTGGAACTTGTCGGTTTCGAGATAGATTCGAGGTGGTCGGTGCTGGCAAAAGTTTGGTGGGAATACGCCAAGTGGATTGATCTGTGCCGGGTAAAGGTATGCATTAGTTGCAATGCCAACTCTTCGCAGTTCACTCATACGATTTGGATGAATCAAAATACGATTCTCGTCATTCATGATGAGTAAACAAAAAATTAAATGCAACAAATCTAAATAAATAAATATTGATTCGTGATCAAATTAATTGTCAGGTGGGATCCGCATAAAAAAGCACCGAAATAAAGCTATAAACACGAAGAACAAAGTTGATAGACAAATTATTAATAATAATTTGGAATTAGAGAAAACAAGACAAATGAAAAGAGCGCGTTCAAATGAGACTAGCTAAACACGATTGATTACCTTGAGGCATGTCATGAGAATTCTTCGAAGCGTGAGCCGAGACAAACAGAGTGCCACACACTGCCGTAGGATGAGCACACTCGCAGTAAATTTCGACGGCCAAATTAGAAAATAGATACTGCTCCCAACGGGTCTTTAATGAATCCAGTTGATACTGAAAGTAAAGTTTCGATCAAAATAATAATTTTAGAGTCAAACAATCCAATTACCTTGCATTGCATTCCAATTGCATATTGATCCAGCGACTGCATCTTGCCCGTATAACGAACCATCCTCTTGCAGGCACACAATGTCGGTAATGGTCACCTTGTTCTGTCTTTTCTTCTCGCAGTCGTGTGTCAAACATTGCAGCAAACACGGGCAACCGAACAGCCAGAATAGTCTTGTGCACTTACTTTCCATCTTTACCGACAACCAAAAGTGGCATCACCAACATGAAATGCAACATGAAATCCACGGTGGGCAGTACTATCCCAACTACACACAAAGCAAAAACACACGCCACTGCACATGACTAGAAAAATAGAATTGGATATTAGATCACCTAACCAAACATACCATTAGATACCATATGCTCAATTTGGTTCACGAAAAGTGGCCCTGAAAAGGGCCGTTTGTAACTTGGAATCATCTTCATTCTTCACCAAATCGCCCTCTTCTTCTACACTACTCGTTCTTCCATCTTCATCAACTCCAAAACGACATCTTCAATAGTGATGCGTTCTTTCGGTGCATCAGCCAACATAGACGAGAGCAACACCTGCCATTTGGGCTTGAGCACGCGCAGGTCATTCAAACCGGCATACGAATTGGCACCGGTGAGCATCTCGAAAAAGACGACCCCCAGGGCCCAGATATCCGCCTTGCGGGGATCAAACGGTGGAGGATCATTCCTCTGCTCGGCCGGCAGCTTTTCAATCCTCACCTCCGGCGCCTGGTATCCCACTGTGCCCATGAACTTGTTGCACATGACATTGGCGGGCCGGGCACAACCGAAGTCGCCCAGTTTGACTGTCCACCTCTTCGTCGTTGCATGCTGGAACATAAATATGTTTTGCGGCTTGAGGCCGAGATGGGCAGAGGTGATCGTGTTGTGCATGTGGTCCAGTCCGTTTGCCAGCTGACTGAACAGATACCAGGGTTTGCCCAAGCGGGTGTACATGTACTTGCGCATGTCGCACTTGCCCTTTGGCATCACCATCACGGCACAACCAAGTAGTGGAAACACACGAGTGCAATCACCGTACGCGTACGCGCCCATCACATCGTCGTGCTTGAGGCCATTGAGGACACCGACCTCCATACGCATCGCATGACGCACCGCGGTACGACTATTCGGGTTATTGGTCGTGTCGAAATGGACCACCTTGACAATCAACTTGGACGGAGTGATAGTGTCCGGTGGGGAGTGGTACATTTGATAGAACTAGATTTGGAAGATAAACACAAGTCTATATATGATATACACAACATTTTATGGCACTTACCAGTGCATAGTGTGTTTGCCCGAACTTCTTGTGCCAAGAATAACCGGCAACCCACAAGTTCGTCAGCACCTTCACCGAGCAGTGACCTTCGTATGCTGACCAATTTGGACGACGATCATTTTGGACTTGAGACATGGTTGGTTGGTTAATGAAGGTGATTAGGCCCAGAAACAAGCGAGTCGGCAAAAAGCTGAAAGGCAAGTGAAGTGAAAGTTTCACTGTGAAACACGCGTGCAGTGCAGCCCGAGGCAGCTATGTTTGCAACAAACGACATCTGTGAACACCGTTGAGCACATAGTACAAAGTAAATACAAATATGTCATTTCTGTCTTTAGTAAACAGTTTACTATTCTCATTAACGATTATTATTGACGACTTCGCTGTTGTGTTATTTGAAGAACAGTATCGTATTCTTTCGATTGAAATCATCTCGGTCTGGCAATGACGTTACGCTTGGCGAATTTGTCAATTTGCTCGCGAACACAAAACACACAAACATTCAAACATTGAACGAGCCAAATTTGTTTAAACTTCTATTTAAAGGTATATCATAATATTTTATTTTCCAAATCTAATTTTAAATACGAAATAGGATATTTATGTACGAATGCGAAGGCGAGCATGTCTCAAGGCATTTTCCTGAACGACGATCGTTGAAAGAAAGAAAGAAAGAAAATAAAGCCTATTCCAACTTGGAATTTCCGAGTCATAATTCGTCTTAGAAAAAATATTATAAGATGACAAATAGCTGCCGAAAGTTGCGGATTGGTATGTCTGTCATTACATTGCATTGGGAAGGATATGATAAAGTGCATTTTGAATCTTTGTCTCCCAAAAAGGCTTTCCACCGGCTCAACTACTTTAATTTCTGAAGATTCTTCTGAAGATTGGACAAATGTTTCAATTGCTACCACTAAAGGAAGACTCTCCTGTGAGTATGTTTGCTGATATGTCAGTCTAAATTAACTCGAAGTTATATATATCATTCTATTTATATTTTTATCTGTGAAAGAGAAAGAAAAGAAAGGGAAAGAGACGCACTAACCTAACTCCACTGTACATGTGCTGTATGCGCCAATTAGGTAACAAAAAGGCTTTTTGACAACAACTTATCAAAAGCGGGCCGATGCTTGTCCTGAACTGGTCGGCTCACTTGTCAGTGGTTGATGAGTGATTGGCTCTAATGGTTGGCTTGGTTGGCATGCTTATTAATGTGCGTATCAATGGAAATATTCTCAACTCGGATGCACACTGAATGAAATTGCATTCTTTGAGTGCTCAACAGGATCTTGTGTTCGGGTATGTTTACAATACAATGTCTTCAATAAATTGACCTCTTAATTGTTTTACTTTTAGCTTACTTTTACTGTCAAGTTGGCGTTGAAGGTGGCCGGCGAATTTGTCGATTGCACTTTGCTTTGTCCCAGTGATGCAACTAAAGAGGTATACACTTCATGCATGTCGCCAATGTTAATAATAACTCTCTTCCATTTTGTAGTTTGTTCACATTGACATTCTTTTTGGGCTACAGGCAAATTTGCCTTTCTTCCAGCAAATGTACCAACCCGAACACTCTGTTGTTGCCATGTCGAGCATCACTTCACTGGCGCAGCATTGTCTTGCCTACATGATTGGTCACTGTAACCCAAGTAATGTGTCATCAAAGGGCCGGTGCTCTCCTCGGTGGAAAAGTTTGCTAATGCGCGGATGGCAAGAAGTACTTTCAGAATTATATTGAGGATAACTTTTCCATCACCTTTACCAAGAAAACACAAGTTCGTTTGAAATGTCAATTTAATTTATTGTACTATAAATGCGATCTAATAAATAATAAAGTGATTGTAAATGAAATCTACATGTACACGGAAGCATTGCAATGCCATGGCCAGACAGAGTGACCGATCGGTGCAGATGGGATAATGAAACGTTTGTAACTCAAACTGATTATAGCGCACATTTGTTTGCTTCATTGCATTGAGTATTGAAAGTACTGGCGAGTGACGCTAATGAGGCGTCCTCAAATGAACAATGCACATTGTACTCGGGCATACATTTTACGGGCACTAGCGATGGCCAACACCAATTTCTTGCACCCCAGTACTCTTCAACAGTCTACAGCTGTAATCAATGTTGATCGCCGTCTCCTGCTTGTCGCCAGTCAACACCCAAATATCAATGTCAGCCATCATGAGCGTCTCATGAGCTTCGCTTCGGGCACTCCTTCCTGCAATTTGTCCTCAATCGCAGTCACACCAAGCAGTGTCAGTGTTCGACTCCATCTCCGACATCTGTTCATTGAGATACTGATCAAGTGACTTGACCTCAGCATTCACTGAGGCTGTGTAGGTAAACATTGGTCCGTTGTCCGAGTTTTTCACTGGTCAGGCAATGAACGTGTGACAAACAGCCAGCAGTATCACAAATTCACGAATCTTCTCCCAGGTCTTTTCGTTCTTTCATATAATAGAAATTAATCGATTCAAATTTGGTCTGATCAAATATTCTACCCGAAATGGCACACATTTTGAAATTAATTACGTTGCGTACGTGTCATGGTGCAAGGACAGAATGTAACGAACCTAGAAAGATTCAAATAAGCACAATTAGAATGTGTACATAGTCAATTCTGAATTGACAATTCGTGTTAGCACACCATACCTGCAGGTCTGATCTATCTCCTCATTCAAATTGGATGTCCTCGTTATTTCGGCCGTGTCCCTTTCCTCGCAGTTCATCTCGAGATAACAGTTGATGAAGTGTGCCTGTATGAATCGCATCAGTTTGAGTGATACATTGGGTATTTGCTGAAACAGAACAGTGCATAGAAAGAATATGTTTGAGTAGTGATGAAATTGTTCAAACAGAAAATGAGAAATGAACAACAGGTGAAGGTGTACTTGGCGGTGGCCACTGAGTGGCCACACAGCAATCTATCGCACAACAAGCAAACAACAAGTCTTTTGACTACCGATAAATCAAGGTGTACTCCTCAATAAATAAGCCAACCAAATAATCGTTCAATGAAAGTGTCAAACCATCCTAAGTTGTGTTCGTGTGAGTACTGTGCCGGTTGTCAATGGACAATGAATCACTGTCAATGATCGTCGATGGTATGTGTGACCATAGCTTTACCATGATGGTGGTAGAGATGTGTGATGGGTGCCACCATGGCTTGCAAGCTCAAGCAGCAGCAGCACTAATGGCCATTGACAATGGCATTGTGAGAGCATGTGCTTCAGCCTTGTCTTTGCCTAATCCATTGTCTCACAGGTGCACCATGTCAGTCGAGTCACACCACAACTAGAGCCGATCTCAAGCATTCTTCATCATCACCCTGAGGCCACTGATTACTGTGGCCATTTGGCGGCACTGAGGACAACACAACACAGGTGTACCATTAAAGTGATCCTCTACTCTGACCTATGCTAATGGCCACAGTCTCGATTGGACGTATTCGTGACAATGCCATCCTGGTCGGCTTCATTCAGTTCACAAACAAACGAGAGCACACCGGAAGGCGAGTGCACTAGACTAGAACACCAAGAGCCTTTACAACAAAAAACAGAATCACTCAAGAAGTGATGCATTCCACCTGAGTAGTCCAGTTGGCGCCCAGCATTACAGTCAGAGCTGCTGACTGCAGAAAATCCACTTCACCTCAGCCAGTTTTGTCTCATGCGAAAACAGAATTTAATGTTTTTGTAAACTATCAAGTGGAATGAGACCTGTCAGTGTAACTCAGTAGGATCGCGACAACTTTTCAAAACGAATAAACAGTGGCGTCGAGTGCTTAGAGACATTGTCGGTGTTGGTGTGAGGCGGGCAGTGGCGACTTGCACGAATTATAATTGTGTCAGAGAAAATGATCGCTATAGCAGAACAGTCGCAAGTGTAGCCACTGACAAAGTGAGCAAAGATGCGCCCGGCAACGAAACAAGACAATTGTGCCAAGTGGGTGTGTCACTCGTGCACTTGGCTATTTAATGAATGACCAACATTTAAATCGACATTTACAGACAACGAAATTACATAAATATACAGACAGACTGAACAATAAAACAAACATAAGAGAAACTGACATTGGCGAGCAGTGTCTGTGTGCGTGTGATGCATCTATAATAAACGAGACAGGTAGAGGCAAAACTATGAGAGGTAAAATTTGTCATCTCGAGAGGCAAAGGGTGTGAGGTTAGAGTTTGGAAAAGAGAGGCACAATGTACAACGAATGCGAAATGATTGCCACAGTGAGCAAACATTTATCCGGATATAGGAAACAGTGACAGGTATGAGCAACCCCACAGTCCCAATGACTTGACCATAACACCTAACGCATGCTTTATATCAATCGGTATGGACACTGGTGCAGATATAGCTCAGGTATGCATTCCAAATGATCAACTGGTTCGAATTTTATTACGCCAACGGGCAAAAAGTGACCAATAAGTGGTGAGTAACATTCACTATTCAAATATTGCAATACAAATGTCATCACAATCATTTCACTGAATGAGTTTTTTGTTTGCAGCTATTTTCCTCAGGTTACATCGAGCCCAGAGTCAAGAGTTGCAATAATGGTGAACGGGATGCGTTGCATATGGTAATGGGTCAGTTTATCGCCATTTATCAATGGACACAAGTCATCGATTGCATTGTTCAATATTATTTAAAGTGTGTGTAGTGCCACAATCATGATTGCAACATGATGATGCAACTTTGTCACAACTTTGGGTCTTCATTTTCTCATTAGTTTGTGGTCGATGTTAACGAAGCTCAAAGTACATTTGCACTTGAAGTAAGTGTTCACAGTTAACGCATACGCCTTGTTATTGTCATTTACTTTGAGGGAAAGCAACGCAAAGCAATGCACTTTTCGATCGACTTCTTCTTCTTTAGTCTCTGTTCTGACTGACATTGTCAAAATCCTCATTCATCAATACTCAACTCGACGTCATGGGCAAAACACCATTCCATTACTTGCCAATGGGTCACCATTCGTGGTGCTGTTGTTACCTCGGCACTGACAACCTTTTACGGAGTACTCTCCTCGGTCAGAATTACCAATTAGTATTGTGAGGGGCGCCTTCTTCACTGTCCGTAATCGCTTCTCACCGAATCGACCGTGCACATCAATTTGTGCATTTGAAAAAACAAAACAATGTCCCACACTCAAAGGCCTGGAAATGCCGTCTGGTCACTTATTGGAAGCAGTTCTTCTTCTCTTCCTGGTATACCATTATATGTATACATATTCTTCTTCAACTTTCCCGAACTGCCAGAGTGGAACATTCCTAGTAGCGATTTCAGAATGTTTGGTGTATTCTTTGGAGGATACTTAAAGAGGAGGTTGACGTGCACTGCTTTGCACAACCGTACGGCATTACGTGTCCACTCAACTATTGTCAACTATGTATACATGGTATTATTATCGAACAATATTGTTCATTGCATTCATGCTGTCTGGTGGTGATGGTGGCAGTGATCGGCAATGGTCACACAATCTTACTTACCACAATTCGAAAGTTGTTTTGAGCAATGCTGACCACTAACAGGCTTATTTCCTCAATTGGAATTTACCACATTATCGTACATAGCTACATTGGTAATGCTATATGTGCACACGATACAAATCGCTATCAAACAATAAGCAAACAGTAGAGCAAAAATTGAAATGAATTAGTTTAATAATAAATTGTTTGCTGTCTACTCAGTGTTGCTTGGGTCGCGTACTTCGGGAACCTGGATCTCCGAAGAGCCAGCAGGATCGGACATTTCCTCTTACTGGCTCGGCTGAGCATTGAGCACGCAGTCCAGCTTGACTTGGCGCACTTCAGCATTGCTGCCAAACTAGAAAGATCAATTATGAAGTGATTTGTGCAGTGCACGGCGAGGGAGTGAACTTACCAGCTCGGCCACTGACTTGTCTCCTGAATCGTCACTGGTCACCCATTGCACCAGGAACTTCTGTTTGCTGGCGATGAAGTGGGCCACTTGGCTATCGCTCTCCAGTGGACGCATGAGCACCGTCACAGTGGCTCTTTGCTCAGGAGCAATGACACCTTTCGAGGGCTTCGCCAAATAGTAGATTGGCTCGACAGTCTTCACTTTGAAAGCGATCACTTGAGCAGTTGGATTGTGCAGATGGATCTGAACGATCACCTTTCGAGTGAAAGGACCTAAAGTGCATAAAAGTGGGCATTAGTGCTGGAGAGAAAGTCAAAGGCAAAACTTACCGTTAAACTCGAGTTTGTTCGGTTCGACCACAAGTTCGTTGTTCATTGTCGACTTGGGTGATTGGCTGACGGAGTGCACACGAGCTGACTGACGGAGAACACTTATGACACCAAATCAAATCACATATAGCCAACCAAAGAGAAGGCCATCTATTTATAAATAGCAATAAAAACTTAAGAACTTGCAAATTCGAATTAGATAAGCCTTTGAACAAGACTTCATTGTCGAACAAAAGATTCTCGAATGTATCAAGTTGGCAATGGCACAATTGAGCTAAATGTGTAACAAAACAAAGTGTCTATGTGCACTTCACTGCACTGCATTAAATGGCGCTCTTTGCAAACTTGCCAACAAATCGTATTAATGGCATCTCAGTCTTAGAACTAGGCAACTCACTAATTGCAATTCGACTGTATTAACTGTCGCATTGTTATTAGCTTAATAAGAACAATTTATAGTCTAAAAGTCAATTTAGCACAATTTGGCCCAAATCAAGTGGCATTGCCAATTGATCGTTGTACTCAGTTTGATACCGGGAGTTTATGCCATGCTACCTAAGTCATGGGCAAGGTAAGGTGAGACACATTTAAGTGTTTGGTCCAGAAGAGGGTGAGGGCAGTGATGCACAGTAAGTTGCGAGCATTGTCCAATGCATTGTCTTTGTGTCGATCGGGCCATAGTTCTTGCCAGTAAAGACGAACGAGAGTTGTGCAATAGTGAATTCGGAGGAATAGATTGACTTAGAATTTTGCATGTTCTAGTAAATGGCTTTGAGAAGTTGATATGAGTTCGAAAGATTAACCAATTGCAAACTCTCCCAAAATGGCATCGTCCTAGGTGTAATTGGTGTTGTTGGCGGGCAGAAGTGGCAAATTGTGCCAGCACGTGCCGAACGGTTAGAAAGTGTAATAGTTGGTCGTTCATGAACATCATTACCTCATCCAGTTGTTAGTCGTACATGCACTCGCCCTAAATCACCAGAAAACGTAAGCCGGGAATGTTTTGCCAGATGCCGAACACATTACAACTTCCTTTTGACGTGACAAACTTTTTTTTGAACGACCACCAAAAGCACGTCGACAAGTGGAAAATGTGCCAGCTATTGTGTGTGCTGTTGGTACCGGACCACTGGAACCTAGGAAGTGAGGTGTGAAGTTTAATAGAAGCACCAGTTTGATGAGCCAGCTGAAGGTAACATGTCAGTTGCCTGACAATGGTCAAGTCTTTACCGTTAAGAGTTGGTGGTGTGGCCGAACTGACAGTGGATACAATGTACGGCAAGGAAATTGATGTTGACTGGGCGGTCGATAGGCAAATGAACTCAAAATGCCACATGTTGGATGGGTTGAATTGAAAGATCGATAGAGTTAGAGTGATGAGCAACATTTCGGAGGGCTTCTGTTGACCCATGCACAGAATGAAATTAGACTTATTCTGTAGGTCGTCGTAGCACGCCTGTAGAGTATAGAAAATTTAGTTTATACATTCTGGGGAGACACCGACAGCACAATAACACAATCGGTAGCAAAGCAAACTATTTCACAGAAAATAATTGGTAATTTGCTTCACACTGCTTGTGTGATCAAATTAAACGGCAGTCAAACTGAATGAAATGGTTGAGGAGAGTTCTACCCCACATTCACCAAACTAGTACTTCGACTTAAATGTCAACTTTAATGTACTTCACAATACACAAATTGTTCTAGATTTTACGTTTAAAGTATGGAAGCTTCTCAAGTGGTGCAGTGACATTTTTACAACCTTTCCACCAGAATATCTTTCCCCACGGAAATTGATACATTCGCAGGGTGGGCAGAAGAACGGCCCGTTCTCGTTGGCCCTGCACAGGTAGCACTGGCGCTACCACAATATCGTTGCCAATCATGAATTGGACATCGATTGTATAGGTCCTCGTGTCATCTGGTGCCGAATATCACAATAGACCAATTATTGGACTGCCCTCGGACACTCGCTTCTTGGCCATTGGCCATTTCGACATTTCTTGGTGAGTGCCGCACTGCTTGGCACTAAATGACGATTTCTATAGAAGCTGTCCATCGCCACTTAGGATGTACTTGATGTATTGGTGTTGTTGAAACCTAAATAGGTTTGAAGAAAGTTAAATAGTTCCAATATGACTCGAAATTACTCACCAACTCGTATTTATGACCTCATAAAGGAAGCACACACCTCTCGGTCAGTGATTTGATTTGCCAGCGAATCGCGCCATCGTGCCACAAAAAGAGTAATGTCCATTTACGTAACTACTTTTGGTGGAAATCTCCGCTGAAATTTCCACTGAGCTCTTCTTCGACAGTAACTTACAAACTGTGCCATTCATAAATTCATACCATGTCTATAACAGCGCATAAAC
The DNA here is from genome assembly GCA_023373905.1 of Rhizoglyphus robini. Taxonomy (NCBI): domain Eukaryota; kingdom Metazoa; phylum Arthropoda; class Arachnida; order Sarcoptiformes; family Acaridae; genus Rhizoglyphus; species Rhizoglyphus robini. The sequence goes on from JAKIJQ010000003.1 coordinate 7,225,469, forward strand.
ATGAGGTTTCTATCACAGAGATTGCACTGAGAAATATAGATAATCTTGGCGACCACACAACACAACACAACACAACACAATCATTGAGTCATTTTGTAACTATTTCCCACCTTTGGTGGCACCAAATGCTCTTCTCCGTACAGAACCTATACTATTGCATGAATTGCTTGCAGCCGAGAAGGAGGAATCGAGAATGTGGTTGCGAGCTGAGATGGGCAGACTCGTGGGCCCAATGCTCGATTCGATGTTCAGCAGACTCGAAACCAAACTGACCTATCGTCTGGGACGAAGACAATCGGGTGATGCTGGTGCTCATGCACAGGTGGTCAACCCAATTTCAAGTCACCACTTTGAATCACCAAATCTCCGAATGCATCATTATGAGTCTTCTATTTCACAACGCTCTACTGCAACTGCTTTCTATTCACCTTTCGACTCCATCTTTGTCTCACCCCAACCAACATTTCGTAAACACTGACAGCTCTAACCAACAGCCAAATGGGCCATTGCATTTCGATCCTATTTCCCACAAACCAGCCTCAATTCAGCCTTTCGTGCAATCGACTTCATCCACAAATTCGCAAAACAACTTTGAATATCTGCCCGCCCAATTGATCAGTGAAGGAACCAATGCTCCACCAATGCCAACAGATTTGGCTCATTGTGATGCACCATCTGTGTCACAAGTAAATTCTATTCCCGATCGACAACTCAGGTAAATAGCTCAATCTCTAATATTTCTAATAATAATATTTAAATTGTATATACTTCACTTTTCTACAGTCAATCTCAACCTGTACCGATAGAGGAATTTGAAACAAATTCAAACAAACAAATTCCATCGTCTTCGAATGCAACCGACTCGTACGAACAGTCAAACCTCAATTTGGCCAATCGAGATAGTCGTGGTGAATCCGAGGCGAACGATGAGACAGTTAGTGCTATAGCAATGCTCCATCAATGTCATCAGATCTGGCTGCATCTTTGCCACCTCCCAATGCACAAGTCCAGTTGAGTCCTAATTCGAACCAAGAGTTATACTGCAGGTAAATAGCTCAATATATATATCGTATAGTATCGAACAAGAAAATGCTCGGGTCGCAAGCGACCCTCGCAAGGCGCTAACGCGCCAACATCCCGCCCCACCCACCATCAGCCCATTCCCAACCACCGCACCACACCCCCTCTCCACCTCCATACCACGGTACCACCCCCAATAATCCCATTGGAGAGTCTTTATGAAATACCAATTGTGGCCAAGGATACCGAAATCCCATTGGATAATCGTTCCAATGAAGCAATTGTTGATAAAGACTTGAATTCGTCAACTTTCTTCAACTGGACCCTTTCCAATCGTACTTGACATGTTATTAGTAGTTTAAACGGAACCTTTTCCTTTGACGTTGATTTAAATCACATTTAAATTTGAAGTCAATGATGAGTTGATTATTCCGAGTAAAAGATACGTTTAAATCACTTAAAGTGTGATTCATGCCATGCTGACATTAATCAGAAATCATCGATTGGTTTGATTCAATTGGAATACAGTTGCACATGATGGGAAATGTGATGTGTGCTGGTTGAATTAAACTTGTTTAAAAAAATCAACACTCTGAACACAAATAGAAGACAGCACAAACTACACATAACAGATTGCAAACCTCGAAACAGTGATGTGGTGCAATGGATATTGTCGTTATAATGATTGAATCAATGTGTTGATTATTTTTGAGTTGGTTTTGAGATGGTTGGTTGAGTTGATAACAAACTGAAGTAGTCGGTCAGCCTGAATGTTTACATTCAAAACATTCCGTGCAACGCGGGCCCGTTCTGTTGTCTGCATGCAAAGCTGCGTTGTTAGTTGAGCGTGTATCTGTGTGCTGCGTGCTTACTGCTTTCTGTCTGTATGTGTGCGCTTACACGCTTTTGTGTGTGTGTGTGTGTGTGTGAGGCAAACAATCGGTGAATGATGAACAGATTCACCGATATTTTATAACGGAGGAGAGAGGTCTGTATTATTTTAGAGGTAAGTAGATATAATTAAATTAAATTATTTCATTTTACTTTCAGTGCCGAGTCGAGAATGTTCGTTGGCATCAAGGTGGAAGTCGAGGCCACTCCAAACGAACCATCGAATGCAACTGACTCGAATGAACAACTCAACCAAAGTGTTTAGGATCACAATGAGGAATATGACGATGAATGTGTCGATGGAGTGAATGATGATGTGAAGATAGAAATCAAAACAGAAATCAAAGAGGAATTTGATGAAGATGCAAATCAAACAGGAATTGTCCGATGATGATTCCTTCAATGGAGTTGAGATTAAACAAGAACTGTCTGATGATGATTCGACTCGACCACAGGACATTGAACAGTCTGCTGTGAAGCGTGAACAAACTGACGAAATACAATCAAACGAAGTGAACGATCTGATTAACTAACAAGAAGACAGCACAAGCAACGAAGAATCTCCTCGTGCTGCAAAGAGATCGAGAATGAACACAAACGAAGTGATCAATCAGGACAACCACAATGCTGGTGAAGGGACTTCTGGTTTGGCATCTACCGGACAAGCAGCAGCACAACTCAACACAGAAGGTGCCCAAGGGAAGCAATTGTCAATGACAGGCTTCGATGTCTCCTGGCAGCATGTCCCGATACATTTCCCGAAGACCAGCTCAATCGACACATGTTGGAGAAGCATTCGATTGGTCCGAATCGATGTCTGGTCAAAGATTGTGATCAGTCTTTCGATAACACGTGAGTTTTGATTTGTTGGATCTCTTTAGCTAAATTCTTGTTTTTGTAGTGTTTATCTAAGACAACACAACCGAGAGGTTCATTCAGATATTACCGAGTGGCCCTGTAACAAATGTGACAAACGTTACAACACTTATCAGTCTTTGTACAGTCACAACGTCAACAATCATCAACTCGGCCATTTTCAATGTTCATTTGCCTCGTGCACATTCGAGGGAGATTGCCGAGCAATAGTGCACAATCATTACAACAATAATCACAAGCGATTCAAATGTGAACGTTGTCCCTTTGAAGCACCGAGTCACTCCAAGCTGAAGATACACGAACGAATCCATTCTGGCACTAAGCCCTATCGATGCACTTTGCCTGACTGTGACTATGCTGTAGCACGGAGAAGTGATTTAGTGATTCCCATTCGACTGACTCATTTCAAACTTCCTCGATCTATGAAAGAGCAGGAGCGTCTCAACCGATGATCGTAATCCAAATGATTTCATCCAAGTGGACAATCAACTGTTGGCTCGTCGTCTTCAATGATCGATCACTTTGTGTATCAATTTAACACTTTCTGTATATTAATGTCTTAATTTTTGCTCAAAATATATGTCATGTCAGAATAGATTTTTAGACTTAAATTATTTAATTAAAATATTTAAAAATTAAATTATTATTTTAAAATTAGAAAAATTAGCTAAAATCATTATAATTCTCTAATTTAAATTAATTTAATTATTTGACTTATTTTTCAAAAAAAAACATCTAAAATAGCCAAATAATTTAGTAAATTATCTAAAATAATATCAAAATTGACATATATTTCAACACTACAATCACTTGTATACAATGTGACTTGTTTTAATTTTACAAATTAAAATCTATAAATGTAAATCAGTCAGTAGAAAAATTGTTTTATTTAAATTCAAAAGTACAGAACATTAAACCCATTCAAAATGAATCGAGTTATTCGAGTCGACGCTGAATCAAATCGTCGTCCACCTGAACGAACTCGTTCGGATCACGATCGTCCACAATGTTGAGACGTCGTTGCTGCTTGAGAGTTGGTGGCAAACCAAAGTGTTGCATTCGAATGTGCCGACCAACATGGGAACGCTTCTCCGAAGAGAAACCACATTTATCCCAGGTACAGCCGAATGGTTTGATGTTCAAATGAATGCGCTCGTGTTCGGCCAAACTGAAATCCGCAGCAAATGATTTGCCACATTGGGGAAACTTGCACGTGTGTTGGTTCGAGTTGCCAGTAGATCGATTCCTCTTCTGTTTGTTGCCAGTTTGATTTGTGGATTTGCGCTTACGACTAGTTGAAGTGGATGGCTGGCTTCGATCCACACCATCACGCAACAGATTCGCTTGTCGATCCAAAAATTCTTTATACGAAACAGTGACCACCTTCGGATCATTATCGAATGTTTGATCGTTTCCAGCTCGTTTCCAATTCACAGGACGATTGCCACCGAAACTTGCCTTCATCTTAGCCACCTCAGTGCGCACCAATGTGACACGTTGATCGATCCATTGGTTGATTTCGTGTTTCACTCGTTCACCATTCACCACCAGTTGAGAGTCAAATCGAGACAAAAACGAACAAAATCGGTTCAGAACAGCCATTTTGCTGATGAATCGCGAAGGAATTACTTCACTCAACAGTTTTCAACAGTGAGTCAACACGCAACAAACAGCTTTTGTCGACAACAAATGTGCGGCTATTTCTATTTACTTATTTCAGACTGAGCGCTCTTCGATTCCTCGTCGACTTTTCGGTGGATCGAAAACAGAGTACGTACGTAACTCTCACAGTTCAAAAAATGATCATGTCCCCACTGCCCCCAATTTTTACTGCCCCAGCCACCGACCAAACACTCTAAAAACTAACAGAGTGTGAATTTGTGCATTTCAAGATCAGCTGTTGACATCCAAATCAAGCAGTTTACTCAAAATAACTATGTATAACTAACATCACTCTTACCAGAAAATGAGAAAAACCGAAAATCGCAACCATTTGCCTAGGAACCGGGGCAAATGTGGCTCGACTGGCGCAAAGGATTTAATGGATAGCTGTTTGGAAGAAGAGAGTGATTAAATTATTTTATTTTTAAAAATTTTATTTTCTCACTGTTTTGATGTTTTGTGTGATTTCACTCGTCTTCACTGGCGAGAAAATCAACTTCTTTTCCAGGAATAGTGCCCGTTTGTGTACCCGTACGGTATCCTCACCCGAAGATACTGCTCAAAGTGATTGACTGATAGTCAAAAAGGGGTTGTGGTCGTCACCGGCCACTTCTGGATGATCGCCAGGAAGACAGACAAGTCCGAGTTGGCAAAATCATCCTTTAAACACACCAACCTCAACAATATCTGGCCGGGTATTGTCATTTCATCTTCCCGCACAATCTCTTCCACCGGTGGCTCTCCAACGTTAATGGTATTGTACGGTTATGGTCATTGTTTGACTAATTCTAGCCTTCTCTCTCCTCCTTACACTCAGGATAGTGAATCTCATTCTGTGATATTGATCTGCGGTTCAATTTTTGTTTGACTCGCAACAGGAGATGCGCCGAGGGATTACCACACGGCTGCCGGTGAAAATTGAGATCGATGCCGTATACAACATCAAGCCTTGGCCCTAGGGACTCGTAGAAGGTGAAGAGATATTGACACCCGAGGAGCGAGGTCTCGTGTTATTGAGATATTGAGATGACTCAATGAGTATATCATATGACCGACTATGATAATGTGTGCTGCTCGGGTGTAGCTGCCGATCTGTCAAAAGTTTTGGCCATTTATGGTGGTGACCGCTATGAAGATTTCGTATATTCGGACCGACGCGGTTTGCATTGTTGGGTGGCCGATTAACAAGTTCGTAAACTGGTGGGCAATTCTCGGGACCTCTGGCCAACTTTATCAACATCTTCGACTGTGGCCAGTTCATGGCAAAGAAGGTGTTGAGATCGATGGTGGCCGGGACATTTACCCTTCTATTACCCGATCCGTGCATATCATCCACAAATGCTATGATGAATTGATGTTTCAGGATGAATCAGGATTTCCTCTGGAGCAAACATCAGATTGAGATGATGATCAATCTGTAACAGGACGTGGAGTAGAATCACTCAACAATCTGGCTATGAGGAACAGTGTCAACCGATGGAAGGCGCTATGTAACATTTCTCAACTACGGCAAACAAAATCGTTAGGTGAGTGCACTTCTTTGTACATTCTTCTTTAGCATTATAATGCTAATTAGCTATTGAATCCTGTCATTCTATTTACTATTAGATTCTTTTATGTTTATTAATTCTGCCTTTTGTAATATCCCATTTGCTATTAGATGCATTTACTATTCCATATTTTGTATTTCTCTAGCATAGCACAGCCATTGCATTATACATTCAGTCATATCCAATTTGCCATTAGATGAATGTATTATTTTGTTTTTGTCTAGCATTGTGCAGCCATGCATTTTGCATTCTTATATTTACCATTATAGTGCCATTTTGCATTTACGATTTTATAAATGCCAATGCATTATGAATTGTGCCACTGCCTACCAGCCCCAATTGTTATCGTTGCCATTCTGCCATTGGGCACAGAAATCATTTGCCATTGCCATTGCATTAATTGGTATTTTTCATTCTCTGTTTGCTGTCGTTACTTTAGCATCTTTTGCATCCCTATTTGCACATTGCTTTCATACCAAATCACTCCCAATATATGTCCTTTGCTAATATCCCAATTATTTCCAGGTCCGCAAATGGCATAGTCACAAGCATTGCATTCTTCCTGGAAGAGGTGAAACTACAGATGGGCTATCCTCGAATGGACATCAATGTGACCAATGAACTGAACCATCTGCTGAAGGTGCCATTCTCGGTGCATCTAAAGACATGCAAAGGTGTGTGCGTGCCAATCGATTTTGCTCCACTGGACGAGTTTGATCCATTTCAACCCCAACAAGTGCCCACTGTGGATCTATTGTGCGAACAGTTGGACAGTCTGTCCAAGGATGGTGATCACATGGAGTTGGGGGAGAACAAGTCAGTTTTGGGATGTTCACGATTGGCCGAGTGAACATTGTTGGCGCCTACACTTTCCGTATTCCGTGGCTTTATCATAGCGATGGAACAAGGGCGACAGAGTGCACTCATTGCTAAAAGTGATCCTAAGTTGACCTTCTAATGTATGTAAAACCAGGTATGCAAATGGTTAAATAGTGAAATGTAAATAGTGGATTATGCACATTTTTGCATACGGATTCTATTATTATGATTTTTATGCATAAATTAGTTAAAATGTATCGATTTTTTTATGCACAATTATTGGTTTCTATTAACCCTTTCATTCCCATTGGGGTTATAAGGATAGATTTAGGGTTAACCAAAGTTATCTTGTGTGGACTGTTCCATTTCAAATAATTAATTGTTAATTTTGGAATTCGTCTACTAGAAAATGGCTTTGCACAAATGATTTTTGTAGAATGGCCAATTGAAGCAATAGCAAGTTGGACATTGCTAGTTTGATTGCTGGAATCAGAAAAATTGTTAGATTCAAGAGCGACAATTGGGAATGGGGTTGGAATGGTAATGTCGGGATCTGACAAGACCAAAGGGATGGATTCATCATCGTCCGAGGCAACCATTAGCGTAGATTGTTTGTCTTGATCAACGCCAGGTTGCACAAATGTGTCGAGCACCGAGGGTGCTGTATTTGGAAGGAGACAATCAAGGTCACAATTGATTGGAGTGTCAACAATGGAAAAGTCAATCTCTTCAAGTTCGCAAAAAGTCGAACTGAGAGTTGTGCGGTTCACGATTGTTTTGACATTCAAGATTGATTCATCAAAGTCAATGAGATTCCCGGTTGGGACAATCGGTGAGTTGACTTCAGTTGTTTCACATTTAGTCGGTTCGACAATAGAATTAGAATTCTCGGGTGTGAAATTCTGAAATTTGACAGTAGCCACTTCCTGAGTGGGACCATCAGTGTCAACGTTGAGGGACAAGGTGTCGAGAGTATCGATTGCAGGAGCACAATGAGTGTCCAGTGTTTCGTTTGATTGAAGAATCGACTGTAATGTCGAATCCGCAGATGTCGATGATTCTGCGAGTTCCATCAGCGCCTGCAGGCCGGAAGCCGGAGCGTCGGGTTCCAGCCGGACGTCATTCAACGTGTTGGGGGTGATCTCATTTGGATCATCGGGCAATAACTCAGGTTTGAGATGGCGAACAAGTACAGGAAGCACTCTGCGTCCAGAGGGTACGAACAGCACTCTTTCATCGGCAGAAGGCTTACAAGTTGTCCAAAAACTTGATGTATAGTGACTCAGGGGTCTCTCGTCAGAAATTTGCGAACAATTGTTTGGTTGATCACGTGAATTCTTAGAATCAATAAGATTATTAATAGAAATGGCATCCGATGTGGAATACAAAGGACGGAAGTTGTCGTTCGTTAAATTACCAAATCCAGTTCCAAACGAAACAGATTTGTCAACCATTTGGTCATAACAACCATTGCTCGGAAAATTGTCAGCATAATTATCGCGAGGGCGACAGTTGCTAATGCCTTTTTTGCGTTTTCTAGACTTTTTATGTTTGTTTTTATTAAATCTAGAATCGTTAGCACGAATTTCTTGGTCAGCTGCCCAAACAGAGTCCATCAACTCGGAATAGGTCAGTTCGTTGAGATAATTCATATTATTGAAAATTTGCTTATCAATCAAAGGAAGAGTGAAAGCTATAAGTTCAATTTCGGTCAAATCGCCAAAAGCAACCTCAAAGAAATCGCGCAATCGTGTGAGAAATTTATGCATTTCTTCATCAGGCTCACAGATTAACTGAGCATAATATTTGTAAGATTTGTATAATGGCGATTTTGCCTGTTTCAAGGAAAACAGAAGTTTGTCCATTGTATTGATGGAAATTGAATTGTTTACAGTCACTGATCAAAAATGTTCATCACTGTTCAGTTGCATAGATGAAAACAATTGCAACAAGCATCGAGTGAGTGTATGAGAACAAGAACAGTAAACAAATGCAACAGATAGATGCAGATGTATGATGGAAATGTAAACAAAAGTCAAGTTGGCTGGCAACAAGTGTGTGCTGCCGAATAGACTCATAGAGACCAATGTGTTGGTCGTGAGTTCAGAGCCTCAAATATGCAAGCAATTCTCATTCTCAAGCGACATTCTTTTGTGCAATTCAGAGATTCGCAACCATTCTGTACTATTTGTAAGCAAGACTTGAAATTTGAGAACAAAGCAATTCACAACCATGGCCGAAAGCCATAAGAAGAATAGTACTACACCTACAAATGTTATTTCGCCTGAATCAGAATCAGCAAATATTACCGAAACAGCTGGTGAGAGGTTTGCAATGGTAATTGTTTTTGTATTGTCTTACTTATTTTGTTTTTAATCATTTCATAGTGCTAAAGACTATCAAGAACCGACTGGAAGTGACTTCAATGAAAAGTTACTCGATCCTGAACAGTCTTTCGATAATGAACGCACTTTTGTTTCCTCTTCAAATGGTCTTCTTTCAACCACTTTGATATTGACAGAAAATGCATCAAATGACTCGGCCAAAATGTATTCTAAAAAAACTTGTGAGCTCACTTGTCAGCAAAACTGCTGTTCTATTCAAGACAGTGCCGCCAACCAACCGAAACATACTGAACTAGTTTCTGGTCTATCGGTAGCTGACCATTTTTCTGATTTGGTCAACGACAAACAGGATGACTTTCCACCGTTGACACTGTCTACTGATTACAATCAAAAAGTGATTTTGCCAGTTGACAATCAAACAAATATATTGACTGACTGTAACTCAATGCTCGAATTGAATCATGTTGAATCAGATGAAGAGACTTCGATTAAATGTGAGACTGCTAATGAACATAGTGACCATAATTCAACTTTTTCTTCAATTCACGATACTTTAAATACTTCAGTCGATCACTCTCACGTTCGTTTGTCGCAAGATTCTTCTTCAAGTCAACTTGACCAAAGCATTGAATTTGATAAGCTGATTCCTACGTGTTTGGTAAATAATCATATTTCGCTTAATTTTATTGCAATAATTTACTTCTTTAGACTCCTTTGACAACCACGATTGAGCTATCTGATCAAACAGACAGTTCGAGCAACTCAATTTCAACTATCGAACTTTCAATTCCAACCGACAAATTGAAATACTTACCAGAATGTGATCCCAAGCACAAATTGAACAAACTCAACTCGAAACTAGCCACTGATGATGATGACGATGAATAAGACGAGAAATAATTCGCATTCGATGACTTAATCGGCTTTGCGCTGCTGACAAAACCAGACAGAATCAAGTGATTGACGATAAGGAGGAATATGAAAAGGTGTCCGAACAAATGCGCAAATATGTTGCTTTGTCAAAAGATAACAAAAATTTGGTATGCAAGCTTTGTGCCCGCTCTTTCCTAACTAACTCAAAGAATTTGAACCGGAATATTCGCAAACATATGAGATCAAAATGCCACGGAGCTGAACTGAGATTGAACGACAAATTACAAGATCCAAGATTTGTGCCAATGACTCCTAGTCCTCGTAAGTCCACTTACTCACCGAAGCCCCGATTCATACCTCGAGTTGACATCAAACGGGCTGCCAAAATTGTCATGAAACACGGTAGCTCTTGGAGTGGTGTTGATTTCATCAAATTGAGATATGAAATTCGGCAGAAGATTGACCGGTCAATGTCGTCGCAATTGGTTCGAACAATTGGTCAAGAGGAATTGATGAAAGGTGATTCATTTAGTTTTCTCGTAATGTTTGTTGGTTAAATTGTTTTTTTTGTTTAGAGTTTCGTGAAAAAAATGTGCGAAAATCTTCGCGACCAAAATGTATTTATGATCGTTGATGAAAGTACGAAAGGTACTTGTAAAGACAATCGAGCAGGTTACACTGCTGCCGTCATTGGCTCACTTGACAGAGACATGATCGTGTACACTTTCTATTTGGAACCATTCGAGTTCTCTGCAAATGGCAAATCAGTTGTAGATTTTGTCGACAGAACTTTAGAGATGCTTTGGCCTAATGCTAAAGAGAGTGCCATTGAACAATTTCACTTATTTATCTCTGACGGGGCGAGCTACATGACCAATGCTGTGGAAACATTGAAATCAAAGTATTCTAACTTAACTTCAGTAACTTGTCTTGCTCACGCCTTGCATCTGGTGTGTGAAGAAGTCAAAAGGAGCTTTCCAGCGGTGAACAAATTTATGAGCCTTATGAAGCAAGTCCTTTCTCGTTCCACTAATCGGGTTAATGCATATCTCAAAGAATTTGATTCCGCTGAGCAAGACAAAGCTGCTTCTTTGATGAAAGAACTGGACATAATGACAAACATAGTCATCTCTGAAGAGGACATTCGTAATTTGAATAAAGAATCATTGGTCAATGTCGATTCTCCACGTGACCAACCGATAGGACCACATTCTGTTCATCCGAGTGATAAAACTGTGAACAATGAAGGAAAACGGAAACAAGCTAATCAACCGAAAGCAAAGAAAAAGAAGAAATCACAAAGGCTTCCTCCTCATCCGATTCAAACTCGTTGGGGCACGTGGGTAATTTGCGCATCGTACTATAATCATCACCTCGAAACAGCAATCACTTTTGTTCGCAATCTTAGCTGTAAAAGTGGTGACGAAGACGACGAAAAGAGACTCAGAGAATTGAAAGAAATTGTCGACAACGATAAGGTGATTGAGAAGATTCGAACCGATTTGAGTTTCATCTATGACTCGTACTGGAAGGAGATCTCCTTCCTCTTTTCATTACCGAACTCGAGTCTACCAAATTGACATTGAATCAATCAACGCAAATTGTCAAGAAAGCGACAGCTTATGTTGATCAGGCCAAATCTAACTCGACATTTGTAGACATTGATGATTCTTATGCTACAATTGCTGCAAAGGTGTACAACAAAATTCAGCAACTTTGGCAAAAGAACACTGGACTAACTGAAATATGTGATCGAGCCAATTTGCAGCCTCATCTAATGTATTCACCACTCGTGTCCGTGCCATGTGAGTCATTCTTTTCTGAATTCACTCATGTACTCAAAACAATGGGCAATGCTAATCCCGAGAACATATGCAAGTATATGCTTCTGCGCTCTCATTTTATGGCAAAATTTGCTGGTGATAAGCCAGTAAGTCCTTTTGACTTGTGTTTTGGTTAATAATTTAATTTTTATTGAATAGAAAAGAATTAAAAAGAAAAATGTTTAATTATAGTATAGAGGCAACCTTTTTTATGCCCACCGAATGAAGCACGAGCTAAGATGATCTACTCGCTCACTGGGGACAAATGTTGTTGATGCTTGGTCGTGCTGTCGACGGGGCAGTGATCATCGAAGTAGACAGCTGCCTTAATTGACTCTAATTGAATTGAATCAATATCAATCAAATAGATCGTGCTGGGCAATTGAGTTCGGGTGTAGAATTTCCTCGATTGTGACCGCACTTGTCACAAGTGACTTGTGATAGTGATACCGATTAACTGACACTTTCCGCACCATCCAAGGTTCCAACTCAACTTTACAAAATCGTAATTTGGCTCGACTCGAGTGTGTTCTCTTTGTTACACTTTGCCGCCATCAAGGTGTTCTTAGGTGCCGCATCTTCATCACATCAGCCAATGAGAGAACGAGTGTACAAAAGTATTTGCTCAAATCAATACAGCAATAAGTCTAAACGCACTTGGCCAACAAAACGAAATGTCAGAGAACAGATAAAAAGATGGCACGAGAAGAGAAAAATAGAATGTACGGATATTGCCATTTGCCGATTGAGCCGGGAAAATGTGTAGAATGTACAATCCGCAAAAAGGAACAAAGACAAACGCTTTTCTCGAGAGTTGGCAATTTTGCTCCGCTGTTAAGAAGTAATTACTTTAAAGTACTCTCATTTGCGCAATTTCTAATTCCACACGGAATGTTTGTCCATCTGTGTCGTTCAGTAGATACCATGTTAGCATGTATACAGAGTGCCTCACTGTTCAGTGCACTGTCATCTCTCAAAGTCAATGAATGCACATTGGGGTTGTCAGGTTAACTTGGCTCTTGTTTGCCAATTTTGTGAACTAGTCATCATAAAAAAGCAGAATTGTTTTGCACTGGCATTACTGGTGACCATGAATGACGACGCCATTATGGCGCACTGCCAAGCGACCGTTTAGGATCGAGTCAACCGCGGACAAACGATTCAATGCTGAGATGGTTGGCAAACATATCGACGGCTACAAAAGTAAAAATTGAATAGTTTAAAATTGAAATTAAATTATCGGTCAATAAAGTTTTACACAATATTTTTATTTGTTAATTTCGGTTTTACATTGTGGCAAATAGCAATTAGATATCATCTAGGTTCGTTTCATTCCGCAATTGTAGACAACAATGTAGTGCAAATGAACGGCGAACATTTCCTAATAACCAGTAAAATGCTCAAAATGCAACTGTGGCTGTGTGGCTCAGTTTTGTTTTCCAGTTTGATTGAAAACATTTTTGTTCGTATTTTTCTCGGTAAAACCAAAGTTCCAAACTGCCATTTTGAGCCTTAAAAAGATACATTCGAATGAAAGATATAATATATACGTAGGCTTGCACTTACCTTCTGTTGCTTATTGGCCAATTGATAAGTAACTTCATTTTCAAAACATTGAATGTTAAATAATTAAACTTTTAATCATTGATTCATTGTCAACTGTAAACACATGTGATCATATATCGTAACATCAGATGGCGTGATCAGCGGTTTGCAGCAAACAGTTTGCTTTTACACTGCCGACTCGGCAACTGACTGCCGGTGTTTGCCCATTGGCTGAGAGGTGCCGGGCAGTGCCGGCTCTTAGTTTTATTTCTTTCATTTTATTCTTTTGACAAACTAGTGTATGGTTTGTATTCTCTACTCTCTTTTTGTCCCACCAAGATGAATTCACGTAGAAGTCAAAAGTTATCACAATAACGTTGTCTAATGATCAAAAGTTGTCGCCTTATTCGTCGCTCTCATTCAGCCACTTTGCAAGCCTCCTAATGTGAAGTTCATGTTCAACTTTCGGAGACTCCATTTAGGTCTCAGAAGGCGTTCACCAGAATCGTGCCCCGATAATCGATCAATTAATGTGCACTCAATTTTTTCAATGGAACAAAATCGACTGGAGAAAGAGAAGGTATTATTATGATTGGTTTAACAAGAGAATGGTTCACATGAACTTCACAACCGAAACTACAAAACAATCCATTCTGAAGACACATTCGGTAAGTGAATTTGTTTAATTCTGCTAAAAGGTCTGTTTTGTTTTCCTCTCTAAGTGTACACGTGTCCTGAGATTGGTCACTCTCACTGATTAGTATTATTCGTAATTATTTCGGAAGGAACGGAAGGTTTTTAGCTCTTTAATTAAAAAGTTGCGATTTGTAGTTATTTATAACTTTACTTATCTTTCTCAGATTGAACGTTACAAACATCGCGACACAATCGAATGGCATTTTCTCGCCTAGAGGTAACCTTTTGTCCGAAGGATATTTGTGTGTGGCTGTAGAAATATATTTGGACAATCTCGAACGACATATTAGTCAATCTGTTGAGAACAAATGTAATTTTGAACACAAGCTAAAAGGTACATTTCTATCATTTCATTGTGAAATATGTAATGCATAATTTTCTTCTTCTTTTTAAACAGAATTTATAATGTAAAATGTTTTTATGCCATCTTGTTCACCAGCAAAAAGAAGAGGCAGTTTTTTGGCGAAAATGCTGATAGAGAAGACTTGACAAAGCATTTCTTTGACCGGTTGATTACTTGCAAATGTATTCGGATGTATCAACTCATGCTTTAGTTGTTCATTTTAGCTCAAGTAAGTATATGAGTTATTGCATTTATTTACCTTTCAAATATATTTGTTGTGCCTAGTTTTCGATGCAAATGAAACGGCCTATCAAAATAATTAAGAAATCTAATTGAAATTGATCAATTTGTTCAATTTGTCTTTTCGTTCATCAAAGCTTGCGCAACGAAAACAATTAAAGAAAGAATTAATGAATTAATAACGTTGAAGAACCTAATTAAAACGCTTTTATCGGATAGACAAATTTTGTAGTTCTAACCATATTTGGTTTTCGGTAATGTTAGTGTGCTATCTTATTAAAGTTTTTAATCGTAATTATTAATAGATGATGTCTAGGATTTGAAGATTCCAAACTTATCAGGGCCAAGATTTATTGCGCTTCTGACGATGGTACTTTTGTAAACGAAAAAAAAGTTCTTGCTTTTTGTAAGCTGAAAATTATCTTGAAATTGTCTGACATTTCTGGTGTTGTTTATTTTGATCACTCTGGCTCTCCTCTTTGCGTTCCTTCAAATTACAATTCTGAAAGTTCAATCTTAAATCTTGATTTAACAGAAACGTCAAACTGTACTTGATAGCTTGACCATTCTGGGTTTGTTTGGAAATTTTAAATGATTACATTACTTTGATTTACTTTGTTTGTCTGTAGATTGCCCGTAGTTTGTCGTCTTGAACCAATTTTAGCTATCCCTTGAAATGCAGAATTATATCTCATTGATAAGTATTCAATAATATCGCCATTTAATATAATTAATAAATTATAATTATAATATTTTTTAGATTAGATTATACTGCTAATTTATCTGCTTTTCTCACGGTTAGTTTTCTTAATGTTTTTAATTTTACTGATAAAGCCTAAGTAAACAGGTAGAACGAATGGTGGCATTGATCAATTCGGCCGATGATTTGGCCAAGCAAACTGAAGTCGAGTATGGAGTTTTACGCGATTCTTCTTCAATTGAATTTTTTCGAGTAAGTTTACAGTTTTATCTCTTAAGATTTTTTATAATTTTTTAAGCGTTCCAAAATTGCTGTGCATCAACGAATGTGGGACTTTATGAGCATTCGGAAGAATGTTTTCGTTGACTCCTACAAAGAGGGAATTCGGAGGGTTCGTGAGCCGAAAGGAAAATATGCTTTCTTGATTGAAAGCACACACAACGATTATGTCAACGAACGGCTGCCCTGTGATACGCTCAAGGTGGGACGCAATTTGGATGCTAAGGGCTATGGAGTGGCTACTCCTCGAGGGTCGCCCATTAGGTTTGTCTTTTAGGGTCTGGTGTGTTTCTAGTTTTGTTTATTTTGCTGAGAAAAACTCAATTTGGCTGTTTTATTCTTGACTGAAAATGGCGATCTGACCAGATTAGAAAACCGCTGGTGGTATGATCGAAGCGAATGCAAATCTAGGGAACAAAAGGTTCTAGTTTTATTTATCTACTTACCCTTAATCTATGTTTCTATTTCAGGACACTATTCAAAATGCACTTACTCTCAACAATGTTGCCGGTTGTTTCTACATCTTGATTGGCGGTCTCCTTGTAGCAATGTTTGTATCATTGGCTGAGTTTTGTGCCAAATCCAAACATGACTCAATGCGTTATAATGTGAGTAAATAATTAATACAGTGACTTATTTCAAATATTTGCGTTTTGCTTAGTTGTCGATTATGGATGCGATGCAGTCAATTTTGAATATTTTCATAACGGGAAAGCCAAACAAAATGGTTCGCAATATGTCATTGAAGGTACGTCTCTTGTATTTAGCTTGTTGATATTGAGTGAATTCACTTGTGCCTATTGTTGCAGAACAACATAGAAAATGAACATAACCCGTATGAAGTCGCTGATACGGATGGTCACTTTGATGAAGTATATCATTGATCTTGCTTTCTTTAACGATCGTGCATAAATAAATTTATTGAAATTATTGCATAAAATAATTATCAATGGCACATTGCACAATGTCTGTGTGTTGGTTTTTGCCAAATATGAATAATAGTTTTGTTCGAGAAAACTTGTCATCACAAATAAGTCGCAAATCTATTTATTCAATCAATATCGCAACAATTCGCTAACTCATAGTCAACTAGTCTTCCGTAAGCTGCCATCGAATTGAGTAATTGCGCATCGTTGCTTTTCTTTTTATGCCTCCAACTATTGACTTAGTGATTTTTTTATTGTCAAGATTTGTCTCAAGCAAACGTTGGACACTTTTACTGACTTACCTGCTGACCGGTGCCGCGTGCAATGCTGCTCATGTTCCCAAAGCCAACTTTAACAAAGTCAATCAAGCCATGGCTTTGCCCAAACCGATTAGATGTATTGGTGCAACCTTACTTTGGAACACAATCAAATCGACCTATTTCAAGATAGTATTCACATCTTTAATGTCATTTGCGGCTCTTGTCTATCAGATCAAAGGCGGCATTCCCAAGTTGAACTTGACCATCAACCACCAGGTCAAGTATACCGAAAAGCTATGGCTCAACCCAGTGATCGAGCAGTGGGCAATAATTGGCATCGAAATGGTTGTCGTTCTATGCATTGTTATACTGTTCGCTTTATATGTTGGATGCCTTCGTTGGAGCAACAAAGGAAAATAAACTTGTGACTATTGTTTTCAAGGTAAACGAACCAAATGGACCACTTGCTTGAGATTATTAACCATAACCATAACGTTATACAATTACAATTAAATGCAACAAGGAATTTTAATATAGTCAAAAATTATTCGAGTATAACGCTGCTTTTTGGCTAGTTTATGTCCATTCGAAAGGCCCAACGCACATTTAGTCGTTCACGAGCGCTTTCATCTGGGCATTATGCCATACTCGTGAAGATAGCCTGGCTGTCGATATATTTCATATGATCAGGCCAATGTATTTCGACATGTCCGTAGTGTTCACTTCAAATTACCCGCAACTCTCCTCGAACAGAAACGTCTCAAGATTAAGGACAATCTAGACGCTAATGAATTTGTTCAGGAGGACACTCAACTGGAACAACGTCGACTTGAGTGAGTGTCATCATCATCTATAATTTTCACTTTAATTGTTTTGCTTTTAATTTTGTTGTAAAATCTGAACGACAAAATTGATTTACTTGTTCAATTAGAAAAATTAAAAATTAAAATTAGAAATTTTAAGTCTATAGTCACGCAATCTTCAATTCAAAGCTCGATTTGTTGACCAATTCATAAACCCAACATCACTTTTAAGCGTAAGCATTATAGTTTGTGTTTATACACGTATCAGTCCCAAGCAGCTTCAACAAAATGACTGCCCTTGGTTGTAACTTTGAGCAAAGCCGTCAAGCTGTCGAATCAATTTTAGCTGCAAAGGATCGCTTTCCACCTCGAGTCTGTAAGCTTGGTAAAACCAAAGTGCCAGATGGGCCGTTCCCTCGTGCCTTCGCTTTATCTGAAAGGTCAAAGTCACAAGAACCGAAAATTGCCGACGAATTGAATCAAGCAGAATCAATGGCGCAACTCACATCGATCACGACCCAGTTGGTTTCGAAAGATCTCAATGTGGTTGTTGAGGCACTGAAGACTTTGGCTCGTTTCCGTGACTTTCGCTCTCTCACCAAGGACAATGTCACCGCTCTAGCTCAATTGTGCAGCAAGCAGCTCGACCAGGTGCTGCAAACACAGTTGAAGACTAAACTGTTGGCAGACGAGCGATCGAAAGAGGATCTTGACTTGCTTCAAGACTTTATCGACTATGATTGTTCCATTCTGCATGATCTTATCACACTTGGCTTGTCGAAGGTGACCTTGAAATTGTCTAACGAACAAATGTCCGACCTGTTTCGTTCAGCATTTCATTATTATGTTATTAACTGGTACTTTACTGTGGATTCCACCAGAAATTTCCCTCTTATGCTTTTTCGGGCCAATCATCTTTACTTTCAAATTATCAAAAATACCGACGGCATCTTGGCCTTGACACTGCGCATCATCAAAGAGATTAACTTTAAATACAATGTGTATCAGTCTGCTTTGATAAAGGTTCTAAACGATATCTTCACTCATGTGCATAAGCTCAAGGATGGTTCGCAAGAGAATCATCATCTTTCTGAGGCGATCTTCGAGATCAATGTCATCTTTGAGATTTTTCATTCTCGTAAGTTCTCGAGCATGTGTAACTAGACTTGTTAAAATATTTTTTTTAATTAGAGCCATTTGATATTCGTTTGAACTATGAGCTAGTCAAACCTCTGCGACGGTTCGTGGACAAATTGTTCGAGCAAAGTGGCAATGCTGCTTGGCAGTATTTTGATTTGGTGGACAACGAACTTCAGAAGACTAAATGTGATTCTAACTCACTGGCCCTGTATGCCTACATTGCTCACCGTGGATACACTCGGCAGAACAACTCAAAAGCTCTAAAGCCTAGAAACAATGACAACACTAGTCAGACTTCAAGCGCACAGTCTGACAAGGCTGATGCAACAGCCAAAGCCACCGGTGAGGCTTCAAGCAAACATTCTGAAAAGAAGGAAGCCACAGTCGATACTCCAAGTGCACAACCAGAAAAGAAAGATAACACTTTCTAATTGCTTTCTTATTAATAAAAGCATTTTTGTTTTTATTTGAAATTATTTAGGATACTTTAATTGTTTATCATTAATCGCATGAATAGTGCAGATAATTTAGTTGACAGATGAGTGATGATTGTTTTTAAATTAAAATTTTAATTAATTAGTGCATTTTGTATGATTGACATACAAGTGGTTTGTTTGTTGTCTTGTTTAATGGCCCGCTGTTGGACCTTTCTCCTTGGGATACATTCGATTTTGTCCTCGTATGGGCAATGGGTGACCGTTGGCATTGAAGACCCACTGGTCCAGTGGTATCACTGAGTCATCAGTGAAGATCAGGTACAAGTACTTAAAGGTGGCACTGAGAAGATGCACTGGTTGGTAAGTGAAGCGCTTCAGTGGATTCTGGTCAATTCGATCAGCGCCTGCAAATCCATCTTTTGTTTCGCACTTTTCCTTGATTACTTGAGCCAATTCCCAGGCATAACGGCGCCACTTTTGATCGTGGCTCATGCGCCATAGGATGAAGTAACTCTCTGCCAGTTCGGGTCTGTATGGACGGAACGTGAAATCATTAATCAAGTTCAGTTCAGTTGAAGCCGACTTACAACAAAAGGTACTGCTTGTAGAAATGCCCTTTATATTCGTTTCTGGCTTCGAATTTGTCGTTGAAGAAGATACGGCGTGGCGCCAAACGACACTCACTTCTAATATGAGCCTCGTGCATAGTAATGACTATTGGGCTTGAAATGTGCCAGAACAAACGAGTGGCTTCATCGTGGTCGTGCGGGTCATCGGAGGAAGATCGCTGAAGGGCATGTGAAGCCAAAGCAAACATTGCACCAAGGGAACAACCTTCGTAGTCCATAAAGTCCCCGGGTACCTCAGTTTGCGCATCATAATCTCGGCTATAAAATAAGCCACTTTTTGAAGAAGTGATAAGCCCTTTCATGAAGACGGCGTTCATGTCTGCCTTGAACTGGTCCAATGACTCAGTGTCTTGACCTCCAGACTGAATGTTCACCTGCAGGTTGTATCGTTAGAAATTGTAATTTTAATCATTGACTTACCTTCACCAAATTGTAGTAGTATCCTAGACCGGTGCTAAAAAGTGAACATTTTCTGCTCCAAAAAGTGCCGGTCTCCACATCGATAGTGTCTAGCATCAGTCCATTTGACTTCTTTATCTGTCTGAGAAACTGTCGGGCAACATCCACGCGTGCACGGAATTCCATATCACCGGTGATATCGGAAAGGTAGCTGTATTCCAGAGCACCAGCGGACACATCAGCCAAAGGCACCTGCACGCCAGCAGTCTTGCCATCTTTGGGGTTGATCTTCCAATAGGGCAAACCAGTGGGAGGTAATTTGTCCTTCCATTTGGAATCTTCTGCCATTTGATAAACTGGCTCTAGTATGTCGGCGAGTTTACGAGCTTTGACAAGGAACATACTGTTCTCGGAGAGGGCAAAGCACGACAGCAATCCACCAATATAGTCGGAGATTACGTGTGCCACGATTATCTCGTCCTGGATGCTAGTAACATCAAATCGATTCTCAACCCAGGCTTTAGCGTTTTCGAATTCATCTTTAAAGTCCATTATCCACAGAGTGGGCATTGAGGCAATCATGTTGCGATCATGGTCACGACCGAACCATCCTTTCGAAGCGTCCTTCTTGCTGGTTTGAGTGGTGAACTTGTAGTACGCATCGAAAGCTTTTTTGGTCATATCCTTCACAAAGTTGGCTCGAGTTTGAATCTCGCCTGGAGTAGGCGGATTCTCGTTCGGATCAGGTCCAGGCGGGAGAATAAGCGCTGCTATATTTTCTTCTATGAGTGGATTGTGCATAACGAGAAGTAACTGGAGCAAATGTCCAATTTAGGTGAAAGGACAAAAGTCAACAACAAATAGCTAACAACTGCTAATTAGCAGTTAACTGCCATCTTATATACCAAAAGAAACATGAATATTGAATATTGCCACTTCTTTAATGTGTTAATTTGTTCTGATTTTGATTAGAGTTACAGTGTCGACAGTGTGGTGTTCGATGTTCGACACTCGGACAGAAGCCTAGATCGAATTTATTGCCTTTCAAAGTGAAATATTATAAATATTGGTCAAACTTGTTTTTTCAATATTAGTTAAATTGAGCTCAATGATGCAATCAAGACGAAAATCTATTTGGTCAATGGTTGCGTTCGCCTTGGTCTGCAATGTTCCTTTCGGGCTGAGTTCTTTTGCGCAAGCATCCTCATTTGGTCAAGTGCAATCCTGGCAGTCTGAACCGAGTAAACGTTTGTGTACTATTCTGGAAAACTCTGAACAGATATTGCACATTGGTGATTACCTCTTGTTGGCTGTGAAAAGTCAATTTCCCCCATGGGATGCCAGACAGAACATGGCAAGTGGGCATTCACGTGGAACTGGCAAACCTCGTGCAAAAGCGACTTCGAGCAGTTCCAAGTGGCCACTCTTCTATGTGTATAATTGGAGAAATGGTCAGCTGAATGCGCAACCTGTGGAACAGGAGCAACTGTTTAGTGAGTTTATTTGCTACTTTTAGTCATAAAATCAGTAAGATTCATGCGTACATTTTTACAGAGACAGATGCAGAAAACAATAGCCCAGATGGACATGTGATCTTTGCTT
Organism: Rhizoglyphus robini; assembly: GCA_023373905.1. Taxonomy (NCBI): domain Eukaryota; kingdom Metazoa; phylum Arthropoda; class Arachnida; order Sarcoptiformes; family Acaridae; genus Rhizoglyphus; species Rhizoglyphus robini. The sequence continues at coordinate 7,247,327 of JAKIJQ010000003.1, forward strand.
CTACATATGACCTGTGCTCCTTGACAAAAGGATTTAATCAAAGGGCAAAGCGACATTCGAATTCAATCAAAGACGATACTGACTTGTTCGGCGTTAAAGCTTCAAGCATTACAAGAAAGAATGGTATGTCTATGCAGATTTGAATGATCGTTGACAGGTTTCTTTGTTTACGATATAGCCGAGATGGAACATCTGGAGGCCAAAATTGCCGAACTAAAAAATCAACTTGATGATATCAAGGAGAAGAACGCCATCAGAGAAGAATACAAAGACTTGAAGGCACAATTGCTCAATGTGAGACAAATGCTCGATGTGTTGATGCACACCAGTCCACGTAGACAACAATCAACAAGCACGCCGAACATCAATGCAAGCCGTTCAGCCTCTACGACAACTCGATCAACAGCAACAATCACCACAGATGACGATGAAAACAAAGTACACAAGGAAATGGTTGTCCAATTGCAGAATTTGACAAAAATTCTGTTGGATTTAAAAAGTAACCATGTATTAGACCACAAGCAACTGTCTACTTTACTAACGACCATGAAGAACACATTTACCTCGCCTTTGGGCACTACGTTGACTAATGTCACAACCACCACTCGATTTAAATCCACAAGTGCCCCAACAACAACAGCAACCGAACAAGTAGTGGAAGTTCCACATTTCGAAGACTCAGAGCAGTGTCCTCTGTTGGTGATTGCAACCTTCAACCACTCCAAGTGGAACTGGGAAAGCAAAACCTGTAGAGACAACAATCATGGCTCGTGGCTCAAATCAGTGGTCTATCGGTACGAAGCTTATGAGAATGGAAACATGCCTCGGTTGGTGCCAATTCCAATAAAGAGCCAACAATATATGACTCATCTGTTGGCATTTCGAGGCACTATTCGATCAAACAATGGACGCTTCGTGTTGGTTCGTTCCGACTTGGCTTGCACCAAAAATGCCACTACAAAAGTGAAAAAGTTTGCCGGTGGTTTTGCGGTTAAGGATAAAGTGTTCATTCATACCAAAGCAAATTTAGTGAAGGAGTATGGCTATGGACAAAATTCGGACGAGGTTTGTTTGGTGTAATAATTAATTGCTGAGGGCTCATTGAATGTATTTTGTTTTGTAGGCAACCATCGCTGAGCTGATCAACTGTTACGGCAGTTCGATGCAATTTACAAAGGCACTTCGAGTAATTTATGCACCGCAATGGGAAGCCGGCAAACAAATTCAGTCGTATGGTGCAGACATGGAAAAGGACAACTACGAGTCTGGTGATGATTCTGAGGATGAAACCAATTCAAAGGATTATTTGCCAGTAACAAATTTGAGGCCTATTGCGTCTAAAGAGATGAGCACAATGGCCAAGACTGTTCAACCCACTAGTCCGAGCCAAATGACCATGAAGTGGTCCACCACTATAAAGTCCACTAGTAAATCTAGGTCTACTCTAAAATCATATGTGGCACTCAGAAGCATGGACTATCCCATGAGCCATGATGGCCAGTCAGTGATGAATGATGGTCAAGCTGACAAGCTGTTGGAACAAAAATTGCTTGACTATTCCGACCAAGTGGTAAAGGATAAAGCATTCAAAGACGACTCACAAAGTGCCTTTCAAAGATGGCTTAAAACTAAAAAGTACATGTTCATGGGCATCATTGGCATTCTGTGTCTAATTGGAATGATCATTTTTGGAACTATTTTTCTCGCTTCACGATCTCGTAATGCCATCGAGGATATGAGCGAACAAGACAACAAACGAGACAAGAAGAAGAAAAAGCCAACAGAAAAATCCAAAGATAGCCGCAACCATGACTATCAGGAGAACCGAAAGAGAAGAAACAAAACCAACCAAAAAAGGCAAAAGTCGTCTCATCACCGGTCGCCGTCAAAGGGTGACAAGAGAAAGTCCACCAAAAAGCACAGTAAAACTGCGACCAAGCAGACCATTGTGCCCCCACAAGAAAACCAACAGAATATTGCTAATCAGGTCAAGCCAGCCAGCTTGCCATCGAATGGTGTGATAGAGTCCCAAGTGTGCCCACAAGCAATGGACACTGTGAGAGAGAACCAAGAAGAAGAACATGCTGCTTCGAACAGCATCGACCTACACGAGGTGGTCGTGATCGATCCTGAGAATGTGCTTCAATTCTGTGGAGAGGACACTCAAATGGCAACTCGCATGGAGATGATGTTTGGAGAATCCAAAGTGATTGCCCAACTCATCGAGATGAAAAGACATCTTCAGATTAGACTTGTCCAACCAAACTATGACATACAAGCTAACCCGACACCATCCTTGCTCCACCCTTCCAATGAGGCAACTGTGCAAGTCGAAACAACCAATCTAGACAATGTTGCCTCCCAGATGAATGTGCCATTGAACAATGGTCAAGTGAAAGTGGCAGATGCTCGCAATCAAACAGAGAAAATTGCCTTCCAGAGAAACTTGGCTACCACGACTGAGCAGTCCACTACCGGACAAAAACAAGACCAGCAAGTCGGCAATGTTAAGCAAGCCAAAGCCGAGAAAGTAAAAAAGAAGCCACGAGCAAAGAACAATCGCTACAAGACTCAAACCGAGCCAGAAGAATTGGGCAAGCCGTGACTGGACATTACTTCCACTAGACATTACTTCCACTAGACATTACTTCCACTAGACATTACTTCCACTAGACATTACTTCCACTCCAATTTTGTGGTTTTTTGTGATTTTTTGTGATTTTTTGTGATTTTTTGTAATTTTTTGAATTTGTAACCTTTCTATAGTGAGTTCTTAGTTGACCATAGAAAATTCCTTTTAGATCCAATTGAGAACAGACTTGGTAAATCAGTTTTGTTTGACTGTAAAATCGTCTTGGTGGATATATTAGATTTACTTAAATTGGTGTCCTATGAAAAATCCCATTTGAGTTAGTGGATCATATTCGTCAATTAACTGACTAAAAAGTATTGTATTGAGATGCAATACTACACAGTGTACACACAACTAGTGCATTGACATCCAATCGGAAGAGTGATTGAATCAATTGGGACTAGCTTTATTGAGTCATCAAGTGAATACATCATCGAGGTGTTGTCTCTCGACTGTTCTAGTTCGACTGGCTGGCATGTTGCAAGCGAAACTGGCCATTAATGTCTGTGTTGATAATTAGGAAGCTCGGAAAACACGATGTCCTCGGATACAATCGGAAGTAACCGGTTTAGTCTTGACAGTCAGGTCACTCGATTAAATCGATGGCAAACTGTCGGGTGAATTGTTGTTAATTACAACGTTGTGGAATGTTCGGCCAAGGATGTTTACGTCCGGTTGGGACAGGCACCGCAGTATCTTATTTAAGTTAGTGGATTTAGCTAATTGGAAACCAAAAAGTAACCAATTTAAGTAAGGAGAAAATAAAGGAGAGAGTAGAGAGAGTTTTGGTGTAATTGAACTGTTATTTTCGATTTAACATCTTGATTTAAACGAATGTCATGATATTTTTATTGAACCGAACCTGAATTCCTTTTGAATTGTGAATATATTATTTTATAAAATCTATTATTTCTACTTCAATCGCTTTCATTGCTTGGTAAAGTCATCGAAACTGATATTGGTTAAGTTTTAAAATGGCTTGAATAGGATCGACTAATTTATTTTGAGATTTGATTGTGAGATAAGGTCTAATAACCCAATGAGAAATTTTTATTCTCGTCGATGACATCGAGGTGAACATTACCGCATTGACGAGACTTAAGGCACTGTCAATTGACTTAAGTCTTAAGACTATAAGATGACCATCGCGTGTTAGTGAAGATGACTAAGCACTGGGAGCGCTGTTACTGATGGACTTGTGTAGTAATAGCATTGATACGGCCACGAGAGTTGAGCAGGCCGCTTGCCGCTGAATCTATGATCAGTACGACCACAGGTTGAAAACAAGTCAAAGTTTTGGCACTCTAATCATTTAAAATTAGTTTTAAAAAGAATACACTTTAACCGATGTTTCGTACTCAATCTGGTCAAATGGATTCATTTTTAAGTTTTGTGAGTTATCACAAGATCAATAGATTGCAGCTGCATCTCTGTGTGGAAGTAATGTCTCTCAAAAATCAAAACAAAAATATAAAATCACAGAATTTTATTTTGTCGGCAAGATCAATGGAATAAAAAAACGCATTTTTTGTGTTTTTTGTGTTTTTTTTGTCGGTGAGATCAAAGGAAAAAAACAGAAAATTTTGTGGAACTAACGTCTAGTGGAAGTAATGTCCAGTGGAAGTAATGTCTAGTGGAACTAATGTCATGGCACCGGGCAAGCAGACGCACTTCTACAAGATTGGTCACCAGTCTCCAGTGAAGACGCCTTCTTCGTCGCCAAAGTCAAAGTCAAACGAAAACATCGACATGCGACTTATCGAAGTGTTGCATCGAATGAAGAAAAGCCTCAAGGCCAAACCGAGACATCGAGTGAAGTGAGTGCACTCTGACTGCCTCTTTGCACATCTACTTGCACTTATTAATCTTTAATTTAATATTAATTTCATGTGTTTAGTAAAACAAATTGGGAGTAATTACTTTGAGTGCAGCTATTGTCAATAGTATTGAAAAGTCTATTTCGTTCAAACGCGACACAATGTCATTAAAACTAAATGAACAGATTGCTTGACTTGTTGAATCGACACGCAGGCAAACTAGTATACTACGCAGAAAGAATAAGACTGTCGATCGGATATTTAATTGCAAATGAGGATTCCAAGACTGGTTTAAAAAGGCGAACAAATTGTAAAGACTTTGACAAGACAACTGTGCCATTCACTGATCAGTGATCACTTGTTTTTCTTGTTGTCATCTTTGTTTTTGGGTTCTTTAGCGCCCTTGGTTTTGGTGTTATGAGTCTTTGTGGAATTGTTAATTGGCTCAGAATCCTGTCGATCAAACACTGAAATGACCGATTTGGACAAAGATTCCAAACTGGGCGGCCGATACCCAATACTTTGGGAAGCCCTTGGTGACGATACTTTTGAGGCAGTCTTTATTCTTTCTTTAGTCGGCAAAATTGTAACCTTCGATGACTTCTGACTAGATTTGCTGCTTGAGGGCAATTTGATTGACTTGTTCGATTTTACAGACTTTTTTGATGCCACTTTAGATGATGAGTCATATTTTGACTTTTGTTTCGGTTCTTTTGGTTCAATTTTCTTGATGCTTTTCGACTTGGTCGAAGTGGTCAGAATTGTTTTCGAAGAAGACTTTGGTTTTGCGACACTTTTGATGACTTCAAGAGTGTTTTGAATCGCTTGACCTAGTGCTGCCACAGACTCCGGTTCTACAAGCTCAAAGGAACTCATGTCTCGGACTCGAGGATAAGGAATACCTTTGGACTCCTTAGGTCGCTTAACCTTGACCACTGAATAACCTGCCTTTGAAGCGGCATCACACTCTTCAATTTTAGTGGTAACCAGAATTATATCCTTTGGATTCAGTGCTAGCATGCTTGCAATGGCATGGTAGGAAGCCTCTTCGATGGGCGAGAAAATGCCTGAATTGATATATCCATCGATGTGCGGGCTAAGGTCCCCTTGAGTGGTCAGCTCCAATTGTCGTCGATGAAGGTCGACTAGGTCTCGGGTCATTCGGGAAAATACGTACTGCTTGACACCTTGCTGCTGCCGCTGCTTAAGTGCGTTCGCGTATCGCTCATGGATGGTAATCAAGCCCTTGTCGAGTCCCATTGAGTAAGCAACCACCCAACGAATCAGTTTAGTGTCAGCCGCTTCTCGACTTACACCTAGTCGAGCCTTGTTGCCTTCCTTCATTCGCCAGTTTAGGTACAAACAAAGTGAACTCTGTTGATAACAAAACCAAACAGTTAACGTCTATCAATTTAACAAAAAGCGTACACTAACCTGGATCATCGCCGTAGGTTGAGCTGGCTTGAAAACTCTGGGAGAAAGGCCTTCGGTGCGATCATAATCTAGCCAGGAGAATTCTCGAAGTTGATCAACCACCTCAATTAGTTCTGGTTGATTCCAGAACTCGATCAGAAAGTCATTCAAATTGTCACTTACAATGTTGACGTAATCAAACTTGAGACGGCCAGCGGTGATGAACACATCAACGAAGCGATAGACAACCACTTTTGGCCGACTAAGTTGACGTGGCATTAGAAAGCAAAAAAAGGAAGGCAAGTTAATAGCTGTTTGCCATTGATTTAAATATATATACGTTTTGTTAACAACTGTGTATTCGAAGACAATAATTCTACATAATCGTTTCGAAAGAATTGTTTGTGCAAATCTATTACTCAAGCAGAACAGTAATAATAATTTTCTAGGCTAATTTAATTGAATAAGAAACACAATACAAATTAGCATCACAAGAGAAGCGGTAAAAAGTATCGACGTGTCCTCTCACCAATTATTGGTTGATTCAATTCAAATGACTCGTGCATTTTCATTTAAATTTTATGTAATTGATTTTAATTGATAAAAAACGAAACAAAAAATACCTTTACCTTTATTTCTTTCTATCGAACTTTCTGATGTCCTTTCCGCAACAATTCGAGCAACATGTAGTTGCGGACGTTACATCTGTGAAAGTGTTCAGTGCTCTCTTATCTCTTGATCAGTCAATATTGATGGCCCTTCGGTAATCGTCGATCGAATAAACAGTAAAGACAGAGAATACTAATTCGCAATGTATGAGTTGACTTGTCTTGTGACCTTATCCTTTCCTGAGTTTCCTAGTTCAGGCGAGACGGCATGGAAACGCGACTTATCCATTAATCGAGCCAATTGCGGGTAGTCACTCGATTGCTCGAAATGGCTTCATTGACTTGGACAAACATAATTTATCTACTGCACCATTCACCACTCAACTTGTGTATGTCATTACACAATCGTGTATAAATAACAGTCCATGTAAATAAGGCTTATTTAATAAGCATTCATTCCTATTCAATTCGGACTTCAACAATAAACACTCAATTGGTCAATCTCACACACACACACACAACACAGTGTACAAAGAGATAATCGAGTGTGCAATTAATGGCTAATTAGGCCGTAATTCAAAATCGATAATAGAACAATAATACTCACTAATTTGGCCACAGACAAATCATCTGTTGGAGGTGAAAGGCCAGCCAACAGACACCAAATCAGTACACGACAATTTGGCAAGTGATTGATTGGCCTAGCTTTGGTCGAGTCAATCACTATTTCATGATCACATCGTTTGTCAAGATCTGTTGTAAATCTAGACAGACGCGACAATCGAGAGGAATCATGCCATCACAGCAAGACTAGCGGACACTTGTAACCTGTGATTAGAAGAGAGTGCACAGTGCTCACAGTAATATGGCCTTTAATAACTGTTGGTGGGCCCCGTGTCCATCTCAGTGTGATTGATGATGGCCATGGTGATGCACTCGTACGGACTTGCCAAAAGAATCGAGAGAATCACTCCGGAAATGGCGTGGTAAAGGGAAACATGTAGAGTGCACAGGCACAGCCATCGAGAGGGGATCTAACCGTCGTCGCAAGTTGGTATTTATGTTTACACTACAAAGAGCCAAATAAAACGAACCAAACCAGCAAGTTGTAACAAACTGGGTTGAGTTTTACAAACTAGAATTTCTACGGTTTAACCGTTCACCGTCGGTGAATCACAGAGAGAGAGAGAGAGAGAGCGCGCGCGCACATACACACACACACTCAAGTGACCAACCGAACTAAGCAATGAGAAAAAAAGTGAAACAAACTAAAACACAAACTGCCTGCAAGCCTGTTGCGGCCAAAGTCACTCTTTCGCCCATTTGCTTCCTCTGGACATTGAGACAGACTCGTTCAAATACAACGAGGGAAGGTTGGTAATGCTGGACACCACCACTGGTACATGCTCCTTATAAGATAATTTCCTCAGTGCCTTTGGTTTACTTTTGCTTGTTTACGACTATCTGCAGGTTCACTTCTTATTGAACGGCAAATTCAAACAGATCAGCGACAAAATAAACAGGTGACACAGTCAGAGAGATAAGCACAATCAAACAGAACAAATTCATCACTTACCGTAGGAAGATGCGGCAACATGAGAGGACGGCTCGTTTTCGTCAACTTCGTTATGAGGAGTCAATGATCAAAAATCGTTATAAATTTCCCTAATTGGATAAGTGAGAGAAGAGGGCAATTTGCCAAAACGAAGCCAAATAAAACAAAGTTGCAAATCTCGATGGTTTGAAAGATTCCAGTGGTTAAGAAATTGAATAAAGCGGGAAGGCACCAAATTGGGAGAGATGATTGGGCAGTCTCAAAATGAGTTCCAAAAGTGGTTCGTCGAGTGTTGTCAAGCAGACTCAATGTTATTCAATTCGAAGGACAAAATAATGCGACTGTTGGTTGATGCAATCGATTCAGGTGCATAAAAGTAAGAACCAGACTCGGACAAGGAATCATTACCTTTACTCGCATGATATATATCGACATGAGCTCCTGTCCATCCGCGAGCGGGAACCAATGGAAAGAAAAACACAATGACGATCGAAAGTCAACGCTCGGCTCATTGAACAAACAGTCAATGTTTTCCTTGCTGGACTGACTATACTGGTGCAGGAGAGGCTCTAAGGGAATGTGAAAAGTCAAAATCGATAATTCGCATTAGTGTGACAGAATTCTGTTGATTAATCAAACAGTAAACATGCCAAAACAAGCCAATGCAGTGCAAATATTTAAAAGTATAGTAATACTTAGCATTTCCTTAATATCCTGTCGAAAAAGGAACATGTCCGTGGCTTGGGAAAATTAATCAAATCGATCGAATCCTTCATGGCAGCGAACATTTCCTTCACTAGAGTGGTTACA